>JALAZF010000140.1:12960000-13603653 GCA_022829125.1 Lathyrus tuberosus | reverse complement strand
CAACAAATCACTTTTAGGTAACTCTTATTTAATTTGGGCGGTCAAATAATAATATCAATAATAATACACTACAAGAAAATCACATTTTAGCATAAAAAATATAGCGTCGGCCCCGACACCGACGCTGGTAGCGTTACTTACGTGTCCCCAAAGGCCGACGCTAATAGTGTGAAAGCATTTCTTTTTTTTAATTAATTCTTTAGCAGTAGTGTCGGTTGTAGCCGACGCTATTAACATGTGATTAAATGTATATTTTAAGTAATTATTATATTTTAATTAATAGAAGCGGATACTAAGAAAATTTCTTGTTTATTTTGGTTGCGTCAGTAATAGCCAACGCTAATTTTAGCGGAAAAAAATTCATTTCCCCCCATAAATTTTGTTTGCCCCCAGTTTTTACTTGTATTAAAAAATTATTTATTTATAATAGTAGCGGCGGCCACAGCCGACGCTATTTTTGGTACGAAAAAATTTCCTTCCCACCTTAATTTTGTTTGCCTCCTTTATTTATTATAATAAAAAAATAATTATTTTTAGCGACGACCACAACCGACGCTATGTTTGGTACGAAAAGAAAAAATAATTTTGTAAATTCACTCAACCATTCATCAGTCTTCGTCTTAATTTGAACAAAAAGAAATAAAAATTGAACCCTAAAAACCATTCATCAGTTGACGTCTCTCATTCACTCTCAGTCATCGTCTCTAACTCTCAGTCACTCTCGCTGCATTCAACAACTCTCACAGAGGTATGAACAACCGTTCAATTCGTTTTTGTGCAGCGAAACCAACTGTTCAATTCGTCATTTCAATTCAATCTTCATTAATTTCGTCTCCAACAAATCGCTTATTAATTTCATTTTTGTGCAGAGAAAACAACCGTTCAATTCAATCAACCGTTCGTTAATCTCCATCGTTGTTGTGTAGAGGTATGAACAACCATTATATTCGTCATTTCAATTCTCCGTTTTGATTTGTTGTTTCGATTTGTCTTTTCGATTTGTATTTTCGTTCGTCTTTTTGATTTATTTTTGCGATTTGCCGTTTCAATTTGTTGTTAATCAATGAAGCACTTGGGCAATAATCTATACAATGGTGTGCATATGATGCTGTGAGGTGCTGCTGTATTGATTAGTTTTTTTTCGTTTCAATGATAAAAGAAAGCAATGTCTTGCGATTCCATGTACGAACATGTCGCAGTTAGGTTTTGATATGATTTTGCTTTTGTTATGATGCAATGCAAAGCAACTTAAATTAACCATATAGTAAATGAAGTTAAATGTGATATTCGGTTGTAGTAATCCAAAGCAACTTGTAAGCAATCAATGAAGCACTTGGGCTTGCGACACACCAACTCGAACCAGAAAAGATTGGAAAAGAATTCACATGTTTTAGAAACAGAACAGACAAACTAATTCAGTCATAATTGCAAATCCAGGTTCAAGTAGGACAGAAAATGAAGAAACAAGACATGTCAATGTACAAAGACATGAAGTCAGACAACAATTTACCAAAAAAATTTCCACTGTCCAAAAAGATATCACAACTCCAATTACCACCATACCAACAATTTCAACATCTCCATTTTTCAACCCTAATTCAAATCCAGTTACAGTTTCACCAACTTCCACATTTCCATTTACCTCTTCAAACACAGTGAATTCTTTTCCAATCTTTTCTAGTTCGAGTTGGTGTGTCGGCCCAAGTGCTTCATTGAAAAATTATATATAGTATTGTTGTTGTTGTTTCTCTCCATTAGATAAAGTTCATCACCCTATTAAATCATATATAGTGTTGTTGTTGTTTCTCATTTCTCAATCACTCGTTTTCTCCTATTTGCTCAGGCTTTGACAGTGATTTCTCAGAAGCAGAAGGCTGCATTAAGGGAAGTTTACAAGAACAAGATCTCTAATTAGGTTCAGAACAATTTCAATAAATCATGTTGCGATATAGTATTTGTTTCCTGCTGTTTTTTAAAGGGTTCATTATTTATGAATACTTACGATATTGCTATATTGTAATATTATTTCTTACTGCATCTTATCTTTTTCATTTTAGGATTTTTGGTAAAATCACATCAATATTCCGGCCTTCATCTTTTCAGTTGAAAATCGCATCACACGACTTCTTACAAATCTGTAAGTTCTCAACTTCATATCATGTTTGTGTTTGAAAAGACATACCAAAAACACTAGAAACTTAGTATGAAGTCAAACTGTGAATTACTCTATAGTCTATAGTCAGTAGTTTATTTTATCAAATGAGATTAAGAACTCACAAATACCGCAACATGGTGAGCTTTGATATAGAAGATGTTATCTGCCCTGTCAATCCACTTGAAGATAGATTCCTGATCACATTTCCAAACATAATTTCAGTGGAAAATCAAAGTTTTTCAATCTATGCATATAGTTTATTTAATGGATTGCAAACTTACAAAGATGTGATTCTTGGAGGGTTGAGGCCATCATGATTACTGCAGTTTAAACCTTCCCACATATACTTCCCAGGACCACATGGATCTCCTTCCCAATTTCTAGCCACCCCATAAGTCTTCTTGATGTTTGTGATAACATCAACTAGTATTTGATATTCTACACAAAATAATGTTTAAAGGGAATTCAAACCAATTTGCACATATAGTTTACTTTACACCACAAATGACACAAAATCACATGAAAATTTAAAAGATTAACATACCATCATCCTGGTTTGTTTCTGATAGTGAGAAGTCTATTAGTTTATAAACCTCCAAGGCATTGAGGATGGGTGGAAGAGTTGAATTCTCTGTCTTAGAAAGGCTAAATATATACCTTTTGGCTCCAATCAGAGGTCTTAGACTATATATGGTATCTACTGATCGGTATGTAGGTATCTCAGGTCCATACAAAAGTTTTCCATTCACTGTGATATTGAATGCTCTTGTTTCACTTTCAGCCAGCTTCTCAACCTCATTAAAGTACATGTAGAAGTAGTATTGGTCACTTACATTATCTGAATTCCAACTGAATTGTATAGGGACACTGACATTAAATGGTGTAACAGTAGTTCCCTCTTTTATATTGTGATCGATTCTCGCTCTTATCTCTCTCTTTCATTTCCAGTTTCTGATCCGATACATAAATAACTGAATAAGCAATTTAATTAAGCACTTATAGCATAATCACTTATCACAAGTGTTTATGTATAAACATTAGACTGTTTTCATAAATTATCGTGAAGAGCTTGGAAAAATAAGTTGAAAATAGCTTTTGGATAATGTCATAAATTGTTTTCGTTAACTCTTCCAAACAGTTTGACAAGTGCTTATTGAATGAGAAAGTAATCTTTTTGATCCACTTGCGTTTTTTCGGTGGCTTTAGCATCTATTGGTTTAATACAGTATGTTTTGTTCTTTACATTAGAAATTTTCTAGTTTAAGAAATTGAAGCATTATCACTCACTAAGAGTTTTTGTGGTGTTCGAGCAACACTCTGTCTCTATGCCGTTGCTGCTGATCCAATACACATTTCGTCTGATGCGATGTAACGGATTTTGAATTCTCAGTAACTAGATATAATTAAATATTGCTAGAATTATGTTAATTGCATTTCCAAACTCTTATGGGCCATGTTTATTTATAATAATGTTTTATATAGCTATGCAATTGGCAGTACTGGGTAGAGTTGTTTCTGTAGTTTGGGTTGGTGAATTTGGATCCTAACAATTTTATCACCCTTTGTTATATTTATAGGTTCTACGACAATCGTTCCGCCTCCATTTTCGGCACTCTTTGCTCTTTTTTTCGAAATCTTTTGGTGTTACTTCCAAGAGGTATACACTTACTGCTTAAATTCTCATAGTCAGTATTGAATACTATTATTCTAGATTGTTCAATTTTTTATTTTTAACAGTTTATTAGATGTATGCTCTATAGGTTGTATGTGTCATGTGAATGTGTAAATGTATGCTCTATAGGTTGTATGTGTCGTGTGAATGTGTAAATGTATGCTCTATAGGTTGTATTGTATGTGTCAACTATATTTTTTGGGGTAGGAACATAGGTTAGAGTGATGACGAGATCATGACTTCAATTTCCCTCACTAACTAAAAATAACTTACACTTATTTTTGCAAAAAAATGTATGCTCTATAGGTTGAGTGTCAATTATATATTTTCTATTTCAAGTTAAATTAGCAAACCTTCCCTTAAAAAATGTTAAGTTAATAAACCTTAGTTTCCAGTTTAAAATTTCATATGATTAAGTATAATTGATTATAATACTAATCATTATATTGAATCTTGAAATATCCATGCTAGACATTTTGAGCAGAAGACTTGATTTATAGATAGTACTAGAAGTTAAATCTCATATCTAAGATTTGATGAAATTTTGGTATACTACATTTCTTTTCTTTAACATATACAGATTCTTTTCTGTTTGAATAAAAATACTAAGCAAAATAAGATTATAAGTTTAACTTGTAATGAAGGTACAATATTAGATAAAAATTGATATTTCTTACGGTACAATATTGATTTCTTTGCAAGTTTAACTTGATTTCTTACGGTACAATAGAAGTCAATTGAATAAATGAAGATTAGAAACTTATATTTGTTTTTTATGTAGAGAATGGATCGAAGTTGGATGTATGATAGAGTAAACTCCGATAGGTATGGTTTGAAAGATGAATTTATTAGTGGAGTTGAAGAGTTTGTCAATAAAGCGATGAATCGACCTCAGTTTTTAAACGAATGAGGGATAAGGTGTCCTTGTATAAATTGTGTCTGCATTCTTTTGCTATTTGACTAACTCGAGACCTGTTGGAGAAAGGGATTATTCATTATCTGAGCATGTACATAAAATTTCTAGCTTATTATATAGTATAAGTTCCATTGGGATAACTTGATTTACAGTTACATATTTGTTCATGCTGGTCTAACAAGTTTAATGTTTATAGGAAACTGGTAAATTAAAAACAGTATTCAAGGGTCACTCTGATTACTTGCATTGTATTGTTGCTAGAAACTCATCCAATCAGGTCTTGGTCCTTAACCTTATACACTCTATACTTGTTTGACTTGATGGTTATTGAAAATTGTTAAACCAGAGGGGAAGAAAGCAACCTGCTTTACTATCTTTTATAGTTACACAAAATAAAAAAATAATAATAACACACTGAACAAAAAATACAGAACTAAAACAATGAGACTAATGGAAACATCTTTAGATATCTAACTACAGTGACGATTTTATTACTTCACACTTTTTGTATATAAACTACTTCAGAAATGTTCGTTTTTTTATATGTTGTTTAAATTTCTCCATACGTGTTTTGTTTGTAAACATAGAAGCAATAGAATGTCGCACAGTATTTTGTGTGCAATTGAGATGAAAATTATCAATATAAGAGGAAAATAAGTGGTCCTATCAGATATAAAGGTATTAAAAAATAAGGAGAATGGAGAGATAACATGGAGTTCAATTATTTAAAGTGAATTTTATAATTGTTTTTCAAAATAATAATGTCCTGCATGTGATGTTCTCTTTATTAGTTTTAGAGTTATATGAAAATGATGTAAGGAACAGAATATGTTAGCATGATTCTATTTTCAATGCATAACTTTTTTCATGTTTCATTTGACTCTTAAGAAATTTATGATATGTTGCAACTTCTTATCTTGTTGTTACTAAGTGTTGTGCATATTGTTACTCAGTGTTGGCAGCTTTGATACAGATTTTATTGAAATGACAGGACAAAACGGAAAGAGAAAAGCACCATCGAGCACATCTAAGTAAGATGACTAAACCTTTTCTCCTATTTGGTTTTTTTGTCCTAATCAATTAATAATGTTTGGATTTAGACTTATTTTTTTATGGTTTCTTTGTAAAAAAAGAGGTGTTGACAGGTTATGTTGTCAACGACAGATTCCACCTGGGACTCTTGCTATAAATAACTCTCGTAAGGTCCATAGCAAACCTGGTTCAACGAACCCACCACCACCTACTCAGAGAAACCCACCACCACCTACTAAGAGAAACCCACCACTGCCTACTCAGCCTCCACCATTGATTCAAACAAATCCAACACCATCACATACTCAACCTCCACTACATACTCAGCCTTCACCACCTACTCAGCCTCCACTACATACTCCACCTTCGCCACTTACTCAGCCTCCAGCACCGATTCTGACAAACCCAACACCACCACCTACTCAGCCTCAACCGGCAATCCCGACTTCTGAGGAGTTCATTCATTCCTACTCCAGGATATACTCAGCCTCAGCCGCAAAGTCCTCCCCATCACACCACAGACGAGGAAGTGCAGAGGGACCAAACAGTTTCTAATGAGGAATAACAACACGACGGTGGGCAAAAACTGAAGATCCATATTATGGAAACAACTAACGCGTAAGTAAATAATTTTATCCTAAGTTCTCAATATTAAACTATGTAACTGCTTTAGGTACTCAAAATTATTAATAAGGGTGAAAGGGAAAAGGAGGGGATTAGGCATTTTATATGTTGGTTGGTTAGTGAGAGTCTGTGCTACATAAAAAATCACTTTGCTGTTTGTAATAGTTTATAATGGTACAAATTTCATACCTCAGTGTTGTTTGTAGTTTTGGACATAATCTTGAGCCTTTTTGGAAGTGACTGATAATTAGAAATATGAAAGAATGGATGGTTGTGTAAAGAAATAAAAGAAAGTAAGATATTCATGAAAAAGATGCTTCACTTGATAAAGCTATATATGTAATTAGAAGAACTCGAGATGATAATGATTCAGTAGCACTTGCCTTGTGAAGAAAGAAAGTAACCGTGTTGAATGAATATGAATGATAAGAATGTAATTGTGAGACTATATAGAAGCAAGCTAGGTACTCTGTGCTAATGAAAAGGAAGCAAAAAGTCAGTTAGTTAGTCAGTTAGTTAGATAGAATGTGTGTTTGGATTCTGTTGAACCAACTAACTGCCAAACTAACTCATGTTTTGTTTGTTACTGATAAATTCTAATTCTATTGAAACTGATTGTATCAGCTACTACTCTATGGATTCTGTTCCACCACATTGATTACAAATGATATAGAAAATTAAACTGATAATTTATTTACTATGTACTACTCTAGTATATCAGCTACTACTCTATGGATTCTGTTCCACCACTTTCTTTCAACTTAGTTAAAGGTGTTGAGTTCAAATTGAGCTTTTAAAAAGTGATATTAATTGATTTTTGGAAGATGAGTTTTGTCATCTTTGAAATGATTTGACTCAAGAGATAAATCTTACTTTTAGTTATAGTGTTTTTGTTTTTGTTTTGAACTTAATTGTTTATATGTAGGTTAAGTCCAGATGATCTTGTTGCCGCAATGGTTCGAAAAGTTATTGAAAAGAATTATCGAGGAACCTTCGTTAATTATGGTGAGCTTAAACGCGACGGAAGAGATGACGTGAGAAAGGAATGGTTCAACGAGTTTAAAGTAAGGCATGACCTTTCTTTTTTAGTAGTTTGATGATGATGTATATTGTTGAGTTTTATTTATTATTTGTATATTTTGTTAGAGGCTTGTATATTGGGACCGTTGTGATGATGCAAATATGGAAGAATTGTTTCATCAGAAATGTGGAAAACGACTGTCTGATATACAACGAAAGGCTAGAGAAAAGGGGCGGAAGTCGGGTTGGATGGGTGTAGATACATGGACGTATCTTCTAGACAAGTGGAAGATAGATGAATTCAAAGTTGTATCCCAACAAAATAAGATTAATCGATCATCCAAGAAAGGTGAGGCAGTCCATACAACAGGTCGTAGAGCTCACCATGATGTTGCACTTGAATTGGTATATATATATATATATATATATATACTTTGTAATTACAATGCGTTAATATAATTATATCTGATATACATTGTGACCATATATACTGCCTCTAATGATAGGCTAAAAAACTCAATTGACCCGCACATCCAGATGAGATTTTCATTGCCACCCATAAAAAGAAGAATGGGGAGTGGGTTGACGCTCGTGCAGCGGCAACACATGTAAGTTAACATTTTATTATTCAGAATTAGATTGAGTACTATTATTATTCCACCCAAATTTGCATATGCTTATAGGTATATTCTAATTTTTTTATTGTTGTAATGTAACTTTCTTTTGTTGGGATACTACTATCTTAAAATGTCTTCATTTCTTAACTCCAAAGCAAAATTAGGCTTAATAATATATGTTGTTGGGAAGGTAATGCCTTAATTCCATCACTTCATGTGCTTTAGAGTTTGGTGAAGCTTCTGACTACATAGAATAGTAGAATCTCATCTTAGGAAACTTTGACATGTATGGGATCAAACCATTGAGATTCTGTGGTGAATGTCTTTCTTTCTTTTTTTGGTCAAAATAAGTGAATTTCTATCTTTGATCTTATACATGATAGAGAATCGTGGGCCCATATGATCTATGTATCTGACTGCATCTGGTGGGAAAAGATTTCATTGTTCTTTTTGCATTGATCTATGGCATATGCCATGAAAACCTAAGTAGAATATTTTACTTAATATGATTTGATATCATTAGTATTATAATCATTATGTTTCCATGATAAAATTGTTACTAGACATGGCAACGGGGCGGGTCGGGGGCGGGTTTGAGCAGCCCCGCACCCGCACCCGCCACCCTGAAACAGACCCGCCCCCGCACCCGCACCCAGTCGGGGGTAAAAAACTACCACCCAGACCCGCCCCCAATGGGGAACGGGTTCCCCGCCCCCTCCCGCAAAACTATTTTTTTTTAAATAAATATTTTTCATAATAATAAAAATTAATAATTTAATTAAATAATTAATTATTTTAATAATAAACATGTTTTTAAAGAGTAAAATAATTAATAAACATGTTTTTCTAGTAAAACTATTTTTAAAAATTAAAATAACTTTAATAAATATATAATAAAATAATTAAAATAAGATATAAAAGTAAATTAAGGTAGACCGGGGCGGGGCCGGGGCCGGGTGCGGGGCGGGTAGTAGCATCCCCCGCCCCCGCACCCGCACCCGTAATAAAAAATCGGGTTTTACCCGCACCCGCACCCGCACCCAGTTAAACCGGGTTTTCCGCGCTAATTTCGGGGCGGGTCCGGGCGGATCTCAGTTTTCTTGCCATGCCTAATTGTTACGATCCTTTGATCTAAATGCTTGTCCTAACAAACCATAAAAGATGCACAAAAGAATGTGTATGCTTTGATGGTTTAGTTTACATATTATCTATAGTATTAGTAGCTATAGGTTCAGCACGTGCTTCAAAAGCTGACACTCATTGAGAAAAGAAAGGAGTTTGCAGAAGTATTTAATGGCTGGTTTTGACTGTAACATAATAACATAACATACAACATTCAATTTTGTTTCATCAATCAACAACGCTTTGTTTTTCATACACGTCTTCGTAAATCTTAACCAACGGTACTTGAAGATTTTTGTTTATTTAGGTTGTATTACATTATATATAATATATTAACGTTGTCTAAATAATGTGAACAGGAAAAATTCTGCAGTAGTTTGACATAAGTTGGTGATGAAGTGGAAGGATCAACAAGAATACAAATTTGGAAAGAAGCTGCAGGGGGTAAAACACGGGGGCGGTGTTATGGAACTAGACAATTGGCACGTAACATAAGATATGGAGTAAACTTCTTGACACAGGTATCAATTACAAACCCACATAGAGAAGCAGATAACCAGGCCATTGAGGTCGCCAGAGCTGAAGCTGCTGCTGCACGTGAAGAGGCTGCACGGGCTAATGCGCGGACAGATGAATTGGCAAAGAAATTTGATGAATTGTCAAAGAAATTTGATATGTTGCATTCTCTTCAGGCGGGTCCTTCTAGTGCTCCTGCGAGTGGTCATCCTGATTATAACGATTCGGTACGTTCTATTGTTTCGTGGCTTCTCTTGTTTTGTGGCTTGGCTTTGTACTGCAGCTTGTGCATTGTTCATGGCTTGAAATTTGTTTTTGTATAGCTGCTGCGTTTTTATGCTTGCAAGGTTGAAATTGTAACTTGGGACTTGTTTTGGCTCTTTTTGTTGGACTGGTTTGACTTAAATCAAAAGTTATGTTAGAATGTGTCAGGGGCTGCTATTAGTTTGAAATTGGGATTTGTAGGTTGATTAAAAAGGATAGTGAAATTTTTTGTTGATGAATGTTAGTGGTCGTAGCTTGTGTGTTAACATGGTTTATGGTTTTTGTGAATTAGATCAGTGTGTAGGTTAATTGGTTTTATGAATTGATGTTAATGGCAACAAGTTTTATGAACTGTTTTGATTATTTTTCTGTTGGTAAGTGTTGGAGATTTGGATGTTGAAAAATTGTGATGGCTTGATGTACATTGTTGAATTAATTGTGCCATGTGGGTATTAATGTTTGAACTGGTATGGTGAATGCATTAGGGACCAAACTGGTGCACTCCTAGCTGTTATGAACTAAGCTTGAGATATTGAGTCAAATGTTATATGAAATGTTTTGACATGGTACTGCTATGAGGCTTTGAGTTGTTAGAAATTAGGGATTGTTGTGGAACTTCGTTGAATTGTCTTAGAAGTTGTAGGTTAAAATGTGAACTGATGTGCCATGTTACTTGACTGAGTGTGTATGCTAACTATGTGTACGAGGAGTTCTATTTTTCTGTTTCATTGGTACTATCATTATGTGTCTGACTATTTATTTTGAATCTTTATGTGTCTGACTCGTGACTATTTATTTTGGATGTTGCAGGAGGAGGAGGATTATGAGGATGATGATGAGGAAGTTGATGTTGGTTATCATGATTAGTATGTAGATCGTTTAGGAGATTATCAGGGCTTTTGGAACTCATTAGTATTTTGATGTTGATGTATTTTAATGTTGGTGTCTTTTGGAACACATTAGTATTTTGATGTTGGTGTATTGAGATTATGTATTTTTAAGTAAATTTGTTTTGGATCACCTGAATTATGGATTGATGAATCTTTTTTGAAATGCCATTGGTCTGTTGGAGTTATGAGCTACGAAGTTTGCTATGAATCCATGCATTAAGTTTGACAATTGGGAAAGCTCTGTTGGATTGAATTAATAATAAACAGGTTTTGATCAGAATATGTTACAATCAACCAAATCATGTTTCTAAGAGTCATTATGGGTTGTTTGAATGGTTCACTACTCCAATCGATTGTATAAAGCGGAGGTTTTGATCAGAACAGGTTACAATCAACCAAATCAAAACCCTGACGACTAAATCCAGTAGTGTCGTCCACGACACCGACGCTACGATAATATAATCTGTTGACTAAATCTACTAGTGGCGGCCACGAGGCCGATGCTAATTTAATATATTATGGTGTCTAAATCTACTAGTAGCGGCCACGTGGCCGACGCTATAATAAAATAATTTGCTGTCTAAATCTCATAGTGGCGGCCACGAGGCCGACGCTAATGTAATATATTATGGTGTCTAAATCTACTAGTGGCGGTCACGTGGCCGACGCTATAATAAAATAACCTGCTGTCTAAATCTAGTAGTGGAGGCCTCGAGGCCGATGCTAATGTAATATAATATGCTGTCTAAACCTACTAATGGCGGCCAACTGGCCGACGCTATATATTGACGTGGACAAAACCTTGATGACAACCAACTCAATCAAAAAATGACACCTGGAATTCCTCCGCGTCAGGTAAAACCGACGCTAACTCAGTAGTTAGCTGCGTTGTTAGAGTCAGCAATTAGTGATGCTTTAGCCTAAACGAAAGCCGACGCTAAGATAGTGTCACGCAAAAGCCGACGCTAAATGTAACTAACTTCCAGCTTTGGAAAGTCCGCCCCGACCCCCACACTAAGCCGACGCTAACCCCTTGTAGCGTCGGTTTTTTTGTTGTTAGCTAGGGCTTCTGGCCGACGCTAAAACAGTGTTTTCTTGTAGTGATAGTTATCTTTCTCTTGTTCGCTTTCCTCTTTGTCTTTACTAATGTCCTCTTCAGTTATTGTTAGAGGATGATCTTCTTTGGGAATGTTGTTGTCGATCAAATTCTTTATTAGCACACCTGAAACATCAAAACAAATATCTCTCCTCGACTTTTAGAGTGAGGATTCATCAAAAGAATATATGAGTTGACTCGTAAACCGAAGATGTTCTATAATTTTAAACTCTATATGCTTTATTCGAATACAGGTACCCTAGAAATATCCCTTCATTAGACTTAGCATCAAATTTACCAAGATTGTCCTCTCTATTATTTAAAATAAAACATTTACAGCTGAAAACACGAAAAAATACGAAATATTAGGTTTCCTGCCTTTGAGTAACTAATAGGGTGTCTTCTATAGGATTGGTCGAGTGACCACCCTGTTTAAGACATCATGCAATATTAATAACATCCCCCAAAAGTACTTAGGCAAAATCATTTTGCTTATAATTGTTTGAGTCAATTATTCTAAAACATGGTGTTTACGCTCAACAACACTATTTTGTTGTGGAATTCTCGGACATGAGATGTTATGAGTAATTTTGTTTTAGTTACAAAAGTTTTCAAATTGATGGTTTGCAAACTCACCACCATGATCACTACAGAGTGTCACAATTTTCAAATTAAAAAGATTTTTGACAAGCTTAGCAAACTTAATGAAAGCTTTAAAAAGTTTCTTACTTATGGGCTAAGAATAACATATAAGTGAATCTAAAATTGTCATCCACAATTACAAACTCATAATAGTTACCGCCTAAAATTCTTGTCCTCAAAGGGGCAAATAAGTCTAGATGGAAAAGATCGAGAGGTTTTGAAGTTGAAACAAGCTTTTTCGATTTTAAAGACAGCCTCGTTTGCTTTCACATTTGACAAACATCACAAAGTTAATCTTTTGAATACTTTATTTTTTGTAAACCAACTACTAGAGTCTTAGATGTTATCTTATTTATTAAGTAAAAATGTACATGTCTTAAATGTCTATGTCATAATTGTTAGTGACTAAACATTTAGCACCATATATTGACACATCATCCAAGTCAAGAAAATAAATATTATCAATCCTAGAACCCTTAAACACAATATTTTTAATTGCATTATGCTCAATTATGCAACTTAATGTATTAAAAATAATAGAATGCCCTTCCTGAAAGAGGCGTAATGCGATGGAACTAGTCTCGAACGAGACAACTTTACTATGTGAGATATGTGTCCAACTTGCACTCCTAAACGGATGTAACAAGGTGATCGTACTTCGGACGGGGGCGTAATGCGACACTCACACTCTGAATTCCTAGGGCAGAATGGGATCGCAATTTCGAATGGGGTGTTATGCGATGATTACACTCCACATGTGGATCGTAATGTGGTTGGTTTGTTGGACGGAAAACCTTGTCTGGAATGGTCGTAAAGGTTTGTATGTTGAATCCTCTCACCTAGTATGAGGTTGATACCTCAGTTGTCTTTTGTATACTGTTAATACTATAATTATCAGGACTAGAAAGTCACAATAGTTAGACAAACCTTAGAGCTGATTGGACTTATGGTTTAGTTTAGACTTCACTGAGATGTAGCATCTCACCCCTTTATTGTGGTTTGTTTTATTGATGAACACGTGTCAGTTAAAGGAAAAGGCGCGAGATGCCGTAGAAAGTTGGAGAATATGCTTTATTTAATTTTCTTCCTTTGGGTAATTTAAGATCGTGGTTCAATCTTTTTCTAGACATGGTGTATTATTGATGTAATTTTTTTTATATATCATGTACTCATGTTGCATTATATACTACGATGTATGTTCAGTTACCAGCATAACACTTTAAACTTAATTATTCTAAATGTTTCAGTATTGGGTTGTTACATTAAATTACTTATATTCTTTTTACTAATATAGAAAGATATGTATGCATAATATAATATAATTATAAAAGTTATTTTATAATAATAAGTAAAATTTAAAATAAATTTCTTAAAAATATATAATATATCGCCTTTAGGACTGACAATGAACCGAACCAACTCGAAAATAGTTCGAAACTCATCTCGACAACTAACTCGTTGAACTAGATTCATGAATCAAATGAATTGGAAAAATTAATTTCGTTAACTAAATTAACTGAACTTAAACTATACATAATTTGACTTGTTAGATTCAAAATGAACTTATATATATATATATATATATATATATATATATATATAGGGTTCATATCCTATGCGAATGACATTTTTATGTAAAAACATGAGAATGAATCTGAATCATTAGATTTTAAAATAAATGGTGGAGATTATGTGTGGTTTTTGTTTTTCTCTCTCCTCCATTATTAAAATAAATGATGGAGGAGAGAAAAAAAAAACTGACACATAATCTCCACAATTTATTTTAAAATCTAATGATTCAGATTCATTATCATCTTCTCACATTAAAATGACATTCTCATAGGATATGTTCCATATATATATATATATATATATATATATATATATATATATATATATATAGGGAACGTATCATATGAGAATGTCATTTTTATGTGAGAACATGAGAATGAATCTGAATCATTAGATTTTAAAATAAATGGTGGTGATTAAGTGTGGTTTTTGTTTTTCTCTCTCCTCCATTATTAAAATAAATGATGGAGGAGAAAGAAAAAACCTAACACATAATCTCCACAATTTATTTTAAAATCTAATGGTTCAGATTTATTTTCATTTTCCCATATATATATATATATTGATTCCAAGAGTATGTTTAAAAACGTATTCCAAATCTGAGACATCTATTTTCTTTTGATATAACGGATTTAGTTGATCATTTACGCCAAATATTTTTAAAAATAATTATAAAGAATAAAAATCAACATTATATAAAAAAATATAATCGTTAAAGATTAAACAATATATTAAATAAAATAATTAGATAAAAATTAAAATAGTGATTGATGATTATATTCGTAGAGGTTGCTCTAATTTTTAAAATTTAATTAAATTAAAATTCTTATATCAAGAATTTATTCTAGTGAATGCACTTTATTTGTATTTAAATTTAAATAGAGTTATAAAATTAAAAACTCTTTTGTGATAAATAATATTAATGTAAAATGTTATATATATATATAATTAGACTTTAAAAAATTACTTATAAAGCCGTGAAGTCAACGAGATGAATTTAACGATTTAATAAAGTTGTTCGTTAATTTAAAATGAATCGCGTTTTAATTTTAACAAAATTTTCTATTAAACTTAAATTGAGTTTTAAACTGAACTAATTATTATCGAATCAAATTAAATTAAAACGAATTTGACTCGATTCGATTTATTTTCATCACTTAACAAGGGTATAAAGTTTTTTTTTTCTTTCTCTTTTTATTAACATACTTCAACATATAGAATTTGTTTTACCAAATATCTTTTGCCATTTACCCAAGTGTTATATATCACGTCCAGTAAATGTCTGTACGCATGCATACATCGCTTGACTTTTCATTTTCTTGGACAGTCAGTGTGTAGTGTACTTTGCACTATATCATACAATTAAGTTGGCATACTAAAAATTAACCACATACATATATTTTGGGGATTAGTTATTATTACTTGTACTTGTAAACTATTTTATGCTTGTCTACAAACTGTTGATTGGTACGGCTAAAGGCGTAGTTTTCAGAGTATGCTCATACGAATCGCATCTCCAATTTTACACAATTTTACCTTCATTTTTAAAAAAATATATCAAATTATAAGCATTTCTAAATTATATATCAAACTATCATTTTTTTAATAACTATTTTTTTATCAAAGACTCTAAATAAAATGAAAAATTGTTTGAGGTGTTAAATGCACCCACCTATTGAATTGGTAGAAGTCTCTTTTTTTATATTTTATTTACATTTATATTTTCTTGCAAAATATGTTTTTTTACAGAATTTTCTGCAAATTTTGCAAATCATTCAGTAAGGAATTTCATAAAAAATATATTTTACCGAATAATCCGTGAAAAACAAATTTTGAAAAAAAGTCAATAAAAAAATAAAATTTAATTAAAAAAAATGAAATGCACTCCTCAATTCTTATGACATAATTTTTTTTAATGATGGCAGTTTAGTATTTAAATTAAAAAGTGTGATCTTTTTATATATAAATTAAAAAATGGTACAACGTATTAACATAGTACAACGTAGGCGACAGTCTCCCGAAAAAGCGGAGGCTGCTGAAAAAGCTATAAAAGATCTCTTAGAGGCAAATTTTATTTCGGAGGCCAGATACACGACCTGGCTGTCAAACGTTGTACTTGTCAAAAAGAATAATGGAAAATGGAGGATGTGTGTTGACTATACCGACCTTAACTGAGCAATACCCGAAAGACTCTTATCCCTTGCCAAACATAGATCAGCTGGTCGACAATTCTGCAGGTTTCAAACTATTGTCCTTCATGGACGCCTACTCGGGGTACAACCAAATCCCCATGGCTAAGGCCGACAAGCAGCACACTGCCTTCATGACCGAGTCGGGCAACTACTACTACAGCGTAATGCCCTTCGGCCTGAAGAACGCCGACGCGACCTACCAACGGATGATGAACAAAGTCTTTCGGGGAGAGATCGGCGACATGCTTGAGGTCTACATGGACGACATGATCGTCAAATCCGCGGAAGAAGTCGACCACGCTGCCCAGCTCAAGAAAGTCTTCGACACAGCGAGGAAATGTAGGATGAGGTTCAACCTCGACAAATGCACCTTCGGCGTTCGGGCGGGCAAGTTCCTCAGTTTCTACCTCACTGAACGAGGAATCGAGGCAAACCCCGACAAGTGCAGGGCTTTCTCCGAGATCCCGACCCCGAACTCAAAGAAGTCAATACAATCGTTGAACGGGATGCTGACCGCACTTTCCCGCTTTGTCGCCAAATCTGCACAGTACGCACTCCCATTTTTCAAGCTTCTACGACAGAAAGCCACGTTCGAATGGACCGAGGAATGCGAGCAAGCGCTCCTCCACCATAAACAAGTCCTTTCACAACCCCCAGTTCTCTCCCGACCAGAGAACGAGGAGACGCTGTTTCTGTACCTCGGCATCACGAGCGAAGCAGTCAGCGCAGTTCTTATCCGGGAAACCCACGACGGGCATAAACAAATCTACTTCACCAATAAGGCCCTCCAAGGCCCCGAGCTCAGGTATCAACAGATCGAGAAAGTCGCCCTGGCCCTCGTCACTGCGGCCAGAAGATTACGACACTACTTCTTGGCCCACACGGTGGTAGTAAGGACCGAGCAGCCCATAAGGCAACTCCTCGGTCGACCAGACATGGCAGGGAGGATGCGCTGATGGTTGCTCGAACTTACCGAGTTCGACATTCAATATGAAGGAAGAAAGGCCCTGAAGGCTCAGGTACTGGCCGAATTCGTGGCAGAAATGACCCTCCCGGCACCTTCGACCAACGAATCCCAAAAGTGGACGATCTACGTCGACGGGGCATCTAGCTCGAAAGGTAGCGGGGCAGACATCATCCTCGAAAATGAGGAAGGCATTCTGATCGAAGTCTCCCTCGAATTGTCCTTTCTGACGTCGAACAACCAGGCTGAGTACGAGGCTTTCCTCGCCGGGCTACGGTTGGCCGAGGACCTCGACGCCAAAGAAGTCAAAATTTTCACCGACTCTTAGCTCGTAGCCTCTCAGGTCCGAGAAGAGTACCAAGCCAAGAACGACAGCCTCATCGAATACCTAAGCCCAGTGAAAGAAAAGATGAAGAACTTCACTTCAGCAGAAGTAACCCACATCCCGCGCGAGCACAATACTAGAGCGGATATCTTGTCCAAACTGGCGAGCACGAAAAAGAAGGACTGGAACAAATCTGTCATACAAGAAGTACTTTCGCGCCCAAGCATCGATAAACCCATCCCCGTGACGGACGTGAACGCTATCAGGGACACCAACTACTGGATGACCCCGGTATACGAGTATCTCACCACTAGCAAGCTGCCCGACGATCCCAAGGAAGCCGGAGTGGTTAAGCGACGAGCGTGCTCATACACAATTATCAAAGATAAACTATACCGATGTGGCTTCTTGATCCCCCTCCTCAGGTGCGTCGAAGAGGCCAAGGTCCCCAATATACTCCAGGAGATCCACGAGGAGATCAATGCACAACACCTCGGTGGATGGTCCTTAGCTCGCAAGGCGTTGCAAGCGGGATACTACTGGCCCACCATGCAACAGGACGCCAAGGAGCACGTCAAGAAGTGCGACAGATGCCTACGACACGGGGACATGCACCTGGCCTCGCTCAGCGAGCTCAAAACACTGTCGTCCCCGTGGCCGTTCGCGTGGTGGGGAATGGATATCCTGGGGCCCTTCGTTGTAGGGTCATACCAAAACAAGTACCTGATCGTCAGCGTGGACTATTTCACGAAGTGAATCGAGGCGGAAGCCCTGGCCAAAATCACGGCTCACAACATACTACGTTTCTACAAGAGGAACATACTCGCCCGGTTCGGCGTACCCCAGGCGATTGTCACCGACAACGTGACACAGTTCACCGACAAGAACTTCCAAGACTTCGTCACCAAGCTGGGCACGAAGCAGCACTTCACGTCGGTCGAGCACCCTCAAACGAACTGGCAAGCTGAAGCGACAAACAGAGTGATCCTGCGAGGACTGAAACGCCGACTTGGCGATGCCATGCAAAGGTGGGTCGAGGAGCTACACAACGTCCTCTAGGCCTACCGGACAACCCCACATTCCACGACCGGGGAGACCCCCTTTTTCTTAACCTACGGAACAGAAGTGGTGATCCCCGTGGAAATAAGGGAACCCTCGAGGAGAAAGGAATCTCCCCTCGACCGGAGGACAAATGATGAGGCCCTAAGGGAGGAGATCGACTTTGTCGAGGAGATAAGGTCCGGCGCGTCCCTCCAAGAAGCCTCACTTAAACAGAAAATAAATCTACGTTATAACAACAAAGTTATTAAACGTGATTTTCAAGTAGGCACCCTCGTCCTACGAAGGAACCAGAAAGACTCACGAGAAGGCAAACTCTCCGTGAACTGGGAGGGCCCCTACCGTGTCCGCACGAAAACGGGGACAGGAGCCTACTACCTCAAAAATCTACACGGGGAGGAACTTGCTCGACCATGGAACGCTGAGAAGCTTAAACAATACTACAGTTAAGCACTACCCGCGACACGACCACATCGTGATTACGGGGACGCACTAAGGTACAAACGCGACTCCCCTTCACGAAACAAGAAGATCGAGGCCCGCGTTGTGTGTGCGCGAGGACTATTGATCTGACAAGGATACATCGACCGAGCTCCGTCGTCGCCGTACCAATCAGGCAGAACGCCCAGCTCGCGATGGGAGGTTCCCACCACAAAGCTAAGACCTCGACCGAGCTCTTAGCCTCGTCAAAGGTCGGAATACGGCTCCGACCATTCGAGCAGTTTCCCACACTGTCAAGGATCAACAAAGTCGAGCAAACCCCTAACCTAGACAGATTACTTAGACAAAAAATAATAAGTATATCAAGCATACAAGCATCACACACAAATAAACAAAAGTCAAAGTATTAAGCCGGGCAAAAGCCCATTGTGCAAATATTAAAACGATGTCATTAGGCCCCTGACACACAGGTTGGGGAAAGGTCATTACAAAATAATGGCTCACAGGCCCAAACAAAGTAAACAAAAGAAAAACTAGACGGTTGCGTTTTCCTCAGGCTGCTCGTCTCCCGTGGCCTGGCCGTCATCATCCTCCTCAGACGTTGGCCGAACAATCTGACCCTCGACCACCTCATAGTACGGATCAGTCCCTTCAGTGACGAGGTTGGGGTTCACAATCCCGAGTTATTTCACGGCATTATTAAAGCCCACCTCGGCGGCCACGAGGATATCTTGCTCGGTCTGTCTGAGCTTCCCGATCAGTTTTTCCCGAGAGTTCAATAGCATGTCGTCCTCAGTTTCCTCTTCAGCAGGACGGACAGCTTGTTCAAACTCGGTAATCCTCGCCAAGAGATCCTTCCTTTTAGCATCGCCCTTTTTCAGCTTATCCTCCAATTTCCTCTAGAGCTCGACCTGGGTTTCGTTCTATTTTTTGCACTCTGACAGGTCCTTGCTCACCTTCTCCATCTCGGCTGCAACCGACGTGAAGCTCTCCTGCAGCTTGGCCAGCTCAACTGCCGGGCAGGTCTCATCGTTCAGGACCAGGGCAGCAACACAAACCCACATCACCGCGGACACGTCTTCCACCAAAGCATTTCTCCGAGAAGCCCGGTCAATGCCCAAGATGGTCTGAGCCTCAGGTGCACCAACGCACAGGGAATTGTTCCCCATAAAGAAATTCGGCTTCGAGTGACAAGGCGGGAGCACGAACTTCACAGCGGGAGGGCTTTCACTCTCAGTAAGATCGACGTCCACGTGCTCGCTAAGCCGCTGTCTTTTTGGGGACCCTTGCGTGACTAGAGATTGGCTACTCTGGGGAGAGCCGAAGAGTCCCCGGTTACCGGGAGGGGCCTGGGCGCTGCGACCGGGTCTGCTCGACCCGCCCTTTTCCTCCCTTCTTCGAAACTCGAGTAGCTGCCAACTTCTTGATATGCTCCTCCGCGCTCAACATGGTGCCTGCAAAAGAAAATGGAAATTTGTCAATAAGGCGAAGAGCAAAGTGCACAGGAGGATCTAATTAAAGAGGCGTCCACCACCTAACAACTTAAGGGCATCCTCATCAGAAAACGTCTCGAGGAGGGCCCTCGTATTAATTAACCGGGCTTGCTCTAGAGGCCTTCCATCGTCGCCGCGGATAGGTTTCTCGTCTGGTGTCACGATATGTGCAGGGGAGAAATTGGCGACGAATTTGACTATCTCCTTGTGAGCCAGACGATCCTTTTTGCACAGTCTACCGAGACAGAATATATAACTATCCGTGCCCCTCTTGAAATGCTCCTCCATCCATAATAGGGGAAACTTCACTTCGAGGACCTCTTCCTATTGTCCGTCTATCTCTCGGTGCACCCGTCTATACACCGACTCCAGGGCCTCAAACGAGATGGGTTTCACGATGTAGAACCGAGACTTGAAGTGGCGAACAGAGTCCATGTAAGTCTTGAACAGCCTGCTCACCTGCTCGAAAGACACCCAGTCATGTCTTCCATCAATTGTCTGCCTCTGCAAGTGAAATATATGGAAGAACAGAGGTAGGGTCGCCCCAATGCGAAGATACTGACAGACGAGCTTGAAGGCGCGAATAAAGGCGAGGGCGTTGGGGTGGAGTTGTGACGGTGCCAGACGCAGCCAAATGAACACCTTGTTAGACGATGGCTATGGATCTAGAAGGGGGGTTGAATAGATCCCTTGAGTTTTACAGGTAAATAGTTTACAAAATTTGTTTTAAAAATTGTTTAACGGAAGCTACTACTGGATAGAACGTCTACAACGAACCTTCTACCAAAAGGATTGGATATGCGCGAATATATCACGGATGAGTATGGAAGAGAAAAATTCAGTTTTGAATACTACACTTAATAACGCAGTCAACAAAATATCCATTGCTTGATGTTTATTCCAATCCAATGAGGTAAAGTGATAAGCAATTAAAGGCAACGAGTTCGAATTTTTCTTTGAAACAAATTATCAAACACCTAGTGTGCGTAAACACACTAAGTGCAGAATTTTTATGGAGGGTAATGTAAAGCTGCTCCAAGATACAATTCAAGGAATTGTATCAATTTAACAAAATAGTTTATCAGCTTACAATTACTCTACGACAGAAATTTCGATGACTTGCAACTTCACAAATTCGAACGAATTGAATTGTAAAAGAGTTAAGGAGAGAGAGAACAAACACAGTTTGATTAGGCAGTTCCCCAATCGTCCTCGCTTTGGGTACGTCTTCCCCCAACTCCTCAAATGGAATTGAGATATATATATATATATATATAGTTGTTGCAAATTGTTTATTACAAGAGAAAACTATGAACATCCAAACCCTCGAACGTCTTCGATCGTTGATGCAGAATTTTCTCTTCCCTTGATTCGAGATGAATCAAGTCCTTCAAATATGGTTGATCCAATTACCGTCCCACGCTACTAAACCGAAAGAAACCACCGTTCTTCAGTTACCTTCACTCGGTCAATTGCGATCTACCAAGAATTCGAACCCAAACCTCCCTTCTACGATCCTCTGATTACAGCTACTAAACCGAATAATTGCGCCAATTTCCGGTTACCTTCGCCCAGCCGAATCCCTGTAGAAAGAACAGTTTGTGCAAAACCCCCCAAAAATCTATCCGATTCTTGGAGGACAAAACCAACTGATTTGATACAAGAAACACCTGCCAAACTCTCAACCCAGAAGATGAAGATCACACTTCCTAAATTCTGAACGTTATCACTTCGATCAATGGGCGACACAAACAAAGATGATTATGTGTGATTGTTTGTTTACACAATGAAGAAGATGAAGATGAAGAGAGAAATGACATATATCTTTCACGTTTCTTGTTTTTAAAATGAAATGATGACCAAAACTATTTATATGAAAATAAAATGACCAACAAAAAATAATAACAGAAATAACAGAAAAGAAATTAAGTGAAAAATGCAGAGTTTTGAAGTCATGCGTCGACCTCCTAACTCCATGCGTCGACGCATAAACAAATATTTTTGTGTCCATTGAATTGTGCGCTTTCCCGCAGGTTTTGGAGTTTAGCGCATGAAATTGGAGGTTAGCGCATGAACTGAGAGGGTCAGCGCATGAAGTGCATTTTTTTAGGAAATTCAATTTTCTGAGCATTTTCACCAGACCAGGATCAGAAACACATACTAGACACAACTAAAACGATAGTGGACATTTATTTTTGGGAAAGAAAAGATCCTATGCATCTAGACACATGAACAATAATGGTTAGACGCAATATTCCCGACACGTGTAGTGATACCGCTCAAATTACAGTCTAGTTTCTTACATGTTTATTGACATCATTAAAACAAGGTAAATAGAAGAATATCCCTCACATACTCTCCCTTTTTGATGATGACAACACTTTCTTAGCTGTCATGAGATTTGTAATTTGAGAGTGAGCAACATGAGCAAAGCTCCCCCTGTCTTTGACATTAGTTTAGTAAAATTTCTGCATTTGTTGTTATTCTTCTCCCCCTTTGACAACATCAAAAAGAAGAAAAGACGGTGGTCAAAATAAAACAATATAATACGTAAAGGATCATCACAAATTTGCAACACACAGACATTAACAAACACTTAAATAAAGGAAAAACTTAAATGCAATACATTCAATTCGATAAAATTCAAACAAACAGAAGCAACATTCAAAGTTCAACAGCAGAGAGGAAAAACAAAACAGAAATGCAAGCACAACTGATATATGATGCCCTAAACTCTATGGCCTTCTCCCCCTAAATGGATGACCTCTTCCCCTATAGTATTGGCTTGGTGGTGGAAGGTCCTCTAGATGTAGGTTGAGTTCAAGCAACGTGCTGTTTAGGTTTCCAAGACTATTTTCCAGGTTCTGGTTTTGTTGAGTCAAGTTGGCCTCCATCTGATTGAAACGATTCATAGCGGCGTTGGCAAAATTGTTGAAGTTGGTAATGTGAGATGAAACTTGATCAGACAGATTGGTGAACCGTTCTTGCTTAGCAGAGTAACGAGTATCTTGCAGAGCTTGAAATTCTTGATGCTGAAGAGTCAATTCGTTCAACCTAGCCAGAATTTCTTCAGAAGCCTGCAGATCATGCTGAGGCGGTGGAGTTGGAGGAGCAGAATTGTCAGGTTGCTGCCATTCATAGTCCTCACCATAGGTTGGAGGCACATAGGCGCTTCCAGACACAGTCCAGCAATTTTGTTGCCACTGACCCCAGCCCTGATTTTCAAAAGTTTCTTCAGGTTGATAGCCCATCCATGCCTCATTGTCCTCTTCTTGCATAGCCACATTTTCTTGCATAACCACATCTTCATCATTAACAGCTTGATTTGCATTTCCTGGAATGCCCTCATCATCACTTCCTTCAAGGTAAACAGGTTCATCATGTTTAGGATGGGTGGATCTTGGTCGATAAATGAACTTGTTCTCACGTGAATGCCAAAAGTAACCCATCACGGAAAGGGTTTTGGCAAGAAATTGTTGTTCAGCGGTAATATGAATGTGACAAATCTGCGGAACAGGAATATCAAAGTGATTCAAAATGTTTGCAATAGCAGATGCTTAACCAAGTGCTGGAAATTTGTTGGAGCTGCGAGTAATGAACATCCTATAAGCAAAATAATAAGGCCAGTTAATTTTGATCTTATTATTGAGGATATAGATGAGATGAACCTCTGCCTGCTCAACTCTTGAGTACCCTCCTTTCTTAGGCCTCAAGATGTGAGCAACAATCCACTGAAGAATACGGTCTTTAAATTTTAAATGACCGGTAGTGACACTTTTAGGAAATAATCCACTTGCCACAAAATCATCTGAATACGGTTCCCGCAACATCGAATTCAGAGCAGTTTTGAACTCATAGTCCTTAACAAAGGTTTTATCAGTAACCTTTGGAAGAGTGTCATCAGTGTCCAATACAAACAATGTAGACCATACATTATTGGTCACTTCAAATTCTGCATTATTCATAAAGAATTTAAATTCATCCCCATGAAATTTTCCCTTGATCCCACAGTAGAACAACCGAGTCAAATCTTCACTATACTTATCATCACATTCTACAAATTCACCAAGATTTTGAAAATTTATAAGTTCAGAAATCTCAGGAATGTGAAAATCTGGACCCATCAGAGGATAAAAGCCATGTTGTCTTATTTTGAAAATTTATAAGTTCAGAAATCTCAGGAATGTGAAAATCTGGACCCATCAGAGGATAAAACCCATGTTGTCTTATAACCGCACGATTACAAAATAGTTCCTCAAAAGGAGTAGTTAGCCTTTCAGAAATTAAAGACTTAAAGGTTACCCGTTGTGAAGATGATGTTCTGGTTGGTGCTGATTGTGAAGATGAGCCTCTTGTTCCCCTTCTACTAGGATTTCTTCTTGAAGCCATGGTTGAAGAAGAGTTGGAAGAAGATGATGACACTTGATTTTCAGAGAGTGAAGAGGAGAGATGTGCAGCCCTTAGAAAACCTTGTAGCAGTAATATAGATGATTTTCTCTTGGTGGGTGTTTGATTTTTAGGGTTTTGATGAGGATTGAATAGAGAATAATGGTTATTGATGAGGTTTAATGGAGGAAGATAAGGAGAGATTGACCACAAAGTCTAATGAGATGACATGCAATAACCATAAATCAATGTGCAATGAGAATATGTAGGGAAAATAGACAATGCTAGGTCGGCGCACGCGTCCCAGTAAAGTAGGAAGTCTGGACGTTTGATTTATGCGTCGACCTATGAATCTGTGCGTCGGCGCATGATTCATGAATTTTCTGAAAAAGTTGAACATATGGTTATGCGCTATCCCGAACATTTTTACTAGGTCAGCGCACAAATCATGCGTCGACGCATGAACATACAGAAGTGAAATTTTTCAATTTTTTCAAGTTCCAACCAGATAAATAGACATATGCACATACAGAACAAAACATCCACATGAACGATAAGTGCTCAAAATGCATTAAACATCAAGATTAGAGTAATTAATATAGCACAAAATATTGATAAACATCTATAAATCGGAACGATATTACCTTGATCATCATGACGATAAGATCCCTCACATATAGCTAAATATCTCTTTGCATTGTTAGTTAAAAGAATAAACAAGCATGTATATATGTGAAGATCACTACTTTAAAGGATTATTAAGCACGATCCGAGATATCGAGAATGCCAAGTTCCCTACGGATGTGAAAGAAAGGCTCTGTAGCTAACGGTTTTGTGAAAATATCAGCAAGTTGATTTTTAGTGTCAACATGCTCAAAAATAACATCACCTTTCTCTACATGATCCCTAAGAAAATGATGGCGTATTTTCGATATGCTTGGTGCGTGAATGTAATACGAGGTTCTTAGTTAGATTAATCGCACTAGTGTTATCGCACAAAATTGGAATATGTTCAAGTTTTAAGTTAAAATCAAGTAATTGTTGTTTAAGCCATAAGACTTGAGCACAATAACTACCGGCGGCAACGTATTCCACCTCGGTTGTTAATAAAGCAACGGAAACCTGTTTCTTGCTATGCCAACTCACCAAGGAATTTGTGAAAAAGTGACACGTGCCACTAGTACTTTTCCTATCCAACTTGCACCCGGCAAAGTCGGAATCAGAGTAGCCAACTAAGGAATAAACACTACCTTTGGAATACCACAGCCCATACTTTGGAGTACCAAAGAGGTATCGAAGTATGCGCTTAACTGCCTTTAGGTGGGATTCCTTGGGATGTGTCTGATACCTCACACACATGCATACACTAAACATTATATCGGGACGTGATGCGGTAAGATAAAGAAGAGACCCTATCATACCTCGATACTTATTTACCTCAACATCCTTACCCTTTTCGTCACGATCAAGATTAGCACTTGTAGGCATAGGAGTGTCTATTGCTTTGCAGTTCAGCATATCAAAACGTTTTAGTAACTCAAGACAATATTTCGCTTGACTCACGAATGTGCCCTCTTTAAGTTGTTTGATTTGCAATCCGAGGAAATAGTTGAGCTCCCCCATCATGCTCATTTCAAACTCCCCCTGCATCAAACTAGAAAACTCCTTGACCAAGGTCATGTTAGTAGACCCAAATATGATATCGTCAACATAAATTTGTACCAAAATTAAGTGTTTTCCTTGACGTTTAATAAAGAGGGTTGTGTCAACCTTTCCTCTTGAATACCCTTGATCTAGTAGAAATTTGCTTAGACGTTCATACCAAGCCCTAGGGGCTTGTTTAAGTCCGTACAGAGCTCGTTTAAGTTTATAGACATGATCAGGATATTCGTGGGATTCAAAACCCAGAGGTTGGGCTACATAAACCTCTTCATTTATGTATCCGTTAAGGAACGCACTTTTAACATCCATTTGGAATAATTTAAAGTTCTTTGTGCAAGCATAGGCAAGTAGAAGGTGCATGGCCTTGAGTCGGCCAACCGGTGCATAAGTTTCCTCATAGTCGATTCCTTCCTCTTGGTTATAGCCTTGCGCTACAAGCCTAGCTTTGTTACGCGTTATTACTCCATTTTCATCAAGTTTATTCCTAAACACCCATCGGGTGCCAATTACTCGATGATCTCGCGGAGGGGGGACAAGTTCCCAAACCTCATTTCTCCATAATTAATTTAGTTCATCTTGCATTGATAGAAACCAATGCTCATCGAGTAACGCCTCCTTAGCATTTTTAGGTTCAACTTGGGAGACAAAAGCAGAGTAATTACAAAAGTTACTAAGTTTAGAGCGAGTAGTTACTCCCTTAGAGATATCACCGAGAATGTTGTCAATTGGATGGTCTTTTGAAGACTTCTAAGCTGGAGGAAGTTCATCTTTATCAGCATGATGATCATCCTCACTTTTCACTGGTTGGTGATCCTTTTCCTCCTCAATACGCACTGCATCAGGTTGATCAATTCCCTTATCAGTGTCCTTGAGTATGTCTTCAGTAGGTACACCGACACCATGAAAAGAACTACCTTCTCCGACATTTCTCGGATAAGACTCATCAAAAGTAACATGAACTGACTCTTCAACTACGCGTAACCTCTTATTATAAATTCTATATGCTTTACTTGACTGAGAGTATCCAAGAAAAATACCCTCGTCGGCCTTGGCATCAAATTTACCAAGAGTCTCTTTCCCATTGTTTAACATAAAGCATTTGCAATCAAATACATGAAGGTGAGAGATATTTGGCTTACGCCCTATTAAAAGCTCATACGGTGTCTTGTTTAGAATAGGCCGGATGAGCACCCTATTCAAAACATAACAAGCCGTACTTATGGCATCGGCCCAAAAGTATTTTGGTAATCCACCACCATTGATCATAATCCTTCCAAGTTCTTCCAAAACTCTATTTTTACGTTCCACTACCCCATTTTGTTGAGGGGTACGTGGTGCGGAAAAATTATGATCAATTCCGTTGGAATCACAAAATGCTTCAAATAAATGATTTTCAAACTCACCCCCATGGTCACTTCTAATTGACCCAATGTTTGTGTTTAACTTGTTCTGAGATAACTTAGCAAATCGTTCAAAGGCCGAAAAGGTATCACTCTTATTTGCTAAGAAAATGGTCCAGCAAAACCTAGAAAAATCATCGACTATAACAAATCCATAATAGTTACCACCTAGACTTTTAACCTTAGATGGTCCAAAGAGGTCCATATGGAGGAGCTCAAGGGGTCTCATAGTTGAAAGGATGTTTTTAGATTTGAATGAGATCCTTGTTTGCTTCCCCATTTGACACGCATCACAAAGGTGATCCTTTGTGAATTTAATTTTGGGCAAACAGATGACTAGGTCTTTAGAGACAATTTTGTTAAGCAAATCAAAGTTGATGTGAACCAACCGTCTATGCCACAACCATGAATCTTCATTTATAGCGACTAGACACTTGTTTCCATTCAACGATACCTCATTTAAGTCTAGCATATAGACGTTGTTCACCCTCAAGCCCTTAAACACATTCTTTTTGTCGCTATCTTCAACTATGCAACAATCCTTTGAAAAAGATACTTTATAATTCTTGTCACATAGTTGACTAATGCTTAAAAGGTTATGTCTAAGGCCTTCCACAAGCAGCACATCAGAGATAGTAGTAAATGAGGGGTTACCTACACTACCTTTGCCGAGAATCTGTCCCTTATTGTTATCTCCGTAGGTAACAAACCCCTTTTTCTTCGCCACAAAGTCGACGAAAAGGGATATGTCCCCGGTCATATGTCTCGAGCAGCCACTATCCAGAACCCATCTTCCTTCGGTGGTCTCAAGACTTTGTACCTACAAAAACAATCAAGGGATAGTAGGTACCCAATTCTCATTGGGTCCTTTAAGGTGAGTGAAACCAAGACCGCACTTGGGCAACCATTGGTAGATGCCTTTCGGAATAAGAAACCTTCTGAAGCGGCATTTTGCAATAGTATGATCAGGCTTACAACAGTAAAGACAATTACGGTTCATTTGGAATTTACTTTTGCTATCACTGTCTTGAATCACATAGGTATACTTTTGATATGGATTATTCATGCTCTCACGAAAATGTGACCGATCAATAACAAACGTAACTTTTGGCTTAAGAGCCTTGTCCAATTTAGCCTTGAGGGTTCTCACCTCTTGTTGCCAAATATGACAAGTGTCACAACCCCAATTGAACCAAGAGGTAGGATCCTCTTCAACCTTGGCTTTTGATGTGTCCACTATAGAGTTTTTGAGAGCTTCCAATTCCTTTTCGGAATCGGAAACCTTCTTCTCCAAATACGTGAAAATCCTTTTATTTGAGGCTAAACGTTGAAATGCTTCCTTAGCCTCATAGTGTAACATGTCAAAAGCCTTTCATAACTCTAAATGCGACATAGTATTAACATGATCATATTTAGAATGCTTTACCTCTTTTGCTTTGTTGTGGCGTACCATAAAACAAAAGTTAACGGATTCACTTTCGTCACTTGAGGAATCATCTTTCTCCGACTCACTATCGTTTTCCCAAGCGATGTATGCTCGTCGAGACTTATTGGACTTTTTGTTTGAGCGACTCTTGTCATTATCCTTATCTTTGTCTTTCTTTAGAGATGGACAATCCGGCTTGTAGTGCCCGGATTTTCCACAGTTGTAGCACGTCCCTTTTACCTTGCCATTTTTATTTCCTTCGCTTCTAGATTGCTTCCTAAACTTGACCAGATTTCTATCCGAGTGTTGAATATTGTTCTTACGAACATATCTATTGTATCTCTTCACAAATAAGCCCATATCATCACCGGATTCTTCATCTTTGTCATTATTGGTTTCATCATCACTTAGCTCTTGATGTGTGGACTTTGAACAAGAAGCCTTAAGAGCTATCGACTTCTTCTTCGTATCTTTTGCCTTCTCTTTCTTGATACTATTTTCATGTTTATCCAATCTAATGAGCACTTGCTCATGCTCATCGAGTTTACCAAATAGTGTTGTGAGGTCTAGTGTAGCAAGATCATTGGCCTCTTTGATAGCGGTGACCTTCGGTTGCCATTCCCTGTTAAGACACCTCAAAATTTTGTTTGTAGAAACCTCATTTGGAATTGGTTTACCAAGAACATGCAATTTGTTGATAATGTGAGTAAATCGTTTTTGCATATCCGCAATGGTTTCCCCTTGCTTCAAGTAAAACAAATCAAACTCTTGAGTTAGTGTATTAATACGAGCCATCTTAACATCATTAGTGCCTTCGTGGGCTACTTGTAAAGCATCCCACATGGATTTGGCCGTTTCACAATGGGAGACTCGATAATACTCATCAACTCCCAAGGAGGAGATGATCATATTACGAGCCTTCCAATCATAGCTGTACTTTTTCTCGTCCTCCTCAGTCCATTGAGCTTCGGGTTTAGGAACGACAATGCGTTCCGCGTTAGTCATAGTAATTTCCATGGGACCGTTTAAAATAACGTTCCAAACCTTCCGATCTATGGAATTAATATGGACGCACATACAATCCTTCCAGTAGCTGTAGTTTTCACCTGTAAAAACTGGAGCTCTATTATAAGCCCCATTAGGTTTGTTCGCTATGATCCAAGAAGTTTTACCGAAGCACCAAAATTAACCGGAGCTCGTGATACCACTTGTTAGATGATGGCTATGGATCTATAAGGGGGGTTGAATAGATCCCTTGAGTTTTACACGCAAATGGTTTACAAAATTTGTTTTAAAAATTGTTTAACGGAAGCTACCACTAGATAAAACGTCTACAACGAACCTTCTACCAAAAGGATCGGATATGCGCGAATATATCACGGATGAGTATGGAAGAGAAAAATTCAGTTTTGAATACTACACTTAATAACGCAGTCAACAAAATATTTGTTACTTGATGTTTATTCCAATCCAAGGAGGTAAAGTGATAAGAAATTAAAGGCAACGAGTTCGAATTTTGCTTTGAAACAAATTATCAAACACCTAGTGTGCATAAACACACTAAGTGCACAATTTCTATGGAGGGTAATGTAAAGCTGCTCCAAGATACAATTCAAGGAATTGGATCAATTTAACAAAACAGTTTATCAGCTTACAATTACTCTACGACAAAAATTTCGATGACTTGCGACTTCACAAATTCGAACGAACTGAATTGTAAAAGAGTTAAGGAGAGAGAGAACAAACGCGGTTTGATTAGGCAGTTCCCCAATCGTCCTCGCTTTGGGTACGTTTGCCCCTAACTCCACAAATGGAATTAAGATATATATATATAGTTGTTGCAAATTGTTTATTACAAGAGAAAACTATGAACATCCAAACCCTCGAACGTCTTCGATCGTTGATGCAGAATTTTCTCTTCCCTTGATTCGAGATGAATCAAGTCCTTCGAATATGGTTGATCCAATTACCATCCCACGCTCTAAACTGAAAGAAACCACCGTTCTTCAGTTACCTTCACTCGGTCAATTGCGATCTACCAAGAATTCGAACCCAAACCTCCCTTCTACGATCCTCTGATTACAGCTACTAAACTGAACAATTGCGCCAATTTCCGGTTACCTTTGCCCAGCCGAATCCCTGTAGAAAGAACAGTTTGTGCAAAAACCCCCAAAAATCTATCCGATTATTGGAGGACAAAACCAACTGATTTGATTCAAGAAACACCTGCCAAACTCTCAACCCAGAAGATGAAGATCACACTTTCTAAATTCTGAACGTTATCACTTCGATCAATGGGCGACACAAACAAAGATGATTATGTGTGATTGTTTGTTTACACAATGAAGAAGATGAAGATGAAGAGAGAAATGACATATATCTTTCACGTTTCTTGTTTTTAAAATGAAATGATGACCAAAACTATTTATATGAAAATAAAATGACAACAAAAAATAATAACAGAAATAACAGAAAAGAAATTAAGTGAAAAATGCAGAGTTTTGAAGTCATGCGTCGACCTCCTAACTCCATGCGTCGACGCATAAACAAATATTTTTGTGTCCATTGAATTGCGCGCTTTCCCGCAGGTTTTGGAGGTTAGCGCATGAAATTGGAGGTTAGCGCATGAACTGGGAGGGTCAGCGCATGAAGTGCATTTTTTCAGGAAATTCAATTTTCTGAGCATTTTCACCAGACCAAGATCAGAAACACATACTAGACACAACTAAAACGATATTGGACATTTATTTTTGGGAAAGACAAGATCCTATGCATCTAGACACATGAACAATAATGGTTAGACGCAATATGCCCGACACCTGTAGTGATACCGCTCAAATTACAGTCTAGTTTCTTACATGTTTGTTGACATCATTAAAACAAGGTAAATAGAAGAATATCCCTCACACACCTCTCGCTAAAAATCGGTGAAAGGCAAGCGCCACCCCGCCTCGTCCAACATGAACTCATACAAGGGAAATCTCATCCCCCTGTACGTCGAGCTGATGCGGTGGTGCTACAGAGGTCTATATACCATCCAGGTTTTGGAGGAGCCCTCAAGGCGAGGCTCGACAGTGGTGAAGATATCATCCTGGTCACCCGCGACAAACTATGATTCAAAGTGCAGAGGCTCATCGCTAACCTAATCCTAGGGAGGCCTCCCATCGCCGCTGGTAATCGGCGCCATCGGGGAGTCAGGCTGGTCGTCAATATCTATCGATCCTGGTCATCAATCAACAACGCTTTGCTTTTCATATACGTCTTCGTAAATCTTAACCAACGGTACTTGAAGATTTTTATTTATTTATTTTGTGTTACATTATATATAATATATTAACGTTGTCTAAATAATGTGTACAGGAAAAATTCTGCAGTAGTTTGACACAAGTTGGTGATGAAGTGGAAGGATCAACAAGAATACAAATTTGGAAAGAAGCTGCAGGGGTTAAAACACGGGGGCGGTGTTATGGAACTGGACAATTGGCACGTAACATAAGATATAGAGTAAACTTCTTGACACATGTATCAATTATAAACCCACATAGAGAAGCAGATAACCAGGCCATTGAGGCTGCCAGAGCTGAAGCTGCTGCTGCACGTGAAGAGGCTGCACGGGCTAATGCGCAGACAGATGAATTGGCAAAGAAATTTGATGAATTGTCAAAGAAATTTGATATGTTGCATTCTCTTCAGGCGGGTCCTTCTAGTGCTCCTGCGAGTGGTCATCCTGATTATAACGATTCGGTACGTTCTATTGTTTCGTGGCTTCTTTTGTTTCGTGGCTTAGCTTTGTACTGCAGCTTGTGCATTGTTCATGGCTTGAAATTTGTTTTGTATAGCTACTGCGTTTTTATGGCTTGCAAGGTTGCAATTGTAACTTGGGGATTGTTTTGGCTCTTTTTGTTGGGCTGGTTTGACTTAAATCAAAAGTTATGTTAGAATGTGTTAGGGGCTGCTATTAGTTTGAAATTGGGGTTTGTAGGTTGATTAAAAAGGATAGTGAAATTGGTTGTTGATGAGTGTTAGTGGTCGTAGCTTGTGTGTTAACATGGTTTATGGTTTTTGTGAATTAGATTAGTGTGTAGGTTAATTGGTTTTATGAATTGATGTTAATGGCAACAGGTTTTGTGAACTGTTTTGATTATTTTTCTGTTGGTAAGTTTTGGAGATTTGGATGTTGAAAAATTGTGATGGCTTGATGTCAATTGTTGAATTAATTGTGCCATGTGGGTATTAATGTTTGAACTGGTATGATGAATGCATTAGGGACCAAACTGGTGCACTCCTAGCTGTTATGAACTAAGCTTGAGATATTGAGTCAAATGTTATATGAAATGTTTTGACATGGTATTGCTATGAGGCTTTGAGTTGTTAGAAATTAGGGATTGTTGTGGAACTTCGTTGAATTGTCTTAGAAGTTGTAGGTTAAAATGTGAACTGATGTGCCATGTTACTTGACTGAGTGTGTATGCTAACTATGTGTACGAGGAGTTCTGTTTTTATGTTTTATTGGTACTATCATTATGTGTCTGACTATTTATTTTGAATCTTTATGTGTCTGACTCGTGACTATTTATTTTGGATGTTGCAGGAGGAGGAGGATTATGAGGATGATGATGAGGAAGTTGATGCTGGTTATCATGATTAGTACATAGATCATTTAGGAGATTATCAGGGCTTTTGGAACTCATTAGTATTTTGATGTTGGTGTATTTTGATGTTGGTGTCTTTTGGAACTCATTAGTATTTTGATGTTGGTGTATTGAGATTATGTATTTTTAAGTAAATTTGTTTTGGATCACCTGAATTGTGGATTGATGAATCTTTTTTGAAATGCCATTGGTCTGTTATGAGCTACGAAGTTTGCTATGAATCCATGCATTAAGTTTGACAATTGGGAAAACTCTGTTGGATTGAATTAATAATAAACAGGTTTTGATCAGAATAGGTTACAATCAACCAAATCATGTTTCTAAGAGTCATTGTGGGTTGTTTGAATGGTTCACTGCTCCAGTCGATTGTATAGAGCGGAGGTTTTGATCAGAACATGTTACAATCAACCAAATCAAAACCCTGACGACTAAATCCAGTAGTGTCGGCCACGACACCGACGCTATGATAATATAATCTGTTGACTAAATCTACTAGTGGCGGCCACGAGGCCGACGCTAATTTAATATATTATGGTGTCTAAATCTACTAGTGGCGGCCACGTGGCTGACGCTATAATAAAATAATTTGTTGTGTAAATCTCATAGTGGTGGCCACGAGGCCGACGCTAATGTAATATATTATGGTGTCTAAATCTACTAGTGGCGGTCACGTGGCCGACACTATAATAAAATAACCTGCTATCTAAATCTAGTAGTGGCGGCCTCGAGGCCGACGCTAATGTAATATAATATGCTATCTAAACCTACTAATGGTGGCCAACTGGTAGATGCTATATATTGACGTGGACAAAACCTTGATGACAGCCAACTCAATCAAAAAATGACACCTGGCATTCCTTAGCGTCGGGTAAAACCGACGCTAACTCAGTAATTAGCTGCGTGGTTAGGGTCAACAATTAGTGATGCTTTAGCCTAAACGAAATCCGACGCTAAGATAGTGTCACGTAAAAGCCGACGCTAAATGTAACTAACTTTCAGCTTTGGAAAGTCTGCCCCAAGCCCCACACTAAGCCGACGCTAACCCCTTATAGCGTCGGTTTTTTTGTTGTTAGCTAAGGCTTCTGGCCGACACTAAAACAATGTTTTCTTGTAGTGATAGTTATATTTCTCTTGTTCGCTTTCCTCTTTGTCTTTACTAATGTCCTCTTCAGTTATTATTAAAGGATGATATTCTTTGGGAATGTTGTTGTCGATCAAATTCTTTATTAGCAGACCTGAAACATCAAAACAAATATCTCTCCTCGACTTTTAGAGTGAGGATTCATCAAAAGAATATATGAGTTGACTCGTAAACCGAAGATGTTCTATAATTTTAAACTCTATATGCTTTATTCGAAATAAAACAAGATTTAGCATCAAATTTACCAAGATTGTCCTCTCTATTATTTAAAATAAAACATTTACAGCTGAAAACACGAAAAATACGAAATATTAGGTTTCCCGCCTTTGAGTAACTTATAGGGTGTCTTCTATAAGATTGGTCGAGTGACCACCCTGTTTAAGACATGTCATGCAATATTAATCACATCTCCCAAAAGTACTTAGGAAAAATCATTTTGCTTATAATTGTTTGAGTCAATTATTCTAAAACATGGTTTTTACGCTCAACAACACTATTTTGTTGTGGAATTATCGGACATGAGATGTTATGAGTAATTTTGTTTTAGTTACAAAAGTTTTCAAATTGATGGTTTGCAAACTCACCACCATGATCACTATAGATTGTCACAATTTTCAAATTAAAAAGATTTTTGACAAGCTTAGAAAATTTAATGAAAGCTTTAAAAATTTTCTTACTTATGGGCTAAGAATAACATATAAGTGAATCTAAAATTGCCATCCACAATTACAAACTCATAATAGTTACCGCCTAAAATTCTTGTCCTCAAAGGGCCAAATAAGTCTAGATGGAAAATATCGAGAGGTTTTGAAGTTGAAACAAGCTTTTTCGATTTTAAAGACAGTCTCGTTTGCTTTCATATTTGACAAACATCACAAAGTTTATCTTTTGAATACTTTATTTTTTGTAAACCAACTACTAGAGTCTTAGATGTTATCTTATTTATTAAGTCAAAATGTACATGTCTTAAATGTCTATGTCATAATTCTTAGTGACTAAACATTTAGTACCATATATTGACACATCATCCAAGTCAAGAAAATAAATATTTTCAATCCTAGAACCCTTAAACACAATATTTATAATTGCATTATGCTCAATTATGCAACTTAATGTATTACAAATAATAGAATGCCCTTAATGAAAGAGGCGTAATGCGATGGAACTAGTCTCGAACAAGACAACTTTACTATGTGAGATATGTGTCCAACTTGCACTTTTAAACGGATGTAACAAGGTGATCGTACTTCGGACGGGGGCGTAATGCGACACTCACACTCTGAATTCCTAGGGCAGAATGGGATCGCAATTTCGGATGGGGTGTTATGCGATGATTACACTCCACATGTGGATCGTAATGTGGTTGGTTTGTTGGATGGAAAACCTTGTCTAGAATGGTCGTAAAGGTTAGTATGTTGAATCCTCTCACCTAGTAGGAGGTTGATACCTCAGTTGCCTTTTGTATACGGTTAATACTGTAAGTATCAGGACTAGAAAGTCACAATAGTTAAACAAACCTTAGAGCTGATTGGACTTATGGTTTAGTTTGGACTTCACTGAGATGTAGCATCTCACCCCTTTATTGTGGTTTGTTTTATTGATGAACACGTGTCAGTTAAAGGAAAAGGCGCGAGATGCCGTAGAAAGTTGGAGAATTTGCTTTATTTAATTTTCTTCCATTGGGTAATTTAAGATTGTGATTCGATCTTTTTCTAGACATGGTGTATTATTGATGTAATTTTTTTATATATCATGTACTCATGTTGCATTATATACTATGATGTATGTTCAGTTACCAGCATAACACTTTAAACTTAATTATTCTAAATGTTTCAGTTTTGGGTTGTTACATTAAATTACTTATATTCTTTTTACTAATATAGAAAGATATGTATGCATAATATAATATAATTATAAAAGTTATTTTATAATAATAAATAAAATTCAAAATAAATTTCTTTAAAATATATAATATATCGCCTTTAGGACTGACAATGAACCGAACCAACTCGAAAATAGTTCGAAACTCATCTTGACAACTAACTCGTTGAACTAGATTCATAAATCAAATGAATTGGAAAAATTAATTTCGTTAACTAAATTAACTGAACTTAAACTATACATAATTTGACTTGTTAGATTCAAAATGAGCTTATATATATATATATATATATATATATATATATATATATATATATATATATATATATATATATATATATATATATATATATATATATATATATATCTTATAAATTTGGTTACTATTTTGTAGTTGTGGATTATTTTTGGAGTAGCAAAGTAAAGAAGAGAAGATATGTATATAGAAAACTGAAAGATTATATTTGAGAGAGAAAATATGGTACAAGTGAAGCATGCTTACAAATGAAAAACGAAGTCCCTCATATAGGGGAAAGGCTACCTATTGTAACCGATAAAAAGAAAAAAGACTCACACTAAAAGGTTACAAAGTGAAACATTTAAGCCGGGTGCTCTCTGGGCCCCATCGACACTATAACGATCACAAAAGACAACTGAAAAAATAAAAAGATAAAAGATAAAGTAGATTCTGCTGTCCACTGCAGCTTTAGTTGGGTGGACATTTACATCAATATAGATAATGGAAGACTGAGTGGGAGACAACTTTATTGCGGGACCCACTGGTTTTGGCTTCTAGTAATTATTGGGAAGCTTTTCCTTTGCCTACTTTCTGAGCCATAGAGAAAGTGAGAGAATCCCACACGTCTTCTGCCGTGGGTTCTTGGTCTTGCAATTCGCCAGCTAGGATAGTGTCCATTGATTCTCGTGATGAGCTAGTCTTTATTGACATACAGTCTTCCTTAGTTGTTGGGAAGATATTGAAAAACTGGGTTTTCATGTGTTCAAGAATTCTGATCATGATCTCTTCTTCATCTTCCTTAGGAAATTTTCTTTGGAAGTATTCTTTTAATTGAAGCATGGACATCTGGGAATAATTTTGCTTCTTTATAGGATTATTCTTATCTTCTTCGATTGTGGTTTCTATTAGAGCCACTTTGTCTTTGAAGTCTTTGGGATCCATTTTGGTCCACCATTTGCAGAAGAAATTTCTCTGCAGAATTGGAATATTATGACTGTCTCTAGAGACTGTAATTGTCCATCTCCAGATCCATGGTAATTGAAACTTGGTAAAATAAATAAACGGACATTGTCCAGTTATCAGATTCTTTGATAAAACCCTTAAGATTAAAGGACTTTCATCACACCATGGGGTATATAATTTCATTAATTCACCAGGTAATATTTCTAATGATGGTCCAAATTTTAACCACCAATTAAAGAACCAATTTGGTATAGGTTTTTCCAGAATTTCTGGGTTTATAGAGAAGAACCAAGAATGTTTATTCTTGGGGTTTTGGTAATAAAATGCCTTAGAAAAGGCTTGGATATAATCCCAGTAATTATAGTAAACATGTTTACCATCAGCAATTTTTATTGTTTTTTCCTGCATTTGGATTCAATCCCCATTCTCTAGGCTGCAATACCTTATTGATATGGCATTTTGAAAAATTTATAAAACTACTAGGATTATTATTCTGATAGTGATGCGTGATAGTAACTGAACCAGTTACAAGGAGTAATATCTCCAGATTGGGTCTAGATTTACCAAAAAGGCCTGGATATCCTCTAGATTCAAGATATCTAGTCTGAATAGCTCAGCCATCATTGTTGGCTATTTGAATATCCTCTTCTTCTATGAACATGATTTGTTCAGCTGTAGGATTCTCAAAGTAATCTGCTGCTTGTTCCTGCACAGGATCATTGGCAGCAATATTTTTATAGGAATCATTGTTCTCGGAATTGGATGATGAAGATTCTTCTTTATTTCTAGAAGGTGCAGGAAATTGCTGCATTCTGGGTCATTAGGATACACAGTAGTTCATTCTCCTAGTAGGGAAATGTTTTGTTCAACTTGGGATAACATATTGTTACTCCCTCTTCCTCCCCGACCAAAGGAGCGGCCGCCTCTTCTCCTATAAGGGGTGCTCATTTCCCTGTAAAAATTCACGAGTGAGAAAGTCAGCAAGATAATTATTTTCTCCTTTAATATATTGCATATCAAATTCAAAAACACTTAATTGTGCTTGCCAAGAAGCAAAAATTTGTTTTGCTACAAGATTTTTAATATCCTTTTCAATAATGGATTTTACAGAATTGCAATAAATTCTAAGTAAAAACTTTTGATTAAGTAAATCTGTTTGAAATTTTGAAATGCACTTTATAATAGAGAGCATTTCTTTTTTAACAGTCGAATACTTGGATTGTGTCTGGTTCCATTTACCAGAAGTAAATCTGACTAGGACTTCTTTAGAAGTCTCAGGATCAATTTGCTTGAGGATACCTCCATAACCTTGATCAGAGGCATCAGTCTCACCAATTTTGAAATAACTAGGGTTAGCTAGAGAAAGACAAGGTAAACATTTAACTTTGTTCTTAATTCTCTGAATTGCCTGGGTGTGGTTCTCAGTCCACGGTTCAGGGATTTTTTTCAATCTTTTGTAAAGGATAGCTGTATCCTTGGCTAAATCCTTATAATAGTCGGAAATGTAATTGAGACTACCTAAGAATCTTTCAAGTTGTTTCTTTTCAGATAATATATCTGGAAATTTGGAAGCAAATTCAATGCTTCTACTAATAGGGACTATAGTACCTTTGTTTATTTCATGACCCAAAAATCTTACCTTAGTTTGGAAGAGTTTCATTTTTGGTGCTGATATAACCAACCCATTATGCTTAATAATTCCCTTAAAATTTTTTAAGTGTTTAATGTGTTGATCTAAGGATTTAGAAAAAACAAGCACATCGTCAATATAGACAATTATGAACTCAGAATAAGGGTTGAGAATATCGTTCATAATGTTCTGGAATTCAGAAGGAGCATTCTTAAGTCCAAAGGGAAGAACCTTCCATTCAAAGTGTCAAAAGGGCACAGTGAAGGCTGTTTTGTACTTATCAGATTCTTCAATTTGAATCTGGCAATATCTAGACTTCATATCGAATTTAGAGAAAATAAGGGCATCGTTTAGACTATCCAACAAATCTTTTTTGTTGGGGATTAGATATCTAATCCACTTGAGAACCTTATTAAGGGGTTTGTAGTTGATAACCAGTCTAGGAACACCACGTTCCTTCTCAGCCGCATTGTTGACATAGAAAGCAATGCACGACCATGGAGACTTGGACGGTCTTATAAGTCCTTTAATTTGTAAAGACTCAATTTCTTTCTTGGAGAGCTCTAAATAGTCTCTGTTCATCTGGGCTGGTCTAGCCTTAGTGGGAACCTGACTTTCATTGAAGTCATCTAAATAGAGAAGCGAAACAACGTGTTTCTTTCTTTCCCAGAAAGCATTGGGAAGATCACTACAAACTTCAGATTTATTGATCCTCGATATTCTTAATTTGAATTTTAACATTGTCTTTACTAAGTTGTTCTTCAATACTTAGTAAACTAATTTCTTCTTGAAGAAAACATAATTGTTTTTCTTTATGCTTGAGAAGCATATCTTTAACTTCATTTATCATCCTAGTTTGAGGGTCAGTGATGAATTCAAACTTAATTGTTTTGTCCTTTAGAACAGTAGTTATTCCCTGTTGGTCAATCTTAACTGGCATAATACTATGCAAAAAAGGAGTTCCTAATATTATCCTTCTAGTAAGATTTTTTACCATAAGAAAGGAAGTAGGAATACAGACATCCTGATTACAGACATAGGTATCTAAAAGTTTATACTTAACATTGAGCTTGCTCCCACCTGCTTGAGTTATTTTATCAAAATATTTGGTAGGGATAATTCCTTCTTGAAGACAGTTTAAATCTGCTCCACTATCAATAAGGGCAACTTCATCTTTAAGAATAAATTTTTTCTTAACAACAAGGGTGATCTTAACATACCATTTTTGGGAGGTTACTCTGTCAAGAAGATTTAGATAATTTTATGAAGGTGGAGTGATGTCTTCATCCTTCTTCTCTGTTTCCTCATTACTAAGAAACCCTAAACGTTGACTAAGGGCTTTAAGAGTATCCACCTGTTCATGAAGGTCTAAATAGTTCTCTTCAAGGGAATGACTAATTCCTTTTCCTTTTTCTAAGACAGTAAGTCTTTGGTTAAGAAGTTTATTATTCTTCTTAATCTGACTAATTTCAGATTTAAGTTGAGAAATCTCACTTCTAAGGTCATTCAAAGAAGTAGGAGTTTCCTTAATATTGGACTGATGAAATCTGGATAAAACTTTACTTAATTGGTAGGGAGTTTCTATTAAACGGGGAGCCTCAACTTTGGGTTGTTCTTGAATAAGGATTTCTAGCATTTTTCTCTTTATCCTGGGATCTAAAATGGCTTCAATAGCCTTTAAGGCTTGGTCATGATCACTGGTTAGGACATGTAATCCATTCATGTCAACTATGGATTTCCAATAGTTGAGTTCATTGCATTGACAATCATTGGTCAAAGATTCTGAGGATTCTGAATCAGAGGAGTTAATGACCTCAATTTCTTCACTAGAAGAGTTATCTTCAGAATTAGATTCTATGAGAAGAACCTTTTCAAGCTGAGCACGAAGTTTATCATCTTCAATCTCATTGAGAGCTTTCTTGGTCCAGCATCTATTGGCATAGTGACCTTGTTTACCACATTTGTGGCAAGTTATGTCAAGCCTTTTAGCTTTTCGTTTTCCCTTATTATACGAGGGTTTATCCATATGAAATTCTGGTATATCAGACTCCAGATGTCCTATAAAATGTCTGGACATCTGATCTGAACAAAACAGCATGGCAAGGTATAAACAAATAAAACCAGTACAGAAAAACATAAGAACACACCAGAATTGTTTACCCAGTTTGATGACATACATCTACTCTGGGGGCTACCAAGCCAGGGATGAAGTCCACTATTAGCAGTATTAATTTGTAGACCCTATAGCCAACACACCCATTGACGATCTACGCACTTAATCACTACCCAATGACTCTTCTACCTAGGTCCTCCCTAGATATGAGACTCCATCTCACTCCCAATCATCGCAATGATGTCTAGCAGTCAACATCTCAGCCACTGCATCGACATCCCTTCGCCTATATTCTGATCACACAGATAGACATGAAGTCACACTTCCATGGTGAGGAGACACACTCCTATGACACATCAACATCTGATGAGAACAATACCTAGCTAAGTATGATGCCAAACTCCACCGTTTGTTAGCTTCTTCCCTGAACTAAGACCACAACCTGGAGTTGCTTCAAAGCTTCCTCCAAGAACAATACGTACTGCCTCTTACCTACAGGTTTTGAGGGATACGGGTAACCTTCCCACAAGCCGGGAGGTTTACCTAGACAGAACCCTAGACTTCTACATCTTGAGCCGTATCTTCCAAGGTTACAAACCCTTCTATTTATAACCTGTACCCAACTGGATTTGGGCCTTCAATCACAGCTTCATTAGCTGTTACAATTAGCAGTTGCTTCTGCCACAAGTTAGGTCTTCAATCTTTTAGTTTCCTAAATAATCTCCGTATTTAGAAAATCTTCATTTAACTTGATTTCTGATTGAATCTTCTAGACCTTTAAAAATGCGCCACATAGGATGCATAATTTTCTCTTGTAGATTCTGCATAATTCAAAACATACCTGAATCTCATTAATCCAGCTCAGCAGGCGCGATGTCGAATGCTCCCTCTTAGGACATCTTCTTCGACATGTTGTTCCAGTTGTTGAATAACTTCAACACAACATGTTCTTGCTGTACCTGTTCTTCTTAGCAAGTTTATACATCCTATTCTCTATTACATTATTGCTGCTATTATTTGTTTTACAAAAATTAAGCCAATCCTAATACAAGAGAACTAACAATCTCCCCCTTTGGAAAATTTTGGCTAAAACAAATAATCTAAAAACAATTACAAACCAGGAGTTTACAGCAATATAAAAATACAACCAACAGCAGTAGTGTTCAGAGTCTACTGCACACAGCAATAGATCTTTAGTTTGAAGATAACGTCTCAACATCTTTGTTCGACATCTTCTTTGCAGCACTCTGAAGAACTCCATTGCATCAGCACCAACGAACAACAATCTTCAGGATAAAAGGAAGGAAGGTCCTGAAGTTTGTTGGTGCACACGAGGAAGAAGATAGCAGAAGACAGCTTGTACTCCCCCTCAATCCAGGAACCTCTTCTTACATCGAAGACCAATGGTCGCATAAGAGAACTCTTAATTACTCTTTGAAGGGCATAAGAGGAAACTTAAGACCAAACCCTCCACCACTCCTGGTAACTCAGAACACAGATCACAACTGTGTTCATAACTCAGATCACAGGTCACAAAAAATATCCAAATAGAAACATGATAGACATTTGATTCAACATGTTTGGACAACATTTGTAATCACAGACTCCTGTCTGAACATCTGAGCAACAAGCCCTTTCTCCCCCTTTTTGGCCAAAAATTGACAAAGGAGGCCATCACAAAACCAAACCCAGACACAGCTTACCTAGACCCAAACAAAACCCATTGTTTTGATGAGAACCACACTCACTTGATGGTAGAGGATAGGAGAAACCTCTATAAATAGCAGAGCAGTTTCTTAGATATTAACAATCTTTAATTCTTGGTCAAAGAAAATGTTAATTGAGAATGGAAAAACTGCAGCTTAATTCAAGGTGCATCGTCCAAACTGACTTTGAACGCCTTTAATAACTCTTAGACTGTTTCTGCTGAAACGAACCAGTCCTAATTCATGCACCTGCATGGTCAATCAACACTTTCTAGGTTCCCTTCTTACACGTGGCTGGATGCACAATCTAGAATATTCCTTTGTTGGGCTCAGGGAAACATGTCTTGAGTAATGTTCTGACATCTTTTCAGACATTTTCTCCAACAAATCTTCAGTACTTTGGTCAGGGATGTTTCCCAGACTTCTTCAAAAGTTCAGAGGCATGACCACAATGCCTTCAACTGAAATCTCTAAGTGAACTTCTTTCACTAAGTGTCACACACCACATGGCAAAACAAATGTGACATCTCCCAACAACCAGCATGACACCTTACTTGTCCCATTAATCACTGCAGAGAAAATAAATTCTCGCAGAATTAACACATCCTCATAAGAGGCCAACAACTCCATAAGCTCAAGCTCCATAACAAACCCATTATTCTACTGACTCCCCCTATCATGGATAATCACAACTCCAGCTGAGCACACAACTTCATTGTGGAGGATACTCAAAATTGAACAATCACCAGCTCACAGGGAATGACTCCAAGTACCCGGAACTAGTCTCTGAATCATCGCTTTGCACCTCCACACATACTGTCATGACTCTCTGGATGGCTGAGAAGTCATGCACCCATAGTCTGAAAACAATCTCCAACCTTTTCTTAGTGTGCTTAAAAGCTTTACTAAGATTCAGACTCTCTAACAATAACAGAAGGAATACCCCTTGAACAATATGCTGATCAAATCATCCTTCTGCACATTAAGTCTTCAAACCAAAATAGTAGTTATGCATCGCTGAGTATACTACTCCAAACAGACTTTGAATCTTCTTATTCTATACCAGAGATAGAACTGCTACTTCTGAATGTGGTGTTTGAATATTAAGATTCATGGTCCCAAGTCTCTGCCACAGACTATAAACAAAAATGATGTTATGACATCATTTGGAACATCAACAACATTACCACAGAACCTATCAGCTTTTGGTTCTGAAGGCATTATTCAAGGGACTTAATTCCATCCACGCCCTTTACTAAGCACCCAAACTACACAACAGGATCCCAATAGATCTCATCTTCAGTAGAACCACACAACAGAATATCATAGAGAGAATTAAACTCTCCACCATTTTCTGAAAAACATGTTCAGAAATCAGATTTGCACTCAACCATCAGACAAACACTTAGTCTCCCGTCAAAGTATTTGTCAGTTAGTCAGATAGGATTACCTTTTCACACAAGGTAAGACTTTAACCTGACATACTTCTTCTTCACACCTGTGGTACTTGTCGAATCTTCTACATAACATCCAGTCATGGCAGCCAGAACATCCTAGTTTAGGTCAGTGGCTTGACTTCAACCTCTGCTCACAAACAAACTGAGATGATGTTCCAACATCTGATACCACATCATCCATTCTTACTATGGTTCTGGGGGTAACATCCATAGTAACTCATATATACCTCTTGTGGGGGTAATACAAGGGACCAAACCAACTACCGATCATCTTCAGGATCAGATCACACCGAGCTACATCTCAATAAGCTTCAAATCAGACCTCTTATCTGATGTTGAGATGATGGATGCCATTGCCTGCACCTACAAAGGAGATTCCCTATATTAGCTCTCTAGAACACAGAAAAATATATAGACTGTTCAAAGAGATCTGTTTCCCCTGATCTTCAAAAACAATGCCCTTCAGACTTTAACATCTTCAAACATGTCACGACATCATGTCTGACATTACTTCAACCCTAGACTAGGGAATCTTCTTCATTCTAACTCACTTAGATCAGAAATAAACTAATCCAAGTTGTAACCATCAAGATTATGATGTCAAAACGTCTGACAGAACATCCCCACTCTTGAATTTCAAGGATAATCAATTAAATGCTTGTGGATTTCACAAATTGATCTTAAATCCTTATACAATAACCCATCTTCACTGCTGTAGCTGAACTCCACCAGATCATGTCATGAGCACTTATAAAGTATTCAGTCTTGTTGTAAGTAACCTTTTTTAGGACAATGTTGAGATACCAAGGCTGCCACTCTTGACTCACGTAACTAAGACTTTCTCTGAACAAGTCTTCTTTACCTCAACAAATCTTCAAACAGATTGGATTCACTCTTAGGGTCAAAAGAGATGCATCCTTCCTTGCTGATTTTATGAAAGGTGAAAATAAATCACCTCTACGGTCTTCACCCCTATGCTTCCTAGGAAGCACCTCCTAGTCTGAAGAATAACCAGAAGACTCCAGAACATGACTCAGTTGCCTTGATTGGACTTGATCATCATATCAAGTGTCCTCAACAACATAATCAACAAGAAATCATCAAACCCCTAGTGCATGAGCTTGAAGATTCATTTTACCCTTCAATCTGACTTCAGCATACATGATAAAGCCACTCACCGAGACTCAACCATCACAAAGACACCCCTCTGCTCCCGGCTTTGGAATGCTATGTGACATCACACCGTTTGACATCTACAAGAACAGAAAAACGAGTAAGGACAGCTACAATCTTCCTTCAATCATAACTCCAGAATCCCATACTTCTAGAGCTCTTCAATCAGAACCTCATGCAGTGGAACTACTAAGGAAACAGATCTTGCTTGCCCTAATAAGATGTCAGAACATCTTATAAGGCACATCAACAAAAGAACTAGCCACTTCTTTCGTAGATGTTGTAGAATCTTCCTCAGCAATATGAACAACCAGGAATTTTCCATCAGATATATATATGCAGTGGAACACACACCAGAAAACTCCTCTATAGCCTTCAGGCAAGACATAATAACCCACGCCACTCCATGTGCAGTAGGTCAACATAGGTTTGAAAATAAATCAAACCACACAACAACTCACCACCAAAGCTACACGCCTGACAACTTCAAACAAGGTCAATACACACCCTATCATGAATAGTCCATCCTCCACTTCAAGGGACCATTCAAACAACATATGAACTGACCAACTCTATACAACTCCTCAGCACACCTAATTTCCTTGCACATGACCCAGAAAGTATCTTCCCTAGTTCTCATCCAGAAACAGACAGGATGCCTGCTCTGATACCAATTGAAATTCTGGTATATCAGACTCCAGATGTCCTATAGAATGTCTAGACATCTGATCTGAACAAAACAGCATGGCAAGGTATAAACAAATAAAACCAGTACAGAAAAACATAAGACCAGACCAGAATTGTTTACCCAGTTTGATGACACACATCTACTCTGGGGGCTACCAAGCCAGGGATGAAGTCCACTATTAGCAGTATTAATTTGTAGACCCTATAGCCAACACACCCATTGACGATCTACGCACTTAATCACTACCCAATGACCCTTCTACCTAGGTCCTCCCTAGATATGAGACTCCATCTCATTCCCAATCATCGCAATGATGTCTAGCAGTCAACATCTCAGCCACTGCATCGACAACCCTTCGCCTATATTCTGATCACACAGATAGACATAAAGTCACACTTCCATGGTGAGGAGACACACTCCTATGACACATCAACATCTAATGAGAACAATACCTAGCTAAGAATGATGCCAAACTCCACCGTTTGTTAGCTTCTTCCCTGAACTAAGACCAGAACCTGGAGTTGCTTCAAAGCTTCCTCCAAGAACAATACGTACTGCCTCTTACCTACAGGTTTTGAGGGATACGGGTAACCTTCCCACAAGCCGGGAGGTTTACCTAGACAGAACCCTAGACTTCTACATCTTGATCCGTATCTTCCAAGGTTACAAACCCTTCTATTTATAACCTGTACCCAACTGGATTTGGGCCTTCAATCACAGCTTCATTAGCTGTTACAATTAGCAGTTGCTTCTGCCACAAGTTAGGTCTTCAATCTTTTAGTTTCCTAAATAATCTCCTTATTTAGAAAATCTTCATTTAACTTGATTTCTGATTGAATCTTCTAGACCTTTAAAAATGCGCCACATAGGATGCATAATTTTCTCTTGTAGATTCTGCACAATTCAAAACATACCTGAATCTCATTAATCCAGCTCAACAGGCGCGATGTCGAATGCTCCCTCTTAGGACATCTTCTTCGACATGTTGTTCCAGTTGTTGAATAACTTCAACACAACATGTTCTTGCTGTACCTGTTCTTTTTAGCAAGTTTATACATCCTATTCTCTATTACATTATTGTTGCTATTATTTGTTTTACAAAAATTAAGCCAATCCTAATACAAGAGAACTAACACCATAGGTTTAGGTCTTCTTTTCTTATAGTTTCTTCTCTTATAATCTTTATAAGGGGTTTGGTAAGAACTATGAGTTTTACCCTTATGAGAATCTTTTCTCTTACTATTCCAAGGTCAAAGGCGAATTGGTCACAAAAGTCTCCTAATTGGTGTTTTTCGGAGAACTTTTGCTTCTTAAGTTGATGCTTAAGCTTAATGTCATTACATAATGCTAATCCCTCAGTTATACAATTGTTAATGATGTGACCATAGGTCAAGTCTGGGTAATTGTTGTTGATACCATCATTTTTATCTCTAAGAGCTTTCCTAACTCTTTTAGAGAAAAGATGGGGAAGCCCGTCTATAAATTTAGATTTCCAATGGGCCGAATTGGAATTATTTAATTGAAATACTCTAGAAAGTAAGGTGTCTTTATACCATCTAAAATGGGTTAGAGCGGGACATCTAAGGTTTTGAAGGAGGGTTTGAATTTTCTCTCCTATAGGTTGATTAGATCCCATAAAATGTTGAAGGATAGAAAGACTTAAGGTATAGACCGCATCCTCCTCTCCAGTAGAGGCGACGGTAGGAGTGCTTGTTCCTTCAGTCTTAATTTATTTCTTATGGGAAAGAATATCTTTCCTTTGTGATTCCGTAAGGTAATGGTCCCACCATCCTCTTAGTTGGCCCAAAAAGTCAGTTGTTATGAAAGAAGCAACGGAGCTATCCAAATTTCGATTTTTCTTACAAACTGTAGCATACATGAGCATTCTATGTATGGTGTCTAAGATTTGTTTCTCATTAAGGCCATCTATGTTCCATTCATATATGGCTTTTCCTGAGTAAGAATTTTGGTAATTATCATGTTCTTCAAAAAGAACATCTTGAGGGGTAGGTCTCTTGTAGTAGTATTTTTCTACAGGTTTGGTTACGTGAATAGGATTTATCCCCTGATCATTGTTAATGTTTTGATCAGCAAATAATTGGGTTAATTGGTTAATGTCTCCAAAGACCCCATCGTTCTCATCAGAAGTATAATTTTCTTCAGAAGGGTCATCTCCCTGGGATAAAACTCTAAGGTGTAAATTCTTAAGTTTATCTTCAAGGATTTTCATAAATTCATTATGATCTTCATCCATCTTGAACCCACTAATTTGTATGGGAGGTTGGATTATAGGAGTGTTTGGAACATTTCTAGACGAGGATTCTTCTTGAAAGGGAATGGTTTTATTCTTAGGCCATTGATTTAGGATCAGGCTATGTTGATTCATCTGTTTTTCCATACTTTCTTTAACAGAGATGATCAGTTTTTCCAAAGCAACCATATGATCACCTAAGCAAGTAAGAAATGCATTGGTAAAATTTTGAGCTCTTATTAAAGAGTTTAGCTCTCTAATGGTGACTTGACTAGTTTCTAGTCTTTTAATGGTATTATACGCACTAGCCTCAACATTCTCAGCTAATTGAATTGCCTTCTCCGGAGGGTCAGGTGCTTCAAGAGCTTATCCTTCAGGAGTGGTCCAAGATCTTTGTAAAACAAGGATATTATCCTGTTGAACGGCCAAAATTTGGTCTTGAGTTCTTTTAATAAAGAAGATAACAAACCAACGAGTGAAAGGGGTAAGGGTTTGCTTTCTATTCAAGTCTTCGTAAAAGAGATCCTTGAATTATTGTAATTTAGTTTTGGAGAATTTTTTGAAATACCAATTTCTAAATTCAGAATTTCTCTCATTATTAAATTCATTACTAATGAGTTTTCTGGTTTCACTACCCTTAGAAAAATCTATCATAAATGAAACGACATTTCAGATTGAGTTGGAGATTCAACCCTAGGTTCTTTGTTTTGATAGATTCTATGGGGAATTCTATTTTCGCTCAACCTAATGTTTTCAACGTATTCTTGATCCAAAACTTCCTCTCTTGTCTTGGAAGTGGAAACCCTAGGTAACATACTAGGAGCAGTAACATAATCACTACGGGTAGAATATCTAACAGACAAGGTTCTAGGTAAGATAAACCTACGTTGTTGGTTGAATTTTATTTCAACGTCTCCTTCAGTGGTTTGGACAATTTGTTCAAACTCTTGGTTTAGAATTGGTTCTAGCTCAATTTCTTGAGGCAGGGACCAAGTCTCGGGGAAATTTATCTCGTTCCGCCTAATTAATCTATTAGTAGCAACATTAGATGTAAGCAAATTTGTTTGCACTAATGTTGTAGATCCATGAGGTGAAATATTTTTCACTTTAGGATTTAAAGTGTTTAAAACTTTGTAATAAATTCTATAGCAAATTGCTATGATTTCACTACCTGGTTTAAAATTGTAACCATTAGTGTGAATAGTTAGTCTTAAGGCATCCAACAGATTTTTGTCAGACATGGATAAACTTAAATTAGGAAAGACTTCAAAATAAACTGGCCCATGACATAGACTAGTTTCTATGACAGCAGCCAAAGATTGTTTAAAATTTTGACATCTACCATCTCTGACATATGCCACCAGACTAGAATTTAATCCTAACATAGTTAGGGGTTTTAAAGCAACTTGAACTAGTCCAATATGGAAAAAATTGTAATCTTTAAAAGGAAACAAATCCTTCTTGCTTAATAGCCCAATATTTTGGGTTGAACCTGAAACAGGTATGGTTTGCTCTGTACTTTTAACAGCAAACCTGGACATTACATCAAACATACCAAATTTATAAATCTGTTTTGATGGTACGGATGGAATGATCCATTTGTTTAACCTGTCAAGATCTTTAAGAAATTCATTGTTTTCCTCATTTTTAATCAAAAGATTTTGACAATCATTGTTGTCAACAGTAAGAGTGTTCCTGGTATCACCGAGCCTTTTTAAAGGTAGAAAAACTACTGTTACTAATGAGTAATAGTAGCTAAACTACTGTTGTGGTAGCTCAAATGATAATCTTAATCTATAAAGATTAAGTTTTTCATGTAATGATAATAGTATTATAATCTTATCTCTTTGTGAGCGTTTTTAAGAAACTTTTGCTGAAAACATCTTTTACATCTTTGATTTAGGAAAATATCATATATATATATATATATATATATATATATATATATAAGGTTCATATCCTATGAGAACGACATTTTTATGTAAGAACATGAGAATGAATCTGAATCATTAGATTTTAAAATAAATGGTGGAGATTATGTGTGGTTTTTGTTTTTCTCTCTCCTCCATTATTAAAATAAATGATGGAGGAGAGAGAAAAAAACTGACACATAATCTCCACAATTTATTTTAAAATCTAATGGTTCAGATTCATTCTCATGTGCTCACATAAAAATGACATTCTCATATATATAGGGAACATATCCTATGAGAATGCCATTTTTATGTGAGAAGATGAGAATGAATCTGAATTATTAGATTTTAAAATAAATGGTGGTGATTAAGTGTGATTTTTGTTTTTCTCTCTCCTCCATTATTAAAATAAATGATGGAGGAGATAGAAAAAACCTAACACATAATCTTCACCATTTATTTTAAAATCTAATGGTTCAGATTTATTTTCATTTTTCCACATAAAAATATCATTCTCATATGATACATCCTATATATATATATATATATATATATATATATATATATATATATATATATATATATATATATATATATATATATATATTGATTCCAAGAGTATGTTTAAAAACGAATTCCAAATCTGAGACATCTATTTTCTTTTGATATAACGGATTTAGTTGATCATTTATACTCTCAAATACGCCAAATATTTTTAAAAATAATTATAAAGAATAAAAATCAACATAATATAAAAAAATATAATCGTTAAAGATTAAACTATATATTAAATAAAATAATTAGATCAAAAATAAAATAGTGATCGATGATTATATTCGTAGAGGTTGCTCTAATTTTTAAAAATTAATTAAATTAAAATTCTTATATCAAGAATTTATTCTAGTGAATGCACTTTATTTGTATTTAAATTTAAATAGAGTTATATAATTAAAAACTTATTTGTGACAAATAATATTAATTTAAAATGTTATATATATATATATAAAAATTAGACTTTAAAAAATTACTTATAAATCCGTGAAATCAACAAGATGAATTTAACGATTTAAATAAAGTTGTTCGTTAATTTAAAATGAACCGCGTTTTAATTTTAAAAAAATTTCTATTAAGCTTAAATTGAATTTTAAACTGAACTAATTCTTATCGAATCAAATTAAATTAAAACGAATTTGACTCGACTCGATTTATTTTCATCACTTAACAAGGGTATAAAGTTTTTTTTTTTCTTTCTCTTTTTATTAACATACTTCAACATATAGAATTTGTTTTACCAAATATCTTTTGCCATTTACCCAAGTGTTATATCACGTCCAGTAAATGTCTGTACGCATGCATACATCGCTTGACTTTTCATTTTCTTGCAATTAAGTTGGCATACTAAAAATTAACCACATATATATTTTGGGGATTAGTTATTATTACCTGTACTTGTAAACTATTTTATGCTTGTCTACAAACTGTTGAATGGTACGGCTAAAGGCGAAGTTTTCAGAGTATGCTCATACGAATCGCATCTCCAAATTTTACACAAATTTACGTTCATTTAAAAAAAAAATATATCAAATTATAAGCATTTCTAAATTATATATCAAACTATCATTTTTTTAATAACTATTTTTTTTATCAAAGACTCTAAATAAAATGAAAAATTGTTTGAGGTGTTAAATGCACCCACCTATTGAATTGGTAGAAGTCTTTTTTTTTTTTTATATTTTATTTACATTTATATTTTCTTGCAAAATATGTTTTTTTACAGAATTTTCTGCAAATTTTGCAAATCATTCAGTAAGGAATTTCATAAAAATAATATTTTACCGAATAATCCGTAAAAAACAAATTTTGAAAAAAAGTCAGTAAAAAAATAAAATTTAATTAAAAAAAATGAAATGCACTCCTCAATTCATATGACAGAATTTTTTTTTAATAATGGCAGTTTAGTATTTAAATTAAAAAGTGTGATATTTTTATATATAAATTAAAAAATGGTACAACGTATTAACATAGAACAACGTAGTCGACAGTCTCCCGAAAAAGCGGAGGCTGTTGAAAAAGCTGTAAAAGACCTCTTAGAGGCAAATTTTATTTCGGAGGCCAGGTACACGACCTGGCTGTCCAACGTTGTACTTATCAAAAAGAATAATGGAAAATGGAGGATGTGTGTTGACTATACCGACCTTAACTGGGCATGCCCGAAAGACTCTCATCCCTTGCCAAACATAGACCAGCTGGTCGACAATTCCGCAGGTTTCAAACTATTGTCCTTCATGGACGCCAACTCGGGGTACAACCAAATCCCCATGGCTAAGGCCGACAAGCAGCACACTGCCTTCATGACCGAGTCGGGCAACTACTACTACTATAGCGTAATGCCCTTCGGCCTGAAGAACGCCGATGCGACCTACCAACGGATGATGAACAAAGTCTTCCGGGGAGAGATCGGCGACATGCTCGAGCTCTACATGGACGACATGATCGTCAAATCCGCGGAAGAAATCGACCACGCTGCCCAGCTCAAGAAAGTCTTCGACACAACGAGGAAATGTAGGATGAGGTTCAACCCCGACAAATGCACCTTCGGCGTTCGGGCGGGCAAGTTCCTCGGTTTCTACCTCACTGAACGAGGAATCGAGGCAAACCCCGACAAGTGCAGGGCTTTCTCCGAGATCCCGACCCCGAACTCGAAGAAGTCAATACAATCGCTGAACGGGATGCTGACCACACTTTCCTGCTTCGTCGCCAAATCCGCACAGTACGCACTCCCATTTTTCAAGCTTCTACGACAGAAAGCCACGTTCGAATGGACCGAGGAATGCGAGCAAGCGCTCCTCCACCATAAACAAGTCCTTTCACAACCCCCAGTTCTCTCCCGACCAGAGAACGAGGAGACGTTATTTCTGTACCTCGCCATCACGAGCGAAGCAGTCAGCGCAATTCTTATCCGGGAAACCCACGACGGGCAGAAACCAATCTACTTCACCAACAAGGCCCTCCAAGGCCCCGAGCTCAGGTATCAACAGATCGAGAAAGTCGCCCTGGTCCTCGTCACTGCGGCCAGAAGATTACGACACTACATCTTGGCCCACACGGTGGTAGTAAGGACCGAGCAGCCCATAAGGCAACTCCTCGGTCAACCAGACATGGCGGGGAGGATGCTCTGATGGTCGCTCAAACTTGCCGAGTTCGACATTCAATATGAAGGAAGAAAGGCCCTGAAGGCTCAGGTACTGGCCGAATTCATGGCAGAAATGACCCTCCCGGCACCTTCGACCAACGGATCCCAAAAGTGGACGATCTACGTCGACAGGGCATCCAGCTCGAAAGGTATCGGGGCAGGCACCATCCTCGAAAACGAGGAAGGCATTCTGATCAAAGTCTCCCTCGAATTGTCCTTTCCGACGTCGAACAACCAGTCTGAGTACGAGGCTTTCCTTGCCGGGCTACGGTTGGCCGAGGACCTCGACACCAAAGAAGTCAAAATTTTCACCGACTCTTAGCTCGTAGCCTCTCAGGTCCGAGGAGAGTACCAAGCCAAGAACGATAGCCTCATCGAATACCTAACCCTGGTGAAAGAAAAGATGAAGAACTTCACTTCAGCAGAAGTAACCCACATCCCGCGTGAGCACAATACTCGAGCGGATATCTTGTCCAAACTGGCGAGCACGAAAATGAAGAACTGGAACAAATCTGTCATACAAGAAGTACTTTCACGCCCAAGCATCGATAAACCCATCCCCGTGACGGACGTGAACGCTATCAGGGACACTAACTACTGGATGACCCCGGTATACGAGTATCTCACCACTGGCAAGCTGCCTGACGATCCCAAGGAAGCCAGAGTGATTAAGCGACGAGCGTGCTCATACACAATTGTCGATGACAAACTATACCGACGTGGCTTCTCGATCCCCCTCCTCAGGTGCGTCGAAGAGGCCAAGGTCCTCAGTATACTCCAGGAGATCCACGAGGGGATCAATGCACAACACCTCGGTGGACGGTCCTTAGCTCACAAGGCGTTCCGAGCGGGATACTACTGGCCCACCATGCAACAGGATGCCAAGGAGCACGTCAAGAAGTGCGACAGATGCCAACGACACGGGGACATGCACCTGACCTCGCCCAGCGAGCTCAAAACACTGTCATCCCCATGGCCGTTCGTGTGGTGGGTAATGGATATCCTGGGGCCCTTCGTCGTAGGGTCATACCAAAACAAGTACCTGATCGTCGGCGTGGACTATTTCACGAAGTGGATCGAGGCAGAAGCCCTGGCCAAAATCATGGCTCACAACATACTACATTTCTACAAGAGGAACATACTCGCCCGGTTCGGCGTACCCCAGGCGATTGTCACCGAAAACGTGACATAGTTCACCGACAAGAACTTCCAAGACTTCGTCACCAAGCTGGGCACGAAGCAGCACTTCACGTCGGTCGAGCACCCTCAAACGAATGGGCAAGCTGAAGCGGCAAACAGAGTGATCCTGCGAGGACTGAAACGCCGACTTGGCGACGCCATGCAAAGGTGGGTCGAGGAACTACACAACGTCCTCTAGGCCTACCGGACAATCCCACATTCCACGACCGGGGAGACCCCATTTCGCTTAACCTACGGAACAGAAGCGGCGATCCCCGTGGAAATAAGGGAACCCTCGAGGAGAACGGAATCTCCCCTCGACTGAAGGACAAACGATGAGGCCCTAAGGGAGGAGCTCGACTTTGTCGAGGAGATAAGGTCCGACGCGTCCCTCCAAGAAGCCTCACTTAAACAGGAAATAACTCTACGTTATAACAACAAAGTTATTAAACGTAATTTTCAAGTAGGCACCCTCGTCTTACGAAGGAACCAGAAAGACTCACGAGAAGGCAAGCTCGCCGCGAACTGGGAGGGCCCCTACCATGTCCGCACGAAAATGGGGACAAGAGCCTACTACCTCGAAAATCTACACGGGGAGGAACTTGCTCGACCATGGAACGCTGAGAAGCTTAAACAATACTACAGTTAAGCACTGCCCACGACACGACCACATCGCGATTACGGGGACGCACTAAGGTACAAGTGCGACTCCCCTTCACAAAACAAGAAGATCGAGGCCCGCGTTGTGTGTGCGCGAGAACTATTGATCCGAAAAGGATACCTCGACCGAGCTCCGTCGTCACCGTACCAATCAGGCAAAACGCCCAGCTCACGATGGGAGGTTTATACCACGAAGCTAAGACCTCGACCGAGCTCTTAGCCTCGTCAAAGGTCGGAATACAGCTCCGATCATTCGAGAAGTTTCCCACACTGTCAAGGATCAACAAAGTCGAGTAAACCCCCAACCTAGACAGATTACTTAGACAAAAAATAATAAGTATATCAAGCATACAAACATCACACACAAATAAACAAAAGTCAAAGTATTAAGCCGGGCAGAAGCCCATTATGCAAATATTACAACGATGTCATCAGGCCCCTGGCACGCAGGTCGGGCAAAGGTCATTACAAAAAAATGGCTCACAGGCCCAAACAAAGTAAACCAATGAAAAACTAGACGACTGCGTTTTCCTCAGGCTGCTCGTCTCCCGTGGCCTGGCCGTCATCATCCTCCTCAGACGCTGGCCGAACAATCTGACCCTCGACCACCTCATAGTACGGATCAGTCCCTTCAGTGACGAGGTTGGGGTTCACAATCCTAAGCTGCTTCACGGAATTATTAAAGCCCACCTCGGCGGCCACGAGGACATCTTGCTCGGTCTGTCTGAGCTTCCCGAGCAGTTCTGCCCGAGAGTTCAATAGCATGTCGTCCTCAGTTTCCTCTTCAGCAGGATGGACAGCTTGTTCCAACTCGGCGATCCTCGCCAAGAGATCCTTCCTTTCAGCATTGGCCTTCTTCAGCTTATCCTCTAATTGCCTATGGAGCTCGACCTGGGTTTCGTTCTATTTTTTGCACTCTGACAGGTCCTTACCCACCTTCTCCATCTCGGCTGCAACCGACGTGAAGCTCTCCTACAGCTTGGCCAGCTCAACTACCGGGCAGGTCTCGTCATTCAGGACCACGACAGTAGCACAAACCCGCATCACCGCGGACACGTCTTCCACCAAAGCCTTTCTCCGAGAAGCCCGGTCAATGCCCAAGATGGTCTGAGCCTCAGGTGCACCAACACACAGGGAATTGTTCCCCATAAAGAAATTCGACTTCGAGTGACAAGGCGGGAGCACGAACTTCACATCGGGAGGGCTTTCACTCTCAGTAAGATCGATGTCCACGTGCTCGCTAAGCTGCTGTCTTTTTGGGGACCCTTGCGTGACTAGAGATTGGCTACTCTGGGGAGAGCCGGAGAGTCCCCGGTTGTTGGGTGGGGCCTGGGCGCTGCGACCGGATCTTCTCGACCCGCCCTTTTCCTCCCTTCGCGCTCGACATGGTGCCTGCAAAAGAAAATGGAAATATGTAAGTAAGGCGAAGAGCAAAGTGCACGGGAGGATCTAATTAAAGAGGCGTCCACCACCTAACAACTTAAGGGCATCCTCATCAGAAAACGTCTCGAGGAGGGCCCTCATATTAATCAATCGGGCTTGCTCTAGGGGCCTTCCGTCGTCGCCGCAGATAGGTTTCCCGTCCGGTGTCACGAGCTGTGTAGGGGAGGAATTGGCGACGAATTTGACTATCTCCTCGTGAGCCAGACGATCCTTTTTGCACAGTATGCCGGGATATAATATATAACTATCTGTGCCCCTCTTGAAATGCTCCTCCGTCCAAAATAGGGGAAACTTCGCTTCGAGGACCTCTTCCTGTTGCCCGTCTATCTCTCGGTGCACCCATCTATACACCGACTCCAGGGCCTCAAATGAGACGGGTTTCACGATGTAGAATCGAGACTTGAAGTGGCGAACAAAGTCCATGTAAGTCTGGAACAGTCTGCTCACCTGCTCGAAAGACACCCAGTCATGTCTTTCATCAATTGTCTGCCTTTGCAAGTGGAATATACGGAAGAACAGAGGTAGGGTCGCCCCGATGCGGTGATACTGACAGACGAGCTCGAAGGCGCGAATAAACGCGAGGGCGTTGGGGTGGAGTTGTGACGGTGCCAAGCACAACTAAATGAACACCTCTCGCTGAAAATCGGTGAAGGGCAAGCGCCACCCCGCCTCGTCCAACATGAACTCGTACAAGGGAAATCTCATCCCCTTGTACGTCGAGCTGATGCAGTGGTGCTGCAGAGGTCTATATACCATCCAGGTTTTGGAGGATCCCTCAAGGCGATGCTCGACAGTGGCGAAGATATCATCCTAGTCTCCTGCGACAAACTGGGATTCAAAGTACAGAGGCTCATCGCTAACCCAATCCTAGGGTGGCCACCCCTCGACGCTGGTAATCGGCGCCATCGGGGAGTCAGGCTGGTCGTCAATATCTATCAATCCTGTCATACCCCAAATTTTGACCACTAAGATTTCCCATCATTGTGCAAATCATCATCACAATATGGATGGACCATCATACCTCATTAGTCTCCTCAAAGATGGGTGAGCATCCACTACAATCGGACTTAGGGTTTCAAGCCCTCTCAGAGCTCTTAGACAAAGGATCAATCAAGAAATTACATGATCTTCAACTTGTCTAACTTCTCAAACATCCACAATGGATCAAGAGGACTCCCACATCAAGAACCAAGCACAGGGTTGCAACATTCCAAGTGGATCAAGCCTCAAGATCGCCAGTGTCACCAAATTAGGATTTTGGTCGACCAAGGCCTCCAGATGGAAATTTTTCCTCTGGGCATGAGCCAATGCTTCAAAGCACAACCAAAGATACTCCAAGGGACCTCATGGACCCAATCATCAAGTCAATTTAACCTCAGGGGATGCAGTTACCAAAAATCAGGAATTAGGGTTTTTTGACCTAATTCACCCCTAAGTTGACTTTTGAAGCAAAGTATGAGCCAAGACCTCAAGACATGATTTGAGGACCTAACAAACTACATTGATCCATTTGCAACAATGGATTGATCCAAGAAGCTTGATTCACAAGTTTCAAGTTCATCAGAACCACAGTTAGGGTTTCGCGGGAAAAGTCAACTGTGCCTTTGACTTTTGACCAGGACATGCTCCCAAACCTTGGGACATGATTCAATAAACCCTATAACACATGAAATCAATACATCAAGTTTGATTTAGGTCAAAGACTTGATTTCATAGAGGATCGAACAATTTGGAATTCATCTGATAAAAAGTCAACTGTGCCCAAAAGTCAAAGTTTAACTTTTTGATTTTTTGATCAATTATGGTTCCCTAATCCTAAAATGATGTTAATGTGTGATTGGAATAATCATTCATCATGAAAAATCAAGAAAAGTGGGATAACTTGTAAAAGGGGTAACCATAAAAAACTTAGAAATTTTCTAAGTTATGGAACAAAGTGGCCAGGGTACCAACTTCCAAGGATCATAACTTGTGATCCAAGCAACCATTTTGGCTGATCCAAAGATGGATTTATAGCTCTCATGGCATACTTTAAAAGGGTCAACTACACCTCACTCCAATTCTTCATGGATTTTTAGTTATGGAGTGACCAAAATGACAAACACATGAAAATGCCACCTTTTCCAACACTTAGTGAAATTTTCACTAAGTCAGAATCTGTTTCACTTTTTGCAAAATGTAAGGGAATTTTCCACTTGGATCCAAAAACTGTCAAGACAAACTATGATCACACATATGTTGTATCATATGAGAGCTTTCCAAAATGGCCAAGAACTCCATCAAATCCCATTTGAGCTAAGAGTTATGAAATGGCAATATGCCTTGCTGCAACTGTCATGGCAAGGCAGATTTGTGCATTTTGGTCGATTTGAGCAAATTGTGCAAATGAAAAACAAGTCTATCCATCTGAACACCTCAGGGGGAGACCAAGGAGGCACAAACACTGATCCATAAGCCTCCCAAGTCTTTGGAACTAAAAATAGCATGCCAAACCTAAAAAACCCTAAAGAGGGGACAAGACTCCAATTTTGTTTTAGAGCATTCAATGGATGCACCAAGGTGGTATGAACTGAGCCATTTCCAACTGAATGAGTCAAGGATAAGCTCTGAACCAAAGAACCATAGGTCTGTGCTCTAACCTCTAGTCAATGGCTAGAGGAGACTTGAGATTCCAAAATGATCCAATTGGCCACAGACCTGTACCAGTTGCCATTCACTATTGCTTGCAAAACAAACTTGCTCTACTATAAATAGTGCTCATTTATGCTCCGTTTAAGTACACCAAAGCCATCAAACTGATGCTTTCCTAAAAATCTCTTCTTCCACTCCAAAATTGCCTTCTAAAGCAAGTCACTATCAGGTTTTGAGTTTGAGAGCCATTCCAACCAAACCAATCACACACACACACCTCATGAACATCATATAGAAGTGATCCAAACACTTAAAACACATCTAGAACACCAATTCCACAAAATCACCAGCCAATTGCTCAAGGTTTTAACCAAGTTGCAGCTGAGGTGCCATGAAGCGATCCAACCAATTCCAATCAAGTTCAGGCATTCAAACACACTCCATATGGTGTAGGGAAGCTGTTCAGATCATTACAACTCATCTGTAACACCTCCAACTCAAAAATCACTTTGCTCTTGCTGTCACGATCTTCAAGTAAGCCTAAACTTGGTCATCTCTTAATCTATGCATATTTCCTCGCACAATACTTTTGCCAAATGTTCATAATCATGCATAGAATGTTTCCCCTCAATTAATTGCTTTGTTTGAATCGTATATCAAAATTCTCAGCCTTCATGCAAATTTTAGGGTTCTTGAGGTTTTGTCTTGATTTTTTATTCCATGCTTAAAATAAATGAAATTAAAGACCATAGACATGATCGTGAGGTGAAAACGAGTAGATTGATATGTGGATTGTGTGATTTCATCAAGTATTCAGTGAGATTGGTGAGAAAATGCAAATCTGCAGAAACAGCGGGGTGGCGCGTGTTCTTGGTGCGTTCTTGGCGCCATTTTTGAATATTTGAATATTTGAATTTTGTGATTTTATTTAATTGATTCAAAAATTAATTTCTCTCTGAGTTTTAATGATTTTGAGTTGATTCTTTTTCTTAATAATTCACAAAAATGTTAAAGTATTTTATTTTCCCAAAAATTCCCAAAAATATTATTTATTTCATATACTTGATATTTTTGCAAAAAATTAATCTTTTATTTGTTTTTTACATTTAAAATATTTTTCCTCCTTGATTTTCCAAATTTAATTGGTTTCCGATCATTGTGTGGATATAAGCATGATTTTTCAAACATTAATCCAAGATCACAACTTGCTTTTCACACATGTTTGATAATTTTGATTATTTTAATTAAATTTTTATTTAATTAAAATATATTTTGAAATTAATTTAGGGTTTTGACCTTAATCACCCTAAACAAATAATTTTCAAATTCTTTGGGCCTCTAATAGAGTGTAAGACCCAATCCCTCTTTGAAACCAACATAGTTTGGGCCTCAGTTATTGTATAAGACCCACTGTGATTTCAAAATCTAGGCGCGATCGCCGTTTTCAAAACATTTTCATCTGGGCCTACCCTCGTGTTATAAGTCCCATTTCTTTTCTTTTCAAACTTTTTGGGCCTCTAATAGAGTGTAAGACCTAACCCCATTGTAAATAAAACAATTTTGAGCCTCAGTGTATTGTATAAGTCCCGATACCGTTAAAAAGTTCGGCACGATCGTCGCCTTTTTAACAAAAATCTTTGGGCTCCTCCTTGAGCTATAAGACCCATCTTTACTCATTTTCAAACTCTCTAGGCCTCTAATAGAGTGTAAGACCCAATCCCCTTTTAACCAAAACCTTTTTGGGCCTCAGATATTGTATAAGTCCCTCTACGTTAAAAGAAAAATCTCAGCATGATTGCCAGTTCAAAAATCAACCCTGGGCCTCTCCTTGAGCTATAAGACCAATTTATTTTCTAAAAACACTTTGGGCCTCTAATAGAGTGTAAGACCCATCCCTTTGTACATAAAAACTTTTTGGGCCTCACTTATTGTATAAGTCCCTCTATACAAACAACGGTGCGATCATCGTTAAAACTTGGGCCTCTCCTTGAGCTGTAAGCCCCAACCAAATTTTCAAAACACTTTCTCCTTTGATTTTGAATTCCAATATATGTTGTTATCAAAACTTTCTTTAATTTCTTTGTTGAACAACTAACAAAACTACATGGAAGCTCTACAACGGGTAAGTGTTTATCCGCTTTCATTTACAGTTTTCATATGTATATAACTGTATTGTGGGGCTGTTTCACTGTAAGTCTTCTTTCACATCCTTTTATATACTTGTCATATATCAACTGTGTAATACTAGTATAGTTATTTAGAGTTTTCCCCGGCAACTATGTCTAGAACTAGGTAAAGCCTTGTTGGTCACTCTTAAATACAAACAAAACTAGATCCCCCATAAGATTCCAGATACAGTCTTCCCTTCTCTTGGGGTTAAACAATATGGAACAAAGAGAAAGGCAATATTCTCGATGAACCTTTTCTCAGACTGTCACCCCTAGAAATTGTCAAAGAAACTCTAACTCCCCAGAGATGATATTTTCTCCGTGAATGGCATATCTTGAGTTTCTTCCAAATTCTTGAACTTTTTTGGAATGATCTCTTCTCTGTGAATTGTATTTCTTGAACTTCTCTTGGTTTGGGGGCCCAAAGGCTTCCTAAAAGCATCCCCGCCTCCTCTTGGGCATTGTACAAGGACCCTTCGGATTCTTAGAAGTTCTCATGCCTTCTCTTGGGCTTCATACAAGGACCCTGACAACCTCTTAAAGGTATAAGACAGAACTTAGTCATCCTTTGCTATAGCAGTCTTTCCAGCGTCAAAACTCCGACCATTTTAGGGTTATTACTCATCCCTTAATGCCCGCGCCTCCTCTTGGGCATTGTACAAAAGGTAAAACTCTAGACTTGGACAGTCTAAACCTCTTGAGTCTCAAAGACATTCTCAAGTTCCTGTCAAACATAGGAAGAAACACTGATCACTCTGAAACCCGGTCTCTCTCATAAGAGTTCCCCACCCTTGGGCCTGCCTATGGATCTAATCCTTAACAGTAAGACAGCCTCCTCTTGGGCTTTGTACAAATGATTCTCCCTAGCGGAGCTAACCTTTTCAGACTCTCTTGTTGAGTCAAACCACTTTTAGCCTCCGTTCTGGGCTTTGTACAAGACATATAAAAAACCCACTCTCTTGTTGAGTATAAAAGACTCTCTTATTGAGTTAATCAACTTTTAGCCTCCGTCTTGGGTTTGTACAAGACATATAAAACACTCTCTTGTTGAGTATAAAAGACTCTCTTGTTGAGTCAATCTCCTTTTAGCCTCAATCTCGGGCTTCGTACGAGACAACAAAACACTCTCTTGTTGAGTATAAAAGACTCTCTTGTTGAGTCAATCTCCTTTTAGCCTCAATCTCAGGCTTTGTACGAGACAATAAATCACTCTCTTGTTGAGTATAAAAGACTCTCTTGTTGAGTCAATCAACCTTCAGACTCTCTTGTTAAGTCAATCACCTGTTCAAGACTCTCTTGTTGAGTCAACTCTTTTAGCCTCCGTCTTGGGCTTTGTACAAGACATACACAAAAGCACACTCTTGTTGAGTCAAACTCATTTCAGCCTCCATCTTGGGCTTTGTACAAGATACATACATTCCCCCCAACGGAGTCACAAATCCCTTTTAGCCTCAATCTTGGGCTTTGTACAAGACAGAAAGAACATTTTCCCCGAAAAAGGTGACACTTTCAGCCTCCTCTTAGGCTTTGTATAAAGAAATCCCCGGTTGAATCAATCAACCTTTTAGCATCAAATTTGTGCCTTGCTCACAGCATACGAACATCAACAATTCCTCTTTAGAGATGACAAATTCTCTCTCAGTCAAACCTTTTAGCTTCACATCTTGGGCTTTGAACAAGATACAAACCATCTTTAGCTTCATGTCTTGGGCTTTGAACAAGACACCAAAACACCTTTTTCCTCCCATAGAATAGGAGGAACTACGATCGCTCTGATTTCCTTGTTTCGTTAAACGGGAATACGTAGGCATAAGGTTGCAAAATCTTAGCGAGCATACTAATCAAAAACCCAAAGTCCAGTACCTCTATACATCAATCCAAGAAAATCAGGTTTAGTATCCTAACCAAAAGCCTCCTGTACAGTCAAGACACATTGTTCTTTGAAGAAAATAACTAAAAACAGACCCCCCTTTTGATAACATCTGTAAACCAACAGTTTTGACTGTTTAACCTCAGTATGCAAGTAGGGTTAATTGGAGACATCTATTTCCCTTCCTTAATCAGCTCAACAGGATAAAAAATGAATCGAACTGTAGTACCAAAGAAATAGTGATTCAAAACCACAAAAATCGCGCTACAGAGAAATGGCGACCACAGTGGGAGGCATTCTTTCTCACAGTTTTAAGTAGAAGACCTTAAACTTGCGAAGTGTCACAGAAATGACGACTCTGCTGGGGAATCATTGTCTGTTAGGATCATAAGACTAGAGGTCTTGGGTGTTAGGACAAATATATATACTGCTTTTCCTAATTGATATTTGTGTTTACTTTTCTGCTAATGCGAATGTGTGTGATGCCGCATTTGGAAAGATTGAGTATACACCTAAGATAAGTGATGGCATTATACGGGTAATCTTACGGGGAGTGAATCCCAGATAAGAGGTCCCGGTCGACCATCAAATCAGTGGAGATGCCCTTTGCGGATTCAATGCCTATACGACTTCGGTTGTTGAAAGCAGGTTATTCCATTGGGTTATCTGAGAAGCTGAGGATTTTAGTAGACTGAAGCCATTTTGTAGTGCGGAAGCTATTGGAAATAGTTGTCACGCGATACTACCCTCATTTGAGATTACTCTAAGATGAACCAGCTCGCTTGGTGATCCGATTGCTGCCGTCATCCCAAGAGGGGTCAATGATTTTGAGGACAGTTACAAAAATCACCAGTATAAACCTTTGGGGATGGGTAGAGCCTTGACTTCATGACACCAACCCTTTGACCCCATGTTTTTTCTATGTTTTTGTGTGCTGCATTCATACATTCATTTAAAAAACATTAAAACAAAGAAAAATATTCTCTTCTAGTCTCTCTTTTTTCAAATTAAACTAAGACAATGATTACAAATGTCAGATAAAGAGATTGCTAATGGATTTCGGTAGAAGGAAAACTCACAAGTACACCTTCAAGGTTCCAAAACTAGAGGAATTAAGAGGGTTGGTGAGGATGATAACCAACCCTGAGGCTTTCAGAGCCAAGTATGGAGGAATGCTGCCTCTATTAAGGGTCCATGTAATCGAAGGAATCCTGTCCACACTCATTCAGTTCTACGATCCGATTTACCACTGTTTCACATTCTCGAATTATCAACTAGCACCAACACTGGAGGAATACTCTCACCCGACTGATTTGCATATTACTGACCAAGCTCCCTTTTCTGGACTGGAAGAAATTCCAAAGGATCAAACCATTGCAAGAGCACTCTATTTGGATGAGTCAGAAGTCAGGACTCACATGACCACTAAGGGTGGAAGTCAGGGTTTTCCATCCCAGTTCTTAATCAAGAAAGCTCTGTACTTTTCTCGTATAGGGAACGTGGCCGCTTTCGAGAGCATCTTTGTTTTGCTTACCTACAGGTTATTTTTGTTTCCCAACATCGATAACTTTGTCGATATCAACGCCATTAAGATTTTTCTGATTGGAAACCCTGTATCGACCCTGCTCACAGATGTTTATCATTCGGTACACTTAAGGAATTTGTATAGCGGAGGAATGATCACATGATGTGTACCCCTGCTATACAAATGGTTCATTTCCCACTTGCCCAAGTTGGCTGCATTTTGGGATCAAAAGAATACTTTACGTTGGTCGCAGAGAATCATGTCTCTTACCAACTCTAACATCGATTGGTACAATCGAATCTATGACGGGATCAAAATCATTGACCGTTGTGGAAACTTCCCAAATGTACCCCTTATAGGAACTAAGGGAGGAATCAACTATCATCCAATATTACTTTGTCGTCAACTCGGATACCCGATGAGACATATCCCACGTAATGTTCATCTAGAAGGTCTTTTCTTCAAGGAAGGAGAAAATGACAGAGCACTAAAGACATAAATAGTGCATGCCTGGAAACACGTTCATAGGAAAGGAAGGGAGTCTCTAGGAAAACCATACTGTGTCTCGGTGGAGCCTTATCTCCACTGGGTACAAACTAGAGCTCTCAAGCTGAGGATGCCTTACCCTCGTCAGGAAGTTCTTCCGTTAAGGGACCCTGTCCTTTACTTTATGTCTGATACAGAAAAACTTCAGGTTACTCTCAACAAAGTTCAGCAGGAGAAGAGCTCTTGGAGGAATAAGTACTGTATTCTCAATGTGAAGTGTAAGAAAATACAGCAGCTATTGAGAGAAAAAGATGCTCTGATTGAGATTTTAGAGCAACATGCTGTAGAAAATCAAGATGACCAAAGAAATTTGCTCGCTCCTTTCACTTGGCAAAGGAATGACAACCTGACAACGGCTCAAGAGCCCCGGTCAAAGAAAAGGAAAGTACCAGAACCAGCACATGTGCTCTCCTCAGAGAGGACTCAGGACCCATAAGTTTAGATTTCCTTTTACAACACTTTGTAATTACTGTATTTCCATTCCGCAATCTTTGAATTCAATAAAACGGGGTCTTCCCCACTGTTTGATATTTGCAATCCAATTGTTGAAGTTTATTTTGATTAAACAAAAATTAATTAAAATATTGCACTCATCATTCACACGTAACGCATTCTTCTTACCTACAAATCTCACGTTTGTGTCTCGGTTCTAGAGTCAAACTGTCTCATTCGTACAATACTCGGGCCAATCGACAGAAAAAGATGGATGATCTCGAGGAAGAGAACAGAGAGTTGAGGGAAGAGATCGACACTCTGAAAGAGGATCTAAGAAAGCTTCATAACGACATGCAAGTTCTAGCAGAAGCTCAGATGCAACAACAAAGGACTGTGATCTCGGAGATCACATCAACGCCCATAGTGGAAAAGTATGATCCTACGTACAAAATGTCGAAAGATCGTCCCTGGGGCATGCCACTCAACTATATCCCGGAAGGATATGTTTCGCCGATCACTGAAGATCAGGGAACCGCAGCAGAAGCCAATGGGCCTGAAGGTTACAAACTTCGGGAAAGCGAAGATGCCCGGGGCATGACAGCAGCTCCTGAAGGTTACAAACTTTGGGAGATAGAAGGACCTAGAGTCACTTCCATGATGACTATACCACCACCTGTGGTACACGTTGTCCTGGAAAGACAGATTCCACCGATACCTTCTGGTGGAAACGACAGTATGTTCGACAGAATGAATGAATTCCAGGAACAGTTCCTGGAGATGCAGAAAGAGCTGCAAGCCCTTCGCGGTCAGGATATATTTGGAAAAGACGCCGCAGACCTTTGTTTGGTCCCCAATGTGAAATTTCCGCACAAATTCAAAGTGCCTGAGTTTGAAAAGTACAAGGGTAACTCTTGCCCTCAAAGTCATTTGGTGATGTACGCTCGGCGAATGTCAACTCAGACAAAGAACCAGGAGCTACTGATTCACTACTTTCAAGATAGTTTAACCGGCGCTACACTTAAGTGGTACATGGGTTTAAACCACACTAAGATCACCACTTTCAGAGATCCTGGCGCTGCTTTCGTTTAGCAGTATAAGTATAACCTGGACATGGCACCAGACAGAGATCAAATCAGATCAATGTCACAAAAAGACAAGGAAACCTTTAAGGAGTACGCTCAGAGATGGCGTGAAATCTCCGCCCAAATTTGTCCACCTCTTGAGGAAAAAGAGCTGACAAAGATTTTCTTAAAGACCTGGAGCTCATTTTACTATGACAGAATGGTCGCCAGTGCGCCCAGTGACTTCACCGAGATGGTAGGCATGGGAGTTCGTCTTGAGGAAGCCGTCCGAGAAGGACATTTAGTTAAAGACGCTGGATCATCGAGTAGTACAAAACGATACGGTAGTGCTCTCCCTAAGAAGAAAGAGCAGGATATTGAGAATATCTCTCTTGGAAAGCAAAGGCGACGATATCAACCAGTAGTAGCTGTAACTCCTACTATCAACCATGCACCTGTTCCTACGTATCAACCTCAGGTTGCTCAAAGCCAACTGAATCAACAGCAATATCAGCAAAGGACACAACAGCCTCTTCAGCAGGCTCGTCCTCAGTACAACAACAACCCTACAACACGACCGCCAGGGTTCGACCCTATACCAATGTTGTACACAGAACTATTTCCATTATTACTGGTCAAGGGGCATGTCCAAACCAGGTCTCCTTTTACAGTACCGGAAAATTCTCCTTTTTGGTTCAAGGCAGATCAGACTTGCCCTTACCATTAAGGAGGACCGGGGTATAACATAGAAAACTGTCTCAGTTTCAAATCCGATGTGCAAAAGCTTGTTAGGAGCGGGGTCTTATCCTTCAAGGATACGAATCCTAATGTTCTCACGAACCCGTTGCCTCAACACGAGAAAGCTACGGTAAATTTGATAGAGGAAGAGTCCAACAACAGTTATCAAATTCATGATGTACTCTTATTAAGGGCCAACTTGGTCAAGATGCATTGTTGATAGAGTGGATACAACCATGTGCCACCTCATAATTATCACCAGTGTGATATCTGCTCTAAGAACAATCAAGGATGTTCTGTGGTACAATCAGCTCTACAGGAAAAATTGGATCTCGGATGGATCCAAGAGCATCGAGTTAGTAGGGTCAACATGACTTATACGAATTCCAACATTATTCAGAACCACGACATCCGTGCAATGAATGTCAACTTGGTGGCAATGCACTCAAGGCAAAGCCAATATCATAATCTGCCACGACATGATTACAATTCCTGTCTGACTTGCTCGGTAAACAAACAGGGATGCTCTTTCATACAAGAGGCCCTCCAGCGTCAGATGGATCTTGGGTGGATCCAGGACTACCATGATAAAAATCCTTATCAGATCAACATGATTAAGATCTTCGATATTCGCTTGATGAATACCAGCTTGGTAGAATTACACGCTAAGCAAGTCCAGCTCATTTTTCAGACTTCGCATGAGTATCAGAACTGTACAGTATGCCGTGAGAGTAACCAAGGGCGTGCTCTCGTGCAAAGAACTTTGCAACACTTGTTAAACCACTGGTGACTTCCGATCTATATGGATGGAGACACGCAACAAATCAATGTGATTAATGGGAAACCTACTAGGCATCAAAGTCAGGATGTTCGATCAATGGAAACAGATCTAGTGAGGTTACCCTGCATTCAAAGTGGATGTGGCCAGGTGCCACCACATAACTACGAGCGCTGTAGAGTCTGCTCAGAAAATAATCAAGGATGCTACCTCGTGCGAGCGGCCCTTCAGAGTCAGTTGGACCGCAAAGAGATTCAACAATATTCAGTTTTGGGGTCCAGTAACTGGACGCCAGACTATTTCGCTGACCAGATCAAAGATGTCGTTGTAATCTCTGATCCTGAGAGGACCAAGGATGTTTGTACCATCATCCCTCTACTTGGCGAATCAAAGGTTCTTATCCAGGAACTGATTGAAGTTACCTACGACAGTCAGAAAAATCAGAAGGCTTTTGTAGTTATCTATCTACCGGGACCAGTACCGTATGAATCAACTAAGGCAATCCCTTACAAATACGGTGCAACAGTACTTGAGAATGGAAAGGAAATTCCATTACCCTCCGTCGTGAATATTGCAGACATCAGTCGAGTAACACAGAGTGGTCGAATCTTTAACCGAGGAGTTGGAGAACCTAACAGAGAAAAGGAACCTCAAACGGAAGTTCCCAATCCACCAGTCGTCCAATCTAGTGATCCCGACCTTTCAAAGAACGATGATGAGATAATGAAGCTCATCCAAAGGAGTGAATACAACATTGTTGATCAGCTGTTACAAACTTCTTCAAAAATCTCAGTGCTATCACTTTTACTCAGTTCCGAAGCCCACAGAGAGACTCTACAGAAAGTCTTAGAGCAAGCCTTTGTGGAACAAGATATGTCAATAATACAATTCGACAGCATCATCTCCAACATCACTTCCTGCAACAACTTAGGGTTCAGTGATGAGGAATTTTCAGAGGAAGGCAAAAGTCACAACATGGTGCTCAATATCACAGTTAACTGCCAGGAGGATGCTTTATCCAACATACTGGTAGACACCGGATCTGCTCTCAACATTATGCCGAAGTCCACTCTAATGCGACTATCATTCAAAGGATCTCCGATGAGAGGTAGTGAGGTCGTCGTCAAAGCATTTGACGGATCTAGAAAAACAGTTATTGGCGAAGTTGACCTTCCTATAACTATCGATCCTCACACTTTCCTAGTCACTTTCCAGGTCATGGACATCCGGGCAACATACAGCTATTTGTTAGGAAGACCTTGGACACATCAGGCTGGGGCACTCACTTCGACACTTCACCAGAAGTTGAAGTTTGTCAAGAATGACCAACTCATCACGGTCTGCGAAGAACAAGCCTTGATCATGAGTAACCTATCATTGTCCACTTATGTAGAACCCGAGGAGGTTGTTGGAACTTAGTTCCAGGCACTTTCGGTGAGCAATGAGAATTAACTAAAGAAGGGAACATCAATATCCTCGTACAAAGATGCTCTCGAGGTGATCAAAAGTAACAATACAAAGGGATGGGGACAACTTGTCATTCCTATTGATAACAAAACAAAGAAGGGTCTTGGTTTTTCTACAACCTGTACCCAGACTGCCGCTAACGGTGAAAGTCTTCATCCCATTCAGAACTTCTTCCACAATGGAGGTTTCCTTCACCCAGTGTCTCAAGAAGTCCATACCATCAACGAGGGTGACTCCTCTGATACGGATGAAGAATGGAAGTCCTATCTCAACAAGGACGGTTATATGTCTCAGGAAGAGGTGCCTACGGCATTTTGCTATCCCGCACAGAGTCCGATATTTATACCAAGGTCAGATGTTGAAATAATATACGGAGATTGTGATCCGGAAGGATTCCGTGCTCCACCGAACTCATTAGAGGAAGACACTCTGATGAAAGACAACTTAGACCACGACTATTATGGGCAAATGGATGGCCTGCCTATCTGGCAGCCGTACCCAGGAGACTTGGGGCAAGAAAATCAGCTGAATAGTGAAAATCAGCTGAGCATCGTTGAAAAGAATACCTGCGTCCCCACCATGTCATAGGATCAACACTCAGGTCATTCAGAAAGTATCCAGCCCGACGATGAATTCGCAAAGTTTACCGGACTAGAATTCATCAACTATGCCTTTCCCGAGGTCAACGTCATCGAGAGAGATGACTCCTCCAGTTCCAAAGAAGTATGGGACACCCTGGGACAACAGAGTGGAAAATTTGACTTCATGGTTAAGTATACCGCTCCCGAAAGCTCTCATATCAGGCTCGAAGACGTCCAGCCAACTGGATGGGGAGATATACCTGAGAGCACAAACACTATGCAAAATACAACAGAGGAATCCTCCTACGACAACTCTGCCTGGGAAACAGATTCCAATGATCCTGCTCTGCCATAAATCAGCGTTATTTTTTAAGACAAATCAAGGAAGGTACCAGACTTTGTGATTCATCGAGGAGTTCTCCGCCAATGGGTTGCAGTCGATGTTCCGAAGATTGTTCATAAGTCTAAGTAATTGCCGTCTTTATCTTAACCTTTCACCCTGCCCAGGTGAAACGGATGTTTTGATAGGGCTCACGTTTTGTAAATATACCTCTTCGCTTCGCCCAAAGCGACAGAGTTTTGTTTTATAGGGTTGTAGTTTCAAGAATCGACGAAATCATAAATAAAATAACGTCATTATGTAATTTCTGCATTAATTGCTATTTTCTCTTTTCACTTTTTCAGAAAATGGTAATCCTAAAAAAAACAATTCAAAACAATAAAAACAAGCATCTTTCAAAAAAATTACACTGCACGCACTCTTGCATTTTCTCTATCTCTTCTAAAATAAATCATCACGTCATGCAAATTGCTTGTTTTAAACCCCATTGAAACATACGATCCAATGCCTTCTCCCAGCTTTGAATTCCCGGTATTTGAGGCTGAAGAAGAAGATGACAAAGAAATTCCAGAGGAGATCTCCCGATTACTCAGACAAGAGGAAAGGTCCATTGAACCTCACAAAGAGCCGTTGGAAATAGTCAACTTGGGTTCAGAACAAGAGAGAAAAGAGGGCAAGATTGGGGCACTGCTCAGTCAACTGTCAAAGAAAGTTTGACAAAGCTTCTCAAAGAATTTCTTGATGTATTTGCTTGGTCCTATCAGGACATGCCAGGGTTGGATACCAACACCGTGGAACATCATCTACTGTTAAGATCAGAATATCCGCTAGTAAAACAAAGGTTGAGAAGAACTCACCCAAACATGGCCATCAAAATCAAAGAGGAAGTACATAAACAGATTGACACAGGTTTCCTCGCTACATCAGAGTACCCTCAATGGTTAGCCAACATAGTACCCGTTCCAAAAAAGGACGAAAAGGTCAGAATGTGTGTGGATTACAGAGATCTAAACAAGGCTAGTCCAAAGGACGACTTTCCTTTACCACACATTGACATGCTGGTTGACAGTACAGCAAAGTTCAAAGTCATGGAGATAAAAATGGCGCCGAAAGACATGGAGAAAACTTCGTTCATTACCCCATGGGGTACCTTTTGTTACAAGGTAATGCCGTTCGGTTTTAAGAACGCCGGGGTGACCTATCAAAGAGCCATGACTACTCTGTTCCACGACATGATACACAAGGAAATCGAGGTATATGTCGATGATATGATTGCCAAATCCTAAACAGAAGAGCAGCATGTGACCCACCTGTCAAAGCTATTCGAGCGGTTAAGAAAGTACAAACTCCGCTTAAATCCCAATAAGTGCACCTTCGGTGTCTGTTTAGAGAAACTCTTAGGGTTCATCGTCAGCCAAAAAGGAATTGAGGTTGATCCTGACAAGGTGAAGGCCATTCAAGAAATTCCTTCTCCAAGGACTGAAAAACAAGTCAGGGGATTCCTGGGACGCCTGTACTACATTTCCAGATTTATATTCCGCATGACCGCGACATGTGCGCCAATCTTCAAATTCACTATGCAAAAAATGAGTTTTCGCAACGCAACAAAGATAGCACTTTCTGGCAGAAGCGCTGCTATATGTTTCTCTAAAAACAAAAATAAAAAATGAAAGAAAAAAGCGCTGCTAAATGGAGGACATAAGACATCGCTTTTTAAAAGCGCTGCTAAAGCCCTAAGGTAGCTGAACTTTAGAAAGAGTTTTATGAAAAGCGCTGCTAAATCTGGGACATAAGGAAGAGCTTTTAAAAAGCGCTGCTAAAGGGCTTTCGTACAACCCGCTTTAGGCAGCGCTTTTGGAAAGCGCTGCTAAAGGCCTTTCATTAATCCCACATAAGAAAGCACTTTTACCCCAAAAGCGCTGCTAAAGGATTAACATAAGAAAGCTCTTTTTAAAAGCGCTGCTAAAGGTCTTTTAAAATATTAAAATTAAAACAGATTCTGATCTCCCTCTATTTTCATTACGACCGTTTCTATTTTTGTCCTAATCTCTCGCGACACTGTATCTTCGTCTTCTTCTTCTGCAAACGAAACTCCCTCCGTCCTCCATCATCCGCCGTTCATGACTTTATTCCTTTCGAGGCTACCCTTACAACTACCATCGCCCGCCGTTCGTGACTTCAATCCGTGCTACCGTCGTCCGCCGTTTGAGGTTTTTACTCTCCTTTTTTCTGGTTTTCTCTCCAATAATGGAAATGCCTAATATTCTCCATTGTTGATGGTTTCTCTGCTGTTTCTGTGATATAAATTTGTTGTATTATTAGTTGTTGATGTTAGGTTTTGATTTTTTGGTTTGTAGAAGTTTGTTAGTGTTTAATTGAAAATGTGATTAGTTGTTGATATTTGATTTGATTTGATTTAAAATGATATTAGTTGTATTCTTAGTTGAAAATGATATTAGTTGTATTGTTAGTTGATTTTTTATATTAGTTTTTGATTTAATTGAAAATGATATTAGTTTTTGATATTTAGTTGATTGATTTTTGATTTAATTGAAAATGATATTAGTTGTATTGTTAGTTGATTTTTGATTGCCTATCCGTTTGCGTATCTGTATCAGTTTCACTCACAGGTTCATTGTTTAGAATTGTGTCTAAAATGACTTTGAACTTAATCCCTCTAAGTTTGTTTAGCTTTATAAGTTTTTTAATATAATTGTGTCATTTTATAATGATGTTTTTCTTAATTACAGGTGAAATGGCTAGTAAAGTGGAAAATTCACATGATACAGTTCAAGAAGCAGAAGGAGATATTACGCGAGGAGTAACTATCATGAAGAACATCATTCGTGCTAGAGATAAAGGAATAAAGTATGACATTTATTGGAATGATACGAACCAACTTGTTGAGCCTAACGGAGCAATGTTGACAAGTTACATTGATACATTTGTTCGTTCGTATATTCCAATTACTTGTGATAATTGGAGAGATGCATCGTTGAAACCCGCCAAAGAAAATATATGGAGTGAGATACAGGTACCATATTGATGTTATTTGTTTTTGTTGCCGATTATGTCTTTAAATTACTAATTATGTTATTTGTTTTTGTATAGGTCTTTTAATATTAGTGATGACCGAAAGAAGTATTGTATTCAATTAGCCGAAAAAAGACACAGAGGGTTTCAAGCATTTCTATCAAACAAGTATCTTAGGGATGCCGAACAAAATTTTATTGAAGCAGAACATCCAGTGAAATATGTGGAATTGATTTCACCTGAAGAATGGGCAACTTTTGTAGCCAAAAGAAGAACCGAAGCATTCCATGAGTTGAGTGGCGTAAATCTCCAAAGAGCATCAAAACCCGTGTATCCATATAGGAAGGGGCGTTTGGGATATGCACGCTTACAACAAAAAATAGTAAGTATATATAAATGCTTTGATTTAATTGTTTCTTTCCCATGTGTTATAATTGATTTTATTATTTGTCTTAATGTGTAGTTAGAAGAAAAGTGAAGAAACATGTGTTCCGGAACATGTTTTGTGGAAGGCTGCTCGTGTGGGCAAGTATGGAGTTGTTGCAGAAAATGTTCAACAAGTTTTTGAGCAATGTGTAAGTATAACGTTATGCGTTTTATATCCCACTTATTGACATATATATAATATTTATGCTTTTTAATCCCCGCTAATATTTTTCGATATTCATGCATATGAATTCCAGGAGACTCTGTCTCAGTCCGCAACTCTAGATGAAGACCAGGATTGCAGGAGCATACTTACTCGAGTGTTAAATGTTCCTGACTATTCTGGTCGTGTGAGGGGTAAGGGTTTTGGGGACATTCCATCATCCTTTTATAATCGTTCAAAGAGCCAAAATCCTAGCAATAAACAAGTGATGGAAGCCATGGAAGAATTAAGAGCTCAAGTCCGTGAATTACAAAAGGAAAAGGAAAAATATATGTCAGAAAGGCGTGGTTCAGAGTTTAATGATACTAGTGACAAAGGTAGTATCAATTGTTAACAGAAACTTGTCGAGGTAATTATATTTGCTTATTATGAAATTAATTTAGCACAAATTTTTCAATATATACACATTAGAAGTGTTAGTTCTATATTCAAATGTTTTACTAACTTATATGATTTTTAGATTCATGCCCAAGAGTTGTAAATAATAGAAAGTCAGAATAGACAGCCAGAATTAGGCAACACGTCCAACCAAAAAAAGACTCTTGAAAGGACGGTGAAAAAAACAATTGTATCCCAATTTAGGTCATCTCTTGAAACACTTATAGAAACATCGAATTTGATGGACGGAGGTATTCGTGCAGTACCTATGGAGGAAGGTATTTTCGGTTATTCCTATTCAGAAACAATCTCTAAAGAGGATTTGGATCAAATTTTTAATCATTCTGAATTAGGCATCGGTGTTATGCACATATACATCAGGTATTCCGATTAACTTTCTTTAATTATTTAAATAATTTATTTACTCATTTCAACGAATAATCTAATGTTTATTATGTTTTTATTTAAGGTTCTTGTATGAGAAATTGGTGCGCCCGCATCAATTGTCAGAAAGATTCGGTTTCTTATCTGCCAACTGTATCAATGCACCGTTAATTGTGATGGATCCAACTTCAGTACAATCTCACTTAGTCGAAATATTTATGGCCATCATAGATACAGAAAAGTTGTATCTTTTACCATATAATACTGGCAACGGGTTATATTTGCATTCTTACTTCATTTATTATCATTTTTTGTTTTTTGATGTTGCGTATAAAATTACTATATCGATACTTTTGTTTTATTTTACAGTGGACACTGGTTGTTGGTTGCGATAAATTCGATAAGAGAAATAGTATATTATGTGGATTCGTTAGATGGTGATGTAGATAAATACCCGAATATGAAGATGACGATTGATACGTAAGTGAAATTGTTCTAAATATTCGTGTGTATTTGTTTATTAATTTATTTAAGTGAGATTGTTCTAAATATTCATTTATATTATGTTAGAGCTATACAAATATTTCGATCACAAAGAGGAGCCCAAGTATCAAAGAGTAAGTCAACCAACATTACATGGATCAGAGTGGAGGTATACTTTCACAATTTTGCTTATAATAGTGATGCTACTTGGTAAAACAAGTTAGACTATATATCCTGATATATATTATTATTTTTTTCAATGTGTAGTGTCCTCGTCAAAAAAATGGTATAGATTGCGGTTATTTCGTTTTGAGGTTTATGAAAGAAATCATTCATTTGGATCAAATAGAGATTCCAATCATGGTATGGATTTATAACTTATGAGTTATTTTAATATTTATCGGATATTTGATATAATTAATTACTTTTAACTAAATCATGCATATTATGTTATATTATGCAGTATTTTGATGAATTCAAGTGTGCTACTTACTCCAAAGTACAATTGGAAGAAATTAAGGAGGATTGGTGTCAATACCTTATTGAGCAAAGAATCATATAAGGTATGGAAGTTGGAAGTTGTTGTCTATACTTTGTATAGTTTTGGAAGTTGTTGTATATGGTTATTAGAATGGTTATTTTATTTTGGAAGTGGAATGGTTATTAGAATGGTTATTTGGTGTATGAATAGTTGTTATTAGAATGGTTAATTAATTTGAAAGGTGCCGACCATAAGTTGAATATTAGAATGGTTAATTGATAAAGTCTTGTGTATAATTATGAAATATAAGGCCTATATATGGTGATTGAAGTATATAATTATGTAGGCCTATGTTGAATAAATAATCATATAAGGTATGGAAGTTGGAAGTTGTTCTATATACTTTGTATAGTTTTGAAAGTTGTTGTATATGGTTATTAGAATGGTTATTTTATTTTGGAAGTGGAATGGTTATTAGAATGGTTATTTGGTGTATGAATAGTTGTTATTAGAATGGTTAATTAATTTGAAAGTTGCCGACCATAAGTTGAATATTAGAATGGTTAGTTGATAAAGTCTTGTGTATAATTATGAAATATAAGGCCTATATATGGTGATTGAAGTATATAATTATGTAGGTCTATGTTGAATAAAGGCTTGTGAATTGAAGTATATAATTATGATAAGTTTTGATAAAAAATTATGTTATACAGGTTTGTTAATATACAGGTCTATTATAAGGTTTTTTTAAAAAAAGTTTTCTTAAAAAAAGGAATTTTAGCAGCGCTTTTGACAAAAAACGCATGCAAAACAAATAATGTTTAAAACAATTTACGTGTACAAAAGACAGCGCTTTTACTGAAAAAGAGCTGCCAAAAGTGGAACTAAAGAAAGCGCTGCCTAAAGGGGGGGGAACCAGCGCTTTTTCCAAAAAAAGCGCTGCTTAAAGTTGGAAAATAATACACATTAGGCAGCGCTTTAAAAAGCACTGGTTAAAGGGGAACAAAAGACAACGCTTTTAGTGGAAAAGCACTGCCTAAAGTGGACCTAAGGCAGCGCTTTTGCAGGAAAAAAAGCTCTGTCTTTACCTTTAGCAGCGCCACTTTTGGCAGCGCTTTTAAGCGCTGCTAAAGGTCTTTTTTGGCATTGTGATTACTCAAAAAGAATCAGGACTGCGTTTGGACAGAAGATTGCCAAACTGCCTTCGACAGTATCAAGGAATACCTATTGAACCCACCGATTCTATCACCTCCAATGGAAGAAAGACCACTGATCATCTACCTCACAGCCTTGGAAGACTCAATGGGGTGTGTACTTGGCCAACAAGACGAAACCAAAAGGAAAGAGTCTACCATTTACTATCTGAGCAAGAAATTCACCGACTGCAAGACTCAGTACACTATGCTTGAGAAAACTTGTTGTGCTCTGGCTTGGGCAGCCAAACATCTTCGCCAGTACATGATTAATCACACTACTTGGTTAATCTCAGAAATGGATCCAATCAAGTATGTCTTTGAAAAGCCTGCTCTCACGGGAAGGATCGCCCGTTGGCAGATGTTGTTATCAGAATACGACATCGAGTACCACGCTCAGAAAGCCGTTAAGGGAAGTATTATAGCCGATCATTTGGGTCATCAACCGATTGACGATCAGGAATCAGTCGGATTTGACTTCCCAGATGAAGATGTCATGTATTTAAAAATGAAAGATTGCGATGAACCGCTACCCAGTGAAGGGCCAGAACCAGGTTCCCAATGGGGTCTAATCTTTGACGGAGCTGTCAATCATTATGGAAATGGAATTGGGGCAATCATCATAACACCTCATGGTACCCACATTCCTTTCACCGCCAGACTGACATTCAAGTACAAACAACGAGGCTGAATACGAAGCTTGCATCATGGGTCTCGAAGAGCGATCGACTTAAGGATCAAGAACTTGGATGTATATGGCGACTCAGCTTTGGTCGTCAATAAAATCAAAGGAGATTGGAACACATACCAATCACGACTAATTCCTTACAAAGATTATGCGAGAAGGTTGTTACCATTCTTTAACAGAGTCGAGTTTCACCATATCCCTCGTGAAGAGAATCACATGGATGATGCATTAGCCACTCTCTTTTCCATGATTAGTGTAGGTCAATGGAACGACCTACCTAAGATCGACGTAATGCACCTTGAAAGGCCCGCTTACATCTTCATGATTGAAGCAGTCATAGACGGCAAACCTTGGTATTACGATATCAAATGCTTCCTTCAGAAACAAGAGTACCCACCTGGGGCATCTAGAAAGGACAGAAAGACCCTCAGAAGGTTGGCAGGCAGCTTCTTCCTGAGCGGTGATACACTCTATAAGAGAAACTTTGATATGGTCTTGCTCCGATGCGTAGACAGACCAGAAGCAAACATGCTGATGAAAGAAATTCATGAAAGATCCTTTGGCACTCATGCCAACAGACACACAATGGCGAGAAAAATTCTAAGAGCAGGGTACTACTGGTTGACCATGGAATCTGACTGCTACAAGTACATGAGGAAGTGTCACAAGTGTCAGATATACTCCGACAAAATCCATGTACCAGCTACACATCTCAAATTTCTTTCTTCCCCGTGGCCTTTTTCCATATGGGGAATCGACATGATTGGCATGATTGAACCCAAGGCTTCGAACGAACATCGGTTCATCCTGGTAGCCATTGATTACTTCACCAAGTGGGTCGAAGCAGCGTCATACGCCAATGTAACCCGACAAGTGGTGGTCCGATTTATAAAAAACAATATCATCTTCCGTTATGGTGTTCCGAACCAGATCATTACTGATAATGGATCTATCTTGAACAACAAGATGATGAAAGAGTTGTGCGCTGAGTTCAAAATTGAACACCATAACTCATCTCCCTACCGACCTAAGATGAACGGAGTGGTAGAAGCAGCTAACAAGAACATCAAGAAGATCGTTCAAAAGATGGTTGTAATATACAAAGACTGGCACGAGATGCTACCCTTTGCTCTTCACGGTTATCGTACGTCTGTCCGCACTTCAACAAGGGCAACCCCTTTCTCTCTAGTATATGGCATGGAGGCAGTGCTCCCCATAGAAGTAGAGATCCCATCAATCTGGGTATTGATGGAAGCCAAGCTAACAGAGGCTGAATGGTGTCAAAGTCGACACGATGAACTAAATCTGATAGAAGAAAAGCGAATGACGACACTATGCCATGGTCAGTTGTATCAGCAAAGAATGAAGAAGGCGTTTGACAAAAAGGTCCGAACTCGCGTCTTCAGGAAAGGAGACCTCGTGCTCAAGAAGATACAATCATTTCTCACTGTTTCCCGGGGCAAATGGACTCCGAATTATGATGGCCCCTATATGGTCAAGAAAGCCTTCTCAGGCGGCGCCTTGAGACTCACAACCATGGATGGAGAGGAATTTGCCTACCCCACAAATGTTGACGTAGTCAAGAAATACTTCGCCTAAATAAAAAAAAACGTCTCGGTGGATTGAAAACCCGAAAGGGTGGTCCAGGCAAAAATTAGAGACATAATAAAAAATCATCCCGATGGATTGGAAATCTCAAAGTACAATCCAGGAAAAAATTAGGGATAATGGCAAGTAACTACGCCCAACTAAGGGGCAAATCCCTTAGCAGCAGTCATGCCATCCATTAGGAAAACTCCAGTCAAGGTCATCTTCGACAGAAGCTCAGGATGTCCAGAATTCAAAGTTGGTAGAAGGATAGTGGCCGTTATGTTTCGATGTAGCCCTTTTCCCTTAAATTACCATTTTCTAATTTTGTAAATACTCTATGGGATCACGCATTTGGCTGATTTCCATCCTATCAATAAAATTTGAGCCTTAGTGCTTTTGTTTGCAATTCTTATTTGTTTTAGCTTTTACAGAACGACATTTTAACATGATTAACGATTCTTGAAATAAAACAAAAATGAATTTACTTGTTAAATTTTTCTGCTTTAAAATAAAGATGGAAATTTCTTTTGACTATTGAACATCGAAAAAACATCGATCACTTCTTCAAAGGTGGTCGAACCACAAAGTGCAGAATCAAAGTACTCCTTCTAAACCAGTGCACCTGAATGTAGGATCAATTATGTCAGAGACCATGTTTTATCTAACACCCCCGACAGAGTTTTTACCTCCTAAGCCCGACCAACAGTTTTCCCCACAGGGACTACTTCTCCTAGGAAAGGCATAATTGCTATCTGGAACCAGTGATACTTCTTCGTCCCCCGCAGTGGCCGAGTATCCGGTCATGTTCATCAACTAGTCTGTATGTCGTGTCAGTTTTGTTAGCATATACATACCTACATCATGCATTATTGATTTACATTCATACTCATATTGCATCACTATCACTCTAGCCGGTCTTGTTCCCAAGTGATAAAAGTCCTCTCAATCGAGCTGTCAGTACTTTCCTCGTCCAGAAGTGAATCATCTCAGCAATCTCTCTCCTAGTGTATTTTTGGATTAGAGACAGTTCTTTGACCACTTTGATAACTTGAACCTCTGAAAAGCCAGAGAGCTTTCGACATATGCCACTCTTCGCCATTGAAAATGACATCTTCGCTTTCCCAGATTAAGGAAAAATCCCCAGAGAAAGCCTCACAACCAAAGGCTCTTAGCAACACATTGATTTTTTCTCTCCAATAGAATCAATGTCACTGAAGTCATCAGCACCTCAAAATTGGGGTACATTGTATGGCATTTCTCCGAGAAGGTCTCAAAGAAAAGTATGATGTAATATCCCCAAGCGAAAGCAGTCTCTCAAGGGACTCGCTTTCCCCAGTAGAGTTAGCAAATGACGTCTCCAAACAGAGGAGTTTGTACACCTCTACCACTCAGACGAATGGGTTCCCCAGCAAGTTTGACATCAAAAGTTTTCCCATCAAATGGCATCTCCGCAGGAAAATTCGGCGAGAAGTTTGAGGAAAACCGCTACAAATAGCGTCCCTTGTCAAGAAAGTTTATTGACAAAAGAAACTTAGACTAGATCCTTGGTAGGAAACCAGGATCGAGGGGAAGTTTATATCAGAAACTGAGACCAGTTCCTTGGTAGGAAACCAGGATCGAGGGGAAGTTTATATTAGAAACTTAGACCAGTTCCTTGGTAGGAAACCAGGATCGAGGGGAAGTTTACACCAGAAATTAAGACCAGGTCCTTGGTAGGAAACCAGGATCGAGGGGAAGTTTTACCTTTTCTAAGCATCATTGCTTAGCAAAAGAAGATGGATGAGCAAACTACCATTCCTAACCACTGTCAAAATTTCAGGTATTCCGATATTTAATCATCTTGCACCCCGAATGCCTGAATACCTTCGCCATTCACACCTTCGGGTCCAAGAAGATTAAATAAGGGCATCTGTCATACCCCAAATTTTGACCACTAAGATTTCCCATCACTGTGAAAATCATCATCACAATATGGATTAACCATCATACCTCATTAGTCACCCCAAAGATGGGTGAGCATCCACTACAATCAGACTTAGGGTTTCAAGCCCTCTCAGAGCTCTTAGACAAAGGATCAATCAAGAAATTACATGATCTTCAACTTGTCTAACCTCACAAACATCCACAATGGATCAAGAGGACTCCCACATCAAGAATCAAGCACAGGGTTGCAACATTCCAAGTGGATCAAGCCTTAAGATCGCCAGTGTCACCAAATTAGGATTTTGGTCGACCAAGGCCTCCAGATGGAAATTTTTCCTCTGGGCATGAGCCAATGCTTCAAAGCACAACCCAAGATACTCCAAGGGACCTCATGGACCCAATCATCAAGTCAATTTAACCTCAGGGGATGCAGTTACCAAAAATCAGGAATTAAGGTTTCTTGACCTAATTCACCCCTAAGTTAACTTTTGAAGCAAAGTATGAGCCAAGACCCCAAGACATGATTTGAGGACCTAACAAACTACATTGATCCATTTGCAACAATGGATTGATCCAAGAAGCTTGATTCACAAGTTTCAAGTTCATCAGAACCACAGTTAGGGTTTCGCGAGAAAAGTCAACTGTGCCTTTGACTTTTGACCAGGACATGCTCCCAAACCTTGGGACATGATTCAATACACCCTATAACACCTATGAAATCAATCCATCAAGTTTGATTTAGGTCAAAGACTTGATTTCATAGAGGATCGAACAGTTTGGAATTCATCTAATAAAAAGTAAACTATGCCCAAAAGTCAAAGTTTGACTTTTTGATTTTTTGATCAATTATGGTTCCCTAACCCTAAAATGATGTTAATGTGAGATTGGAATCATCATCCATCAAGAAAAATCAAGAAAAGTGGGATAACTCTTAAAAGGGGTAACCATAAAAAACTTAGAAATTTTCTAAGTTATGGAACAAAGTGGCTAGGGTACCAACTTCCAAGGATCATAACTTGTGATCCAAGCAACCATTTTGGCTGATCCAAAGATGGATTTGTAGCTCTCATGGCATACTTTAAAAAGGTCAACTACACCTCAGAATCTGTTTCACTTTTTGCAAAATGTAAGGGAATTTTCCACTTGGATCCAAAAAGTCTCAATATAAACTATGATTACACATATGTTGTATCATATGAGAGCTTTCCAAAATGGCCAAGAACTCCATCAAATCCCATTTGAGCTAAGAGTTATGACAATGGCAATATTCCTTGCTGCAATTGTCATGGCAAGGCAGATTTGTGCATTTTGGTCGATTTGAGCAAATTGTGCAAATGGCAAACAAGTTTATCCATCTGAACACCTCGGGGGGAGACCAAGGAGGGACAAACACTGATCCATATGCCTCCGAAGTCTTTGGAACTAAAAATAGCATGCCAAACCTAAAAAACCCTAAAGAGGGGACAAGACTCCAATTTTGTTTTGGAGCATTCAATGGATGCACCAAGGTGGCATGAATTGAGCCATTTCCAACTGAATGATTCAAGGATAAGCTCTGAACCAAAGATCCATAGGCCTGTGCTCTAACCTCTAGTCAATGGCTAGAGGAGACTTGAGATTCCAAAATGATCCAATTGGCCACAGACCTGTACCAGTTGCCATTCACTATTGCTTGCAAAAAAAACTTGCTCTACTATAAATAGAGCTCATTTGTGCTCAGTTTAAGTACACCAAAGCCATCAAACTAATGCTTTCCACAAAATCTCTTCTTCCACTCCAAAATTGCCTTCCAAAGCAAGTTACTATTGGGTTTTGAGTTTGAGAGCCATTCCAACCAAACCAATAGCACACATACCTCATAAATATCATATAGAAGTGATCCAAACACTTAAACCACATCTGGAACACCAATTCCACAAAATCACCAGCCAATTGCTCAAGGTTTTAACCAAGTTGCAGATGAGGTGCCATGAAGTGATCCAGCCATTTCCAATCAAGTTCAGGCATTCAAACACACTCCATATAGTGTAGGGAAGTTGTTCAGATCATCACAACTCATCTGTAACACCTCCAACTCAAAAATCACTTTGCTCTTGCTATCACGACCTTCAAGTAAGCCTAAACTTGGTCATCTCTTAATCTATGCATATTTCCTCGCACAATACTTTTGCCAAATGTTCATAATCAGACATAGAATGTTTCCCCTCAATTAATTGCTTTGTTTGAATTTTAGGGTATCAAAATTCTCAGCCTTCATGCAAATTTTAGGGTTCTTGAGGTTTTGTTTTGATTTCTTATTCCATGCTTAAAATAAATGAAATTAAAGACCATAGACATGATCTTGAGGTGAAAACGAGTAGATTGATATGTGGATTGTGTGATTTCATCAAGTATTCAGTGAGATTGGTGAGAAAATGCAAATCTGCAGAAACAGAGGGGTGGCGCGTGTTCTTGGTGTGTTCTTGGCGCCATTTTTGAATATTTGAATATTTGTATTTTGTGATTTTATTTAATTGATTCAAAAATTAATTTCTCTCTGAGTTTTAATGATTTTGAGTTGATTCTTTTTTTAATAATTCACAAAAATGTTAAAATATTTTATTTTTCCAAAAACCCCCAAAAATATTATTTATTTCATATACTTGATATTTTTGCAAAAAATTAATCTTTTATTTGTTTTTTACATTTAAAATATTTTTTCCTCCTTGATTTTCCAAATTTAATTGGTTTCCGATCATTGTGTGGATATAAGCATGATTTTTCAAAGATTAATCCAATATCACAACTTGTTTTTCACACATGTTTGATAATTTTGATCATTTTAATTAAATTTTTATTTAATTAAAATACATTTTAAAATTAATTTAGGGTTTTGATCTTAATCACCCTAAACAAATCATTTTCAAACTATTTGGGCCTCTAATAGAGTGTAAGACCCAATCCCTCTTTGAAACCAAAATAGTTTGGGCCTCAGTTATTGTATAAGACCCACTGTGATTTCAAAATCTCGGCGCGATCGCCGTTTTCAAAACATTTTCATCTGGGCCTACCCTCATGTTATAAGTCCCATTTCTTTTCTTTTCAAACTTTTTGGGCCTCTAATAGAGTGTAAGACCCAACCCCTTTGTAAATAAAACAATTTTGGGCCTCAGTGTATTGTATAAGTCCCGATACCGTTAAAAAGTTCGACACGATCGTCGCCTTTTTAACAAAAATCTTTGGGCTTCTCCTTGAGCAATAAGACCCATCTTTACTCATTTTCAAATTCTTTGGGCCTCTAATAGAGTGTAAGACCCAATCCCCTTTTAACCAAAACCTTTTTGGGCCTCTGATATTATATAAGTCCCTCTGCGTTAAAAGAAAAATCTCGGCGTGATCGCCAGTTCAAAAATCAACCCTGGGCCTCTCCTTGAGCTATAAGACCCATTTATTTTCTAAAAAACACTTTGGGCCTCTAATAGAGTGTAAGACCCACCCCCTTGTACATAAAAACTTTTTGGGCCTCACTTATTATATAAGTCCCTCTTTACAAACAACGGTGCGATCATCGTTAAAACTTGAGCCTCTCCTTGAGCTGTAAGCCCCAACCAGATTTTCAAAACACTTTCTCCTTTGATTTTGAATTCCAATATATGTTGTTATCAAAACTTTCTTTAATTTCTTTGTTGAACAACTAACAAAACAACATGGAAGCTCTACAACGGGTAAGTGTTTATCCGCTTTTATTTACCGCTTTCATATGTATATAACTGTAGTGTGGGGCTGTTTCACTGTAAGTCCTCTTTCACATCCTTTTATATACTTTTCATATATCAACTCTGTAATACTAGTATAGTTATTTAGAGTTTTCCCCGACAACTACGTCTAGAACTAGGTAAAGCCCTATTGGTCACTCTTAAATACAAACAAAACTAGACCCCCCATAAGATTCCAGATACAGTCTTCCCTTCTCTTGGGGTTAAACAATATAGAACAAAGAGAAAGGCAGTATTCTCAGTGAACCTTTTCTCAGACTGTCACCCCTAGAAATTGTTAAAGAAACTCTAACTCCCCAGAGATGATCTTTTCTCCGTGAATGGTATCTCTTGAGTTTCTTCCAAATTCTCGAACTTTCCAGGAATGATCTCTTCTTTGTGAATTGTATTTCTTCAACTTCTCTTGGTTTGGGGACCCACAGGCTTCCTAAAAGCATCCCCGCCTCCTCTTGGGCATTGTACAAGGACCCTTCGGCTTCTTAGAAGTTCTCATGCCTTCTCTTGGGCTTCATACAAGGACCCTGACGACCTCTTAAAGGTATAAGACAGAACTTAGTCATCCTTTGCTAGAGCAGTCTTTCCAGCGTCAAAACTCTGGCCATTTTAGGGTTATTACTCATCCCTTAATGCCCGCGCCTCCTCTTGGGCATAATACAAAAGATAAAACTCTAGACTTGGACAGTCTAAACCTCTTGAGTCTCAAAGACATTCTCAAGTTCCTGTCAAACATAGAAAGAAACACTGATCACTCTGAAACCCGATATCTCTCATGAGAGTTCCCCACCCTTGGGCCTGCCTATGGATCTAATCCTCAGCAGTAAGACAACCTCCTCTTGGGCTTCGTACAAATGATTCTCCTTAGCGGAGCTAACCTTTTCAGACTCTCTTATTGAGTCAAACCACTTTTAGCCTCCGTCTTGGGCTTTGTACAAGACATATAAAAAACCCACTCTCTTGTTGAGTATAAAAGACTCTCTTGTTGAGTCAATCAACTTTTAGCCTCCGTCTTGGGCTTTGTACAAGACATATAAAACACTCTCTTGTTAAGTATAAAATACTCTCTTGTTGAGTCAATCTCCTTTTAGCCTCAATCTCGGGCTTCGTATGAGACAACAAAACACTCTCTTGTTGAGTATAAAAGACTCTCTTGTTGAGTCAATCTCCTTTTAGCCTCAATCTCGGGCTTCTCACGAGACAACAAATCACTCTCTTGTTGAGTATAAAAGACTCTCTTGTTGAGTCAATCAACCTTCAGACTCTCTTGTTGAGTCAATCACCTGTTCAAGACTCTCTTGTTGAGTTAACTCTTTTAGCCTCCGTCTTGGGCTTTGTACAAGACATACACAAAATCACTCTCTTGTTGAGTCAAACTCATTTCAGCCTCCATCTTGGGCTTTGTACAAGATACATACACTCTCCCCAACGGAGTCACAAATCCCTTTTAGCCTCAATCTTGGGCTTTGTACAAGACAGAAAAAACATTTTCCCCGGAAAGGTCACACTTCCAGCCTCCTCTTAGGATTTGTATAAAGAAATCCCCGGTTGAGTCAACCAACCTTTTAGCATCAAATTTGTGCCTTGCTCACACCATACGAACATCAACAATTCCTCTTTAGAGATGACAAATTCTCTCTCAGTCAAACCCTTTAGCTTCACATCTTGGGCTTTGAACAAGATACAAACCATCTTTAGCTTCATGTCTTAGGCTTTGAACAAGACACCAAAACACCTTTTTCCTCCCATAGAATAGGAGGAACTACGATCGCTCTGATTTCCCTGTTTCGTTAAATGGGAATACGTAGGCATAAGGTTGCAAAATCTTAGCGAGCATACTAATCAAAAACCCAAAGTCCAGTACCTCTATACATCAATCCAAGAAAACCAGGTTTAGTATCCTAACCAAAAGCCTCCTATACAGTCAAGACACTTTGTTCTTTTAAGCAAATAACTAAAAACAGACCCCCCCTTTTGATAGCATCTGTAAACCAACAGTTTTGACTGTTTAACCTCAGTATGCAAGCAGGGTTAATTGGAGACATCTATTTCCCTTCCTAAATCAGATCAACAGGATAAAAAATGAATCGAACTGTAATACCAAAGCGATAGTGATTCGAACCCACATAAATCGCGCTACAGATCCCACGACCACGACCTCCATTTACCTGAAAAGCATAAGGAACTGGTGAATTCGACAATCCAGATCAAATTCACCCCTCCACCACTTATCAAGTGAAAGAGGTGAATAAAGGAAATGGGAAACTACGCGAGTGACGCCCTCCGCCCAGGAGCGTCGGGGACGCACATCTATCCCGTTCACCCAACGTCCTCGGGACGTCAGGCGAGCGTCCTTGGGGCCGTCCTCAAGTCCTTGGTTCTTTCGTCCTAGGTCCCCGGGGTATTCATCCCACGTCCTCGGTACCTTCCTCTGATTCCCGGGACATTCATCCCATCTCCCCCGCGGGGTTCATCAAAAACATAAAGAAGTTCTGCCGTATTCGCCAGAAACTCCGTGACCTCCCCGAGAACTTCATCAGTTCACCGGAGGGCCACCACAAAAAACGCAAACGGAAAGGAAAATATTGAGAACTTACTTGAAAATAGCGGTTAAAAGAGTCCGGTACGACGGCGTGTGGTGGTGAGACGGTGGCGGAAGGTGAGAGAAACCTAGAGAGAAAGAGAGGGAAACTCTGAGCAAGAGAGAGCGAAACATGCAAATGGCACGGGCTGGCTGTCATACCCCAAATTTTGACCACTTAGATTTCCCATCATTGTGAAAATCATCATCACAATATGGATGTACCATCATACTTCATCAGTCTCCCCAAAGATGGGTGAGCATCCACTACAATCAAAATTAGGGTTTCAAGCCCTCTCAGAGCCTTAGACAAAGGATCAATCAAGGAATGACATGATCTTTAACTTGTCTAACCTCTCAAACATCCACAATGGATCAGAAGGACTCCCACTTCAAGGATCAAGCACAAGGCTGCTCCCTTCTAGGTGGATCAAGTCTCAAGATCGACAGTGTCACCAAATTAGGGTTTTGGTCGACCAGGGCCTCCAGATGGAAATTTTTCATCTGGGCACAAGCCAATGATCCAAAACATAACCTAATATACTTTTTGGGACCTCATGGACCCAATCATCAAGTCAATTTTGCCTCAGGGGATGCATTCATAAAAAATCAGGAATTAGGGTTTCTTGACCTAATTCACCCCTTTGTTGACTTTTAGGGAAAATCATGAGCCAAGATCTCAAGAGAGGGTTTGAGGGTCTCTAATGAACTATATTGATCCATTTGGAACAATGGATTAATCCAAGAAGCTTGAGCAACAAGTCTCAATTTCATCTGCACCACAATTAGGGTTTCGCGAGAAAGGCAACTGTAACTTTGACTTTTGACCAGGACATGCTCCCAAGCCCTAAGACATGATTCAATATACCCTATGACACCCATGTAACATGTCCATCAAGTTTGATTTAGGTCAAGGACATAATTTCATGAAGAATTGCACAGTTTGGAATTCATTTGATAAAAAGTCAACTGTGCACAAAAGTCAACTTTGACTTTATGAGATTTTTCACCAAAATGGATTTTTAACCCTAAAATGATGTTAATGTATTATTTGAATCATCATTCATCAAGAAAAATCAAAGAAAGTGGGATAACTTGTAAAAGGGGGTAACCATAAAAACTTAGAAAAATTTCTAAGTTATGGAAAAAGTGACACTAATGTGCCAACTTTGAAGGACCATAACTCCTAAACCACAAGGCCATTGTTCCCCATTCCAAGCTTGATTTGTAGATCTCATTGCCCTCTACAAAAGCTTCATATTGACCTATGTCCAAATTCCTCATGGATTTTGAGTTATGGAGTGATCAAAATCAAGAAAAGTCACATTGTTCCAACACTTAGTGAAAATTTCACTAAGTCAGATTTTACCTTACTTTTTGCCAAATGTAGGGGGATTTTTCACTTGGATTCAAAAGATATCAAAACCAAACATGTTCAAACAGTTGTTGTATCATGTAATGGCTTTCCAAAATGGCCAAGAACATTACCAAATTCAATTTGAGTCATGAGATATGACATTGGCAAGTTGCCTTGCTGAAATTTGCCAAGGCAAGGCAGATTTTTACACTTTTGGTCGATTTGCCAAAATCAGCCAAATCCAAATGCTCATATCCACTTGGACACATCTGAGGATTGAATCTAAAGGGGACAATCACTGAGCCAAGCCTCCAAAGTCTTTGGAACAAGAAATAACATGTTGAACCTAGAATTGCTAAAATAGGGACAAGACTCCAATTTTGGATTGGAGCATTCAATGGAAACATCAAGGTGGCATGGACTGAGCCATTCTCAACTGAATTCAGTCAAGACTTATCCAAGACCAAGGGGACCAGCAGCCTGTGCCCTAACCTCTAGTCAATGGCTAGAGGAGACTTGGATTTTCATTTGCCAACATTGGCCAAACCTACTCAGCAGTTGCCATTAACTATTCCTTGCAAAACAAACTTGCTCTACTATAAATAGAACTCAATTGTGATCAGTTTAAGTACACCAAAGCCATCAAACAGATGCTTTCCTCAAAATCTCTTCTTTCACTCCAATTTTGCCTTCTAAGGCAAGTCACTATCGGGGTTTGAGTTTGAGAGCTTTTCCAATCAAACCAATCACACACACACCTCATATACATCATATAGAAGTGATCCAAACACTCACATAACATCTGGAACACAAATTTCACAAAATCACCAGCCAATTGCTCAAGTTCTTGATAGTTTTGCAGTTGAGATACCATCTTCAACTCCAAACCATTTCAATCCATTCCAAGCATTCATACACACTCCATAGCACCTAGGGAAGCTATCCAGGTCATTGGAACCTAGCTGTAACACCTCCAACACAAATCACGATCACTAGCTGCAAGTGGTAAGCATGAGCTCTTCTAACTCTATGATCCATACAATTTTTGCTGCACAATAATTTGGCCATATGTTCATAATCAGGCATGGAATGTTTTCCCTCAATTAATTGCATTGTTTGAATCGTGTATCAAAAATCCTAGCCTTCATGCAGAAATTAGGGTTCTTGAGGATTTTTCATGATTTCTTGTTATATGTTTAATTTAAATGAAATTAAATACCGTAGACATGACCGTGAGGTTGAAACGAGTTAATTGGTATGTGGATTACATGATATGATTAAGTATTCAGTGAGATTGGAGAGAAAATGCAAATCTGGGCAAACCCAGAACACGCGCGTGTTCTTCGGTGTTCTTGGCGCCATTTTTTGAATATTTGAATATTTGAATTTTGTGATTTTATTTAATTGATTCAAAAATTAATTTCTCTCTGAGTTTTAATGATTTTGAGTTGATTCTTTTTTTAATAATTCACAAAAATGTTAAAATATTTTATTCTCCCAAAAAATCCCAAAAATATTATTTATTTTGTATAATTGATATTTTTGCAAAGAATTAATGTTTTAATTGTTTTTTACATTTAAAATATTTTTTCCACCTTGATTTTGCAACTTTTAATGCTTTCTAATTATTTTGTAGGTCAATACTTAATTTTTGAAGCATTAATCCAAGATCACAATTTGTTTTCCATATGTTAAATAATTTTGATCATTTTAATTGAATTTTTATTCAATTAAATACATTTTTGAAAACAAATTAGGGTTTTGGATTAATTCAACCCTCATAAATCATTTTCAAAACACTTTGGGCCTCTAATTAAGTGTAAGACCCAATCCTTTTTGACCAAATCATTTTTGGGCCTTAGTGTATTGTATAAGTCCCGATACCGTAAAAAACAAACGGCGCGATCGTCGCCTTTTGAAAAATAACCTTCTGGGCCTCTCCTTGAGCTATAAGACCCACTCAACACTTTTGGGCCTCTAATAGAGTGTAAGACCCAACCCCCTTTTAACCAAAACCATTTTTGGGTCTCACTTATTGTATAAGCCCCTTTGCGTTAAAAGGAAATCTCGTCGCGATCGCCATTCTTAAACGAAAAATCATCTGGGCCTACCCTCGTGTTATAAGCCCCACTCTTTTTTCTTTAAACCTTTTGGGCCTCTTGAGAGAGTGTAAGACCCATCCCTTTGTACAACAAACAATTTTTGGGCCTCAGTCACTTTTATAAGTCCCTCTGTACAAATTCAACAGTGCACTCACTGATAAAACCCTGGGCCTCTCCTTGAGCTGTAAGCCCCAAATCTTTCTTTTTCAAAGCACTTTCTCCTTTGATTTTGAAATATACTGTTGTTTTCAAACTTTCTTTGTTGAACAACTAACCGAACAGCATGGAAGCTCTCAACCGAGTAAGTGGTTATTGCTTTCATTTACCGCTTTCATATACATATAACTGTATTGTGGGGCTGTTTCGCTGTAAGTCTTCTTTCATAAACTCATATCAACTGTGTAATAATAGTATAGATATTTAGAGTTTCCCCGGCAACTACGTCTAGAACTAGGTGACGCCGTTTCGTATACTCATAGAAATAAACAACTAGATCCCCAATAGGATCACCAGATACAGTCTTCTCTTCGGCTGTCCTCATTAGGAATTATCAAGAAACTCTACTCCCAGAGATGAATGTATTCTCCGTGAATGGCATCTTTGAGTTTCTTCCAAATTCTCAAAGTTTCCTGGCTTGATCTATTCCTTGTGAATAACCTGTCTTGAATTTCTCGGGGGGGGGGGGGGGGGGGGGGGACCCACGGGCTTCTTAAAAGCATCGGCCTCCTCTTGGGCATAGTACATGGACCCACAGGCTTCCTAAAGGCAACCCCGCCTCCTCTTGGGCTTAGTACAAGAACCCATCGGCTTCTTAGAAGTATTCACAGCCTCCTCTTAGGCTTCGTATAATGATCTCTTCCTCCGTGAATGATAGCCTCCTCTTGGGCTTCGTACAAGGACCCGTCGGCTTCTTTTAAGTTTCCAGTCTCCTCTTGGGCATCGTACAAATTGTCCCGACGACCTCCTAGAGGTATAGGAACAGAACTTAGTCATCTGCCTAGAACAGTCCTTCCAAGAGTCTACTACTGTTTCTCAAAGCATAGTACAAGAGATAAAACTCTAGACACAGACAATCTAATATCCTTGAGTCTCAAAGACATTCTCAAGTGACCCCTTCGTTAAATAGGAAGAAAACCCGTAGACTCGGACAGTCTCAATACCCTTCAGATTTCCCACTTCCTTAAAGAACAAGAATAACCCGGATCCTCGAATCAAATCCTTGAGTGCAGTGTTGCTCATATAAGAACTGATTTTCTCTTTTAAGATCAGTATACTGGACCTGTCACTCAACTGAAACAGTTACAATAGCCTCCTCTTGGGCTTTGTACAATGATTCTCCCCAGCGGAGTTAAACAACGTTTAGCCTCCCTCTCGTGCTTTGTACAAGACACGTAAGAGACTCCCTCGTTGAGTCAATCACCCCTTTCGCCTCCATCTCGGGCTTTATACGAGATACAAAAAGGTTCTTATTGAGCCAAACAAATTTTAGCCTCCATCTTGGGCTTTGTACAAGATAAAAAAACTCTCTGGTTGAGTCAAATAGCCTCCATCTCGGGCTTTATACGAGATACCAAAAGACTCTATCGTCGAGTCAAAACCTTTTAGCCTCTCTCTCGGGCTTTGTACGAGACACATATTAGCCTCCTCTTAGGGTTTATATAAGAAAATCACTAGTTGATCCAATCAACCTTTTAGCATCAAAGTTGTGCCTCGTTCACAGTACACAAACATCAACAACTCTTTCCCCTTCATCTAATTGCTGTAAGCGGCAAGCCTCTGGATCATCTACATCCATGCCACTATCCCTCTTTTAGCATGAGAAATTCCTAAGGAAAGATAGCATTGCTCTACACTGAGTTAAAGTCTACTCCTTCAGGTTAAAAACCCCCTATAAAGGAAATTATGGCATTCCTAGGATCCGCGTATCCTGGTTAAAGTAATCCTCCCTTTATAACTAGTCACCCAACAGTTGTGACAAACAAACCCCTCTTTAGAGATGACAAATTCTCTCTAAAGTCAAACCTTTTCAGCTTCATATCTTGGGCTTTGAACAAGATACAAATCACCTTTCGCTTCACGTCTTGGGCTTTGAACAAGACACCAAAACAACCATTTCCTCCCATAGAATAGGAGGAACTACGAACGCTCTGATTTCCCTGTTTCGGTAAACGGGAATACGTAGGCATAAGATCGAAAGAAAAGATCTTAGCGAGCACACTAAACAAAAACCCTAAATCCCATACTCTCATATATCTATCAAAAAGCATCAGTCCTAACATCCTAATCCTTGTTCCCCGCTAGAAACCTGTCTGTCAAAATAACACAAGAAAGGCCCCACCACATTGACCGCATCCGTAACCTAACAGACCGCTGTTTAAACTCAGTATGCAAGAAGGGTTAATTGGAGACATCTATTTCCATTCCTTCGTCAGCTTTAATAGGATAAAAAATGAATCGACCTATAGTAAACTGACCCCAGAGAGCGACCGCGCTTAAGAACCGCGTCCAAAATCGCTCGCTACAGAAAAGTGGGGCCCACCGTGGGGCCGACTCTCTGTTTTTCTTCTTTCTTTTCATCTCTTGTGTGAAAACCACAGATTGGGGCTTCTGCCGGGGAACCCATTTTCTGTCAGGAACTTAGGATTCATAGCTTTAAAGGTTTAGGATGATTAGGACAAATATATATACTGCTTTTCCTAATTGCTATACGTGTTTATTTTTCTGCTAATGGGAATGCGTGTGATGCCGCATGTGGAAAGATTGAGTATACACTTAAGATAAGTGATGGCGACGAGGTCGACCATCAACCTCAGTGGAGGCTGACCAATGCAATCCATTCTCTCACCTAGACAATGGGCCGATTGTGATGTCTGAGAAGCTGAGGAGCCAAACCCTTTCGTAGTGCAGAAACTATCGGGAATAGTTGTTACGCGATACTACCCTCATTTGAGGCTGGTGATCTATTCTCGGTGAATGGCACTTACTCTAAGATTGCTCTACAACTCGCTGGCGATCTGCTTGTTGTTTTACTTTCCTGGGAGGAGATGATGATAATGAGTACAGGTACAAAAATCACCCTAGTATAAACCTTTGGGGATGGGTAGAGCCTGGACTTCATGACAACGACCCTTTGGCCCCATGTTTTTCCTATCTTTTTGTGTGCTGCATTCATGCATTCACTTAAAAAACATTAAAACAAGAAAAAATTTCTCTTCTAGTCTCTCTGTTTTTCAAATTAAATTAAGACTGTGCTTGCAAATATCAGAGAAAAGGATTACGCTAATGGATTTCGGTAGAAGTAGAACCCATAGGTATACCTTCAAGGTTCCAAAGCTAGAGGATTTGAGAAGGTTAGCAGGGATGATCACAAACCAAGAGGCTTTCAGAGCCAAACACGGAGGTCTGCTACCACTGTTAAGAGTCCATGTGATTGAGGGAATCATGGACGCACTCGTTCAATTCTACGATTCGGTTTATCACTGTTTCACATTCTCGGATTACCAGCTCGCACCAACGCTGGAGGAGTATTCTCACCTGATTGATCTACACATTACAGATCGAGCTCCATTTTCCGGACTGGAAGAAATTCCAAAGAATCAGACCATTGCAAGAGCAATTCATTTGGACGAGTCTGAGGTTAGGACTCACCTAACCACTAAGGGTGACATCCAAGGTTTGCCAGCCCAGTTTCTGACAAAGAAGGCCCTGTATTTTTCCAGTATAGGAAACGTGACTGCTTTTGAAAGCGTCTTTTTCTTGCTCACCTACGGGTTATTTTTGTTTCCCAACATCAATAACTTTGTAGATATAAACTCCATTAAGGTTTTTCTCATTGGAAACCCTGCGCCGACTTTGCTCGTAGAGGCGTATCATTCTGTACACTTAGGGAATTTGTACAGCGGAGGGGAAATCACATGCTGTGTACCTTTGCTTTATAAATGGTTTATCTCCCACTTGCCCAAGTCTGCTGCTTTTTGGGATTGCAAGAGTGCCTTACGTGGGTCGCAGAAGATCATGTCCTTCACCAACTCTGATATTAATTGGTGTAATAGGATCTATGATGGAATCAGAATCATTGATCGTTGTGGAAACTTCCCCAACGTACCCCTTATAGGAATTAAGGGAGGAATCAACTATCATCTGATATTGGTTCGCCGTCAGTTTGGATACCCGATGAGGCATATTCCACTGAATGCTCATCTGGAAGGTCTTTTCTTCAAGGAAGGAGAAAGTGACAGAGCACTAAAGATGGAAATAGTGCACGCTTGGAAACACGTTAATAAGAAAGGACGAGAGTCTCTAGGAAAACCAGACTGTGTCTCGGTGGAGCCTTATCTCCATTGGGTACAAACTAGAGCTCTCAAGCTAAAAATGCCTTATCCTCGTTACGGAATTCTTCCACCGAGGGAGTCTGTCATGTACTTCATGACGAAAACTGAAAAGCTCATGGTTACTCTCAACAAAGTTCAAAAGGAGAGAAGGTTTTGGAAGAACAAGTACCGCACCCTCGATGTAGAGTGCATCAAAATACAGCAATTACTGAAAGAGAAAGATGCTCTGATTGAAATTTTGGAGCAACATGCTGAGAGAATCAAGATGCCCAAAGGAATTTACTCACTCCTTTCACTTGGCAAAGGAATGACAACCCAACAACGGCCCAAGAGCCCCGGTCAAAGAAAAGGAAAGTACCAGAGTCAGCACCCGATTTCTCTTCAGAGAGGACTCGGGACCCATTAGCTTAGGTTTCTGTTTCTGCACCTTGTAATCTACTGTATTTCCATTTCTGTAATCCTTTGAATTCAATAAAAAGGGGTTTCCCCACTGTTTGATATTTGCAATCTAATTGTCGAAGTTTATTTTGATTAAACCAAAAACAATTAATATAATCATTGCATTCATCATTCTCACATCATGTATTCTTCTTACCTACGAATCTCACGTTTGTGTCTCGGTTCTAGAGTCAAACTGTCTCATTCGTACAATACTCGGGCCAATCGTCAGAAAAAGATGGATGATCTTGAGGAAGAAAACAGAGAGTTGAAGGAAGAGATCGACGCTCTGAGAGAGGATATGAGAAAGCTTCGTAACGACATGCAAGCCATGGCAGAAGCTCAGCTACAAAGGACTGTGATCTCAGAGATCACCTCAACGCCCGTAATGGAGAAGTATGATCCTAGGTATCAGATGCCGAAAGATTGTTCTTGGGGCATGCCTGTTAACTATATCCCGAAAGGATATGTTCCGCCGATCACTGAAGATCAGGGAATCACAACAGAAGCCGCTGGGCCTGAAGGTTACAAACTTTGGGAAAACGAAGATGCCAGGGGCATATTGAAGACTCCTGAAGGTTACAAACTTCGGGAGATGCCAAGATTCACTGCCGTAGTCACGGTACCACCCCCTGTGGTGCACACTGTCCCGGAAGGACAGATTCCACCGATACCTTCTGGTAAAAAGGAAACTATGTTTGACCGAATGGATGAATTCCAGGAACAGTTCTTGGAAATGCAGAAGGAACTGCAAGCCATTCGCGGTCAGGATCTATTTGGAAAGGACGCCGCAGACCTCTGCTTGATCCCCAATGTGAAAGTTCCGCACAAATTTCAAGTGCCCGACTTTGAAAAATACAAGGGTAACTCTTGCCCTCAAAGCCATCTGGTGATGTACGCTCGGCGGATGTCAGCTCAGACGGAGAGTTAGGACCTACTGATTCACTACTTCCAGGATAGTTTAACCGGTGTCGCACTCAAATGGTACATGGGTTTAAACCCTGCCACGATCAGCACATTTAGAGATCTTGGCACTGCCTTCGTCCAACAATTCAAATACAATTTGGACATGGCACCCGACAGAGATTAACTCAGTTCGATGTCGCAAAAGGACAAGGAAACCTTTAAGGAGTATGCTCAAAGGTGGCGTGAGATTGCAGCTCAAATTTGTCCACCTCTTGAGGAAAAAGAGATGACAAAGATCTTCTTAAAGACCTTAAGCTCATTTTACTATGACCGAATGGTTGCCAGTGCGCCCAGTGACATCACCGAAATGGTCGGCATGGGCATACATCTTGAGGAAGCCGTCCGAGAAGGACGTTTGGTAAAAGACACTGGATCGACGAGTGGTACTAAAAAATACGGTAGTGCTCTCCCTAAGAAAAAAGAGCAAGATATTGGGAATATCTCTCTCGGAAAGCAAAGGCGACGTTATCAACCGGTAGCAGCTGTAACTCCTGCTATCAGCCCTGCGCCTATTCCTACGTATCAACCTCAGGTTGCGCAGAGCCAACCTAATCAGCAAAGGACACAACAGCCTCTTCAGCAGGCTCGTCCTCCATACAACAAGAACCGTACAACACGACCATCAGGGTTTGATCCTATACCCATGTTGTACGCGGAATTATTTCCGTTACTACTGGCTAAGGGGCACATTCATACTAAGTCTACTCTTACAGTACCGAAAAATCCGTCTTTTTGTTTTAAGGTGGATCAGACATGCCCTTATCATCAAGGAGGTCCAGGGCATAACATAGAGACTTGTCTCAATTTCAACTCCGACGTGCAAAAACTTGTTAGGAGCGGGCTCTTATCTTTCAAAGATACGAATCCCAATGTTCTCACAAACCCGCTGCCTCAATATGAGAAGGCTGCGGTAAATCTGATTGAGAGGGAGACTAACAATTTCTATCAAATTCACGATGTACTCTTGTTGAAAACCAATCTGGTCAAGATGCATTGTAGACAGAGTGGATATGGCCATGTGCCACCTCATAACTATCATCAGTGTGATATGTGCTCTAAAGACAACCAGGGATGTTCTGTGGTGCAAGCAGCTCTACAGGAACAAATGGATCTCGGATGGATCCAAGAGCATCGGGTTCGTGGAGTTAACATGGTTTACACGAATTCTAACGTCATTCAGAACCACGACATATGTGCAATGAATGTCAACTTGGTGGCAATGCATTCAAGGCAAAGCCAGTATCATAATCTGCCGCGGCACGATTACATTTCCTGTCTGACTTGCTCGGTAAACAAACAGGGATGCTCTTTCATACAGGAGGCCCTCCAGCGTCAGATGGATCTTGGATGGATCCAAGACTACCATGATAGGAACCCTTATCAGATCAACATGGTTCAGATCTTTGATATTCGCGTGATGAATACCAACCTGGTAGAGTTACATGCTGAGCAGGTTCGACTCGGATTCTTAATATCACATGACTATCAAAGCTGTAAAGCGGGTTGCGAAAACGATCGAGGTTGTACCCTTGTCCAGGAGGCACTTCAGCACTTGTTAAATCACTGGTGGATGCCAATCTATATGGATGAAGATACTCAGCAAATTAGTATCAGTAACAGGAATCCTACTCGGCGTCAGAGTCAGGATGTCCGATCTGTGGAAGCTAACCTAGTGAGGTTACATTGTATTCAAAGTGGGCGTGGCCAGGTGCCACCACACAATTATGACCGTTGTAGCGTCTGTTCGAAAAGTAACCAAGGGTGTTACCTTGTGAGAGCAGCTCTTCAGGGTCAGGTGGATCGTGGAGAGATTCGTCCATATCCGGGTTCTGGACCCATCAACTGGACACCGGACTACCTTGCTGATCAAGTTGAGGATGTTGTCACAATCTCTGGTCATCATAAGACCAGGAATGTTTTTGCCATTATCCCTCTACTTGACGAATCGAGAATTCCCAACGGGGAACGGATCGAGATTGCTTATGATGGTCAGAAAAATCAGAAGGAAATTCCATTACCCTCCGTTGTGAATATTGCAGACATCAGTCGTGTAACACGGAGTGGTAGAATCTTCAACCGAGGAGTTGGAGAACCTAACAAGGAAAAGGAACTTCAGACAGAAGCTCCTGATCCATCAGTCGGTCAATCCAGTAATCCCGACCTTTTGAAAAATAATGATGAGATGCTGAAGCTCATCCAAAGGAGTGAATATAACATTGTGGATCAGCTGTTACAGTCTCCTTCAAAGATATCGGTATTATCACTGTTACTCAGTTCAGAAACCCACAGGGAGGCTCTACAGAAAGTCTTGGAGCAAGCCTTTATGGAACAGGATGTAACAATCAGACAGTTCGATAGTATTGTCTCTAACATCACTTCCTGCAATAACTTGGGATTTAGTGATGAGGAATTACCTGAAGAGGGTCGTCGTCATAACATGGCGCTCAATATTACAGTCAACTGCCAGGATGATGCTTTAGCCAGCGTACTGGTAGACACAGGGTCAGCCCTGAATGTTATGCCGAAGTCCACTTTGATGCAATTATCATTCAAAGGCCCTCCGATGAGAATCAGCGAGGTTGTCGTCAAGGCATTCGATGGATCCAGAAAAACGGTTATCGGCGAAGTTGATCTTCCCATAACTATCGGTCCTCATACTTTCCAAGTCACTTTCCAGGTCATGGACATCCGGGCAACGTACAGTTGTTTATTAGGAAGACCTTGGATACATCAGGCTGGAGCGGTTACTTCAACCCTCCACCAAAAGCTAAAGTTCGTCAAGAACGATCAACTTGTCACAGTTTGTGGGGAACAAGCCTTTCTTGTGAGTAACTTGTCACCATCTACTGGTATAGAACCTGAGGAGGTTATTGGAACGCAGTTCCAAGCACTGTCGGTGAGCAAGGACAATCAATCCCAAGGAGGAACCTCGATTTCCTCATACAAAGATGCTATCAAAGCGGTCGAGAGTACCGATACAACCGGATGGGGACAGCTTGTCATTCCTATTGACAATAAAACAAAGAAGGGTCTTGATTTTTCTGCAACCTGTACCCAGACAGCTGCCAATGATGAAAGTCTTCATCCCCTTCAGAGCTTCTTCCACAGTGGAGGTTTCCTTCACCCAGTGTCTCAAGCAGTACATGCTATCAATGAGGAATGTAAGTCCTACCTTAACGAGGACGGTTATATGTCTCGGGAAGAGGTGCCTATACCATTTTGCTATCCTGCCCAGGTGAAACGGATGTTTTGATAGGGCTCACTTTCTGTAAATTTCCCTCTTCGCTTTGCCCAAAGCGACAGAGTTTTGTTTTATAGGGCTGTAGTTTCAAGGATCGACTTGTTCATTAATAAAATAACGTCGTTCCGTAATTTCCGCATTAATTGTTGTTTTCTCTTTTCATTTTTCAGAAAATGGTAATCCTAAAAAACAATTCAATAATAAAAACAAGTAGTAAAAAAAAATACACTGCACACACTTGCATTTTCTCTATCTCTTCTAAACACGAATCACCACGTCATGCAGATTGCTTGTTTTAAACCCCGTTGAAACATACGATCCGATGCCTTCTCCCAACTTTGAGTTCCCGGTATTTGGGGTTGAAGAAGAAGTTGACAACGAAATTCTAGAAGAGATCTCCCGACTACTCAGACAAGAGGAAAGGTCCATTGAACCTCACAAAGAACCGTTGGAAACGGTAAACTTGGGTTCAGAAAAAGAGAGAAAAGAAATCAGGATTGGGGTACTTCTCAGTCCAACCGCCAAAGAGAGTTTGATAAAGCTTCTCAAAGAATTTCCCGATGTGTTTGCTTGGTCCTATCAGGATATGCCAGGTTTGGATACCAGCATCGTGGAACATCACTTACCGTTAAGATTGGAATGTCCGCCAGTAAAGCAAAGGTTGAGACGGACTCACCCGGACATGGCCATCAAAATCAAAGAGGAGGTACAAAAACAGATCGACGCAGGTTTCCTCGCTACATCTGAATATCCTCAATGGTTAGCCAACATCGTACCCGTTCCCAAAAAGGACGGAAAGGTCAGAATGTGTGTTGATTACAGGGATCTGAACAAGGCAAGTCCAAAGGACGACTTTCCATTACCACACATTGACATGCTGGTAGACAGCACAACAAAGTTCAAAGTTTTCTCCTTCATGGATGGATTCTCGAGCTATAACTAGATCAAAATGGCGCCGAAAGACATGGAGAAAACTTCGTTCATTACCCCCTGGGGTACCTTTTGTTACAAGGTAATGCCGTTCGGTTTGAAGAACGCCGGGGAAACTTATCAAAGGGCCATGGCAACTCTTTTTCATGACATGATACACAAAGAGATCGAGGTATATGTCGATGATATGATTGCAAAATCTAAGACAGAAGAGGAGCATGTGACCCACCTGTCAAAACTATTCGAGCGTTTGCGAAAGTACAAACTCCGCTTGAATCCCAATAAGTGCACCTTCGGTGTCCGTTCAGGGAAATTACTAGGGTTCATCGGTAGCCAGAGAGGAATTGAGGTTGATCCTGACAAGGTCAAGGCCATTCAAGAAATGCCTTCTCCGAAAACTGAGAAACAAGTCAGAGGATTCCTGGGACGTTTGAACTACATCTCCAGATTCATATTCCTCATGACCGCGACATGCGCGTCGATCTTCAAGTTACTTAAAAAGAACCAGGACTGCGTTTGGACAGAAGACTGCCAAACCGCCTTCGACAATATTAAGGAATATCTGTTGAATCCTCCGATTCTATCACCTCCAGTGGAAGGAAGACCACTGATCATTTACCTCACAGTTCTAGAGGACTCAATGGGATGTGTACTTGGCCAACAAGACGAAACCAAAAGAAAAGAGTCTGCCATCTACTATTTGAGCAAGAAGTTCACCGACTGCGAAACTCGGTACATGATGCTTAAGAAAACCTATTGCGCTTTGGCTTGGGCAGCCAAACTTCTTCGACAGTACATGATTCATCACACTACTTGGTTGATCTCCAAAATGGATCCAATCAAGTACGTTTTTGAAAAACTTGCTCTCACGGGAAGAATCGCCCGTTGGCAGATGTTGTTATCAGAATATGACATAGAGTACCACGCTCAGAAAGCCGTTAAAGGAAGTATTTTAGCCGATCATTTGGCTCATCAACCGATTGACGATCAATAATCAATCGGGTTTGACTTCCCAGACGAAGATGTCATGTATCTAAAAATGAAAGATTGCGATGAACCGTTACCCAGTGAAGGGCCAGAACCAGGTTCCCAATGGGGACTTATCTTTGACGGAGCAGTTAATCATTATGGAAACGGAATTGGGGCAATCATTGTTACCCCTCAGGGTACCCACATTCCTTTCACCTCTCAACTTACGTTCAAGTGTACAAACAATGAGGCCGAATACGAAGCATGTATCATGGGTCTCGAAGAAGCGATTAACTTAAGGATTAAAAACTTGGACGTATATGGCGACTCAGCCCTGGTTATCAATCAGATAAAAGGAGATTGGAACATATACCAATCAGGATTGATTCCTTACAAAGACTACGCAAGAAGGTTGCTACCTTTCTTCAACAGAGTTGAGTTTCATCATATCCCTCGTGACGAGAATCACATGGCTGATGATTAGCCATTATCTCTTCCATGATTAGTGTAGGTCAATGGACTGACCTACCTAAAATCGACATAATGCGCCTTGAATGGCCCGCTTACGTCTTCACGATTGAAGCAGTCATAGACGACAAACCTTGGTATCACGATATCAAATGCTTCCTTCAGAAAAAACAGTACCCACCTGGGGCACTAAGGAAGGACAGAAAAACCCTCAGAAGATTGGCTGGAAACTTCTTCCTGAGCGGTGACACTCTCTATAAGAGAAATTTTGACATGGTCTTGCTCCGATGCGTAGACAGACCAGAAGCATACATGCTTATGAAAGAAATTCATGAAGGATCCTTTGGCACTCATGCCAACGGACACACAATGGCGAGAAAAATTCTCAGAGCAGGGTACTATTGGTTGACCATGGAATCCGACTGCTACAAGTACATGAGGAGGTGTCACAAGTGTCAGATATACTCCAACAAAATTCATGTACCACCATCACATCTCAAAGTTCTCTCTTCCCCATGGCCATTCTCGATATGGGGAATCGACATGATTGGCATGATTGAGCCCACGGGTTCAAACGGACATCGGTTCATTCTAGTAGCCATTGACTATTTCACCAAGTGGGTCAAAGCAGCGTCATTCGCTAATGTAACCCGACAAGTGGTGGTCCGATTTATCAAAAACAATATCATCAACCGTTATGGTGTTCCAAGCGAGATCATTACTGATAATGGATCTAACTTGAACAATAAGATGATGAAAGAGTTATGCGCAGAGTTCAAGATCAAACATCATAACTCATCTCCCTACCGACCAAAGATAAACGGAGCGGTAGAAGCGGCCAATAAGAACATCAAGAAGATCGTTCAAAAGATGGTTGTAACCTACAAAGACTGGCACAAGATGCTACCCTTTGCTCTTCACGGTTATCGCACATCTGTCTGCACTTCAACAGGGGCAACCCCTTTCTCTCTAGTATATGGCATGGAGGCAGTTCTCCCCATAGAAGTAGAGATCCCATCAATCAGGGTATCGATGGAAGCTAAGCTCACCGAAGCTGAATGGTGTCAAAGTTGACACGACGAATTAAACCTGATCGAAGAAAAGCGAATCACGGCACTATGCCACGGTCAATTGTATCAGCAGAGAATAAGGAAGACGTTCGACAAAAAGGTCCGACCTCGCATCTTCAGGAAAGGAGACCTTGTGCTCAAGAAGATACAATCTTTTCTCACTGACTCTCGGGGCAAATGGGCCCCAAATTATGATGGCCCCTATGTGGTCACGAAAGCTTTCTCAGGCGGCGCCTTGAGACTTGAAACCATGGACGGAGAGGAATTTCCCTACCCCACGAATGTTGATGTAGTCAAGAAATACTTCGCCTAAACTAAAAAAAAACGTCTCGGTGGATTGAAAACCCGAAAGGGCGGTCTAGGCAAAAGTTAGAGACATAAAAAAAAATCATCCCGATGGATTGGAAACATCATAGTACAATCCAGGCAAAAATTAGGGATAATGGCAAGTAACTATGTTCGACAGAGGCAGGTCCCTCAGCAACAGCAGTTACACCATCCATTGGAGGAAAACTCCAGTCAAGGTCATCTTCGACAGAAGCTCAGGATGTCCCGAATTCAAAGTTGGTAGAAGGATAGTGGTCGTTATATGTCAACGTAGCCCTTTTCCCTGTAAATTACCATTTTCAAACTTTTTATATACTCTTTGGAATCACGCGTTTGGCTGATCTCCATCTTATCAATAAAATTTGAGCCCTTGTGCTTTTGTTTGTAATTCTTATTTGTTTTAGCTTTACAGAACGACGTTGTTAACATGATTAACGATTCTTGAAATAAAACAAAAATGAATTTACTTGTTAAAACTTTTTCTGCTTTTTAATAAAGTCGGCAATTTCTTTTGACTGTTGAACATCAAAGGAACATCAACCGCTTCTCCAGAAGTAGGCGAACTTCAAAGTGCAGAATCAAAGTACTCCTTCTAGGCCAGTACGCCTGAACGAAGGATCAACTGTATGAGATGCGGATTTCCCATCTGATACCCACGACAGAGTTCTTACCTCCTAAGCCCGACCAACGGTAACTCCCAACAGGGACTATCTCTCCTAAGAAAGGTAGAATTGCTACTTTTTTGACCAACGGTACTTCTTCGCCTCGCGATGGCCGAGTATCCAGTCATGTTCATCTTTTAGTTTGTATGTCGCGTCAGTTTTGTCAGCATATACATACATACGTCATGCATTATTAATTTGAATTCACATTTCATATTGCATCACTTTCACTCTAGTCGGTCTTGTCCCCTAGTGATAACAGTCTCTCAATCGAGTTGTCAGTTCTTGCCTCGTCAGGAAACGCTACATTTGAACAACCTCGCCTGCAGTTTATTTCTGGAAGGAAGTTGGCCCTTGACCACTTTGATAACTTGAACCTCTGAAAAGCCAGAGAAGCTTTCAACAAATGTCACTCTTCGCCATTGAAGATGATATCCTTGCTTTCCCGGATTAAGGAAAATCCACAGAGAAAGCCTCGTAATCAGAGGTTCGGCAGCATGCCAGTTTCGCTCCGAAAAGACCGCTGATGAAAAGGTCATCGGCACCTCAAAATTGGACCCCATCATATGGCATTTCTCTGGGAAGATCCCGAGAAAAGTATGATGTAAGATCCCATGCAGAAGCAGCCTCTCAAGAGACTCGCTTTCCCTAGATAGAGTCGGCAAATGGCGTCTCCAACAGAGAAGTTTGTGTACCTCTACAATTCAGACGAATGGGTTCCTAAGCAAGTCTGACATCAAAAATTTTTCCACTCAAATGGCATCTCCCCAGGAAAATTCGGCGAGAAGTTTGAGGAGAATTGCTACAAATAGCGTCCCTTGTCAATAAAGTTTATTGATAAAAGAAACTTAGACCAGTTCCTTGGTAGGAAACCAGGATTGAGGGGAAGTTTACAACAGAAACTTAGACCAGTTCCTTGGTAGGAAACCAGGATCGAGGGGAAGTTGACAAAAGAAACTAAGACCAGTTCCTTGGTAGGAAACCAGGATCGAGGGGAGGTTTATTTCAAAAGAAAACTGAGACCAGCTCCTTGGCTGAAGACCAGGATCGAGGGGAAGTTTACCTTTTCTAAGCATCATCGCTTAGTTAAAGAAGATGAATGCGTAAGCTACCATTCATAACCACCATCAAAATTTCGGGTATTCCGATATTAAATCCTCTTGCACCCCGAATGCCTGAATACCTTCGTCATTCACACCTTCGTGTCCAAGAAGATTAAATAGGGGCATCTGTCATACCCCAAATTTTGACCACTTAGATTTCCCATCATTGTGAAAATCATCATCACAATATGGATGTACCATCATACTTCATCAGTCTCCCCAAAGATGGGTGAGCATCCACTACAATCAAAATTAGGGTTTCAAGCCCTCTCAGAGCCTTAGACAAAGGATCAATCAAGGAATGACATGATCTTTAACTTGTCTAACCTCTCAAACATCCACAATGGATCAGAAGGACTCCCACTTCAAGGATCAAGCACAAGGCTGCTCCCTTCTAGGTGGATCAAGTCTCAAGATCGACAGTGTCACCAAATTAGGGTTTTGGTCGACCAGGGCCTCTAGATAGACATTTTTCATCTGGGCACACGCCAATGATCCAAAACATAACCTAATATACTTCATGGGACCTCATGGACCCAATCATCAAGTCAATTTTGCCTCAGGGGATGCATTCATAAAAAATCAGGAATTAGGGTTTCTTGACCTAATTCACCCCTAAGTTGACTTTTAGGGCAAATCATGAGCCAAGACCTCAAGAGAGGGTTTGAGGGTCTCTAATTAACTATATTGATCCATTTGAAACAATGGATTAATCCAAGAAGCTTGAGCAACAAGTCTTAATTTCATCTGCACCACAATTAGGGTTTCGCGAGGAAAGTCAACTGTAACTTTGACTTTTGACCAGGACATGCTCCCAAGCCCTAAGACATGATTCAATATACCCTATGACACCCATGGAACATGTCCATCAAGTTTGATTTAGGTCAAGAACATGATTTCATGAAGAATTGCACAGTTTGGAATTCATCTGATAAAAAGTTAACTGTGCACAAAAGTCAACTTTGACTTTTTGAGATTTTTCACCAAAATGGATTTTTAACCCTAAAATGATGTTAATGTATGATTTGAATCATCATTCATCAAGAAAAATCAAAGAAAGTGGGATAACTTGTAAAAAGGGTAACCATAAAAACTTAGAAAAATTTCTAAGTTATGGAAAAAGTGACACTAATGTGCCAACTTTGGAGGACCATAACTCCTAAACCACAAGTCCATTGTTCCCCATTCAAAGCTTGATTTGTAGATCTCATTGCCCTCTACAAAAGCTTCACACTGACCTATGTCCAAATTCCTCATGGATTTTGAGTTATGGAGTGATCAAAATCAAGAAAAGTCACTTTGTTCCAACACTTAGTGAAAATTTCACTAAGTCAGATTTTACCTTACTTTTTGCCAAATGTAGGGGGATTTTCACTTGGATTCAAAAGAGATCAAAACCAAACATGTTCAAACAGTTGTTGTATCATGTAAGGGCTTTCCAAAATGGCCAAGAACATTACCAAATTCAATTTGAGTCATGAGATATGACATTGGCAAGTTGCCTTACTGAAATCTGCCAAGGCAAGGCAGATTTTTACACTTTTGGTCGAGTTGCCAAAATCAGCCAAATCCAAATGCTCCTATCCACTTGGACACATCTGAGGATTGAATCTAAAGGGGACAATCACTGAGCCAAGCCTCCAAAGTCTTTGGAACAAGAAATAGCATGTTGAACCTAGAATTGCCAAAATAGGGACAAGACTCCAATTTTAGATTGGAGCATTCAATGGAAGCATCAAGGTGGCATGGACTGAGCCATTCTCAACTGAATTCAGTCAAGACTTATCCAAGACCAAGGGGACCAGCAGCTTGTGCCCTAACCTCTAGTCATGACTAGAGGAGACTTGGATTTTCATTTGCCAACATTGGCCAAACCTACTCAGCAGTTGCTATTCACTATTCCTTGCAAAACAAACTTGCTCTACTATAAATAAAGCTCAACTGTGATCAGTTTAAGTACACCAAAGCCATCAAATAGATGCTTTCCTCAAAATCTCTTCTTTCACTCCAATTTTTCCTTCTAAGGCAAGTCACTATCGGGTTTTGAGTTTGAGAGCTTTTCCAATCAAACCAATCACACACACACCTCATATACATCATATAGAAGTGATCCAAACACTCACGTAACATCTGGAACACAGATTTCACAAAATCACCAGCCAATTGCTCAAGTTCTTGACAGTTTTGCAGTTGAGATACCATCTTCAACTCCAAACCATTTCAATCCATTCAAATCATTCATACACACTCCATGGCACTTAGGGAAGATATCCAGATCATTGGAACCTAGCTGTAACACCTCCAACACAAATCACGATCACTAGCTGCAAGTGGTAAGCATGAGCTCTTCTAACTCTATGATCCATGTAATTTTTGCTGCACAATAATTTGGCCATATGTTCATAATCATGCATGGAATGTTTTCCCTCAATTAATTGCATTGTTTGAATCGTGTATAAAAAATCCTAGCCTTCATGCAGAAATTAGGGTTCTTGAGGATTTTTCATGATTTCTTGTTATATGTTTAATTTAAATGAAATTAAATACCATAGACATGATCGTGAGGTTGAAACGAGTTGATTGGTATGTGGATTACATGATATGGTTAAGTATTCAGTGAGATTGGAGAGAAAATACAAATCTGGGCAAACCCAGAACACGCGCGTGTTCTTGGCGCCATTTTTTGAATATTTGAATATTTGAATTTTGTGATTTTATTTAATTGATTCAAAAATTAATTTCTCTCTGAGTTTTAATGATTTTGAGTTGATTCTTTTTTTAATAATTTACAAAAATGTTAAAATATTTTATTCTCCCAAAAAATCCCAAAAATATTATTTATTTTGTATAATTGATATTTTTGCAAAGAATTAATGTTTTAATTGTTTTTGACATTTAAAATATTTTTTCCACCTTGATTTTGCAACTTTTAATGCTTTCTAATTATTTTGTAGGCCAATACTTAATTTTTGAAGCATTAATCCAAGATCACAATTTGTTTTCCATATGTTAAACAATTTTGATCATTTTAATTGAATTTTTATTCAATTAAATACATTTTTGAAAACAAATTAGGGTTTTGGATTAATTCAATCCTCATAAATCATTTTCAAAACACTTTGGGCATCTAATAGAGTGTAAGAACCAATCCTTTTTTACCAAATCATTTTTGGGCCTCAGTGTATTGTATAAGTCCCGATACCGTAAAAAACAAACGGCGCGATCGTCGCCTTTTGAAAAATAACCTTCTGGGCCTCTCCTTGAGCTATAAGACCCATTCAACACTTTTGGGCCTCTAATAGAGTGTAAGACCCAACCCCCTTTTAACCAAAACCATTTTTGGGCCTCACTTATTGTATAAGCCCCTTTGCGTTAAAAGGAAATCTCGGCGCGATCGCCATTCTTAAACGAAAAATCATCTGGGCCTACCCTCGTGTTATAAGCCCCACTCTTTTTTCTTTAAACCTTTTGGGCCTCTTGAGAGAGTGTAAGACCCATCCCTTTGTACATCAAACAATTTTTGGGCCTCAGTCACTTGTATAAGTCCCTCTATACAAATTCAACAGTGCGCTCACTGATAAAACCCTGGGCCTCTCCTTGAGCTGTAAGCCCCAAATCTTTCTTTTTCAAAGCACTTTCTCCTTTGATTTTGAAATATACTGTTGTTTTCAATCTTTCTTTGTTGAACAACTAACCAAACAACATGGAAGCTCTACAACCGAGTAAGTGGTTATTGCTTTCATTTACCGCTTTCATATACATATAACTGTATTGTGGGGCTGTTTCGCTGTAAGTCTTCTTTCATAAACTCATATCAACTGTGTAATAATAGTATAGATATTTAGAGTTTCCCCGGCAACTACGTCTAGAACTAGGTGACGCCGTTTCGTTTACTCATAGAAATAGACAACTAGATCCCCAATAGGATCACCAGATACAGTCTTCTCTTCGGCTGTCCTCATTAGGAATTGTCAAGAAACTCTACTCCCAGAGATGAATGTATTCTCCGTGAATGGCATCTTTGAGTTTCTTCCAAATTCTCGAAGTTTCCTGGCTTGATTTATTCCTTGTGAATAGCCTGTCTTGAATTTCACGGGGTTTGGGGACCCACGGGCTTCTTAAAAGCATCGGCCTCCTCTTGGGCATAGTACAAGGACCCACAGGCTTCCTAAAGGCAACCCCGCCTCCTCTTGGGCTTAGTACAAGGACCCGTCGGCTTCTTAGAAGTATTCACAGCCTCCTCTTAGGCTTCGTATAATGATCTCTTCCTCCGGGAATGATAGCCTCCTCCTGGGCTTCGTACAAGGACCCGTCGGCTTCTAAAAAGTTTCCAGCCTTCTCTTGGGCTTCGTACAAATTGTCCCGACGACCTCCTAGAGGTATAGGAACAGAACTCAGTCATCTGCATAAAACAGTCCTTCCAAGAGTCTACTACCGTTTCTCAAAGCATAGTACAAGTGATAAAACTCTAGACACGGAAAGTCTAATATCCTTGAGTCTCAAAGACATTCTCAAGTGACCCCTTCGTTAAATAGGAAGAAAACCCGTAGACTCGGACAGTCTTAATACCCTTCGGATTTTCCACTTTCTTAAAGAACAGGAATAACCCGGATCCTCGAATCAATTCCTTGAGTACAGTGTTGCTCATATAAGAACTGATTTTCTCTTTCAAGATCAGTATACTGGACCTGTCACTCAACTGAAACAATTACAATAGCCTCCTCTTGGGCGTTGTACAATGATTCTACCCAGCGGAGTCAAACAAAATTTAGCCTCTCTCTCGGGCTTTGTACAAGACACATAAGAGACTCCCTCGTTGAGTCAATCATCCCTTTCGCCTCCATCTCAGGCTTTATACGAGATACAAAAAGGTTCTTATTGAGCCAAACAAATTTTAGCCTCCATCTCGGGCTCTGTACGAGATACAAAAACTCTCTTGTTGAGTCAAATAGCCTCCACCTCGGGCATTATACGAGATACCAAAAGACTCTATCGTCGAGTCAAAACCTTTTAGCCTCTCTCTCGGGATTTGTACGAGACACATATTAGCCTCCTCTTAGGCTTTATATAAGAAAACCACTGGTTGATCCAATCAACCTTTTAGCATCAAAGCTGTGCCTCGTTCACAGTACACAAACATCAACAACTCCTTCCCCTTCATCTAATTGCTGTAAGCGGCAAGCCTCTGGATGATCTACATCCATGCCACTGTCCCTCATTTAGCATGAGAAATTCCTAAGGAAAGATAACATTGCTCTACACTGAGTTAAAGTCTTCTCCTTCAGGTTAAAAACCCCCTATAAAGGAAATTATGGCATTGCTAGGATCCGCGTATCCCGGTTAAAGTAATCCTCCCTTTATAACCAGTCACCCAACAGTTGTGACAAACAGACCCCTCTTTAGAGATGACAAATTCTCTCTAAAGTCAAACCTTTTCAGCTTTATATCTTGGGCTTTGAACAAGATACAAATCACCTTTCGCTTCACGTCTTGGGCTTTGAACAAGACATCAAAACAACCATTTCCTCCCATAGAATAGGAGGAACTACGAACGCTCTGATTTCCCTGTTTCGGTAAACGGGAATACGTAGGCATAAGATCGAAAGAAAAGATCTTAGCGAGCAAACTAAACAAAAACCCTAAATCCCATACTCTCATATATCTATCAAAAAGCATAAGTCCTAACATCCTAATCCTTGTTCCCCGCCAGAAACCTGTCTATCAAAATAACACAAGAAAGGCCCCACCACATTGATCGCATCTGTAACCTAACAGACCGCTGTTTAAACTCAGTATGCAAGCAGGGTTAATTAGAGACATCTATTTCCCTTCCTTCGTCAGCTTTAATAGAATAAAAAATGAATCGCCCTGTAGTAAACTGACCCCAGAGAGCGACCGCGCTTAAGAACCGCATCCAAAATCGTTCGCTACACTGGCTCTTATTTATAGAGCCCTCACGGGACTCGAGGCGCCCTTAGGCACTCGAGTACCCTAGCCATAGCCTAGCCGCCCTAGGTAATAATGACGGGTGACGCGTGGCACATGGATTTCCGCGTATGACCTTCATTTGCTTTGGTGCCCGAGTCCACAACCTCTCATCTCCCTGCAACGTCGCCCCACAGCAACATACGAAGTTCGAGCAGACTTCAAAATTCCTGCCCATTTAACATCCTTTGCTCGCGGCGCTTCCATTAATACGAGCCTGTTATAGCGGGGATACTGCCCCATTCAACGAGTATCCCCGACAAAAAGATTACCTGCTGGTAACAGACAACCACTTTCAACCCGGTGTTTCGAGCACGCCTATTGTGTCCTCGACATGGGAGTTGACCCTTAAGTCATAACTCCGACACTTCGGAGCAACGAATTGGGGGGCTCCTGTTCTGGACTGGGTCGGCGCCTGCCCATTGGTCAGGCAGGCCCAACCCAACGATCTGAGGTGGCCCAACAAGGCCCACATTTATCCAGTGTCGGGCACATTCAGACCTCCACCTTGTCGGGCACGTGTTGGCCATGTATCGTCGAGCAGAGGTTTTGAGTGTTGGGGAACACGTCTCTCCTCGAACCCCACGTGCTTCTCCCCGCGAGTACACGTCATCTTATAACCTCCCACCTCCGAAAGAATCAGTCTGCCCTTCTTCCGGAGATCTAGGGACCGTTATCCCATGGCGGAGACCACGTGCTGGCCTTCCTTACGCCACATAAGCCTTGGCAGTCACCTGGATTGGGCCTTGCAATCCAGCCCAGTTCAGGAGACCGTTGGCCCCGCGCTGAGGTCAGCCTATAAATACCCTCTCGCTTAAGAGGGTCAGGTTACACACAATTCTAACTCATAACTGCTTTTCTGTACTTGCTTACTCCCTTTTTCCCTGACTTTGGCATCGGAGTACATTGCAGGTACACCCTCCGCCGTTTCACCATCACCGGAGTTGCTGATCTCACGACGTTGCTGGCCACTGGATTCTTTCTGATCAGGTAAGATCACTTTATATTATTATTGTTTTCTTAATACACCTTTCAATCTCAACCATATTTCAACTTTCAAGTCTCTTCCACTATTGATGCTTAGACCCGTCAAAGTGGGCTACATAGTTCTAAATGGGTCAGTCTTAGCAAGTCTTGGGTTTTAAAAAATATTATTAATAATTTAAAAAATATTATTTCATTATTATTATGTTTCATTAAATAATTTAAAAAATATTATTCTTCTTTGATGTATAAATTGAAGTAAAAATATTTTTTAATAATAATTTTTTAAATTATTAATATTATTTTTTTATTATTCTGTTTCTAATATAATTGATTTATTACTATTATTGATTATTGATTACTCATGTAAATCATTACTGTTATAAATCTGTGCATTGCACGGATGTACAAACTAGTATACTTTCAATAAAAGAATGTTAGGGATGCTCCACGTCAACTCCCTCCATGTCAACTCCACTAATCTGTGCACATCTTGCATCAATTACATATGATTATTTAGGGGTAAGTGTAATATAAAACACAAATTATTGTATTATGAATGAAGCTTTTTAAGTTGTTCATGCTTGAATAGCAGAATGAGTTCTTGTAGTTTGATTTGAGTAATTGACATTACTATATATTAGGGTGCTTCCTTATTAATACGAAAAACTACATTATTTTCTTTTCTAAATTATAAATAAACCTCCTCTAATTAGTGAAATAAAAGGAATGTGTGCACGTCAATTTAACATAGTTTATAGACGACGATGATTGTAATATTTTGATAGAAAAAAAAAACTAGTAGCTAAAAATTGTGTTGTATATAGATATTGACATTCAAAACTCGTGCAAATATAAATTAACATCCCTAATATTCTTTTACGGAAAGTATATAATACTTGCCATATTTGCTGAGAATATTAATCAAGTAGCATTTAAAGATTGATTTATTTATTAAATTCCGGATCAAATAATTAAATCAGGAAAATTGTACACTTATTTATATGAGGATATTTTGGTAAAAAAATATAATGTAGGGGTAGAGGAATAAATGATGGGGTATGGGGTAAAATTTTGCTAATTTTACTATCCAAACTCATTTTTGCCTGGCTGCAGGTAACCCGACCCTAAACGGATCATTTTCAAAAAACAATTATTTTATACTAATTTTTTTTCAAATAATCTTTTTATTTTGTAAATTACTATGCAATAATTCCCGTAGTAAATATTAAATTTGAAATCCAAAACTAGAATTTCTAAATAATCTATCTAAGTTAACAATTAAAATCTAAAACAACACATTAACTTAATTCAAATTATCCAAACTAAAACACAAATTAGCTGACATAATACACAAATTCAAATAGTCTAAAACAAATTATAAATTATCCAAGATAACACAAAATAACTTGTTCCAACAAGTTTTAGGTTATCAAACTTAACACAAAATCAAATAGTCATAACTCGACTCGCAACATCACTTGAGTTTTCTTCAACGAAATTTACATGCTCAAATGTGTTGAATGCTTGTCCACTTCCATCATCTTGATTAGTATTATTGTCATTATCAAATTCTACCAAAAAAATAGTCGTTTAAAAAATAATTATTTATAACATGAGTGAATAACATGCAACATTATGAATCTGCGATACAATAGTAAATAGTAAGAGAATAAAATAAAGTAGGTACTTGTGAAAAATTAACAAATTTACGTTCAACACCATATAACCAACTTTGTATGCACATGAGAGCTTGAACTAATTCCTCTTTCATTGAACTTCTATACTTGTTTAAAACTCAAGAGACAATGCTAAAAGCGGATTCATATACCACTGTGGTTATTGGAATGCTCAATATATCACAAGCCATTCTTACAAGATTGGGACTTCTACAACTTTTTTCCTTCCAATAAGTGTAGATATCAAAACCAGTCGATGGAGACAACATTTACTCGTCTAAATAAGAATCAAGTTCAATAATCCTATATTGTTACTTGCTTGACTTTCATGCTCTTCAAATTCCTACAAATTATACATAAAAACAATGATAAAAGTTTAAATTTTAAAATTAAACCAATCAAAAGAAATAACAATAAACTGCATTTGTAAGAGAAATGATGATAACCATAGTACAAGTATTCGAATCAAATCCGATTTGATTCTCTTCTAATCTCGAATGTGTCTGGTGGTTTGGATTGTTCATAACATGTTAAGTTTTAATCATTGTATCAAAATCAACCGAACTAAAAATAGGTAACTAAATGACAAGTTTTTTTCTTATACAATTACAATTTTTTTTATTATCATTATAAATCATTTGTATAAATAAAATCTAATACTACACAAATAAACAAAAATTCATCTATGTATCTCTCATAGGTTACAACAACAAATATTTTTCTTAAATTTAACAAAACCACTCACTCAATAAAATTCAATGATGATATTGTACAACACCTTTCCTTCATCCAACTCTACATTCTTATCTAAGTTGGTTTATTGGTGGTGGAGCTCTTGGACACATGAATACTATAAAATTTTGGTTCCTTTTGAACAATCAAAGGTCTCATTCCTCGTAAATAAGATGCATCATTTTTACAAGGATTTTTTGTTTCCTTTGGTTTTACAATGTCAAAAGGCTTTACAAAAGTTAACTTTTCTTTCTTCCTTGATAAAACATTACAAGATGCACTTTTATTGTTAAAATTTCAAAATTTGTTGTAAGAAATGTTCAAGTAAAATGAAGGGTGTGGTATCAAGAACAACAAGAAGAAGAACAAATATAATTAAAAAAATAAGAACAAAAACAAAAACAAGAACAACAAGAATAAGAACAAAAACAAGAACAACAAAAACAGCAACAACATCAACAACAACAACAATAATAACAACTACGACAACAAAAACAACAACAACAACAACAACAACAACAAAAACAAAACAAAAAATAACAACAAAAACAACAACAACAACAACAACAAAAATCAATGAAATTGTTAAACATTAAATCTCAATAACAATAACAATAACAATAACAATAACAACAATAACAACAACAAAATAAAAATCAATAGAATCGTTAAATATTAAATCTTAACACCAACAGCAACAACAACAACAATAAAAACAACAACAATATCAACAACAATAACAACAACAACAAAATAAATAAAACCTCTAACCTTAAATCTCAACAACAATTACATTAAATATTTTACTTGACACAACAACAACTAACATTTATAACTTGAATCCATGTTTTCCTTGCCTCTTTCAAGTTGGAGAAGAGATAATGGAGTTCCAAATCTTGTTAATGAAAGAAGTGATGTTTTTAAAGCTTCATTTATGGAAGAAATGATGTTTTCGAGTTTGGTTTAGTGGAGAAATAGAGTTTTGTAAATGGAAGATGAGGTTTAGAGGTAGAAGATGAAGTTCGCTTAGTTTGTCTAGGAAAAAAGTGAATGAAAATGGAGAATTGTATATGTTGGAAATGTAATTTATTTTTAATTAAAAAAAAATATAGAAATGTGCCATTTTCATCACAGTTGGGATTACTTTTCACCATAGTTGGAATTCCAACCATGGTGAAAAATGGCTTAAATTAAAAACAAAACTGCTGGTGCAAAGATTCAAACCCTAGACTAGACGCCACTTTTCACCACGGTTGAAACTTTTAACCATGCTGAAAATTGGCTTAAAAGTAAATAAAAAAACAAAACTGTTGGTGTTAAGATTCAAACCCATGACTAGCTGCCACTTTTCACCACTGTTGGAACTTTCAACTGTGGTGAAAAGTGGATTAAAAAAATATATATAAAAAAACAAAATTACTGGTGATGGGGTTCGAACCCATGACCGGGTGCCACTTTTCACGACGATTGGAATTTCAATAGTGGTACAAAATGACTTAAAAACAAAAAAAAATGTTGATGTTGGGATTTGAACTCATTACCAGACGCCACTTTTTACCATAGTTGGAAACTTGTATTGTGGTAAAAATTGGCTTCAAATAAAAATTAAAGAAATGTGTCTAATTGAATAGATTCTACCACGGTAGAGACTTTGGCCAAAGTGAAATTTCATTATGAAATCTACTTTTTGCCGTAGTACATACTTATCATCAAAATGGAACATTTGATAGAAAGCATAAGCATATAGTGGAAATGGGCCTAACATTACCTGCTCATGATCCTATGGTAATTAAGTTTTGGGATCATAGTTTCACAACAACAGTCTATTTGATTAACAGGCTACCTACATTTGGTTTAACTGTTCATCTCTCTCTTTACATTTCCTTGTATAATAAGCAACGAAATTACAAGTCACTAAAGGTGTTTGGTTGTGCATGTTTTCCTTTGCTAAGGCCTTGTAATCAACATAAGTTACAGTTAAAGAGTAGTCAATGTGTCTTTCTATGGGTGTCTCCTACACACAATGGTTTAAAGTTCCTTAACATAGAAGGAAAAATATTCGTTACCCGTTGGTGGGGGTGGGGGTGGGGAAAGACATATATTAAGCCATACAGATCATACGTCACATATGTTTATACCAAAGCATATCACTCCATACAAGGCTCTCACTTGACATGAGCAGGACCTCAAAACCACTGTCAAATACCACCATACAGGGCTTCTCGCTACCGTGTGCAAGCCATAACCACCATACATCGTAATACACATACTAAGGCCTCTGGGTATCCCTGCTCTTTGTAGGGGCAATACGCGCACCTGTAAGTTTTGACAAGTATAATGGCGGCCACCATGGGGCCCCGGTAAAACTAACCTGGGCCACACCTTTTTCATCACCATCATCCTACTCATTGTTACTCTTCACTCCTACACCTAACCACTTCCAGACATGGTTAAAAATAGAGCTTCATCCCTTACGCCAGAAGGTACCAACGATAGCAATGATGGCAATGCTCTGCAGTGATGTATGCCTCCATGGATGAATTATGTTGCCATAACTAGACATTGGAGCACGATGTCCTTAACATTTGACAATGCCAATAGGAGTTCAGTCCCCCAAGAGGAGATAGAACTGTTGGACCCTTATCCACTCTCAGATGAGATATGGGGTGCGCCTATTCCCGGGGGATTAAAACACCCCCTCTTTTCATAAATTTGATGGGCGCAGCGATCCTTATGAGCACGTCACCTTCATCAACATACAAATGGTTATCCTAGGAGCGTCTGACTCCCTGAAGTGCAAGCTGCTATGTTGCTCTTTCAGGTTTTCCACCCTTCAATGGTATATGGGTTTACCCTGTGTCTCCATCACTAGTTATCAAAAGCTGGTAAAGAAGCTTGTGCACCAGTTCGGCGCCAGCCATCATAGGAAAATGTCCATGACCAACCTGTTGAACATACGACATAGTTTATCATAGTCGTTGACGGAATATCTCGCCCGGTTTAATGAAGCCACCATCAGGGTCGTCCCACCAAACTAAGAGCTGTTCATGAGAGAATTAAAAAACAGACTCAAGGTGGGATACATTAACGAATCTCTTGCCCAGAAGCCAGCACCTTCGTTGGTGGAAGTGGTCACCATAGCAGAATGTTACATAAAGGGCGAGGAAAACAACACCGAAAAGAAGACGAGTGATGTCAAGGAGTATGCTCCTAATGCCGAGGTTTCACACTAAAAGAGGAAGAGCAATTATACCTCTCCCATAGAGGACAAAACCGCTTTCAAGAGGGTAGGAAAGGAGACAGAGAATTTCACGACCCTGAAGACCCGCATTGAGCAGATTTGGTGCGAGGTTCTTCACATGAAAAACATCCCTGCGTCATCCACTACAAAGACAAATGTAATGGTCTTGAGCTAGGAAAATGGTGTGAATTCCCTAGAGTCAAGGGACACCACACCGAATATTATTACCAACTCAAGAAGGAAATTGAGAGACTAATCTAGGAGGGACACATCAAGAAAGGTGTGAAAGGCGACTCTTCGCATGCATTAGACAAGTCTAAATCATGAGGTAGAGATAATATAGGAAGCCCCAGGGCCAAAAAAGAGAAAGAGGTATTCCATGGCAAAGGTGATAAATTTGTGTGCCACACGTTTAACACCATAGCGGGAGAACGGGGATACTAGCTCCGTCCTTAAATGGTACACTCGCCAAATCCTGAATGTAGAAGACTTCCCAAACGTCGAAGGTGGAGGGGAATCCCAAATGCCAAAAGCCACGATCTCCTTCTCTAAGAAAGATGCAGCTGGAATTCACTCTCACAATGATGACCTCGTGGTAATTACTCTCATATGTGACAAATGGGAGATCAAAAGAGTCATCTTAGACTAAGGATGTTTTGCAAACATTTTGTATTGGGAGGAATTTGAAAGAATTCACCTTGACCCATAAGACTTGAAGCCTTTCAAACTATCGTTGGTTGAATTCTATGGAGAACAGGTACAAGTAAAAGGAAACATCACCTTGAAGATCACTTTTGGAGAGCAGGACCAAGCCAAAGAAATAAAGGTTATATATTTGGTTATTGATGCCCCCTTCCTACAATATGATTACTAGGCGACCTACTTTTAACCAGTCACGTTCCATTTTATTCAATCTATATTTATGTATGAAGTATTCGCTCCCCAATGGGAGGGTAAGAGTTGTTCAAGGCGACCAATTTTCTAGAAAATGTTATGTGGAGAGCCTATGGCTAAAGGCAACCCACACTCCAGGCGTAGGTGCCAGGAATGTGAATTCAAAAATAAAGTCACCAAAGGAAGTTCATAAAGGTGAAGGGGCTCCTCCTATATCTAATGAAGAAATCAAATACTAAAGGACCAAAAGGGATTCCCCTTGGGGGCCGCCCGTAGTGCTATCGTTTAATTTATTTCTCTTTTTTACTATTTGGCTACTTTGTTTTTTATTTTTCATTGGCGAGTATTGAATATCCGCCAATTGTAAAGACATGTTTATTTTTGTGGGGTGCACTCTTTCCCGTTACTCTTTTCATGGGGGAGAGGGTTTTTCAATGAGGATCCTCACCTTATTATTTTAGAGAATTTGTACTTGTTGGTTATTAACTTTTTGCAGAAACTCTATAAGCTAAAGAATTGGTCGCCCATAGAGCCGATCAAATTGTTGGATCGCTTAAGTGGGATCTTTTTCGCCTATAGGGGCAATAAAAATGACTGGATTCTTAAGTGGGATTTTTTCGCCCATAGAGGCAATAAAATAGTTGGTTACTTAAGCAGGATCTTTTCTGCCCATAGAGATGATCAAATTATTGGATCACTAAGTGTGATCCTTACCTCCCATAGAGATGATCAAATTGTTGAATTCTTAAGTGGGATCCTTGCCGCCCATTCAGACGATCAAATCGTTGGATTCTTAAGTGGGATCCTTGTTGGCCATAGAGGTGGTCAAAATGGATGGATCCTTAAGTGGGATCCTTATTGCCCGTAGTTGCGATTAAATTGTTGGATCCCTAAGTGGGATCCTTGTCACCTATACAAGCAATCAAAATACCAAATACCTAAACAAGATCCTTATTAAGTCGCTTTACAGTGCTTAAAAACATTTAAATTATCACAAGAGAAACGATGATAACAGGTGCCCTCAGCCAATGGCTAAAGGGTTAATCGCACACAAATAACCACATAAGGAATAACAATAAAAGAAGCTAACATAAAAAATGTCCCCCAAGGGGCTTCACTGTTCATTACAATTACAAAAGGCCCTCAAAGGGGGCGAAGAAATACAAAAAAAACCCATGATAAGGCAAAGAAATATAAAGCCACTAGAGGCTAAAAAACAACCAGACCATTAATTCTCCTTCTAGACCACCTCCTCCCCGATAGCATTCTCTGACCGAGGGACTTCATAATCATCACCTTCTGTCGCTTTGCCCTTGTTATTTGTATCCTCGCGAGGAGCGGTACTTTTAGGCTTTGGAGATGCCATCGTCTCCTCATCCACTAGATGGCCACCATGAATGAATTTGAGGATGTCCGTTTGACTCATATCTAGATTGGGATAGAGGAAGAGAACCTAATATTTGGCGCGCTCAAATTATACGCTAGAAGTAGACACAAAATCATTTTTAAGTTATAAAACCTACTTTTCCAGCTCCTGTTGGCGTAGGAGAGCCACATCCAAGGATTTATGCAAGGACTTCTTCTCGCTGGAAATACCTTCTGCCTTGGCCTCCACATCCGCCATCTTCTTCTCCCATTTCTCATTGTCTTTCTAGAGGACCTTTAGTAGCCTTTGGCTCTCATTATAGGCATCTACCTGATCCTAAAGCGTCATCCTTAGCTTTTTCTCAGCTTTGTCTTGTCTCTCTTGGTCGACACCCTGCAGCATGAGCACCCTCAGCAGAAGGTTATCCTTCATACTTACAATATATGACATTGATTTGGAGCAAAAGGCCTAGTAACCAGCAGTAGTTTCCTTTGAAAAAAGGAGGTAAAAACTCTTAAATCAGAGGGTGTAAAAATATACATCACTCCACAAAGTCACATGAGGTTGGGAAGCCTCGTTTGTGGAGGGTACATGAGTGATCGCCTTCCCAGAAGTATGCGAGGCGGTGTTAGTAGCAGATGAATGATCTTCCTCTAGCATTTGGGGCTTCACATTGGGCGAGTCTAAAGTCGAGTCCTTAGCTTTCGTCTTCTTCCTGTTGACATTAAAACCCTCAGGGTGGCTCTAGGGATTATTGGTGCTCGAACTAACAACCTTGATCTTTCCCACCTCTGTCTCCTCTTTTTAGCAGGGATATTCACCATTTGATCTGCAAAATGAGACACAAAGGTTACAAAAATTGTCTAAAAATACATGCAAAGGAAAACATAATATAACTTACCTAAATAAGCGGCGAGATGTTTATTGCCACCTAACCAAAATCTGACCACGTCATAGGATTTCCTAACCTCGAACTCCCACAGAAGACAAATAATCATGTTCTCCTCGAGGGTAAGAAACTGTCGTTCATATCCTATGATCGCCTTATGGTCATTCGTCTAGGATAGAAGAAAGAGGGGGCGTCATTAGCCCCCTGCACCACGAGGGAGTCATCTCTCTCCTTCACACGGGTGAACTTATTCTTCCAATACTTGTAATGATTGGAGTGGGACATAAAAAGGGCCTTCCCTGGATGGGCTCTTAAAGACACCCATATACACTTTGCTAGTTTAGGGTTGTAAAAAAACAAAATGACTCTCACGGTTGGAGTAATGACCAGATCCTCACACACCATCTCGAAGGCCCCGATATAACCCTAACTGTTAGAGAACAATTGGGATGGCGCTATGTTGAGAACCCTTAAGACCTCTATGGAAAAGGAAGAAAAGGGGAAAAGAACCCCCATACCCGTGATGAAAGAGAGGTAGAAATAAAAGTACGGGGAAGGAGTATCCGAAGACACAGGTGTGATCGCCCTCTCCGATGGCAAACAAGCCTCTAGAATAACCTAGTTCTAATCCTCTGAAGAAGAAACCTCCAATATCGATAAAAAAAAGGAGGATATGTTCATAAAAAGTATAACAGAATCCAATATTTTCGACATCCTTGGACACGAAAAAAGGGGTAGACATTATCTTTGTTCCTAAGAAAATAGTAGGACAAAATGAAATTACCACATTTGCAATTGTCAAAGAGGATAATTAAAACCCTTAAAATCTACCATACACTTTTACTAAGCCCCATTTCGAATGTATATTCGTAAACTTAATTTATTAAATAAAGTGAAGAAATGGAAATTCATACCTAGAAGTAGGTTGTGAACGAAGAAGGAAAGATGGGGGGTTGGGTATTCAGGTGGTGTGCAGGAGTAGGTGATTGATGATTTTCATACGTTATTTCACTATTTGTTTTAGTTAAGATTTTGTCATTGTTTATTTGTTTTACATCTCTTTTCCGCATTTTATGCCTTGGTTGTGTTCTTTAGTGTTTCAGGTTCATATAAACATTCAGGAGGAATCAGAGCGAAAAAACGAGAAAAATCTCAAGAATTCGGAAAGATTTTAGAAGGGAGCTAGTGGCCTGACACGGCCACCCGTGTCGCCTGACACGGGTCGTGTCAGCTGGATATCAAAAGAGCAACTATTTTATGGTTTGGCAGTGGGCTAACACGGGTGCCCGTGTCACCTGACACGGCCCGTGTCAGCAGGTCTGGAGCGAATATTTTTTTATCACGATGCTTGGGGGCCAACATGGCCACCCGTGTCAGCCGACCCGGCCCGTGTTGGTCAAGACGCTACATCTTCCAATTTTTGTGAATTTTTGTGCTAAGTGACTCTGGAGGGTATTTTGGGCATTTCTTAGTGCTGTTATTGGACCTGAGAGTATTTTAGACACTTTCTGAGAAGGAGAAAGGGACATTTTTTTATGGTACGAAAGATTTTATGGGAAAGTTGAATGCTGTCAAGTGATCGGGAGAAGGAAGATTTTTCATGAGCCATCGCGATTGAAGATCAAATTCCTCCATTATTCTTGTAATGTTTATCTACTCTTTTGTAATTTCTTTTAGTACTTTGAGTAGCTAAACCCCCCAATGTTAGGGGGGTGTCCCTGAATTGCATTGTAATGACTTGAATTTTCATTGTTTTATGAGATATTACTTTTTCCCTTAATCTTTTATTATGCAATGTTTTTAACGCTTTTCGATCGGACAAATTGAAATTGATTTACTGTTAGGGTTTAGGTCGGACCAACCAACCTAACGCTTTTGCATAATAATATTTTAGTAGATATTGCCTAGGAATGGGGATACCCTATAATAATCGAATTATTCTTGATCAAATATAATTCTTGTGATTCTTTCTTGACCGCTAAGGAATTAGGATAAAGATAGAATCTCAAAGGTTTTTCTGCTAAGGAATGAGGGAAAAATAACCTTAAGGGTAAGGTTTATCTAGAGTAATGTTTCATCGAAAAAGGATTTAGAGTTTTTGCAGTGCAATTTATACACTTCCTCTAGCATGTTTCTCATACCTGTTTTAAGTCAAGTTTATAATTTTGTTCATTTTATTATTCTTAGTTATAACTTTTAAACAATCAAACCCCAAGGAACTTTTGTTTAATTGAATTAGCAGCTGCACTTACAATCACGCGTAGTCCTCGAGATCGATTCTGGGGATAACCCCTATTATTACTACATCATAAAAATAGTACACTTGCTATTTTAACGATCAAGTTTTTGGCGCCGTTGCTGGGGATTGCCAAAATATAAGTGTTTGATTTTAATTCAATTGGAATTTTGTTACTCAGTGACTAAAATTTTATTTTTTGTTATTTTTTTTTTTTTATTTTATAACTGTTGGTTTGTTACTATTACTACTAACCTGCGTCTAAAATTTTTATGCGAGGAGAACCCTCAGCTAATTTTAATTTTGACGCAGAAATTGAAAGAACGTTACACGCAAAGCGTAGACAAGCAAGACTGGCAGCTTCAGTAGCAGAACCTTCAGTTCAAACACCAGAAGAAGAAAGAGTTTCTGTTCATTCAGAACAATCAGATTCAGGTTCAGAACCAGGTTCAGACGTGGATATAGATACTGTGGTTATGGCTGGAAATCAACCAGCAGAGAGACTTCTGGGCGATTACGATGGAGCCAATGCACCGGCTGGTAGGTTAACAATTGTGAACCAACCGGTGAATGTGCCGAATTTCCAGTTGCATCCAAGCACTATCACTCAACTTGAGAGGAGACCTGTCACCGAAAAGGTTAATGAAGATGCCAACAAACATCTGCAGAGATTTCTGACTATGAGCACCACTCTTAAGATTGAGGGGCACACCGAGGAAGCAAAAAAGTTAAGAATGTTTCCTTTCACGCTTGCGGAAGATGCTGAAGAATGGTTCTACTTATTACCTGCTGGGAGTATTACCACTTGGGAAGAGATGGAGAAGGCGTTTCTGAATGAGTATTTTCCGGCCACTGTTTATATCCGAAAAAGATATGATATTGTGAACTTTAAAAGAAGGACAGAGAATCACTTGGCGAAGCCTACAGGAGGTTTAAGAAGGTTTTGGTAGCCTGTCTGACTCATATCATGGATTAAACAGAGCAGATGCTGATGTTCGTAAATGGCCTCCGAATGAAAACTAAGTAACTTATTGATACAGCTGCTGATGGATAATCCAACTTCACCACCGCGACTGGTATCAAGAAGATTATTGAAGCTATTGCGGCCAATGAACATTTGGTGTTATTTTGCCGTTGTTGCCCTGGTTAAGGGTGTGTGTGGTTAAGCGCGTAGGCGTGTGGTCCTTAGTGGGACGGGTAGATTAGAGGTGTCGGAAGTAACTCTTGGGGTATAAGTAGTAATAGTAATATATTTTATTATTATTATTATTATTGCCATTTTTAGTATTATCATTATTATGCTCAATATTATTATTATTATTATTATTACTATTATTAACATGAGTAGTATTATTATTATTATATTTATTATCACTATTACTATTATTATAATTAAAAATAAAAATCTGATTTAATTAGAATATGGGTTAGTGGAGAAAAATAAGGACAGTTTGGGCATTAAGCTGAGATTAGTGAGAACCAGTGAGTAGGGTTAGTCTTAATCAGTTTTCACAAAAAGAAGGGCTAGAGAGAGGAAGAACAAGGAAGAACTAGGGCTTTGAAGAAACAATTTTTCGCAGGAATTTTTTGAGCAAATTCGAGGTAAGGGGGTGAATTGGTTTAATATTGGTGGTATGATCATGAGAGGGTAGAGGGGAGTCCTTAACCCCGTAGGGATTCATATGAATATATGCTGTTTTATGAATCTAATGTACATAATAAAGTCTGTGATGAAAACTCTGTAAATCGAATTGTTGCGTTTCTGATTTGTGTGATATCTTGATGCTGTTGCTGATGTGTGAATGTATATGTTGCAGATCTGGTTCTGTTGCAGGTTGGGACAACGAATTTAGATCTAGAAAATACCCAATTGATTAGTAATGATATGTGAAAGAGGTAAGATGGAAAATAGGACCTAAAACTGATGTAGAAACAATTTTAGGACTGATATGGAGTGTGGAAGAGAGTTCAAAGTGGCAGAATTCGGACTGATATGAAAAATGAGGATTTTTCACAGTCTCTGCCCATACGCGTAACAGGGAAGGCGTTCCGCGTATGGCTTTGTGTGCCAGAGGGCAATATGTAACGCCCCAGTCAGTTTTGTCAGTTTTGTCTTTTTAATTAATTGAGTCGTTTTTGATTATTTTATTATTATATTATTTTATTTCTGACTTTTTTTTGAAAATATGTTATTTTTCATCGTGATTATGTTTTATCGCGTTTTGGGAACGTTTGCGAGATATTCGAGCGTAGGGGTATTTTGGGTCATTTTGCTTTATTTTGTTAAGTTAGGATATAATAGAAATAGAAAGAGAGAAAAGTAGAAAAGAAAGAAAAATAGAGAGAAAAAGAGAAGAAGGAAAAGGGAAAGAAAAGAGAAGAAGAGAACAAAAGAGAGAAAACTTGGAAATCAAGAAATCAATCAACCGACTTTCTAAAACACGATTTAATCGGGTAAGGGTGCGAAACTCGATTATCTTATCATTGTGTATGATTATGTATGTGTGTGTGCATGTTGTCTTGCTTTTTACATAGTTTTCGGTTTTAGGTCGAAAACGAGTAAACGAGTAGAAATCGATGTTTTCACGGTCGGAAATCGATATAATTTGCGTGGTATGATCACAATGTGTTTATGAGTCATTGTTGATAATTGTTTTGCTGTTGGAATTGTTTTGGAATGAAAAATGAGGTTTTTGGGAGTTTTGGAATAGTGTAACCCGTAACAGAATTTTTCTGGTTCTCGTGTGATTCGCCAGGCGAATTTGGGATTCGCCAGGCGAATTAAGTCTCGCCACTCGTTCGCCAGGCGAAGTACTGGCGAAGGGGGATTCGCCAGGCGAAATAGAAAGTCGCCAGGCGAAATCGGAAAGACAGAATTGGGGTAGCTTCTGTAACTTTTGGGGTTTTTCTAATTTTGTAGTTCGCCACTAGTTCGCCAGGCGAAGTGCTGGCGAATGGGGATCCGCCAGGCGAAATCCTAAGTCGCCAGGCGAATCTGCTTGTTTCTCAATAATTCTTTTCTTTGAAAATTTGTAACTTTTGATCCGTAAGTCGGATTGGGCCGTGGTTGGGTGCGTTAGAAAGCTTTTGAGTTGTTCTTTCTTATTACAATGGTTTGGAGATTGTTGGCCGATTTAATTATGTCGGGAATTTGAAATGTGTTGTTTGTTGACTTTTACCGTTTTAATGATGTGCATTTGATGTGTTATTATGCAATATGTTGTTGGTGCGGATATTGTATGACCGTGTACTGTTGTGTGATGAAATTGCATGAAATACATATTATGATGATGATTGGTGGCCTTAGGGCAAGAAAATGCAATGTGTGGTAATTGATGATATATGCATGATTATGGATGTGTATATGTGTGTATTTTAAATGTCATGAGTCATTGTATGCCAAGCATCATGATATGCATTCTTGTGACTTCGTGAGCGACGGATTGATTCCAGAGGGAATCCGCTATAACATCGTGCGCCTTAAAAATAAGAGGACTGAAAGCGATCTGATCGGATCGTGCGCCTTAAAAATAAGAGGACCGAAAGCGATGATTATAGACGATCGTGTGCCCATGTGGGGGTGTGAGCGATCGGGTCGTGTGCCCGTGTGGGGTGTGAGTGACGGGGAACATCGTATGCCCGACGGGGAGTTACACTAAGTAACGAGCGATGGTTCCAGCAGAGTTCCTGAGTGAACTAGTGATGAGAAATGTTGGAAGTCGGTACCGCATATGCATTGCATAGAGTCGTTGTGTCAGTCTCTGTGCATTTGCATAAATCATGGATTAATTGTGTATGGAATTGTGAATGTGATTGATGAGATGGAATATGTATAATTGTATTGATGATGAGTGTATTGTGTATGACTGATGTGTATTGGTATTGGATACCCGAGAATTGAATTGTGTTGTGTTATATTTGATTATGGTGCATTTGTGGTGAGAATATTTTACTTGTGCATTTCTGTGTTGATATATAATTACATGCAAATGTATTATGATTGTGTTTCTCACCCTTCTGCTGTTTTATAATGCTCTATGAGGCATTGCAGATTAGAGTTGCTGGAGGTCTTTTTGTGAAGCTTAGGTCTTCATTCTTTTGTCGGTCGGCTCTGATATGTGACACCGGGTAGTCGGGGTGATCGAGTGTGATTATTTTGTATTATGTATATGTATCTTTTGGATTGTACATGTATGGTTGTATATGACACATACACTTTTATGATATATATATATATATGAGATTCAGTTACGGATTTTCCGCTTTCATTCTGTTTCTGAATTGTGGGTGTATTACTACCTGAATTGTTGCATATCTTTATGAGCAGGTGTTGTATGTTTGCTTCAAATTGATGTGGCGTCTCCAGTGTATGCCGTGAATGTGTAAATATACTCTGATGAAAATTTGAATTTTTTTTATCGCTTTAATAGCTTGGGGGTATAGATTGGGGGTGTTACACAATACGCGTAACAGGCAGGTTGTTACGTGTATGACCAAGCGTTACGAGAGGTATACGCGCATGGAGCTCACTTGTGACACGACCCTCTGCCCATACACGTAATGGTACGCGTATGGAATCTGGCCTTACGCGTATGAGAGGGAGTACACGTATTTGGATCTGAGAGTGGAAATTCTGAGAGAAGAAACGTCTCTACCCATACGCGTAATAGGTAGGGCAATACGCGTATGGCAGGGCGGGAGGAGGGGCATTATGCGTCTCGTATGCAGCTGGATGGGAGAGGGAGCTGGGCAATACGCGTACGACACAAGGCAATACGCGTATGACCAGCGAGGGTGCAGAATTCTGCTGTTCTGCAATTTCTTTCCCGTTTTTGCGTCCAAAGCAGTTCCTTTTGGTTTGAGAGGTTGGGTATAGATGTCTGAACCTAAGAAATGTATAATTGGTGATGAAAATAATTAATTTAGTAATTTTAGTGAATTAATTAGATATTTAACTAATTGACGCCAAGTGAGGGATGCTCGGTTGTGGGGTGTATTGCGGTGAATGAATATTTCATGTGTGATCAGGAGGATCGTGAGGATGTGTAATTTTTATTATACATGTGTCGTATGCATTATTTATTGTCATTCATTCATGGTGTGTCGGTGGTGATGAATCATTGCTCAGGAGGAGTGTATGTGATTCATCCGAACTCCAATGTGGAGTATGGTGGAGATAGATCATTGGCAAGTAGGGGTGTATGTGATCTATCCAGATTCTATTAGGGATCGGGTTCGATTGAATGAACCATGGTGTATTGGTACCACATATGCATTGTGTCAATGTCATAGAGTTGCATTGCATTATTGTTTGTTTGGTGAATTGTGAATAAAATGACAAGTATGTCGTGATGGTGTGTTACTAGTGTGTGATTGCGTGAGTACTACTCTTATCATGTATTATGCACCGTTTATTATTGAATGTAGTTCTCACCCCTTTGTTATTTGTTGCGTCTGTGCTTCTTCGGAAGTACAAATAATCCAGGTACTTGAGTGTGCATGGAGTGCGTGTTGCTTGATCGAGTCTTAGGAGTCACTCGGATACGTAACACGGGATTTGGGGAATTTTTATCATTAGTTATTCGTTATTAGTTATTTATTTTGTTACTGTAATACCCCAAAATTTGCTCTCCCTTTTTGTCATCATAGCATAGCATTATCATTTATCATATCATATCCACCTCATTAGCATTGCATTGCATCTTTAAGATAGAAAAATGAAGCATAGCATCCCTCTTACCATCAAGGCATGTGATCAGGTGGAAGGTGGACAATCAAGGGATCATTCAAAGCACAAAAAGGTCAATCAAGTTGCCTCAAGGCAAGCCAAGAGGTCTCTCATGTCTTACACTATCTCAATTGATCATCCACAATCTCAAGGAAGTGAGATCCAATGGGAGATTGAAACAATACATACTTCATCATGCAAAAGGTTCAAAAACTGAAGGAAAACCCTCAAAAGAGATAGCTCATTGATCCAAAGTCACCCTCAAATGGCATATCTCATCATCCTTTAAGAGGGTAGACAACATACTCTGAGGAATTTGAAATTGAACACTGCACTTTTCCCTCCTAACTAGAGGGGGTCAAAATTAGGGTTTCTAATAAAATCAGGGAATCTTTTTGGACAGAACTTGTTGTCATGGTATTCTACATGTCCTTAAGTGTATGTATGTGGAAAATTACCTCTCAATTGGTTTTAGAAGTGGTTCAATTGGAAGAAAGATAAAAAATCAGAGAAATTGGGGTCAAGTCAAATAATCAGAGGAAAAAGTTAACTCTTGACTTTTTGAGGCCAAATTCATGAAATTCATGTTATATGTGACCAATGTACAAAGTTTGATCAAGAAACTCCAAAGGAATCATAAAAAATCAAGATGTGGAAAGTTGCCATTTTTGGAAGAAGTAGGGTTACTAAATAAGGCAAGTTTTGGCCATTTGGCATCAGAGTTTGAACCAAGGCCATTTAAAATTGAAGCACCAAATGAAAATTCCACTCGGCCATAACAAAAGGTCTTGCTTTAAGCTTCAAATCCATGTGTATAATATCTCCATTGGATAAAAATTGAGTGAGATATGATTGATCAAAGTTGGAGGAAAGTATGTTCAAAACCAGGTCATGACCAAGGATTCCCAGGCCTATGCGCAGTCATTTCCTCAAACACCTAGGGTGCCAAATGTCAAGCTCAATTTCTCCAAGAAGAAAGCTCCAAATGAAAAACTTTTCAACATGAAAGTTGTTCATTGCAGTGTCATCTTCAATATTCATGTTGGACAAATTTTGGTTTGATCAAGTTATGAGATAGTTTTAAGGGTTCAAAGTCATGGTGATTATGCTGAAAACCCAGGCGCCATGTTGCCTTGCCAACCAACCAGTTGCCACGCCGTACACCAGTCTTGGTTTCTAAAGTTCCAAGTCACTTTTGAGTGTGTTCCAAGCTTAAATTCAATTCACTTTTCATACAAAACTTGTAGTATTACCTCTCTTCTTTCCAATGATCCCAAAACCCTATCAAATCACTCACAATACATGGAGAAATTCATCTTCAAACAACCATATCTCCATTGTTCCAAACTGCCATAAAAAACCAGAAAAAAACCAAATAAATGTTGTTGTTGTTTTACCAGCTTGCACGTGCATTGGTCACACTCTCAAACCTTTGCTTCATTTAACCAAACACCTTTATACTCACCATGTCACGTGTTTCATTCATACATAGAAGTGGAAAGTTAGAAGCTTGTAGAACAAGTTGGTAATATAACCAGCCGTGCCATTTCACCTCCACCATAGTTTGTCATGTGCTGCCACCACCATATCATTGTTCTCCCTAACTAACTTGACTCAGTTAGTTAGGGATGACTCACCTTAACTCAACTGTGACTCATTTAACTCACTCACTAAACCATGGTTAACTCACATTATAAATAGAAGTCTCACCCTCTAATTTCATTTTCAACTCATTTTTCACACATTCACTTCAGAAACTCTCTCCACTCTCTCTCTGATTCGTTCATTTCTCTTCCATTTCAACGCTCATCTTCCATATTCAACTCAGAATCACTCTTCTTCTCTCTCAATTTCATCATATTGCAACTTGTTTGGAAGCTTGGATTTCATTCATCTCCACTGAATCATCATCAACCACTTCAGTTAAGCCTTTATTTGGCCAAGTAAAGCTCAAGGAAGAAGCATTTTTCTCTGGTATTCTTGTGTATTCAAGGCTTCATCAATTTCAGGTTTGAGCTCTTGAACTCGTATTGCACGATTTCTGTTCATTTTCATGTGTTTCTTGTTTATATAAGCTTGATAGAAGCTCTGCTTACTCTGGCTAGTTGATAGGCCTTCTAAAGGCGTAGTTGCAAAACTTAGGGCATGAATTCATCTCCTCCGTTCTTGCTATGTGTGCATGTTTTGTGGTTTTTATGAGCATATTCTTGATCTACATTACTTCAGCTTCAATTTGGTATGCGATTTGTGTGTTTTGGTGAACATGTGAGTTTACAGGTGGTGGCTGTTGGCTGGAGAAGATGACCGGAGGTCATCTCCGGCCGGTGATCTTGAATGCTAGGGTTTGCGTGTGTTCTAATCGTGTCCGTTTATTTTTCCTCATCGTGTGGTTCAAAAGCATGCCAGCACATTAAAATCAGTGTGCCTCTCACGTGCCAATTTTCTGAACTCACTTAAACTTTGTGTGGTGTGGCACATGGTATGGAGTGTGGACATTCATGTACATGCATTGATTTTCATTACTTTGACTTGCCTGTGGACTTGACTTAATCCAATGGTCACGCGTGAGTCAATTTTGTTGACTGGGTGAGCATGCTAGTTATTGTGGATTGCGCCTAATTGGACTTAAGCCATATTGCTTTTTACACCTCCCTGTTCCAAGGCCCAAACATTTTGAACTGAATATTTGCTATGCGTACACCCCTCTCATTTTCAATTTCATTTTATTTTCTTCATTTTCTACATGTTTGCTTTTTAATTTTTAAAAATACCAAATAGCATCATAAAATTCCATAAAAATTCATGAACATCATTAAGGCATTTAGAAATTTTTTGATGATTTTATTTTCTGATTTTATGACATTTTTGCCCCTATTGCATATTTTCTTTGAATTTTTTCATTTGTGTGCATTCCATTGATGATACATGATTTTGTTCATTTTTGTTCTTGATCATAAAAAATGGTTTTGCTTTGGTTCTTTTTGAATTGAGTCATTAATACCTTGAGGTATATCATATGATTTTTATTTGATTTTTTTAGGACATTTTATGACATGTTTGGATGTCCATCTTTGCATTACTTTGCATGTGCATCCAATTTGACCTAAGTGCATTGCATAAAGCTTTTTTGCCTTGAATTTTTACATGCTACTTTGATATATGATTCACTTATGATTTGTGTATATTTAAACCATGCTTGCATAATTTTCATAAGTCCATTTGATTTTTGCTTAAAGCATTACACTTGAAGCATAATAACATGTCATATCCTTGTAATCTTTGTGCATGTTTACATGTTTTCTTTTGTGCATACTTGCATGATCATTTGCATATTTTATGAGCTATTCATGTGACATTATAGGTCATTGATATACATTATATGTCATCATTGCATATTCATTGTCATGTGAACTTGGTGCATCCTTAACATGTTGTGCTTGCATTTCCTTTCGTTTGAACTTCCACTTCAATTCTACTTCTCCTTTTACCTCTTGATTGTCTTGATAGTTGCTTCATGAATACTTGTGAGATGTTTGTGAATCATTTTTCATTTCATTTCAATTCTGATCCTTGGATCACATGTTCCATTTATGCATGTTTCTTTCATTTCTTTTCATCTTTCATCTTCCTTTTCTTATGGTAACATGTTCTAATGCCATGGATGATGATTGTTGCTCATTCACTTGAACTTGCTTGATAATAATCATTTGTTTTCCATATGATGCACATTCTGGTTGTGACAATAGGATTTGATTTCTCATCTTATTCTTTTGAGCCTTATTGTACATTAAATGTTTCTTTTACTTCTTATATTTCTTACACATGTTTACTAACCATGTAGGGGCTTTGGTAAGTTGCAATCGAGTGTGGATAAGAAATCCACATTCAAACCTCTTTCCTTTCATCTCTTTTAAAATTCAATCTTGTGTTTTGTTAAGCACTTATGTGCTTTCTTTTAATAACTCATCACTTTCCCTTTTTGAGCTACAATTCATCTTCTACTTTAGAAGTGAATTGTCTAACTCATTTCTTCTTTAGACTTTAGGTTTAAAACCTCACAAACCCTTAGGATCACTCCCTTAACTAATCAATTAGGATTGAGTCTTAGTTCATATAGACTTTTACCTTTATCCTCTCTTGAGTCTTTCATCTTCTCATCTTAAAGAAATTTCAAAATATCTAATAAAGGTAGGCATTTATTGGATTTAGGCCTTTCATATAAAGAAAAGATTATAAGGGGTCTTCTCTTATAATCTTAGAATGTGTAGCATATGGCCCATCTTGGGTCAATGTGTTAGACATTTGATCTTGTATGAGGGATGTAAATGCAATACTTGTTGAAGGTATAAATAAAAAACATCTCTTCACATAACCAACAAAAATACTTAATAAAGGCATGACACCTATTGTATTTAGGCCTTTCTTGTGGGAACAAGGAAGTGGGGGATCTTCTCTCATTTCCTTGGAATGTTTAGCGTACGTCCCGTCTTGGGTCGATATGCGAGGCATTCGATCCTATATGAAAGACTTAAATACAATACGAGTTACAAAACACCAAAAACATTCAAAACACTTCTTTCTTCCTAAAAGACAAAAACAAACAATAACGTCTTTCCTTCGGGAATTCTTTTCTCAACTCATTCACTCTCAGCGTACGAACGTGCTCCTTCTCGTTCTCTTGCAAGATGGTAACGCACTCGGACCAGCGAGCCTACAACACCTGAGCCAGAACGTTAGCCGTTCCCTAAAAAACACAAACAACTTTCCCTAGGTGAGGGGAACTACGTCGCTCTGATTCTCATGCTCCCGATGAGATACGTAGGCAGTGGGGTAGGGCCCATGCGAGCACTTCTTTTATTTTCCCTACATTTGTTTCTCTTTCTCTCTCCATTCCTTTTTTTAGTTCCTTTTCCAGTATCCTTTCCTTACACCCTTTGATCGAAACAAGCAAGCGTGGATCCCATCGGGTACGATGGACGCGAGGGGGTGCTAATACCTTCCTCTCGCGTAACCGACTCCCTTACCCTTTCTCTTGGTCGCAAGACCATGCTTTTCCTTCCCTTCAGGTTTATGCGGTGTTTCCTTTCCCTCTCTTGGGATAAATACACATTGCTGGCGACTCTGTTTGGTGCCACTTTCGCGTTTGTACTTGGATGAAAATCCCGGGAGCGACAGCTGGCGACTCTGCTGGGGAAAGGTTGACCTATTGCTGGTCCATCCTAAGCGAGTCAATCCTAGCGCTTGTCTGTTTTTTTTTTCATTGGGTGTTTACTGTTGTGCTATATTTACCATTTTATTGTATGGTTATTTACTGTTTTACTGTACATTACTGTATTTACGGCTTTTTAGCATTACATATCATATTATTATTGTTGTGCTGGACTGTGCTGTTTTCTGTTTGGCGGGATGGGATTTCTGAGAGATAAGCCCATTACACAGGCTTGAGTATACACTTAGGATTAAAGTGGAGAGTAGTGGGACCTACGTGCCGTCTGGAGTGCGTTGGGTATTCACGAAATTCACAGCCAGACGAGGCTATCTTGGGACCCATCATGGCGTACGCATCTTGCGTATTCCAGGATGTCGATCTAGAGAGCTGTCGACTCTAGTGACCATTCCCGAGGACTCAGTTGCGGCACTCCTCCCGAGATGTGACAGTGGCAGACCACATTCTGTGGCAAACCCATTGCACATTCTCGACCCGAGGACCCAATGCTGGGAACTTGCCATAGGGTTTCCTTTTTGGAAAGAGAATCAGTGGAGGCACTCCTCGATTGGCGATTGTACTGTACCCCGAGGGATGAATGTACTATTGCTTCTCGACCTCAGTGCCAGAAGCTGAGGACCTTTCATTTTGGAGAATCAGTTGAGGCCTCCTCGATTGATGATGATGCCAAACCAGAAATGGTGAACGTATCATCATTCTTTAACCTGAGAGCCCGGGATATTGAACATCCTAGTACCCACATGTGAGAAGGGGGGGTTGTTTGCAGGTTTGCAGGTAACCATAACTTCCTACATACCCGGTTTTCTATTGACATTATACAAAGGGAGGGTTCATCCTATTATATTCAGACGGTTTCTATTTATGGTTCCATATTGTTCCCAGAGCTACACTGACACCGCACACCGTCCAGCACAGACACCTGATTACCTGATCACATTGCCCTTTTGCATTGCATTATCATATCATAACGATTATGTTTGTCAATTTCAGGTGCATAATATACTTCTGATTCCAATCCATGGGTTCAACAGAGAATGAAGAGAGAAGGAAGAACAATGTTTCTTACAAGTTTCCCGACCCTACCTTGGATTCATTGCTCAAAGTTATAGATATGGCCGACCCGGATGTTCTTGATAGGTTTCAAAAGAAGTATGGGAATTTGGTTAGGATGGTCCGTACTATCACGAAGTATGAACATGATGTTTTGCACACTCTGCTGCAATTCTACGAGCCTTCGTTGAGATGTTTCCTCTTTCCAGATTACATTTTGATGCCAACGCTAGAAGAATTCTCATTTATTTTGGGGATTCAATCATGTATGCAATACCGTTCTTTTCTGGTAGCTCTCCTAGTGTAAAAGAAATTGCCGCTGCAATGCAAATGGATCAGTCCGTGATGAAGAGTGGTATGAGTAACAAAAACGGAGTTGATGGATTCCATCTGGAATTTCTCTTTGATCAAGCCCAAGAGGCTGCTAATGCTAAAAACTGGACGGTTTACAACTCCATTTTGGCTCTTTGCATATATGGCCTAGTTCTTTTTCCCAATCAGCAAGACTTTGTGGATATGCAAGCTACGGGAATTTTCGTTCTTAAAAATCCAATACCTACTTTGTTGGGGGATTTTTAACATTCCGTGCATTACAAGAATGAGAAAAGAAGGGGAGGCCGTGTTAGTTGTTGCACTCCACTGCTATGCCATTGGCTTTTCAAGCATTTGCCTCAAACATGTGCCTTTGTGGAAACCATAGATGTTGTGAAATGGTCCGAGCAAATGATAGGTTTAACTGCTGATAATATTGTCTGGTTCGATCATCGGTTGTTGAGAATTGAGCTTATCACAAGATGCGGAAGTTTTCCAAATGTACCTCTGATTGGCAGAAAAGGAGGGATCAATTATAATCCAATTTTGGCCATCCGACAGTTCGGGTATGCTTCCAGGGGTCCTCCTACAGAGCAAGACGTGGAAGAATCTTTGTTCTTCACAGGAACTAAAGATGAGAAGGTGGTAGAAGTACTGAATGCTTGGAAAGATAAGCATAAAATTGGAAAAGCGGTTTTTGGGAAAGGAGATTGTAGGTCTTATCTTGAATATGACAGATGGATTGAGACGAAAGTAAAGGAATTACTTTTGCCCTTTTCAAGGAGACCTCTTGTACGTTCAGTACAGCCTGAACAACCCACCATGGTGGCTATTGAGGAGTGCGAGAAATGGAAGAAAATGGTTAAAGAGCTGCAGATAGAGAACTCTGGAATGAGCAGATGTCTTCAGAAAGCTCTAGCGGACAACAAAGAGTTGGAAAAGAGAGCATTGAAAGCGGAGAAAACCCTGGCAGCCAAAGAAGAAGATTTTGATGACAGAGCTCGATACTTCCGGAAACTTACTTTGGGAGCAAATGATACCAGTCAGGCTCACAAGACTACAAAACAGGCTTTAGCCCGAAGCAAGGAATCATTAGCTAAACTTCGTAAGCTTGGGATGAAGTCAGAATTGAAAACTCTGAGCTGCTAACCCAGTTAAAAGACAAAGATGAAGAGTTGAAGAAAGCTCATGTAGAAAGAAGAAAGTATCGAGAAGACCTGGGCAAAAGCCAAAAACAGGTAAGGAACGCCGAAGATAAGCTGCAAATTGCCAACAAAGAGCTTGAAGACGTCACGGCGGATCTGAATCTGGTTAAAATTCAAGTTGGAATTAAGAGGCACAAAGGAGCCGGTGAAAATGAAGCCTTGTTGATGCACATGGGTTCGTTAGAGGATGCGTTGGGAAAAAGGGACGTCGTAATCAAAGAGCTGTTTGAGAAGCCACATCATCAGCGTACCCGCATCCTGTTCGAAGAGATTAAGTATTCCAGCCAGAAGCTGAAAGACGTAGAGCTATCAGATTAGTGATTTTTGTCGCTTCTTTGTAATTGGTAATGGTTACCATCAGGATTGTTGATGGATCCATTTGACTGCTTGTTTCTTATTCTGTTGCTGAAACTATGACTAATGTACTCGAAATTTTTTGGGAATTTGTATGAAAGGAGCTATTTCTGTTCACAATTTCTGGTTTTCAGATATATGTGATGTGTTATCTGCACGCGAGCACACTACAAAATCACTATGTTTGGTTGTCAGACATTTGTGGTGGGTGTATATGAATATCTCTTCAAAGCAAAACTCACTAATCATGATTTCTGGTCGTCAGGAATTTGTGGTTATGATTGGAATCAGGATGTAAAAAGTATCTTGAAATGACAAACATAACTGTGCATTTGCATTTGCATAGCATATCATTTTTGCATTGCAGGTTTTCTTCTTTTGCAGGCGCCTGCTAACCTTTATTTGGTTTTCAGGCACGATAGCTGACACCCCAGTTCATCGATATTCTACCCGACGTAATCAAGCCAGAGTAATGGAACAAGTTCAGACTGAGTTAGCTGATTTGAGGGGAAGAATGGAGCAGTTCATGAACCTTATGCAGGGGATCGCTCAAGGTCAGGAAACTATGAGGGCTGGTCAAGAGGCCATGAGAGCCACTATTCAGAGATTGGAAACTGAATTCCCAAATCACAATGTGCGCACTTCCCCCGTTGGCAATGTCCCTACTGGTGGAGTGCATCTGGGACTTGATGATAATGGTTTGGAGGATGGTCCAGAGGACCAGTCTACCACACTCAACAACGACAGGGGTTTCTACAATGATGACCGGAAGTATGAAGGGCTGGATGAAAGACTCAGGGCTATTGAGAGCCAAAATCCTCTGGGGATTGACGTGGAAGACATGGGTCTCGTGCAGGGTGTGAGGATTCCTCCCAAGTTCAAGCTTCCTACACTGGATAAGTACAATGGCAGCACCTGTCCCAAAACACATTTGCAAGCTTACAATCGCAAGATTGCCGCCTACACCGAGGACCAAAAGCTCTGGATGTACTTTTTCCAGGATAGCCTGTCAGGCGCCTCCCTGGAATGGTACATTAAGCTGGACAGGGTTCATATAAGGAGCTGGAAAGATTTGTGCGCTGCGTTTCTGAAGCAGTATCAATATAATATGGACATGGCACCTAATCGTACTCAATTGCAGAGTATGACTCAGGATAACAAGGAGGGCTTTAAGCAGTACGCACAGAGATGGAGAGAATTGGCTGCTCGAGTTCAACCACCTTTGGGTGATCGTGAGATGGCTGATATATTCATGAGCACACTTCAAGGGACGTATTTGGATAGACTTGCTGCATGTCCTTCCACGGGGTTTGCCGATATAGTCGTTGCTGGGGAACGAATAGAAAGTCTGCTGAAATTGGGTAAGATTCAAGATGTCAGTGGGACTGTTGCTTCAAGTTCGAAGAAACCCTTTGCCAATGGACCAAGGAAAAGAGAAGGGGAGTCCAGCGTTGTGTATAGAGGAAAGGGCAGAGGCAGGACTCAATCTTACCATCAGGTGGATGCTGTAACCATTCCGGTTCCAGCAGTACAGCAAGCTCCAGATCAGCAAGCTAGACCCTGATTCCAGACTAATAGACAAAGGGACCGTAAGTTTGATCCTTTGCCTATGACATATGCTGCTTTGTTACCACAACTGCTCAAAGAGAAGTTGGTTGAACTTTGGACTATGAAGCCACTAGATACCGGAAAATTGCCTCAAGGTTACGATGCTAATGTTCGATGTGAATTTCATTCTGGTGCGCCAGGCCACTCAATAGAAAAGTGCTGGGCCTTTCAACATAAGGTTCAAGATCTGATTGACGCAAAAGCTATTAATTTCTCTAAGCCGCCGAATGTTCGTGATAATCCAATGCCTCATAATGGAGGTGCAGGCACGAATGCTATTTTTGATGGTGAGAAGTTGAATTTGATTACTGATGTTAATTTGGTAAAGACTCCGCTGTTGATTGTAAAAGAACGTTTGTTAAAAGGAACGGTATTTCCTGGATGCGCCTCTGATTGCGAGGATTGTTCAAAACAGGTTAATGGTTGCAGTAAGTTGAAAGTTGGACTGCAGGATCTTATGGACGAAGGAAGACTTCAGTTTGATAAGATAGAGAAGGAGAAAGATGTTTCTGCCGTTACCATTTACTATAATCCAGTTGAGATACAGGTGCCTGTTGAGGAGCCTGTTGCTATCATCGTGCCCGAGAGGCCGAGACCAGTTACGATTATAGTTCCTGAATCGGCTGCTTATGTGTCTAATAGGGCAGTTCTGTGGCAATATGGAACCGATACTCATCAAGGAGGAAGTCAGCAGAAAGCAGAGGATATTGGTACCGGTGTTGAGAATGTCAGTGGACCAAGTGGTTTCACCAGGAGTGGTCGACTGTTTGCTCCCCATACTCTAAGGAATGATAAAGAGGCTGAAGCCGCTGCAAGAGCAAAAGGAAAACAGGTTGTTGATGACAAGGTGCCTGCTCAGGAAGAGGACCCTAAAGTCAATTTTGATAATGATGTTGAGGAATTTATGAGGGTTATCAAAAAGAGTGATTACAAGATCATTGACCAGCTTAATCAGGCACCCTCTAAAATTTCGATATTATCCCTGCTAATGAGTTCAGATGCACACTGGGCTGCTTTGTTAAAGGTTCTGAATATGGCATACGTTCCCCAAGAGATTACAGTGAATCAGTTGGAGGGAGTAATTTCTAATGTGAATGTGAGCCACGGGTTGGGGTTTACGAACAGGGATTTGACTCCAGATGGACGTAATCACAACAAAGTGCTGCACATCACACTTGAATGCAAAGGGGCTGTTTTATCACATGTGCTAGTCGACACAGGTTCTTCATTGAATGTGTTACCCAAAAAGGCCCTAATGAAGATTGAAGTAGATGGATTGATTCTTAGACCCAGTGATCTGATTGTGAGAGCTTTTGATGGATCCCAAAGATCGGTGTTTGGAGAGGTAGAACTACCAATACAGGTTGGTCCACAGATATTCAAGACAATCTTTCATGTTATGGACATTCAGCCTGCTTATAGCTGTTTGTTGGGCCGACCGTGGATTCACGCAGCAGGCACAGTTACCTTCACACTACATCAAAAGCTCAAATATGTGTTCGAGGGTCAAGTGGTTACTGTTTGCGGCGAGGAAGATATATTCGTGAGTCATTTATCCACTTTCAAATATGTGGAAATGGATGGAGAAATTCATGAAACCCTGTGCCAGTCTTTCGAATCCCTGAATATCAATAACTTACCAGAATCTACTTCAGCCGCAGTGGTGTCGAATGTGCCAGGTGGGCCGAGTGCATCAATTGCGTCATATATGCAGGCCAGAGAAGTGGTCGAAAGCGGGAATGCCCAGGGTTGGGGTAAAGCTATTGACGTGTTTGTGAAAGAAGATAAGTTTGGCATTGGATACCAGCCGGGCCGAACGCCAGTTCCCCGATTCCGTGGGCCAATCAATTTCAACAGTGGAGGAGTTATCAATCCCAATCAGTCCTGTTCAGCGATAGAAGATGACGCTGAAAGCTCAGCTTACTTGGACAGATGGGTGTATGCACTGGCTCCAGGCGAAGTATTGCAGAATTGGTCTAGCGAAGAAGTCGTTCATGTTGTACACCATTCAGAGTAATAATTCTTGTCTTTCATAATGCATAAAATCCCACACTCTGCCCAAGGTGTGAGGATCCATTTGTAGGGCCACCATATTTTCTCATATAATGTTCAAATATCAATAAAAGGACGTTTTTTGTTTACAAATTTGTGTTCCTTTATTCTTTCTTTATTTTTATTTTCGCACAAAGAAAATAAAAAATGATAATGCCCATTCTTTTCTTTTGTTTTCAAGCAAAAATAATCTAAAATAAAGCATAAATCCAATCATGCAGACTTGATTCTGTGAATTCCTCTGAAAATGATTCTGTTATGCCCACGTATGATTTCGACAATCCGATCTATCAAGCTGAGGAAGAAAGTGATGAAGACTATGAACTCCCAGAAGAATTAGCTAGACTGTTAAAACAGGAAGAAAAGACCATTCAGCCTCATCAGGAAGCTCTCGAGGTTATCAATATTAGGTCAAAAGAAAGCAAGAAAGAGATCAAGATCAGTGCAAGTCTGCGGGCTGATGTAAAGCAAGAGTTGATAGTCATTCTACGGGAATACGTTGACATCTTTGCTTGGTCATATCAAGATATGCCGGGTTTAGATACAGACATAGTTGTGCATAGACTACCATTGAAAGAGGATTGTCCACCGGTCAAGCAGAAGCTGCGCAGAACAAAACCGGAAATGGCGTTGAAGATCAAGGAAGAAGTACAGAAACAGTTGGATGCAGGTTTTCTGGCAGTAACCAACTATCCTCCTTGGGTGGCCAACATAGTACCGGTGCCGAAGAAAGATGGCAAAGTCAGAATGTGTGTGGATTACAGAGATCTCAACAGGGCGAGCCCTAAAGATGATTTTCCACTCCCTCATATTGATGTGCTGGTTGACAATACCGCTCAGTTTTCAGGGTTCTCATTTATGGATGGATTCTCCGGGTACAATCAGATAAAGATGGCGCCTGAAGACATGGAGAAGACGACCTTCATTACCCCTTGGGGTACCTTCTGTTACAAAGTAATGCCTTTTGGGTTGAAGAACGCAGGGGCAACTTATCAAAGAGCAATGGTGACGTTATTCCACGATCTAATTCATAAAGAGATCGAGTGCTATGTGGATGACATGATTGCTAAATCAAAGACAGAAGAGGAACACCTGATTAACTTGAAGAAGTTGTTTGAGAGGTTGAGGAAATTCAGGTTGAGACTGAATCCTAACAAATGTACTTTCAGCGTGCGGTCCGAAAAATTGCTTGGTTTCATCGTCAGTGAAAAAGGGATAAAGGTTGATCCTGCTAAGGTGAAAGCTATACAAGATATGCCTATACCGAGAACTGAGAAAGAAGTTTGCGGCTTTCTAGGGAGATTGAACTACATTTCAAGGTTCATATCTCACCTAACTGCCACCTGCGAACCGATTTTCAAAATGCTAAGAAAGGATCAAACGGTCAGGTGGAATGATGATTGTCAAAATGCATTCGATAAAATAAAAAGATATTTGCAGGAACCTCCTATTCTGATACCTCCAGTTCAAGGGAGACCACTGATTATGTACTTGACAGTGCTCGAAGGATCCATGGGTTGTGTTCTCGGTCAACACGACGAGATGGGTAAGAAAGAGCATGCTATTTACTACCTGAGCAAGAAGTTTACGGATTACGAGTCGCGTTATTCAATGCTTGAGAAGACATGCTGTGCACTCGCGTGGGCCACCAAGCGATTGAGACAATACATGCTCACACATACAACCCTGTTGATCTCAAAGTTGGATCCGGTCAAGTATATTTTTGAGAAACCAGCGCTTACAGGCAGAGTTGCAAGGTGGCAGATGGTACTGACAGAGTACGATATTCAATTTACTTTGCAAAAAGCAATCAAAGGAAGTATACTGTTAGATTATCTTGCACAACAACCTCTTGATGATTACCAGCCCATGAGATTTGATTTCCCTAATGAGGACATCATGTTTCTCAAAGCGAAAGACGGCGAGGAACCACTTCTGGAGGAGGGGCCTGACCCTGAATCCAAATGGAGTTTGATGTTTGATGGGGCGGTTAATATGAATGGGTGAGGAGTTGGTACGGTTCTCATTACACCAGAAGGTGTTCACATGCCTTTCACGGCCCGAGTAACTTTCGGGTGTACCAACAATGAAGCAGAATACGAAGCTTGCATACTAGGGATTGAGGAGGCTATCGATTTACGAATCAAGACCCTCGACATCTTTGGTGATTCAGCACTGGTAATCAATCAAGTAAAGGGAACTTGGCACACACATCAGCAGAATTTGATTCCGTATAGAGATTATACGAGGAGATTGTTGACATTCTTTACAACTGTCAAGCTATACTATGTTCCCAGAGATGAAAATAAGTTTGCAGACGCCTTGGCCACTATATCTTCAATGATCAAAGTGCATGGTTGGAACTTTGTACCCAGGATTGATGTATCTCGTCTTGATAGGCCTGCTTTTGTGTTTGAGGTTGATGCAGTGTCTGACGATAATCCTTGGTACCATGACATCAAATGCTTCTTGAAAAATCAAGAATACCCACCTGGGGCATCTTCCAAAGACAAGAAGACGTTAAGAAGGCTAGCCGGTAGTTTCTTCCTGAACAAAGATGGCGTGCTGTATAAAAGAAATTTCGACATGGTTCTGCTCAGATGCGTGGATAGATATGAAGCAGACCTGTTGATGATTGAGGTCCACGAAGGCTCCTTCGGTACCCATGCCGGAGGACATGCGATGGCTAAGAAATTGTTGAGATCAGGGTATTATTGGTTGACAATGGAGTCAGATTGCTGCAAGTATGCACGAAAGTGTCACAAATGCCAGATCTATGCAGATAAAGTGCATGTACCTCCAAATCCGTTGAGTATCATGTATTCACCCTGGCCATTTGCAATGTGGGGTATTGATATGATCGGGAAAATTGAGCCTACTGCTTCAAATGGCCATCGTTTCATCTTGGTCGCCATTGATTACTTCACTAAATGGGTTGAAGCAGCGTCTTATGCCAATGTCACTAAGCAAGTGGTGGCTCGTTTCTTGAAACGAGATATCATTTGTCGATATGGAGTTCCCGAAAGAATCATTACTGATAATGGTTCTAATTTGAATAATAAGATGATGGCTAAACTATGCCGGGACTTCAAAATCGAGCATCACAATTCTTCTCCGTACCGCCCGAAGATGAATGGCGCGGTCGAGGCGGCCAACAAAAATATCAAGAAGATTGTGTAGAAGATGGTTGTCACGTACAAAGATTGGCATGAGATGTTACCACTGGCTTTGCATGGGTATCGAACATCAGTCCGCACGTCCACTGGGGCAACACCATACTCGCTTGTATACGGTATGGAGGCAGTTTTACCAATCGAAGTTGAGATTCCTTCTCTCCGATTATTGATGGACGTTAAGCTGGATGAAGCTGAATGGGTACGAGCCAGATTTGATCAGCCGAGCCTTATTGAGGAGAAACGACTAGCAGCAGTATGTCATGGCCAGCTATACCAGCGCAGAATGAAGAGGGCATTCGATCAAAAGGTCCGACCTCAAGTCTACAAGGTCGGGGATGTGGTAATCAAGAGAATACTTCCTCCGAGTACAGATCACCGGGGTAAATGGACTCCTAACAATGAAGGTCCATTTGTGGTTAAAAAGGTTTTCTCAGGCGGAGCCTTATTGCTGACAACCATGGATGGTGAAGACTGTTCATCCCCTGTTAATTCAGATGCAGTTAAAAAATACTTCGTATAAAGAGACCCGCTGGATAAAAGAAAAAAAAATCCAGGCAAAAAGGGGCATCCCGGCGAACCAAAAACAGAATAAAGGTTCGGGCAAAAATTAGGGATATAATAAAAAATTGTACACCCGGTAAGTTGAAGACCCGAAAGGGCAACTTAGGCAAAAAAGGGTATCCCGGTGGATTGAAAACTTGAAAAGGCGGTCCACGCAAAAGAGGGATTAAAACGAATGACTGCAGTCTGAATTAATCTGTACGTTCTCTACTCTTCAGCAAACAAGCAAAATTCCAAAGGAGGAATTGGTCTGACCACGAGCTTCCGAAGGCGAAGATAATCAAGAGAGTTAGAATACATACTGGCTATAACAGAATCAGAAATCAGTTGGAATCCAATTTCCACATTATCATTAGGATATATTTCTTTTCTCAATTTTATGGCAATCGCCTCTTTCAGGAGTTTGCTTCTGATTGTAAAGTCGCCGATTTTGGCATTTCATCAATAAAATTGAATATTCAGTTACGAGCTTTTATTTTCATTTTACTGTTTTGTTTGCAAAAACGTCCGATTTTTGATAATAAAACATTACTTTGAAAATATCTTGGCCTTGCAAAAACATGCACAAAGACAATTAAAATTACTTTGCTTGTTGGACAACCTTGGATGGTGGACTCAAAAGACCACGCAATACCCTGGGGCATGTGCATATATTTTTTTCTGTTGCAGTTAATGAGTGCGGCCGATCCAAGCAGCACGAAAGTTATTTCTCAGCATAGTCAACAGATATTTGCTATGACTTGATACTGTTGTATCTTATTAAGTCGATTCTCGCATTCAAGATTTCCCACCGGGTTTTGTGACGGCAATGGTTGTCGAAGATTGAATTCTTCTGTGTTGATAAAGGTTATTAATGCAGTGAGCACTCCATGTCCACAACAGGTGCAAATCCTCCGGTACCTCGCAGATGATGTGAAGGGTAGTTCAAGACAGGGTGTTCGTCTAACAGTTTGAAAACGCTTGGTTTTCTATAAAATCCTCTTAAGAGACGAAACTTTTAGTACTAACATCCCTTGGGGAGTTTACTCTTGGCAAGATGTACCAGCAAGTGGTAGTATCATATCTCCCGTAGGTTTCAGCATGTGAAATTTGTCAAAGATTAATCCCCAGCGGAGTTATTGACCATCCCATGCATGGGGCATGTTATCTCCCCAGCAAAGGATACTCCCGATCTGTTATCCCCAGTAGAGTTTGAAGACGCTTGGTCTTCTGTAAAATCCTCTCAAAGGGCATTCCCCAGCACGAGACGCTTTAAAGAAGTTTTCGCTAGCAGAGTGTGTTGTGAACTCATTATCCCCAGCGGAGTCGTCAAAGGGAAAGTTCGCCCAACATGGGGCATTGTGACATTTATCCTAAGCTCGACAGTATTCTTCCTCAGCAGATTACCGTGGAATTGCTTTGGGTTTCCCTAACAGATCTATAGGGACTCTTTCTCAGCATGTTGCAGCGGATTGTCTTTCAACCAAGATTTGCATGTCCCCGACAGAGCAGCCCTGATCCCTAGCAAGATTGTATCTCTGGTAATGGTACCCCCATAGAGTTCAGTATTGAATCTTGTCTGCTATACTCCCCAGCCGAGTCGCAGTAATTTCCCCAGCAAGGTCTAAAGAGATCGACAGAATCCTTCCTTCAGCAAGATGTCAACATATGATATTACCCAGCCGGTGGTGTAATTCTCAGCAGTGCTCATTTACAATCCAAAGTCCAATTTATTTTTGGCATGCGTACAGTTTCTTCATATTATTCCAGCAGGTGGGATAGTATGACAGATGGTTGTTCCAGCCAGTGGGATGATCATTATATACAGTTTATTCATATTATTCCAGCAGGTGGGATAATATGGCAAATGGTTGTTCCAGCCTGTGGGATGATCATTATATACAGTTTGTTCATATTATTCCAGCAGGTGGGATAGTATGATAGATGGTTGTTCCAGCCAGTGGGATGATCATTATGAACAGTTTATTCATATTATTCCAGCAGGTGGGATAGTATGGCAGATGGTTGTTCCAGCCAGTGGGATGATCATTATGAATAGTTTATTCATATTATTCCAGTCGGTGGAATAATATGGCAGATGGTTGTTCCAGCCAGTGGGATGATCATTATATACAGTTTATTCATATTATTCCAGCATGTGGGGTAATATTGCAGGTGGTTGTTCCAGCAGGTGGGATGATCATTTGGCAAAGCTTCCAAAGCCGGTTTGGTAAGCATCAAAGTCCAAGTTTAATTTGGCAAAGCTACAAAAGTCCATCTGAGGATGGCAATTTTGAGATTCCAAAGCCTGTTTGGTAATCATTGAAGTCCAACGACAGATTGGCAAAAATCCAGCACGAACTGGTAAAAGTCCATTGTTTAGAATGGCAGAGCAGCTAAAGTCCACCAGCAGTGTGGCAAGCCAGTAGTTGTCTGGCGTCGTACAAAAGACATTATTAAAGTCCACCAGCAGTGTGGCAAGCCAGTAGTCGTCTGGCGTCGTTCAAAAAGACATTTTTTAAAGTCCATCAACAGTATGGCAAGCCAGTAGTCGCCTGGCGTCGTTCAAAAGACAGATCTCTCCGACGACGTTCATTTGAAAATTCAATCCAGCAGTCTCGTTGGGTTTATATCCATTTTCTTCTTCATCACCCAGAGCAAATTTTTGGTTATATTTGGTATTCAATCACTATATACCTTGAAAGTCTGAAAGCAATCGCTTTCAGGCATTCAGGTCTACAGCGTTTGAATAGGGGCAGCTGTAATACCCCAAAATTTGCTCTCCCTTTTTGTCATCATAGCATAGCATTATCATTTATCATATCATATCCACCTCATTAGCATTGCATTGCATCTTTAACATAGAAAAATGAAGCATATCATCCCTCTTACCATCAAGGCATGTGATCAGGTGGAAGGTGGACAATCAAGGGATCATTCAAAGCACAAAAAGGTCAATCAAGTTGCCTCAAGGCAAGCCAAGAGGTCTCTCATGTCTCACACTATCTCAATTGATCATCCACAATCTCAAGGAAGTGAGATCCAATGGGAGATTGAAACAATACATACTTCATCATGCAAAAGGTTAAAAAACTGAAGGAAAACCCTCAAAAGAGATAGCTCATTGATCCAAAGTCACCCTCAAATGGCATATCTCATCATCCTTTAAGAGGGTAGACAACATACTCTGAGGAATTTGAAATTGAAGACGGCACTTTTCCCTCCTAACTAGAGGGGTAAAAATTAGGGTTTCTAATAAAATCAGGGAATCTCTGATTTTTTGGACAGAACTTGTTGTCATGGTATTCTACATGTCCTTAAGTGTATGTATGTGGAAAATTACCTCTCAATTGGTTTTAGAAGTGGTTCAATTGGAAGAAAGATAAAAAATCAGAGAAATTGGGGTCAAGTCAAATAATCAGAGGAAAAAGTTAACTCTTGACTTTTTGAGGCCAAATTCATGAAATTCATGTTATATGTGACCAATGTACAAAGTTTGATCAAGAAACTCCAAAGGAATCATAAAAAATCAAGATGTGGAAAGTTGCCATTTTTGGAAGAAGTAGGGTTACTAAATAAGGCAAGTTTTGGCCATTTGGCATCAGAGTTTGAACCAAGGCCATTTAAAATTGAAGCACCAAATGAAAATTCCACTCGGCCATAACAAAAGGTCTTTCTTTAAGCTTCAAATCCATGTGTAGAATATCTACATTGGATAAAAATTGAGTGAGATATGATTGATCAAAGTTGGAGGAAAGTATGTTCAAAACCAGGTCATGACCAAGGATTCCCAGGCCTATGCGCAGTCATTTCCTCAAACACCTGGGGTTCCAAATGTCAAGCTCAATTTCTCCAAGAAGAAAGCTCCAAATGAAAAACTTTTCAACATGAAAGTTGTTCATTGCAGTGTCATCTTCAATATTCATGTTGGACAAATTTTGGTTTGATTAAGTTATGAGATAGTTTTAAGGGTTCAAAGTCATGGTGATTATGCTGAAAACCCAGGCGCCATGTTGCCTTGCCAACCAACCAGTTGCCACGCCGTACACCAGTCTTGGTTTCTAAAGTTCCAAGTCACTTTTGAGTGTGTTCCAAGCTTCAATTCAATTCAATTTCCACACAAAACTTGTAGTATTACCTCTCTTCTTTCCAATGATCCCAAAACCCTATCAAATCACTCACAATACATGGAGAAATTCATCTTCAAACAACCATATCTCCATTGTTCCAAACTGCCATAAAAAACCAGAAAAAAAAACCAAATGAATGTTGTTGTTGTTTTACCAGCTTGCACGTGCATTGGTCACACTCTCCAACCTTTGCTTCATTTAACCAAACACCTTTATACTCACCATGTCACGTGTTTCATTCATACATAGAAGTGGAAAGTTAGAAGCTTGTAGAATAAGTTGGTAATATAACCAGCCGTGCCATTTCACCTCGACCATAGTTTGTCATGTGCTGCCACCACCATATCATTGCTCTCCCTAACTAACTTGACTCAGTTAGTTAGGGATGACTCACCTTAACTAAACTGTGACTCATTTAACTCACTCACTAAACCATGGTTAAATCACATTATAAATAGAAGTCTCACCCTATAATTTCATTTTTAACTCATTTTTCACACATTCACTTCAGAAACTCTATCCACTCTCTCTCTGATTCGTTCATTTCTCTTCCATTTCAATGCTCATCTTCCATATTCAACTCAGAATCACTCTTCTTCTCTCTCAATTTCATCATATTGCAACTTGTTTTGAAGCTTGGATTTCATTCATCTCCACTGAATCATCATCAACCACTTCAGTTAAGCCTTTATTTGGCCAAGTAAAGCTCAAGGAAGAAGCATTTTTCTCTGGTATTCTCGTGTATTCAAGGCTTCATCAATTTCAGGTTTGAGCTCTTGAACTTGTATTGCACGATTTCTGTTCATTTTCATGTGTTTCTTGTTTATATAAGCTTGATAGAAGCTCTGCTTACTCTGGCTAGTTGATAGGCCTTCTAAAGGCGTAGTTGCAAAACTTAGGGCACAAATTCATCTCCTCTGTTCTTGCTATGTGTGCATGTTTTGTGGTTTTTATGAGCATATTCTTGATCTACATTACTTCATCTTCAATTTGGTATGCGATTTGTGTGTTTTGGTGAACATGTGAGTTTACAGGTGGTGGCTGTTGGCCGGAGAAGATGACCGGAGGTCATCTCCGGCCGGTGATCTTGAATGCTAGGGTTTGCGTGTGTTCTAATCGTGTCCGTTTATTTTTCCTCATCGTGTGGTTCAAAAGCATGCCAGCACATTAAAATCAGTGTGCCTCTCACGTGCCAATTTTCTGAACTCACTTAAACTTTGTGTGGTGTGGCACATGGTATGGAGTGTGGACATTCATGTACATGCATTGATTTTCATTACTTTGACTTGCCTGTGGACTTGACTTAATCCAATGGTCACGCGTGAGTCAATTTTGTTGACTGGGTGAGCATGCTAGTTATTGTGGATTGCGCGTAATTGGACTTTAGCCAGATTGCTTTTTACACCTCCCTGTTCCAAGGCCCAAACATTTTGAACTGAATATTTGCTATGCGTACACCCCTCCCATTTTCAATTTCATTTTATTTTCTTCATTTTCTACATGTTTTCTTTTTAATTTTTAAAAATACCAAATAGCATCATAAAATTCCATAAAAATTCATGAACATCATTAAGGCATTTAGAAAATTTTTGATGATTTTATTTTCTGATTTATGACATTTTTGCCCCTGTTGCATATTTTCTTTAAATTTTTTCATTTGTGTGCATTCCATTGATGATACATGATTTTGTTCATTTTTGTTCTTGATCATAAAAAATGGTTTTGGTTTGCTTCTTTTTGAATTGAGTCATTAATACCTTTAAGTATATCATATGATTTTTATTTGATTTTTTTATGACATTTTATGACATGTTTGGATGTCCATCTTTGCATTACTTTGCATGTGCATCCAATTTGACCTAAGTGCATTGCATAAAGCTTTTTTGCCTTGAATTTTTACATGCTACTTTGATATATGATTCACTTCTGATTTGTGTATCTTTAAACCATGCTTGCATAATTTTCATAAGTCCATTTGATTTTTGCTTAAAGCATTACACTTGAAGCATAATAACATGTCATATCCTTGTAATCTTTGTGCATGTTTACATGTTTTCTTTTGTGCATACTTGCATGATCATTTGCATATTTTATGAGCTATTCATGTGACATTATAGGTCATTGATACACATTATATGTCATCATTGCATATTCATTGTCATGTGAACTTGGTGCATCCTTAACATGTTGTGCTTGCATTTCCTTTCGTTTGAACTTCCACTTCAATTCTACTTCTCCTTTTACCTCTTGATTGACTTGATAGTTGCTTCATGAATACTTGTGAGATGTTTGTGAATCATTTTTCATTTCATTTCAATTCTGATCCTTGGATCACATGTTCCATTTATGCATGTTTCTTTCATTTCTTTTCATCTTTCATCTTCCTTTTCTTATGGTAACATGTTCTAATGCCATGGATGATGATTGTTGCTCATTCACTTGAACTTGCTTGATGATAATCATTTGTTTTCCATATGATGCACATTCTGGTTGTGACAATAGGATTTGATTTCTCATCTTATTCTTTTGAGCCTTATTGTACATTAAATGTTTCTTTTACTTCTTATATTTCTTACACATGTTTACTAACCATGTAGGGGCTTTGGTAAGTTGCAATCGAGTGTGGATAAGGAATCCACATTCAAACCTCTTTCCTTTCATCTCTTTTACAATTCAATCTTGTGTTTTGTTAAGCACTTATGTGCTTTCTTTTAATAACTTATCACTTTCCCTTTTTGAGATACAATTCATCTTCTACTTTAGAAGTGAATTGTCTAACTCATTTCTTCTTTAGACTTTAGGTTTAAAACCTCACAAACCCTTAGGATCACTCCCTTAACTAATCAATTAGGATTGAGTCTTAGTTCATATAGACTTTTACCTTTATCCTCTCTTGAGTCTTTCATCTTCTCATCTCAAAGAAATTTCAAAATATCTAATAAAGGTAGGCATTTATTGCATTTAGGCCTTTCATATAAAGAAAAGATTATAAGGGGTTTTCTCTTATAATCTTAGAATGTGTAGCATATGGCCCATCTTAGGTCAATGTGTTAGACATTTGATCTTGTATGAGGGACGTAAATGCAATATTTGTTGAAGGCATAAATAAAAAACATCTCTTCACATAACCAACAAAAATACTTAATAAAGGCATGACACCTATTCTATTTAGGCCTTTCTTGTGGGAACAAGGAAGTGGGGGATCTTCTCTCATTTCCTTGGAATGTTTAGCGTACGTCCCGTCTTGGGTCGATATGCGAGGCATTCGATCCTATATGAAGGACTTAAATACAATACGAGTTACAAAACACCAAAAACATTCAAAACACTTCTTTCTTCCTAAAAGACAAAAACAAACAATAACGCCTTTCCTTCGGGAATTCTTTTCTCAACTCATTCACTCTCAGCGTACGAACGTGCTCTTTCTCGTTCTCTTGCAAGATGGTAACGCACTCGGACCAGCGAGCCTGCAACACCTGAGCCAGAACGTTAGCTGTTCCCTAAAAAACACAAACAACTTTCCCTAGGTGAGGGGAACTACGTCGCTCTGATTCTCATGCTCCCGATGAGATACGTAGGCAGTGGGGTAGGGCCCATGCGAGCACTTCTTTTATTTTCCCTACATTTGTTTCTCTTTCTCTCTCCATTCCTTTTTTCAGTTCCTTTTCCAGTATCCTTTCCTTACACCCTTTGATCAAAACAAGCAAGCGTGGATCCCATCGGGTACGATGGACGCGAGGGGGTGCTAATACCTTCCTCTCGCGTAACCGACTCCCTTACCCTTTCTCTTGGTCGCAAGACCATGCTTTTCCTTCCCTTCAGGTTTATGCGGTGTTTCCTTTCCCTCTCTTTGGATAAATACACATTGCTGGCGACTCTGTTTGGTGCCACTTTCGCGTTTGTACTTGGATGAAAATCCCGGAAGCGACAGTTACGTATCGTTTTGTTTTATTGAACTTATAGTGGACCACGTTTTATGTGGATTTTTGGACGTTGTTGGCATGTGGCCGTGAATTGAATAAACAATTATTTTTCCGCTGTTTTATTTCATTAATGAAAGGAGTTTTGAATGTTGCTTTTGATGATGTGACATCCTGCTATTTGTTGTAAACTCTGATTATTTTTGTGATATTTGTATATTTTATAAAATGGGAAAGTGGGGTGTTACAATTGGTATTAGAGCAGGTCGGTCCGTCCGGCCAAGTTTAGTAGTAGAGTCTGTCCTTAGAATAGGAGTCGATTGTGTGTTCTAATCATATGTTGATTATTAAACAGTATGGCAGGAAGGAATGATGCTGCTCTTGCTGCTGCTATGTAAGCCATGGCACAAGCGGTAGAGAACACTAATCAGGCTAGGGGTCCGCAGTTCCGCGACTTAGCACAGTTCCAGAGCAATAAGCTGCCTACTTATGAAGGAGGTATTCTGGATCCTGAGGCTGCACAGAAATGGCTGAAGGCTGTTGAGAAAATCTTCAGGACCATGGGATGCAGCGATGCTCAGAAGGTATGGTTTGGCACTCATATGCTGGAAGGAGAGGCAGAGGTCTGGTGGGACAATAGCCGCCAGAGGTTGGAAGCTGCGGGTACTGAGATTACTTGCACGGTGTTTCAAACTGAGTTTCTGGAAAAGTACTTTCCGGAAGATATTCATAGTGCAAAGGAGATTGAATTCTTGGGATTGAAACATGGTACCATGACCGTTGCTAAATATGCCGCTCGGTTTGAAGAGTTGGTGTTGTATTGTGCTCATTACAATACGAAAGAAGCTATGAATTCGAAATGCTTGAAGTTTGACAATGGGCTGCGTCCCGAGATCAAACAGGGCATTGCTTGTCAGAAGATAAGGAATTATCTAGAACTGGTTAGCAGAAGCCAAATTTATGATAATGACAACAGGGCCCGGATTGCTCACTATAAGGCTGTGAGTGACCGGAAGGGTAAGTAGAGGTTTGGGGGTACTCCTTACAGTGCTCCAGCTGATAAGGTAAAACATAAAGCTGCTGTAGGAAAGAAACCAAAAGAGGGAGGAGTGGTTCCTGATACTCTCAAGTGTTTCCGATGCGGTGGCGCGGGTCACCATGCTAATAATTATCCAAATGAGGTGAAGAAGTGTTTCAAGTGTGGGCGACCAGGTCATGTTATAGCAGATTGTAAGGCCACTATGCCTACCTGTTATAACTGTGGAGAAAAGGGTCATATCAACACTCACTGTGAGAAGCCAAAGAAATCTCAGGCCAGTGGAAAAGTGTTTGCCTTGGTGGGAGCCCAATCCACCAATGAGGAGCGTTCCGTCAAAGGTACTTATTTTATTAATGATATTCCTTTGATTTCTATCATTGACACGGGTGCAACCCACTCGTTTATTTCTGTTGACTGTGTGAAGAGATTAGGAATTGTGCCGTCTACTCTAGATCAGAGGATGGCGATTGAAACGCCGTCTATTGGTTCTGTGGTTACTTCCTTGGTGTGTATGAAGTGTCCGTTGACTATGTTTAGTAGAGATTTCAGAGTGGACTTGATTTGTTTGCCACTCAGTAATCTCGATGTTAATTTAGGGATGAACTGGTTGGAGTTCAACTGGGTTTACATTGATTGCTTTAGGAAGGCATTATTGTTTCTTACTCCTGAGGAGGAAGCATTAGCGGATTCTTTGTCTAGCAGAGAGTTGAGAACATTGTTGGAGGATGAAGCTAAGATGTTTGCAGTGTTTGCCTCGTTATCTATTGAAAGCAAGACTTTAGTTAATGAGTTACCGGTGGTGAGTGAATTTCCTGAAGTATTTCCAGATGATATTACAGAATTGCCTCCAATGAGGGAAGTTGAATTTACCATTGATCTTGTTCCTGGTACTAGACCCATATCTATGGCACCGTACCGGATGTCTGCATCAGAATTGGCAGAGTTGAAATCTTAAATTGGAGAATTGCTTGATAAGAAGTTTATTAGACCGAGTGTGTCGTCGTGGGGAGTTCCAGTGTTGTTGGTGAAAAAGAAGGATGGTAGTATGCGTCTGTGCATTGATTACCGTCAGTTGAATAAAGTGACCATTAAAAATAAGTATCCACTTCTGAGGATTGATGACTTAATGGATCAGCTTGTGGGAGCTCGTGTTTTCAGCAAAATTGATTTGAGGTCGGGTTACCATCAGATTAGAGTAAAAGAAGATGATATTCAGAAAACTGTGTTCATGACTCGCTATGGACATTATGAATATGCAGTGATGCCTTTCGGAGTGTCTAACGCGCCGGGTGTGTTTATGGAGTATATGAATCGTATCTTTCATTCTTATCTGGATCAGTTTATTATGGTATTCATTGATGGCATACTGATTTATTCTAAATCTGACGAAGATCATGCAGGACACTTGAGAATTGCATTGCAGGTGTTTAAAGATAATAAATTGTTTGCGAAGTTCTCGAAATGTGAATTCTGGATGAAGACCGTGGTTTCTTGGGTCATGTTATTTCTGGTGATGGAATAGCGGTGGATCCATCTAAAGTAAGTGTAGTACTTCAGTGGGAGCATCCGAAGGCAGCAACGAAAGCTTTTTAGGTTTGGCAGGTTATTACCGAAGATTCATTGAAGGGTTTTCTAATTTGGCGTTACCATTGACTCAGTTAACTAGAAAGAACCAAGTTTTTGTTTGGGATGCGGCTTGTGAGGAAAGTTTTGAAGAATTGAAAAAGAAATTGACTACGACACCAGTATTAATTCTAACAAGTCCAAGTGAACCTTTTGTGGTGTATTGTGATGCATCTAAGATGGGATTAGGCGGAGTATTAATGCAAGATGGCAAGGTGGTGGCATATGCTTCGCGGAAATTGAGGGTACATGAGAGGAATTATCCTACTCATGATCTTGAAATAGCTGCAGTGGTTTTTGTACTAAAAATTTGGAGACATTATTTGTATGGATCGAGATTTGAGGTATTCAGTGATCACAAAAGTCTGAAGTATTTGTTCGATCAGAAGGAATTGAATATTAGGCAGAGAAGATGTTAGAGTTCTTGAAAGATTATGATTTTAATTTGAGTTACCATCCGGGAAAAGCTAATGTTGTAGCAGATGCTCTAAGTCGGAAGATAATTCATATGTCGACATCGATGGTAAAAGAAATGGAATTGATTGAACAGTTTAGAGACTCGAGTATGGTTTGTGAAACTACACCTGAGAGTGTTAGATTGGGTATGCTTAAGGTGAATAATGACTTTTTGGATGTAATTAAGGAAAATCAGAGACTTGGTGTGAAGCTAGTGGACTTGATGCCTACAGGAGAAGATGATCCTGATAATGATTTTAAAGTGGATAATGTTGGTATATTGAGATTCCGGGGCAGAATTTGTGTACCGGATAATGATGAATTGAGGAAAGCGATCTTAGAGGAAAGTCACCGAAGTAGCTTGAGTATTCATCCGGGAGCTATGAAAATGTATCATGACTTGAAGAAGTTATTTTGGTGGTCCGGTATGAAGAGGGACATAGCTCAGTTAGTTTATACTTGTTTGATATGTCGGAAGTCAAAGGTGGAGCTGTAACACCCCAGTTTCCCCATTTTGAAAATAAACAAAATATTAAAAATAAATCAGAGTTTGCACCAAAAAGTGGAATGCATTGAACGCGGTACTTTTGTTTTTATAACAGCCGGGCCGAGACTCCCCCATAGACACCACAGAGACTATTACTCACAAGCTAAATCACTAGCCCCCTTCACTACTAGTGTTTTTGCCTCCCATGGGAATCGAACCGCGTACCTGGGGATAAGTACCACGTTCAATGCATTCCCACTACCGATTGAGCTAGTAGCTCAATTGGTAGTGGGAATGCATTGAACGTGGTACTTATCCCCAGGTACGCGGTTTGATTCCCACGGGAGGCAAAAACACTAGTAGTGAAGGGGGCTAGTGATTTGGCTTGTGAGTAATAGCGTCTGTGGTGTCTGTGGGGGAGTCTCGACCCGGCTGTTATAGGAGCACCAGAAACCTTCGGGGTTAATGCAACCGTGGGAAATTCCGGAATGGAAGTGGGACAGTATTACTATGGATTTTGTTACTAGTTTTCCAAACACGGCGAGAGGCTTCGATGCTATTTGGGTAGTGGTGGATGGACTTACAAATCTGCACATTTTATACCAATTAACATCAGTTTTCTGTTGTCAAAGCTGGCGGAGATTTATATCAAGATAATTGTGAAGTTGCATGGTGTTCCGTCGAGCATAGTGTCGGATAGAGATCTGAGGTTTACTTCAGAATTTTGGAAGAGTTTACAAGAAGCTTTGGGTTCTAAATTGAAGTTGAGCTCAACTTATCACCCACAGACCGATGGTCAGTCAGAGAGGACTATTCAGTCGTTGGAAGATTTGCTGAGGGCCTGTGTGTTGGAGAAAGGTGGTGCGTGGGATACTCATTTTCCATTGATCGAGTTCACGTATAACAATAGTTACCATTCTAGTATTGGGATGGCACCTTTCTAAGCTTTGTATGGTATGAGGTGTAGGACGCCTCTGTGTTGGTATGAGACCGGTGAGCATGTGGTACTTGAACCTGAGATTGTGCAACAGACTACTGAGACAATTCAGATGATCTGCGAGAAGATGAAAACGTCTCGGAGTAGGCAGAAAAGTTATCATGATAATCGGAAGAAAAACTTGGAATTCAGTGCAGGTGATCACGTGTTCCTGAGAGTCAACCCAATGACCGGTCTGGGGCGTGCGTTGAAATCAAAGAAGTTGGATCCTAAGTTTATTGGACCGTATCAGATCATGCAGAGAGTTGGTGCAGTTGCTTATAGAGTGGCGTTGCCGCCTGAAATTTCGAACTTGCATGATGTGTTTCATGTGTCGCAACTTCAGAAGTATGTATCTGATCCATCTCACGTTATCCAGAGGGATGAGGTGCAGATTAGAGATAATCATATTGTGGAGGTGATGCCGATAAGGATCGAGGATCGTAAGATGAAATAACTCAGAGGCAAGGAGATTCCTTTGGTGAGAGTAGCTTGGGGAGGAGCTGCTGGAGGAAGTGTGACCTGGGAGCTGGAGAGCAGGATGCGAGAGTCGTATCCGGAGCTATTTCCAGCAGGTACATTTTCGAGGAAGAAAATAATTTAAGTGAGGGAGAGTTGTAACACCCCAATTTAAATTATTTTATCGTCGTGTTATTTTGCCGTTGTTGGCCTGGTTAAGGGTGTGTGTGGTTGAGCGCGTAGGCGTGTGGCCCTTAGTGGGACGGGTAGATTAGAGGTGTCGTAAGTAACTCTTGGGGTATAGGTAGTAATAGTAATATATTTTATTATTATTATTATTGCCATTTTTAGTATTATCATTATTATGCATAATATTATTATTATTATTAACATGAGTATTATTATTATTATATTTATTATCACTATTACTATTATTATAATTAAAAATAAAAATCTGATTTAATTAGAATATGGCTTAGTGGAGAAAAATAAGGACAGTTTGGGCATTAAGCTGAGATTAGTGAGAACCAGTGAGTAGGGTTAGTCTTAATCAGTTTTCACAAAAAGAAAGGCTAGAGAGAGGAAGAACAAGGAAGAACTAGGGCTTTGAAGAAACAATTTTTCGCATGAATTTTATGAGCAAATTCGAGGTAAGGGGGGAGAATGGGTTTAATATTGGTGGTATGATCATGAGAGGGTAGAGGGGAGTCCTTAACCCCGTAGGGATTCGTATGAATATATGCTGTTTTATGAATCTGATGTGCATAATTGAGTCTGTGATGAAAACTGTGTAAATCAAATTGTTGCGTTTCTGAATTGTGTGATATCTTGATGTTGTTGTTGCTGTGTGAATGTATATGTTGGAGATTTGGTTCTGTTGCAGGTTGGGACAACGAATTTAGATCTAGAAAATACCCAATTGATTAGTAATAATGATAGGTGAAAGAGGAAAGATGGAAAATAGGACCTAAAACTGATGTAGAAACAATTTTAGGACTGAAATGGAGTGTTGAAGAGAGTTCAAAGTGGCAGAATTCAGACTGATATGAAAATGGGGATTTTTCACAGTCTCTGCCCATACGCGTAACAGGGAAGGCGTTACGCGTATGGCTTTGTGTGCCAGAGGGCAATACGCATAACAGGAAGGTTGTTACGCGTATGGCCAAGCGTTACGAGGGGTATACGCGTATGGAGCTCACTTATGACACGACCCTCTGCCCGTACGCGTAATGGTACGCGTATGGAATCTGGCCTTACGCGTATGAGAAGGATTACGCGTATTTGGATCTGAGAGTTGAAATTCTGAGAGAATGAAACGTCTCTGCCCATACGTATAATTGGTAGGGAAATACGCGTATGGCAGGGCGGGAGGAGGGGTATTACGCGTCTCGTACACAGCTGGATGGGCGAGCGAGCTGGGCAATATGCGTATGACACAAGGAAATACGCGTATGACCAACGAGAGTGCAGAACTCTGCTGTTCTGCGATTTCTTTCCCGTTTTCGCGTCCAAAGCAGTTCCTTTTGGTTTGAGAGGTTGGGTATAGATGTCTGAACCTGAGAAATGTATAATTGGTGATGAAAATAATTAATTTAGTAATTTTAGTGAATTAAATAGATATTTAACTAATCGACGCCAAGTGAGGGATGCCCGGTTGTGGGGTGTATTGCGGTGAATGAATATTTCATGTGTGATCAGGAGGATCGTGTGGATGTGTAATTTTTATTATACATGTGTCGTATGCATTATTTATTGTCATGCATTCATGGTGTGTTGGTGGTGATGAATCATTGCTCAGGAGGAGTGTATGTGATTCATCCAAACTCCAATGTGGAGTATGGTGGAGATAGATCATTGCCAAGTAGGGGTGTATGTGATCTATCCGGATTCTATTAGGAATCGGGTTCGATTGAATGAACCATGGTGTATTGGTACCACATATCCATTGTGTCAATGTCATAGAGTCGCATTGCATTATTGTTTGTTTGGTGAATTGTGAATGAAATGACAAGTATGTCGTAATGGTGTGTTACTAGTGTGTGATTGCGTGAGTACTACTCTTATCATGTATTATGCACCGTTTATTATTGAATGTAGTTCTCACCCCTTTGTTGTTTGTTGCGTCTGTGCTTCTTCGGAAGTACAGATAATCCAGGTACTTGAGTGTGCATGGAGTGCGTGTTGCTTGATCGAGTCTTAGGAGTCGCTCTGATACGTAACACGGGATTTAGGGAATTTTTATAATTTGTTATTCGTTATTCATTATTTATTTTGTTACGTATCGTTTCGTTTTATTGAACTTATGGTGGACCACGCTTTATGTGGATTTTTGGACGTTGTTGGCATGTGGCCGTGAATTGAATAAACAATTATTTTTCCACTGTTTTATTTCATTAATGAAAGGAGTTTTGAATGTTGGTTTTGATGATGTGACATCCTGCTATTTGTTGTAAACTCTGATTATTTTCTTGATATTTGTATATTTTATAAAATGGGAAAGTGGGGTGTTACAATCAAAGTGTGAGTAAATCTGAGGGTGTGATTGACTTGAAGTTGAATAATCAGGTTGTGAAGGTGGAAGATCAGATTGCGGTGGAAGTTGAAAGAAGGTTAAAGGCTATGAATGTGGGTACTCAAAGTGTGGCACAAGTTCAAACTGGTCAACCCATGAGTTTATACTGCACATTATGTTGCGACTCCGCAACAAATTGAAGAGATAATATTCCTAAAGTAGAATAACCCCTACACTCAAACTTATAATACTGGGTGGAAGAATCATCCTAACTTCTCCCGGAAAGATAAGAATCAACACCAATACCCACAGCAGCAACAGGCTCCCCAAAAAGCACAATGGGAGATTGCCATTGAGAAGATGACAGCTCATAACATGCAATTTGAGGAAGAGATCCGGAATAGCTATAGGAATACCACAGCCTCTATAAAGAATTTAGAGGTTCAATTGGGCCAGATAGCTCAACAAGTTGCAAATTCTCAAGCACCAGGCACCCTCCCAAGCGCCACCATACCAAATCCGAAGAGTCATAAGAATGTCAATGTTGTTACGACAAAGAGCCAGAAAGTTGCAGAAGAAGAAGCCAGGCCAACCAAAGAGAAAAGAAAATAAGCAGTTAAACCTAAGATCAAGTTACCGTACCCCTCAAGAGTGACAAAGAAGGAGACACCAGAAAAAGACTTTGAGAAATTCTGCTCATTGGTCAAAAAGTTAGAGATTAATATGCCCTTCTTTGAAGCACTCGAACAAATGCCTCTATATAAGAAATTCATGAAGGAGGTCATTGGGAAAAAGAAACCTAGTAGAGAGGAGCTAAAGAGTATAATTAAGGAGAGCAGCGGGGGATCACAAGGTAGGAGAATTCCAATCAAACGGAAAGATCCTGGATCTTATCAATCCCCTGTTCCATAAGGGACAGAACTTTTAAGAAAGTCTTGATTGATTTGGGTGCTAGTGTGAGTCTCATGCCCCTCTCAATTTTCAAAAAGCTGGGTATAGAAAAATATGTGAGACGGGAACAAATCTGAAGTTTGCCGACCTCACAACTAAGCGGTCATACGGCTTAGCAAAACATGTGCTTGTGACCATTGATAACTTCACCTATCTAGTAGACTTTGAGATCATTGATCTACCCGAGGATGAGGAGATGACTATCATACTAAGTCGACCATTCTTGATGACTAGTTTGTGCAGTGTGGATATTGAGGCTGGTGCTTTAACCTTGAAATTTTTTGAGGAGGAAATAACCTTAAAAGTGTTGGAGCTCTAGAAGCAAGGTCAAGAGGAAAGTAATTACCCCTCAGTTGGAATGATCCAAACAGTGGGAAAAAGCAAAGGCTCAAAACCACTTCTTGAAAAAGTATCTGGAATAATCCATCAGGTTGCAGCATCTGAGTCATATATTGCACCTAGCAAGACTCCAAAATCCAGTCAAGAAGTCAATAAAAGGAAGAAACATCAAAGAAAGAAGAGAAAAAACATCAAAGGAAGAATGTGGAAGTTGGATGTGAATTGAATGACAATGTAGCTCTTATTCCTGAATCTGACTAGAGCTCTATTGTGGAAAGGTCAAGCAACAAAACGTGTAAGCTGAAGTACCCCCCATAGCATTGGGGAGTAACCCGTCGAGCCATGCGACATTAAACGAAGCGCTACGTGGGAGGCAACCCACGCTTTTCTGATTAATTACTTTCTATTTGCTGTTTGTTTTTGTTTTGGTTGCAGGAAATAATTCGGATCCTACATGTGCAAACGATGATGTAGCAGTGGTGTTGCATTACCGTCAGCATCTCGAGAAGGATCTCTGTGAGTGACTTCTCTCGTTCTTGTTCTAACACATTGGGGCCAATGTGTAGTTCAAGTTTGGGGGAGGATTTACTGCTTTTAGTTTTTCCTTTTTGTACGAGTCTAGTCTATTTTGTGTGTTGTTTTATGAAAACCACTCTGAATTCTCCCCGAATTAGAACTGTCAAAATTTTTTCTTGTGAATGCTGTGATTTTGAGATGGTCAAGAAAGTATATAGAATTTGAGGGAAGAGGAGCTAGAATGAGGGACACTGGGAAAGTTTAGAAAGTGAGGTATGACCTGAACACCCTAGATTCCCTGGAGTAAGGAAACGAGTCCAACGTGTAGATTTGTGCCATAGTACTTAGATTTGAGGAGTATTCCCTGATTAGTTCATAGTGATAGTCCGACATGACTAAAAAGAATTGTATGTATAGGGTTGATTGAGAGAATGGCTTAAGGCAACAAAAAAGTGAGTCATGGCGATAAAGATAACTTGTCCTTCTAAGTTGTTTAGCCCTCACCTAGTTACTTTGCCTAACGGCGGTTAAGTCTCAATTGTTATCCCAAAGTGGACTAAGAAATGCCCATGCGCAAGAAAAAAAAAAAAGAGAATAATGGTGCCTAGAAAAAGTCTTGCTCAATCTTGTACATGTGAGGAAAAACGATAAAAATGCCTTAATCTGGTTATCCGAATGAAAGGGGTAGAAAATCGAAGAAAATACTTAAGCCCAAAGCATAGTTGGAGAGGTAACCGAAAGGGGGATTTAGGTCTGTGGTTTTATCGCGGTATGTGTTTGTGTAATACCTTCGTTAACGGACGATTACCAAGAGAACTAGTTCTAGCCGATCGGAGCAAAGGCTCACGTATGAGTATCGACACACCTTACCTTCGCAAGTCTTTCATGTGTTATGTATCGTTTGATCTGAAAAATATTTATACAAGCTTGTTGCTTGAGGTCAAGCAACGGTTTTAGTTTGGGGGAGTTTGATCGGTGGTTTTCATACGTTATTTCACTATTTGTTTTAGTTAAGATTTTGTCATTGTTTATTTGTTTTACATCTCTTTTACCGCATTTTATGGCTTGGTTGTGTTCTTTAGTGTTTCAGGTTCATATCAACATTCAGGAGGAATCAGAGCGAAAAAATGATAAAAATCGCAAGAATTCTGAAAGGTTTTAGAAGGGAGCCAGTGGGCTGACACGGCCACCCGTGTCGCCTGACACGGGCCATGTCAGTTGGAGATCAAAAGAGAAACTATTTTGTGGTTTGGCAGTGGGCTGACACGGGTGCCCTTGTCACCTGACACGGCCCGCGTCAGCAGGTCTGGAGCGAATATTTTTTTATCACGATGCCAGGGGGCCAACACAGCCACCCGTGTCAGCTGACACGACCTGTGTTGGCCAAGACGCTACATCTTTTGATTTTTGTGAATTTTTGTGCTAAGTGACTCCGGAGGGTATTTTGGGCATTTCTTAGTGCTGTTATTGGACCTGAGAGTATTTTAGACACTTTCTGAGAAGGAGAAAGGGACTTTTTTTATGGTACAAAGATTTTACGGGAAAGTTGAATGTTGTCAAGTGATCGGGAGAAGGAAGATTTTTCATGAGCCATTCCGATTGAAGATCAAATTCCTCTGTTATTCTTGTAATGTTTATCTACTCTTTTGTAATTTCTTTTAGTACTATGAGTAGCTAAACCCCCCAATGCTAGGGGGTGTCCATGAATTGCATTGTAATGACTTGAATTTTCATTGTTCTATGAGATATTACTTTTCCATTAATCTTTTGTTATGCAATGTTTTTAACGCTTTTCGATCGGACAAATTGAAATAGATTTACGATTAGGGTTTAGGTCCGACCAACCAACCTAATGCTTTTGCATAATAATATTATAGTAGATATTGCATAGGAATGGGGATACCCTGTAATAACTGAATTATTCTTGATCAAATATAATGCTTGTGATTCTTTCTTGACCGCTAAGGAATTAGGGTAAAGATAGAATCTCAAAGGTTTTTCTGCTAAGGAATGAGGGAAAAATAACCTTAAGAATCGGTAAGGTTTGTTTAGAGTAATGTTTCATCGAATAAGGATTTAGAGTTTTTGCAGTGCAATTCATACACTTCCTCTAGCATGCTTCTCATACCTGTTTTAAGTCAAGTTTATAATTTTGTTCATTTTATTATTCTTAGTTATAATTTTTAAACAATCAAACCCCAAGGAACTTTTGTTTAATTCAATTAGCATCTGCACTTACAATCACACGCATTCCTCGAGATCGATTATGGGGATAACCCCTATTATTACTACATCGTAAAAATAGTACACTTGCTATTTTAACGATCAGTAGGGAGAAAAATGGAACAAATGAGAAGAAAGAAGAAAGATTTTATATGGGAGTGGGAACCATAAGGGATCCTTTAGACTCCCCCATAGCTAAGAGACTCGCCCTTTAAATAAATAGTCGTCATCATCTAAGGGACTCGCCTAAGGGCGATGGGTATATCCCACATGAAAAACCCTTTGAAAACATTTCGCTATTAATAAAGAACCCGCGCTTAAGGGACTATGTAATGTTATATTTCTAAGTATCTCAAACAAGATTTCCCTGTCTCAAAAGTGGTGTCTCTTAGGTGATTCCCCGCAAGGACAGAGGGCTCACCCTTGGCATTGATGACATGTGTAATATCATTAGTCAAAGAAGAGGTATTCCACCGCTACCCCTCTAGATTATGTGGTCAATAACCTCCCCTGATCATGAGCAAGAGGTTACCGCCCCTGATGGTTACCGAAACCCTAGGCCTAAAAGGCCTCAATTAATACTCCCCCCTATGGGTGAAAATGGCAGATATTAAGCCATACAATTGATACCACACATACACTTATACCTAAGCACATCACTCCATACAAGGACTCTCACCTCACGGGAGCAAGACCTCTAAACCACTGTCAAATGCCACCAATAGAGCTTCTCGCTGCCGTGGGAAATTCCTAACCACCATGCATCGTAATATACCTATTAAGGCCTCTGAGTGTCCATGTCCTTTGTAGGGCAACACACACAATTGTACTTTTTGAACAGCAATACACACACACACACACACACACACATATATATATATATATATAGGGGGCACATGCGTGTGTGTGTGTGTGTGTGTGTGTGTGATGTGAGTATAAAATTAGTTAATGACTAAGTAATGAATAAAATCCTTCAAATGGAAACCCATATTTCGGTCATCTAATATGACATAGATATACTTAATTAACTTAGTAGGTGATTCGCCAACAGATGCTTGAAAGCTTGATTTTTCAGTAGCATCTTCTCTTGTTCCATTGATCCGTTATGTGGTATAGAGGCTCCAGATTTTGGTTGGGTTCCAGACTCTCCTTTTAGACTGAATCTAGTGCCCCAAAAGGATTAAGGATTAAGTTGGTAGTTTTTCTTACATCTCCCCCTCCTGGAGCCTAAGCATCATATTTACTTCCAAAATAAAAAGCCTTAAATACTATAAGAAAAACCCATATACCTAACAAAATTAGGTGAATACCTAAAATAGTAGTCGTTTCATTTTTATCTTTCCATACATAACCAAAGAATGGAAAAGATTCTTCAAGAGTCTTAGGTCCCAGAAATGCATGATAAATACTGCCAAAGCCCAATACTATAGAGGAATTTAAATGAAGTATTGCAAACACAAAGTATGGAAATGTGTCGATAACTTCCCATCCAGGATCTATCCCATAACCTAGAGTAGCTAGATGGGGAAGTAAAATTAATCCTTGTTCATATATGGGCTTCTTAGGTATGAAATGAGCAACTTCAAATATGTTCATTGTTCCGGCCAAGAATACTATTAATCTGGCACGGGATACATGGCTCCCCAGTAGTTTATCAAATAAATTGATAAGTCTGGCATTCTCGACCCACTAAGAAAATTCACGAGTTTCTTGGCCACAAACAGCTAAAGATAAAGTTCCATTAAAGAGCGTTTTCATGTGGTATAACCTCCTCAGAGAATATAAGGTTTTCATGACGCTGATCTTAAGACGCCATCCACGCATGAATACCTTCGTTTAAGAGAACATTTTTGGTGTAGAAAGTCTCAAATTCAAGATCTTCCACTGCATGGATTTCTTGAGAAACGAAGTCATAGACAAGTAGGTTCAAGGCCAAACCTGAAGGTGACAAAAATACACAAAAGGGGTGCTTGAATTGTGTTTTCTGGTTCATAACTTTTCCTCTGATAAGAGTTTAGAATCTAAACTGGTGTTCAGATTCTGATTATACATTGCAGCGGAATGTTAATAGAAAGAAATAAAAGATAAAGAACACACAAATATTTATACTAGTTTCTCCCAAAAGAGAGTAGTCAAGTCCGCTTGCATAACAAGAAATTTTTACTACAACCAAAACATGATTACAATCGCTTATGCACTTAAGCATAATAATTTTCTTTGCTCATGCCCTTAGCCCGAGACTTCCTGCTTAAACCCCTCAGGTCTAAGACGTCTGCTTAGGTTCCACGAACCTAATACTACCTTGCTTAAGCCCCTCAGACTCCAGATTTTTGCTCAAACCCCCGGTCCAAGACTTCCCTGCTCAGATTCCACGAATGCAAGACTTCTGCTTATGCCCCTCAAGCCTAAGACTTCCTTACTTAAGTTCCACGAACTCAAGACTTTGGCTCAAACTCTCAGTCTAAGACTTTTTGCTTAATCAACAACTGATTAAGACTTTCATTGCTCTAGCACATAGTAGGAAACTTACTTGGCTCAAGATTCTTTAACAAGAAACTTTGATGCTCAACCACATAGCAAGAGACTTTATCTAAACTACTAAAAATTTATGTTTAGCAGAATAGAAAATAAGGTGTACTTGATGCAAAATCAGAGGTACAATGTAATCACCTTAACAAAGACCTCTAAGCACTTAATATTTCTAAGATATTCAATGTTTAACAAATATTAAAGCTTATTACAATTTACAACATATAAAAAAAATTCTGCATACTCGATTGCGTTGCTTATTGTATGATCTTGTTATTCCTCCATCCAGACAGAAGTGTAGAACACTTCTATCCTTCTTGGATTTCCTTCTATATTTTCCCTTTTGATTTCTCCTTGTTAAAGACTTTAGTTTGAATCTTCAGTAGCTTATATAGTAGTTGTAGAAGAATAGCCGTTGGAAGCGATAACTTGCACAAGTGTCTTTGTTTTTTCATAATACAAGATACGTTGAAGAGATATACACCAAAATATCTTAATCCATTGTGTAACATGTTTCACCATTGCGTCTTACATGTAATCTTGAACTATAGAGCTGTTGAGAGTACATATCTGTAAAGCATGTCAACTCTTCTTGAGCCTTGTAAAAAGTAGACTCTAACTGACAAGCTGATTTGACAAAGCAGCTTGCTTTCTGGAATATGGATAACTCAAGCTTTATTACCAATTCTGAATGTTTACCAGAAGCTGATACAATTACTTAGTGTAGAGACAATATGTTGCTCGTCTAATGCTGATGTCTTCAGCTTCAAAGTCTACCCTAAACATCACTTAAAGAGTGTTTTTTTAGTTCTGATCAACCAGAAACTAGCAACTCAGCTCCTCTCAAATGCGTCCTTATATCAGATTGTGAGTGCCTTCTTTTCAAGCCTTAGAACCTGCATACTTGGAACACACATTAGATAAGACCATTGTTCTTTTAATATTTTGCTATCATCAAAACTCAAGAGATATATGTCATGAACAAATATTGTTCTAACAATCTCCCCCTTTTTGATGATGACAAACATAAGTATTTAAAGGACAATGTTGGCCAGTTATAATTTTCTTGGTGTCATCAGGGTATGAGGTTTGTAAGCTCCCTTTGAGTTTAATAGTCCAAGGTTGAGTTCTGTAAACTCCCCCTGAGTACTATATTCAAGAAAAAGTATTTTAATTCTCTATGCAATATCAAAGTGTGAGGTTTGTAAGCTCCCTTTGAGTCTAATAGTCCAAGGTTGAGGTTTGTAAGCTCCCCCTTAGTTCTGTATACAAGAAAATTAAAATATATCACCCGAGCAAGATCACCAGAACAAAAAAATAACCAAAATAACAGAAAATAACAGAAATTTAAAAAAAGCATTAATTATAAATGAACAACATTAAATATGTAGGGTTCAAATTCTTTATTAAATACTGTTATATCTTTCTCCCCCTTTTGTCATATCAAAAAGAATAAAAAGAAAGAGAAAGAAAGGAGTTACAATCATAAATGTATTAACAAATCATCATATGTGACCAGTTCTCAAGGAAGAGAAAACAATCCAGTAGCAATGATCATTAAAGAGTTGTACAATGTATGTTTATTATTTATTGGTCGTTAATATTTTCAAGAATCAAGCAAAGGATTTTATAACAACGTTTAGGTTACCCATAATCCACTATAAAAGCAACCGAAGCCTAGTTCATTTTCATCAACATCCAACAAAGCACTATGGAGTCCTCAACTGAAAGTGTTAACATCTCAGTTGTGACAGAAGTCTCAGAGAACTCTACTAGTCTGAAGACACAAGATCTTTAGAGGCCAGCAAAATCTGAGGCCTCCGTAACAGGTCCCTTATCCTTAACACTGAATACTTCTGACGAGGGTTCGTCCTCAGCACCTAAGAAACCAAATGAAGAAGGTCCTTCTGCCACTAAGTTGAAACTGAGAAGGAAATCATCAAAGAAAAGAAGGAAGAAGAAGATAAACGAGATGTTTTATCAGCTGGTTATCCAAGAAGCAGAAAACGAGGATGTGGATGAAGACGAGCCTGACATCAGTTGGGAAAACTGGGTTGGTTATAAGGCCATGGAAAAGTTAAATTAGAATAATCTTAGTTTCATCCAATCTCTTTTATTGTAATCATTTAAAATTTTGATTAATGAAAAAGTTGTTTGGACCAATTTTATTTGCATGCATACTCTTTTAATTTTTTTCTTTATGATTTTCTGACAAAAGCATAAATGAAGTAACATACTAAACATGAACAATAAATAACATGTTAATAATAATATTTACAGCTGTTAAGAGAATCTTAATAGGACTGAATGCTATACATCACTTCCCAAGAGTCAGAATGTTAAAAGATTGATTTGACTAATCAAAATTAAAATAATAAAAAACTCAAGATACTTGGATGAATAGACTCTATAAAACCCTCAGCAAACTAACTTTCCTAATCACTTAATCTTCTGAACACAAAAATGTATAAGCAGAAACAAATTTGGGTTCCAAAGAGAGATTTCATAAAGATAGCAATGCTGAATGCATCAGCTCAAGCAAGCACAAAGAATGTAGCAACTGAAGGGTCTACAAGCAAGCATACAACTTCAGAAGCACACACTTCGTCATCAACCTTTGTTGAAACACAAAGAAGAAGAAAAACTTATAGGTCAAAACGTAGGAATAATCTGAGGAAGGATGCTATAGAGTTTGCTCGAGAAGATTGGGAAGATTATTTAAACAATCTAGATATGTCAGATGATCCTAGGGAATACCTTAGGACTGATCCAAATATCTATAATGTTTAATTAAGAAATTGTAACAACTCCCAATCTTTCAATAAGAATGGTGCATTTTGTTGAGTTTTATCCTATTCATTATTCTCTTGAACAACATGATAAACAATTATATGTAACAGTTAATATAAACAAGAACTTGAACAAGAATATGAACAAGAACAATGTTAATAACAAGGTTGCTTAATACAAGATGTTTAACAATGACAATGCATCTATTTATAGAAATTAAACATAAAAAAATCTTATAGATATCTTTAAAATTTTCTCTCCAAATTTTAGAAGAATCATCCTTTGTACTTATGATAACTCCATGTTGGATCAGTAGTTATGAAAGAACTCATCCATAATGGATGAAGAAAGACTTTCTTTTGTGAAAGGATGAAATAGTCTCCTTCAGATATTCAAACATAACTTGAGGAAGATAAATCTACAAATCTGAATTGTGAAGAAATATCAAATCCTTTTCAATAGGGTTCACAAGGTTCATATATTTGTCCTTCGGTAGCAAGTTTGAGTTCAGAATCTGATTCCAAATAATTGCATTAGGACGAAGATTTGAAACCTGAGAGATGTTTGATGCATCCACAAAAGTTCACCAAGTAGGAAGATAGTACTCCCAAACAAGAGTGCCTGGAATTTCTCCAATCTCCTCACAGTTGATTACATTGGCTATCGTCTTAGAGGTTACTATTATAGAAACACCAGAAACCTTGGAAAGAATATCATACTCAGAACTTAGCTCAAAAATGGAGGCATTAATCCAAAACTCTTTGACAAGACTTGGATAAGTGAAACCACATAGCATATCAAAGTATCCATTACAACCTTGTTCAGACACAGTCTTCCGAAAGTTAAAACCAAGTTTAAGCAACTCATCAAAATCCACAAACTTTTCAGTGATAACAACTAGTTGCTTCAAAGGAGAATTGACTAGAGAATTCATCTCAAGTTTGGTTTGAACAACACAAAAGAAAAAAAAGAAAAAAGAAACTGAATAAGAATCTAAAGGAATAAGAATCTTGTTAGAAGAAGAAAAGGAATACACAAAATGCTGTTTAACAAAGATATGGGATAAGGATAATATAAATATATAAAAGAAAACATCAGTGCCCTAAGGTTCTTACCCAACAGATTTCTTGCATCCACCAGATGATAATCAAATTTATGGAGTTTTAAGTAAACAGAGTTTTTGAAAAGATTTTTACTTAAACTGCTTTATCAGAAGTAAAGATTCCTTTTTTGATTCTTAGAGACTGATAATTTTCAAAAGCTATCTATCATCAGAGTCTAGTAGGATTAAACTTCGAGTGAGACATCTTCTGATAGTCATTAGTCCTTGATATTCTATTCAGAATTAAGCCTTTTCTCTTGGAACTAGAGTCAAGCTTGATTAATGAATATTAAATTGGTTTCTTTGACAACTAACTAGCAACAGTATCATCACAAAGGGTGAGGGTGCTGATTCCATAAATATGATCATCACCTAGTTAATGACATATTCAGTATAGACAAATACAACATAATTTCTTCTTAAAGATCTTTGAAGATTCTTAAAAATGAATATCTTTAGAGATCTAGCAGAGACTTTGCATTTACTTATACATAAATATTTCATTGAGTCAAGAAGTATGCAAGGAAAGAACATAACATACCTTTTTTTGTTTTTCTTGGTCATGCTCTAGACGAGTATTCAGATCTGACCATGGAATCTGAATATTGTCTTGAGTGGATTCTGATTCATTGGCTTTTACACCAATGATTCCACTTTCTCCACCAACTTTAAGCTTTTAACACTTGAGTTTGGGATGTAGGATCTTCTTCCATCACATGTTTAAAATAACCATGGAAGATTCCTTGGTCCTTTCTTCTGTCATATCTATAGCAAATACAAATATAGATATTGGTACTCATATTTCTATGAGTCCAGAAGTGTTAGTCTTGACATACTTCTTCTTGCTTTATGCCTTAATCTAATAACAGTACCATGAGTCATTCTAGAGTATGAGCCTAGAATGAGTAATGGTACTAACAAAATCTTGTTCTTAGCAGCGTTATTGATTTCCATTGTCTTGGATTAAATCTTTTGACTTTGAAATTTGATAAGCATAGATTTAGATAATGTTTGCTATTACAGATTGGCATAAAACAAGTTTACAACATTGTCATAGTATTGCCACATGTAACACCCCAAAATTTTCTCTTCATTTCTTTAATCTTTTTGGCTTACGCTTCATTTCACTTGCATCTTCATTTGTGCATAGCATTGGCTCTAAACAGGGGATCAAGGTTTCTTGATTTTCCTCAAGAGGAGGAGATGGTTCTCAAAGCAATAAGAAAGGAGATAGTCTCAACATCATGTTATTATTGAGCTATAAGGTTCTCATATTCACCAAGGCATTATCAACAATCTCACCCAATCATCCGAGGATTAGGGTTTCAAGGATTTTATAGGATTCATTTGATCAAGCTTCTAGTGGCTCTGAGCTAGGGTTTTTGTCAAAGGATACTGGTGATTGATTCTTGGGGTTAAACATGGTTCTATGGCTTAACATACATCTCAAAGGTTCTCTACATGTCTCATGGTTCATCATAAATCCTTTCAGAAGGTTCTTAAGTGGATAGAGGAGGATTTGGATTCACCTGGTAAAAAAGTCAACTGATGCCTTACCAAAGTCAACTCTTTAGTTCCTGGGTCTTATTTGGACATTTCAAGTCATCATCCATGGTATTATGAGGTTTGATCAAGAAGAATAAAGAGAAATCATAAAATCAGGAGAAGTTGCTAAATTAGGGTTTTTTTTCTTGAATTTCACTAAGTATGGAAAATTTGTGTTTATGGGGCTATCTTGCAAGATTCATAACTTCTTCATCCTTGATCCAAATGAGGAAAACTTGTTATCAAATTAAAGAGGACATCACATACTACAAGTTTGTAGAAGAAGGCAATTTAAAAAGATGCATAGATCAAAATTTATGGTGGCATAAAGTTGAGAAAAAACAAGATTCATGTTTTCAACACTTAGAATTTTTTCTAAGTATAGAATTTCAGCTGGGAGGACATGTTTTCAAAGGCTATTTTATTGGTGATCCAAGTTTCATCACACTTTTCCTCCAACATGAAAGTTGTTCTTCATCCTTCAAGCTTTTTTTTATAACAAGAACTCTCTAATTGAATGTCTAGAACTCAAGTTATGATGTCTCAAAGTTAGGGTTTTCAAGTTGTCAAATTTAGTAAGTCTTTGATCAACTTCATGAAGCTAACTTCCAAGGCATTTTTCTCATAGTTCCAAGCTTCAATTCATTTTTATTTCAACATGAGAATTGTTCTTCAGGTTTCAAGCTTTCCATGCATACCAATATCTCTTCAATTGGATAAAAAAACCCCAAGTTATGAAGCTCCAAAGTTGGTGTTTCATAGTTGTTAAAAGTGGCATTTTAACTTAGAAATTTTTTAGGCATGAGGTCAGTTTGGGATATGTGATTTCTAGGCCATTTTTCATGGGGCTTCAAAGCTTGATCTCAAGATACCATCAACATAAAAGTTGTAAGTCATAGTGAGAACTTTCTTTTGAGCACAAATTCCTTTCAAGAGGAACAATATTTATCAAGTTATGAACAAGGGAAGTGGGCTATGTGAAAATTTGGTCTTGTTGCATTTTGTTGTTATTTTCTTATCACAACTTAAACATTTATGGCATCATGTCTTACCACACCAATTTTACATGCACATGACATTAAATTAGGTTGCCAAATATGCCTAAACAATTTGCTGAATCCCATGCACATCCCATTTTCCTTCATGAACTTTTTTGCAAAAATTTGGAAAGAGAAAGATGGTACAAACATTTCATTCTTCACTCCCACGTGTTAGCTCCATCACACTTCATTTCCATACTCAATTTCACAACCAACCACATCACAAACCTTTTTCCAATCCTAAACCCGTGCCACACCCACACGTGCTTCCTTCTTCATTTTCTCAATTGACAAACCACATTAACAACCTCTGAACCTTTGCTTTGGATCCAAACCTAAAAAACCACTCATATAAAAGCTAACAAATTCCAAACTTGAGTCATTCATGCAAGCTTCAGATTTGAGAATTAGAATTCTCTTCCAATTTTCTCCTCTTCGAGTTGCTCATTTCACCCTAGATCCTTCCATTTTCTCCCTTGATTCCTTATCTCTGAAGAGCACTGAAGTGTTTGGAAGGGTTCCTAAAGTTATTTGAGCTCAGATCAAGAGGCAGTGGACCTTCTTCACTTAGTAAATTTTCTCAACCCTTGTTCTATTATCTCGTGTGTGTCCTGAGCTTGTTATTGTTGTAGTTGAAATGTAATATCATTGTTGAGCATGTTTGAGTTGTTGTTGTTCTAGTTTAATAAAGTTCAGTATGTGACATCTTTTTTTGCGTGGCTTGATTTCTCTTTTTTAGAGAGCTCTAATGTAAAATCTAAGGCTAGAATCATGATCAGTGTGGAAAAATAAGGGAGATAGTGGTTTGATTTCTGGTTTCTGGATGGTTTAATGTTGCTTCGGTGGTGTCTGGGTGGAGAAGACGGCCGGAGCTAGGGCTCCGGTGTCTCTAGGTCAGGGAAAGGCTGATGTGGCCTTGGCGCGCTATTTTTGAAGTAAAATGATATTGCGTATTATGTTCTGATTTGCCTTCATTGATGACTGTGTGCCACCTTAATTAATGAGGGTGACATGGCCTCCACGCAGGCTGTTTTTTGTTTCTGAATATTGTGTGATTGGATTTGGCTAAGTGGTTTTCTGCTTTTCACACGCCTTGTTTTATGGCCCATAGCGCGTTATAACATTATCCCTTCACATTTCTGAATTACTTCTGCACCCCTCATTGGCTACTTCATTTTATTTTTCCTATTTTCTTGTCATGTTCAATTTCTTTTTATTTTTAATTGATAAAATAATTTTAAAAATTCTTGAAAATGATTTTCTGATTAATTGATATCTTGAGATATTTTTAACTTTTTTTATTTTATTTTTCATTTATTTTTACTATTTTATTTGAATTAAATTGCAATGTGCTTTTACCATTTTAGCCTTGAATTAGGGTTTATATTATTGATGCCTTTTGTGTGCTTTCTTGAGCAATGTTTGAGTATTGATTTGGTGTTTGAATGATGCATTTTGGATTGTTTTCTTGTGGATTAAATTGGCCCTCGATTCTTGCTCGATTAGTGACATATGTTTACCTTGTTGATTTGATTTGAGGATGCCTTTGTGCTTTTTTTAGGGATCTCTTCCTCAATTATTCTTGATTACTTTACCTTGAGTTTGAGCTTTTAATTTGAATTTATTTGATCATCTAACTATTTTTGAATGTTGCTTCATGTAAATGATGTTTCATGATTCTTGGATGTTCTTGGCCTAGTTGCTTGAACTTATGTTCTTGTGTGAATCTTTTGATGTTCATGACCTTTGTATGAGTTGAATGCCATGTTGAACTTCTGACCTTCATGCTTTGATGTCCATTACTCGATCATTTGTTCCTTACACCTTACTTGGTTACTTTCCTTTTTTTGAAGATGATAATGGTTTATGCTTACATAGTTGCGTGTGCATGTTTTGAACTTGATCCTTGATGATTCTTCTTGTTATCCTTGAGTTGATTTTAAATTGATATTCATGTCCATACTACTTCCTCTTCTTGGATTCATTCCCTAATTTCACTGATTGTTCTTTTGTGATTTGTTTCTTATGAGATAATTGTTGTCAATTGGTTAACCTTTGATGTGATTCATGTTGAATGCTCTTGTGCTTCTTCTTTCATATTTGAAATGAGTTGATCATGATATGATGTAGGTTATGACCTTCCTTGATTCATACCTTGCTTGATCCCTTTTGTCTCGACATTTTGTTAAGTGATGTTTGATATGGTTTTAAGACATGTTTGTTTGTGCACTTCTATGATTGTCTTTACCTATCTTCTTGAATTTTAATGTATGAAGACTTTGATCATGGTTTGTGATGGTTGGAAATGTGTATTTTGATTGTGTGCCTAATCCACCATTGATGTTTTAATTCATATGATAAGCATGCTTTGACTTTAACCTTGATGTTTGACACTTGAGAATTTATGGTTGATTCTTCTTACCTTGTGTTACTTTGACATCCTCCTTCTCTTCATCTCCTTTCTTCTCCTTTGATTTTTGAATTCCTATTTGTTGTTTGAGATTAAGTTGTTTAATGTTTACTTGTGTTTGATCACATGCTCCCTCAAGGCTCCTAGTCCGACTTAATTTCCGATTAAGTTTAGAGTAGGATACATATTAGGCTCTCAATCCTTTGCATGACAACATTAGGATAGTTCCTTCTTGACCTCAAACTTAGGTCCATATTTGTATGATAACATTAGGTAGACTTCCTTTTTCCCATCCTCAACTATAGGGCCATATTGTATGACAACATCTAGGTGAGTTTCCCTTAGATTTTTTCTTTGCCCTTTGAGTCTTATTTCTTTTCTCTTAAACAAAATCAAAACACGTAATAAATACGATGTGTAAGGTATGTCATGATCCTTAAGTACATGGGAAGTGATAAGCGGGAGTCTCTCCTTACCTTGTCTAGAGTGCTTTGCATACGTCCCGTTTTGGGTCGATCTTGTGAAGTATTTAATCCTATGTCATAGACTTTAGTGTTATACGCATCTCAAATAAAGTCAATTCACTTCTATTAAAAATCATAAACAAATGCAAATCATTTTGTCCTTCGGGATTTTTCGCCAAACCATTTTCAGAAAGGGCGTGTTATTTCCGTTCTACACCAAACAAGCATCGACCCTAATTGATGGAACGCAAACTTAGCATCGCTCATAAAAAATACTTAACAATTGGTAGGCCAAACTATAAGCGCTCTGATTTCTTCATTCTCGTCCGAATGGGGATATGTAGGCCCAAGACGGAGAAGTCTTGGCGAGCACCCTTCCCCCCTTTCACCCGTAGTCCTCCGAACTACGTTGACTCTGACTTTCCCATTGCATGAGGGAATACGTAGGCATAGGGCTGCGAAGTCCTATCGAGTCTCCTTTTGTTTTCCCCCTTTTCGTTCCCGTTAGCAAGTAGACTCTAGATAAACACACCCTTTGATTAGAACAACAAGAGTGGATCCCGTTGAGTACAATAGACGTGAGGGGTGCTAACACCTTCCTCTCGCGTAATCGACTCCTGAACCATAATTTGGTTGCGAGACCATGTACCTTTCCTGTTTTGAGGTTTCTTCGATCATTTCCTTTCCCCCGTCGGGATAAATAATGTTCAACAATGACTCTGTTTTCCGCCGGTTATTTTTTTGCGTTGTAACACCACAGACAGAAGAAGAAATAAAAGGTTTCTCATAGAATTGTCCTTTAACACAGATTCTATGATAGCCATAAATTTCAAAGAGCAATCGAGTCACTTAAGATATTATCTTTAGATGCAGACTCCTTATTATCAATATTGAAGCAAGATAGATTTGGAGTTATCTCTTTCTCTTTAATGATTGATATTTATTCCTGGATTTAGATTGGTTCTTCAAAAGAAGTAATGACCATCAATGTCTGATTACATTCTTCATCAGATTCTGAATCCAGAATTATGTCAGCTTCATTTGAAGGTTTCTAACATTTTTCTTTTTGGTTTTTTCTGGTAGTATTCCTCATTGTTCTTGAGATTTGGGAAATCAGTTGAAATAAGAATATTTCAGAAGCTTCTGAAGTTACTCTTCTATCAATAGATATCACATTCCATATAGCCAATTGAAAGAGTCCTTTGATAGGGAAGGTTAGTTCCACATCATCGAACATTCCAAAGAGTTTTTTTTTTCAACAGGCTTGAGGAAGGATGATCTGTTAGATATCTTTTCATAATATAATTCTTCTTTTCTTCGAAGAAAGCTATCAAACCTTTCAAGACAAAGTCTACTCAAACTTTTGACTTCCTGAGTAGATGAGACTTTATGGTTTAATATCAGCAGGCAGACTTTTTAGAATTTGCTTGAATAATTAGATGAAGTGTAACTCTATAAGCTTCAACCTGATTTCCTTCAAATAAGAACACAAGGATTCAAAGATAGTCTTGAGCATTAGACATATCAATGATGTTGATATACTCATAATGAGATAGAGCACCTACCAGAATGCATATAACTCAAAAGATATTTTCAATAAACTTCTTTTGAGCTGGTGTGAGAGACTTTCAAACTTTAATCATCTCTACACCATCAACTTCTATAGTAATAACTTTCTCAAGAGTATTTTATAGACCTTCATCAAAACCCTTTATTAAGACCAATGAGTTAAAAATATATTTTGCTTAATCCATCATTTAAATTCAACAGAATCACCTTTTATATATGGTAGGATTAGCAGTGTAATATTTTTCATGTGGTATTTAAATCCTTCTTGAAGTAAAGTCTTTAGCACACATATTTTTCTCATTGGATCATTATCTGCACCACTATTAAGTGTTATGCACAAACCATGCTCTGATACCAACTAAAGGTGAGAAAAATACACAAGAAGGGGGATTGAATTGTGTTTTATGTTTCTTAAGTTTGCCTCTGATCAAAGTTCAGAATCTAAACTAATGTTCAGATTTTGATTATACGTTGCAGCGGAATGTTAACAGAAGTAAATAAAAGATAAAAAAACACAAAGATTTATACTGGTTCCTCCTAAAAGAGAGTAGTCCCCTTGCATCACAAGAGATTTTCACTATAACCAAAACATGATTATAATCGCTTATGCACTTAAGCATAAGACTTTTATTTGCTCAGATCCTTAACCCGAGACTTCCTGCTTAAACCCCTCAGGTCCAAGACTTCTACTTAGGTTCCACGAACCCAAGACTTTCTTGCTTAAGCCCCTCAAACTCAAGACTTTTGCTCAGACCCTCGGTCTGAGACTTCCCTGCTCAGATTCCACGAATCTAAGACTTCTGCTTAAGCCCAAGACTTCCTTGCTTAAGTTCCACGAACTCAAAACTTCTGCTCAAGCCCCTCAAGCCCAAGACTTTTGCTCAGACTCACAGTCTAAGACTTCTGCTTAATCAATAACTGATCAAGACTTTCAATGCTCTAGCACATAGTATGAGACTTACTAGGCTCAAGCTTCTTCAGCAAGAGACTTTGATGCTCAAGCACATAGCCAGAGACTTTATCTAAACTACTAAACAATTATGTTTAGTAGAATAGAGAATAAGGTGTACTTGATACAACATCAGAGGTACATGGTAATCACCTTAACAAAGACCTCTAAGCACTTAATATTTCTAAGATATTCAATGTTTAAGAAATCTTAAGGCTTATTACAATTTACAACATATAACAAAAATTCTGCATACTCAATTGTGTTGTTTATTGTATGATCTTTTTATTCCTCCATCCAGACAGAAGTGTAGAACACTTATATCCTCAATGGCTTTACTTCTATATTTGCCCTTTTGATTGCTCCTTGTTAAAGACTTCAATTTGAGTCTTCAGTAGCTTATATAGCAGATGTAGAAGAATAGCCGTTGGAAGACATAACTTGAACAAGTGTCTTTTTTTCATAATACAAGAGACGTTGAAGAGATATAATCCAAAAGATCTTAATCCATTGTGTCGCTCCCGAAAGATTCGCATCCAACGATACAAACGCGAGAGTGGCGCAGAAAACACAGAGTCGCCAGCAATGTGTATTTATCCCGAGAGAGGGAAAGGAAACACTGCATAAACCTGAAGAGAAAGGGGGAAAGACATGGTCATCGCAACCATAGTCCAGGTTCGGGAGTCGGTTATGCGAGGGAAAGGTGTTAGCACCCCACGCATCCATCGTACTCGATGGGATCCACGCTTGTTGTCTAAACGGAGGGTGAGCTGTCCTACTATCTATGGCTGAACAAAAGAAAACGGGGATGGGGGTGACTAAGACGGACTCGGTAGGACATATTCGATGCCCTAGGCCTACGTACTCCCTCAGTGCAATGGGAAAGTCAGAGTCAACATAGTTCGGACGAGAACTGTGGGGGAAGGTTGCTCGCCAAGACAATCGTTGTCTTGTGCCTACATATCCTTAATCGGATGAGAGAGAGGAATCAGAGTTAATGTAGTTCGTGGGTACGACCACGAATGGGTAAGTGTTTTTTACGTGAGCGACGAGCTCTTTTCTGAAAATGAAATTTGAAACCCAACAATCCCGAAGGATAAAAATATTTGAATTTGTTTTTGTGTTTTTTAGACAGAAGTGTTTTCTTTTTAAGTTAGTTCATAACTTGCATTGCGCCAAAGTCTAGGGCACAGGGACGAATACTTAACGAATCGTCCCAAGAGAGGACGTTCGCTAAGCACTCTAGAAAGATGAGAGGAAGCCTCTCATTTCTCATTCCCCACGCTTAAGGCTCGTGCGCAATACACTTTATCCTTATTAAGTGTTTTCAAGAAGTTTTGAGATGAGAAGAGAGAAGACCCAAAGGAAACTCTAAAGGGAAACTAAGAGTCCTAATGTTATCATGCATGGGTGACCTAGGGTTAGTGAGGCTTAGGAGGGACAACTACCTAAAACCTAATGCTAATCCTACTCCAAGCTTAATCAAAAATTAAGTTGGACTAGGTAGCTCTAAAGGGAGAGAATCCAAGACTTAAACAAGTCTTGAGATTCATGGGAGAAAGAGAGTGAAAGAGAAGAATGAGAAAGAGAAGGATGAGATAAGAAACAAGATAGGGCAACAAGCACATCATATCAAGTATATCCAACTCACATCAATAAACAAGTCTCAAAGATCATGCAAAACATCTCAAGAAAGCATGCAAAGGTAATCATGAAAGAATGCAAGCATACTTATATGAAATGCACAATTAAGCACCAATGAACTTCATATCAAGATGAAATGAGAAAAATAAGATGAAGATAAAAGCAAGTCGGAATCAAGATCATACCATCATCAACAATTCTCATGTGCATGAGAAGATTAAAACATTAAACATTATGCACTAAAGAAAGTCCACAAAAGGAAGTCAAAGTACAAGCACTTAAAGCATACCCAAACATGATCCACAAATTGAAAAATTTGGTCATAAGGTACCTCAACTAGGGGTAAACAACATCTCAAATACTCATGCAAAGAATCCAGAAGAAATTCAAACAATTAGGCATGGCAAAGCAATTAGGGTTAAGAGATGTCAAGAGATGATCATGCATAATTCACTTAAGCACAAATAATCAAACATATATCAAATGACATTACAAAATTTTGGAATTAAAACCCCAAGTGACCTAAGTCAGAAGCTAGCACCATGCCAAAAGATCACACAAAAATTCACAGGTTAAGTGCCTCAAACAATGCTTCAAAGTTGCATAAGAACAAAGAAGAACAATGCACAAATAGAGGGACTAAAATGCAATATGAAATGAGTTTAAAAATATTATAAAAATATTTTTAAGTACCTAAAGATGTCTTCTGAAATATGCAAAAAGAATGGGATGCAAATCATACACCAATGATGAGAACAAAAATCAACAAGGCAGGGTATGCACAATTGAGACAATTCCAAAGGAAATTAATCAAACAATTAATTCAGATTCACAAAATAAAATAAAATGGAAAAATAAAATTTGAAAATTTTTTATAAAATTCCAAAGATGCTTCATGATTTTTTTGGTGATTTTTAGATGCATAAAACTAATTTTAAAAAATAAAAATGAAAATGAAACAATTAAATAAAATAAAAAGAAAATGAAGAAGCCAGGGGGTGCAACATAAGCAATTCACACGTTCAAAAAAGAATGGGCTCAGATAAAGGGGGTGGGAAAAGCAAACAGAGGCCCAATCCAAACCCAGCGCAAGTCAACATTTCCATACAAGATCCAGTCAACAACCTTGACTCCCACGCACCCTCATATTGATCCAACGTATAATATTCAATCAATCACACACAAGGTAAACAACATCAATGGTTAGGATCACGCGCACACCACAACACACATAGGGAAGCACACAAACAGGTTAACATGGAAAAAAACAAGGCACGTGAGAAGCATATGAGATTTTAATGTGTTGGCAAACCATAAACCATCAGATCAATCTAACGCACCAGATCAAGTCAACAGATCACAAAATATGCAAGATGTGTGGCTCAGATTTGATGCACATGGTAACAATCATGGAGATACGCACACACATATTAAAATAGAACACGTGAAAATTAGATGTGTTGGCAACACAAGAACCATCAGATATGGACAACCATCGGCCAAGATTTCATCTTCTTCCTCTAAACCTTCACCTTCCTGAAAAATAACCAGGTGCCGGAGCCCTAGCTCCGGTCACCTTCTCCGGCGAAAACAAACTAAAAAATTCCCAGAAATCAAGAACTCCACCATCATTCAACTCAGAATTCAACAAGGATCATGAATATCACACTCAAATCACCAAATCATACATGTATAAACCAAATCGAAGAAGAAAAGTTTGGATCTAAAAACTTCAGATCCACAATACAGCCATGATACACGTCCAAAATCAAAACAAAACACATCAGGATGATCAGCAAAGCATGAAGAACAATATGCACACAAGAAAATCAAGTTCTAGGATCATGAATTTCACACTAACCTGAAACTTGTAGAACTCAAAATACACCAAGAAAACCTTCAGAAAGCTGCAGATCTACTCCTTCGAACTTCTGATTGCAAAATAAATGCAATATGAGGCTTGAATCAGGCTGGATCTTGAAGTTTGAAAGTGAGCAACTCAAATTCGTATCTGATGAAAACCTTGCTTAGAGCTTCAAACAATGGTTGATTCTTGTTCTATGGAGTATGTGGATCAAAAATATGGAAAAAGTTCTTCAGAAACCCTTGTGAGGAGTGAGTTTCGAAGAAGGAAAGTTTTGAGTGAAAAATGAAATTTAGGGCAAATGAGAGTGCATGATCTGTGAATGAACGTGTGAGTCTCCTTATATACACTTGGTTAGAGCTCTGAGCATGATTAGGGTTTGATTAATCCCTTGATTAAGGCTATCCAAAGTGATTTGCAAAAATGCAAGTTGTGATGCACACCCTTGTTCACACGCGTGTGGGTCATGAAATAAGTATGATTCATCTCCATTTTACTTGCTGATCATAATGGAATTGGGTTTGGGCTTTGTAGTGGTCTGATTTGTGAGATTCAATCCATCTTGCAAATTTGCATTTTGTGAAATTCATGAAGTACATGGCACGGATTGGTGTGATTCAATGGTCAAAAATGGTCCTTAGGATGTGTACTTGGATGTTGCAATATGACTTGAAGCATTAGAGTTTAGTACAAGTCATTTTGAATCAAAATGCAAAAGGTGGAAAAATGGATACATGTGAAAACCCTAAAAAGCACCTTGCCTTCTTTTGATCATAACTTGAGTTTCACAAATGGTATGGAGATAATCTAGTACTTTTTGGAAAGGGTAGAGAGAGATCTTCAACCTTCATGTTTGAGGAAAATTCATTTGAAGCTTCTTTGATGATGAAAATTCAAGTTGAATGTGGTGGAAAAACTGCCAAAAATGGAAAGTTTCAAATTATAGGTCATTTTCCAAAAATAGTAACTTTTGCACAAACTCTTGACTCTTGATGAATGGTATGAATCCTAGCCTTTGAGGACCATATGAGGGCATAAGACCTTAAAAATCATGAAGAGGACCTCAAAATTCCATGTTTGACTTTTCTCCTTACAATTGACTTTTCTTGGTTCATAAGCAACTGATCCACTAAACATCTTCCACAATGAACCACTAGCCAGGCCTTCCTCTATGAGTGTTTGTGAGCATATGGAACCCATGAGAGCATGCTTGAATCCATAAAGTTTTCTCAAAAAGCTCTTTGAACCCAAGAACCCTAATTTGGTCCCTCTGGTTAGGAGGGAAAGATTCACTTGAAATCCTTTGCCATTCTTGATCTTATGAAGATATAATGACCTCCACAAAACACCTTGAGGCTTGAGACTCCTTTGACATGAACCAAGTACCTTGATCCCATGCTAAGAATCAGTGTTATGCACAAATGCTAATGCAAGAAATGCAAAGAAACATAAGCCAGTTAGCTTCAAAACAAAAGAGCAAATTTTGGGGTGTTACAGCTGCCCCTATTCAATCAACTTGGTCCTGCAGGTATGATAGCAACGACTGTCATGCGTTCAAAGGATTCACGGAGATTGAATACCAAAAGAAACCTGAAATTTGCAATCCTCAAAGGAGGGACGACTCCGCTGGGGAACAAGCAATAAATGCTGCACTGTCACAACACAGATGAGTGTTAGCTATGCTGGGGATACACACGGACGGGTGTTAAGGAATCAAAGATATCAGATACGGACGGGTATTGAAAAGATACACGGACGGGTGTAAAAAGGTTCAATACGGACAGGTATCGAAAAGATACACGGACGGGTGTAAAAGGGTTCAATACGGACGGGTATCGAAAAGATACACGGACGGGTGTAAAAGGGTTCAATACGGACAGGTACTGAAAAGATAGACGGACGGGTGTAAAAGGGTTCAATATGGACGAGTATCGAAAAGATACACGTATGGTTGAAAAAGGGTTCAATACGGACGAGTATCGAAAAGATACACGGACGGGTGTAAAAAGGTTCAATACGGACGGGTATCGAAAAGATACACGGACGGGTGTAAAAGGGTTCAATACGGACGGGTATCGAAAAGATACACGGACGGGTATCGAAAAGATACACGGACGGGTGTAAAAGGGTTCAATACGGACGGGTACTGAAAAGATACACGGACGAGTGTAAAAAGGTTCAATTTACTGGGGATTGGCTTTATTGGGGATTGAAATGATGAACTGAACATGGACGGGCGTTATCAACAGGTCAATATGGACGGGTATTGAAATCAAAGGTTCAAACACGGACGGGTGTTAAGGTAAAAACCTTGAAGGTATGAATCAAAAGACCATCTGGACGAAAGGGGTGAAAAGAGATCATGGGTTCACAATCCTGGCAAAACACTCTGCCGTGGGACTGTCAAATATTGCTTTGAATGACTAAACCCAACACTTGTGGAGTAAAGTCGAATGATATCTTCCTGAAATCCAGTTTTCCTGACGAAGGAAAACTCAAACCTGGCCTATGCTTCGGATGCATATGTTTGAATTTTGCCGTAATGCTCCACGCGAAGTGGAAGTGCTACGCATTTAGGAGGATGCCATGCAAAAAAAATGCTTATGCAATGTAAAAAGACCGTCCCAGCGAAATAAACGCTGAGAACAGAAGCAGCTCCACTGAGGACGACAAACTACATTGTCATCAAACCAAAGAACATGTTGAGGAAAACTTCATCCTGCTGGGGAAGATCACAATCACCAATTCTGCTGGAGATGGATGAATCTCCGAGAAAAAACCAACTCAATCGGGGAGGAACTGAAAACTGAAGATGGAAACTCCTCCGCCAGGGATGACCAAATGTTTCAGAACCTGGATTCAAAACCAGCTGGGCATACTAACCGCCAACAAACTCTGCTTGGGGATAACCTGAAAGAAACTTTGAGGAAAATAGATTGTCCCATGCTCAGTGGGGAAACACTATCTTTAATCAATGAGGACACTCTATCAGACTCTTGCAGGAGAGGCTGTAAAAATAACAACTTCTGGCTACCTGCTGAGGAAAGACGAGCCAAATCACAACTCTGGCTGGGGGTAAACCTGTTATATCCTGCTGAGGGGGACGATCCTCAACGACTCCGCTTGGGGAATTACCTCTTTATACTCTATTGAGGAAGACGATCCTCGATACTCTGACTGGGGAGAGCAGCAAACTGCTGAGGATGATCAGACTTCAAAGTTAAGGAGAGTAACTCTACTAGGGAGGTACAAACCTGTTATCCTGCAAAACCAACTGAAAGGTCTACGTGAAAAAATGATTACTTTGATTATCATCATAGTGACTGTCGTATAAGCAATTGCCAGTGTTTTCCAACTTGTTTCACAAAGCTCAACGTTTTAGCATGTAATGTTTATCAAAAATATCGGACATTTTCACAAACAAAACAGGTAAAACAAAAAACAAAAGCTCTTTGACTGAAATGCAAACTTTATTGAATGATCAGCCTGTAAATAGGCATTTACATTTGGAAGCAATTCCTGAAAAGAGGTAATTGCGCAAAAATTAAAAGAAAATACACATGTCGGCAATGTGGGGAACAAACATCCACCATGACTCGACTCAGCTATAACCCATATGACTTGTTTATCCGCAGATGCTTTGGCCTTTGAAGATGACTGACTGGACTGATTCCTTTCCTTCGAATTTTCCAAGTGTGAATAGTGATCACAGATCGAACGCAGATCGTAGTCTTTGCTTTTAAATCCCTAACTTTTGCCTGGATCGCCCTTTTCGGGTTTTCAATCCACCGGGATACCCATTTTTGCCAAAGTTGCCTTTTCAGGTTTTCAACCTTGCGGGTTTATTTCTTTCTTCCTTTTTTATCCCTAATTTTTGCCCGAACCTTTTCTTTTTATGGTTCGCCAGGATGCCCCATTTTTTCCTGAACCTTCTTTTAATGTCCAGTGGGTCTTTTTTATGCAAAGTATTTTTTTACTACATCCGCGTTCACAGGGGACGTAAAATCTTCGCCATCCATAGTTGAGAGAAGGCTCCACCAGAGAAAACCTGTCTTACTACATATGGCCCTTCGTAATTCGGAGTCCACTTGCCCCTGTGATCTGTTTGAGGAGGAGTGATCCTTTTCAGGACTAATTCACCAGTTTGGAAACACCGAGGATGGACTTTCTGATCAAATGCTTTTTTCATCCTGCTTTGATACAACCGGCCATGCGCAATGGCTTTCAATCTCTTCTCTTCAATGATGTTCAGTTCATTCAGCCGGGAACGCACCCACTCAGCTTCATCAAGCTTCACGTCTATCAGAATTCTCAAAGAAGGAACCTCAACTTCTAATGGCATAATTGCTTCCATACCATACACCAGTGAGAAAGGGGTTGCCCCAGTTGATGTGCATACCGAAGTACGATATCCGTGCAAAGCGTAAGGCAACATCTCATGCCAGTCCTTGTATGTCACTACCATCTTCTGCACAATCTTCTTTATGTTCTTATTAGACGCTTCAACAGCCCCATTCATCTTCGGGCGATAGGGAGAAGAATTGTGATGTTCAATCTTAAAGCTTTGGCATAGCTCCTTCATCATCTGATTGTTCAAATTTGAACCATTGTCAGTAATGATCCTCTCCGGGACTCCATACCGGCAGATGATGTCCTTCTTAATAAACCGGGCCACCACTTGTCTTGTGACGTTGGCATACGATGCTGCTTCCACCCACTTCCTGAAATAATCCATAGCCACCAGGATAAAATGATGTCCATTCGAAGCAGTCAGCTCGATCTTTCCAATCATGTCAATGCCCCACATGACAAAAGGCCAAGGTGACGACAAAACATTCAGAGGAGTAGGCGGTACGTGCACCTTATCAGCATAAATCTGGCATTTATGACATTTCTAGGCGTATTTAAAATAATCAGACTCCATAGTCATCCAATAATACCCCGCTCTTAACAATTTTCTTACCATAGCATGCCCAGTACCAAAGGAACCTTCGTGAACTTCTTCCATTAACAGGCCTGCCTCGTGTTCATCAACACAATGTAGCAAGACCATGTCAAAGTTTCTCTTGTATAACACATCGTCTTTGTTCAAAAAGAAGTTTCCTGATAACCTCCTCAATGTCTTCTTATCCTTGGAAGATGCCCCAGCTGGGTATTCCTGACTCTTCAAAAAGACTTTGATATCATGATACCAAGGCTTGCCATCTGATACACCTTCAACCACAAATACAAAAGCAGGTCTGTCCAAGCGCATGATTCTGATTGAAGGAGTTTCATTCCAACGATTCACTTGATACATTGATGACAACGTTGCCAACGCATCAGCCATCTGATTCTCTATTCGGGGAATGTGATGGAAGTCCACTCTGTCAAAGAAAGGTAACAACTTTCTGGCATAGATGTTATACGGAACAAGATTCGCTTGACGAGTCTCCCATTCACCTGTAATCTGATTAACCACCAACGCAGAATCACCATAAACATCGAGATTCTTGATTCTCAAATCAATTGCTTCTTCTAACCCCATGATGCATGCTTCATATTCTGCCTCGTTGTTGGTGCATACGAACGCCAATCGGGCAGTGAAGGGTATATGAGAGCCCTTTGGAGTCGTAATGATTGCCCCGATTCCGTTACCATATGAATTAACAGCCCCATCAAAAACCATCTTCCACTGAGATCCAATCTCAGGTCCTTCATCAGGCAAAGGTTCTTCACAATCCTTCATCTTCAGATACATGATATGCTCATCCGGAAATTCAAATTTCATCGGTTGATAATCCTCAATTGGCTGTTCGACAAGATATTTTGACAAAACACTTCCCTTAATGGCCTTTTGGGAAACATATTGAATATCGTATTCCGTAACCATCTGCCAACGGGCTATTCTACCAGAAAATGCTTGCTTCTCAAACACATACTTGATCGAATCCATCTTTGAAATCAAGAGGGTTGTGTTGTTTAACATATACCGCCTCAAACGCTTAGCGGCCCAAGCGAGTGCACAACATGTTTTCTCCAGCATCGAGTACCTTGACTCGCAATCAGTCAACTTTTTACTTAAGTAGTTGATGGCGTGCTCCTTTCTACTTGACTCGTCTTGTTGATCGAGCACACAACCCATTGAATTCTCAAGAACTGTGAGATACATAATCAAAGGTCGTCCTGGCACTGGCGGCATAAGGACCGGAGGTTCCTGCAAGTATTCTTTAATCTTTTCAAATGCCTTTTGACAATTTTCATTCCACCTGACCGCTTGATCTTTTCTTAGCAACTTGAAGATTGGTTCACACGTGGCTGTGAGATGCGAGATGAACCTAGCAATGTAGTTTAATCTCCCCAAGAAACCACGAACCTCTTTTTCTGTTTTCGGCACAGGCATTTCTTCTATGGCTTTTACCTTTACAGGATCAACCTCGATACCTTTTTGACTAACAATAAATCCCAGCAATTTTCCTGATCTCACCCCGAAGGTGCATTTGTTTGGGTTCAACCTCAGTCTAAATTTTCTCAATCTTTCAAATAGCTTCTGAAGATTCACCAGATGTTCTTCCTCTGTCTGTGACTTCGCAATCATGTTATCAACATAGACCTCAATCTATTTGTGAATCATATCATGAAAGAGAGTCACCATCGCCCGCTGATAGGTTGCCCTTGCATTTTTCAATCCAAAGGGCATCACTTTGTAGCAAAAAGTTCCCCACGGTGTTATGAACGTTGTTTTCTCCATGTCCTCTGGGACCATCTTGATTTGGTTATACCCAGAGAAGCCATCCATGAAGGAAAACACCGAATACTGAGCAGTATTGTCAACTAACACATCAATGTGAGGGAGCGGGAAATCGTCCTTTGGGCTTGCTCTGTTCAAATCCCTGTAATCAACACACATCCTGACCTTCCCATCCTTCTTAGGTACAGGCACGATGTTAGCAACCCATGGAGGATAATTTGTTACGGTAAGAAAACCGACATCTAGCTGTTTCTGAACCTCTTCCTTGATTTTGACAGACATCTCCGGTTTAGTTCTTCTCAACTTTTGTTTGACCAGAGCACAACCTTCTTTAAGTGGTAGCCGGTGTACAACAATATCAGTATCGAGCCCAGGCATGTCTTGGTAAGACCAGGCGAAGACGTCCACATACTCACAGAGCATTTTAATCAATCTTCCCTTGACACTGTCTTCCAATGCAGCCCCTATCCTTACTTCCTTTTTGGCATCCTCGGTTCCCAGATTCACAATCTCAATTTCCTCCTGATGAGGTATGATGACCTTCTCCTCTTGCTTTAATAATCTGGCCAACTCTTCGGGCAGTTCATAATCTTCGTCAATCTCTTCTTCAGCCTGATAGATTGGATTGTCAAAGTCATACCGAGCTATAGCTGAGTCATGATCAGTGTCATCTGAACAAAGAGACCTGCATGATTGATGAGGTATGTTTTATTATGTATGCAACAAAAGAAACACATTGCCATTTTGATGTGGGTTTTTAATGCATAAAACATAAAACAGAAAGACAGAGATCAAAATATTTGAGTGTGAAAAGTCCTTTATTGATGATAAAGCAAAACATGCAATAGTTAAAAGCCCTACAAATAAAATCACTACGTCAGGGCAGAACACAGGATTAACATAATAGGAAAACAAAGCAATTACTCGAAGCTAGTCACTTGAATGACTTTTTCAGAAGACCAGTTGCACAAAGTTTCTCCTGGGACGCAAGGACGGATCCAACTATCCATATCACAATCACTGCCCCCTTCTTCCTCAATGGCATTAACTCTGTCGAAGAAAACACCGGCACTGGTGAAACGGACTGGGCCATAGAATTTGGGAGGATCCCTGGCTCTCTTGGGTGGCTTGTATCCCAATCCATAGGTATTCCCTTTCGGCTGAACTTTAATCACTTGGCCCCACTTCTGTGAGCTACCAGCTTCGACTATAGCCTTGGCGTCTTTAAACGAAGACATAGAAACCTCAGGTTGATCTGCCACTGCGGGCTGCTCTGTGGTCTCGGACTGATCTTCAAATTGAATAACCTCTTCAGACACCTTCACTTTTTCAAACCCCTGACACAGCGTCTCATGGATTTCACCATCCACTTCCACGTATTTAAAGGTTGACAGCTGACTAATCATTATGTCCTCCTCTCCGCACACTGTCACCACGTGACCATCTACCATGTATTTCAGCTTTTGATGCAAAGTGGAGATTACAACGCCTGCCCCATAGATCCAAGGACGACCCAACAGACAGCTGTATGCTGGCTGAATATCCATTATATAAAATGTTGTATCAAAGATTTCCGGCCTAACCTTGATCGGAAGCACAATCTCACTAAAGACAGATCTCTTCGAGTCATCAAAAGCTCGCACCACCAAGTCGCTTGGTGTACAAATAAGCCCCCTGGTATCTAACTTCATTAATGCTTTCTTTGGCAATACATTCAACGATGATCCAGTATCAACCAACACATGTGACATCAGTGAACCACGACACTCAATCGAAATATGCAGGGCATTGTTATGATTCCTCCCAGCGGGAGTCAAATCAAGATCTGTAAAACCCAAGCCATTACCTGCATTCACGTGCGCTACAACCCCTTCAAGTTGATTAACAGAAATCTCTTGAGGAACATAGGCAGCATTCAAAACTTTCAGAAGAGCATTCCTATGAGCTTCAGAATATAACAGCAACGACAGAATAGAAATCTTGGACGGGGTCTGATGTAACTGGTCCACAATTTTATAATCACTTTTCCGGATGAGTCTCATGAACTCCTCTACATTTTCAGAAAAAGCATCACCAACCGACTTTACTGTAGAATCAATAATCACTGGAGGATGCACATGACCATCAGCTACTTGTTTTCCCTTATCTTGCCTAGAAGTATTGGGTTGATCATTAACAGGAGTAAGCACTCTACCACTTCTTGTTATAGCATCGGTCTCAACCTTAACCTCAGAACTAGAACTCACTGATGAAGTTGCCATTAATTCTTGCTTTTGTCCATTGACAAACACCTCTGTGCTGTAATTCCAGGGAATAGCCTTAGTACTTTCATACGGAATGGGTCCAGCCCTTGTGATAATAACTGGTGATGGTCTTGCCAGACCTGAAATAATAATCGTCTTGAAAGGAATAGTGATGGTAGCAACCTTTTCACTGACGACTTCTTCTTGTTGATTACACCGATCAAACTGTAAACAACCCTCATTAATCAGATTCTGGATACCCATCTTCAACGAATCACAACCATTATCCTTCGTCAAACAATCTGAACAGTTCTCATCACAACCCGGATAGATGCCACCCTTTAGTAACCTGTTTTTAACCACAGCCAGCGGAGTCTTCAGCTCCTCAACATCCATGATCAAATTCAAAGCTTCACATTCCTCAATTATCGCATTCACCCTCGGCCCATTGTGATCAGGCATCGGGTTTTGAATAACATTGGGCCTATCATTCGAGAAATTGATAGCCTTGGAGTTGACAAGGTCTTGCACCTTGTGATGAAACGCCCTACATTTCTCCACAGTATGCCCCAGAGCACCAGAGTGAAAACGCAGTGTGCGTTAGCATCGTAGCCTCGTGGGAGTTCCCCTGTTGGTGGAGCCAGGGTACGGAGCTCAACTAGACGCAACTGCAGCAAATGTTGCAACAACTGTGCATACGACATCGGTGGTTGCGCAAAATGCCTCTCTGCATTTCTTTGTCTATTCTGATTATGGCCCTGCTGCCTGTTCTGATTAACATTATTCCTTTGTTATTGTGGTGGAGGTAACGTTGCTGGGATAGGTACCGATGCTACTTGTTGATTATTGTTCTGGCGCTGTTTCCCTTTTCCCTTGTAAGATTATACAGCATTGGCCTCTCCTTTCTTCTTATAACCATCAAATGGCTTCTTTCCATGCCCGGAGGACGATCCGTCACCACTAGAAACTTTTCCAGCCTTAATTCCAACCTCTACCGTCTGTCCGATCGCAATCACATCTACAAACTTGCCTAGTGAACAAGGCTATAGCTTTTCATAATAGTGCTTAGGCAGTGTGTCCATAAACATATCCAACATCTCCTTCTCCAGCATTGGTGGCTGTAACCTAGCCACCAATTCACGCCACCTTTGCGTGTATTCTTTGAAGCTTTCATCATTTTTCTGGGACATGCTCAATAGCTGAGTTCTGTTGGGAGCCATGTCTGTGTTGTATTGGTAATGCTTGATAAAAGCTGCAGCTAACTCTCTCCAAGTACAAACATCTCTACATTCAAACGCCATATACCATTCCAAAGACGCGTCGGACAGGCTGTCTTGGAAAAAGTGCATCATTAGCTTTTCGTCCTTGGCATGGGCAGCCATCTTCCTGGTATACGCCTTTACATGAGTTCTCGGGCAGGTAGAACCATTATACTTCTCCAGTGTAGGAATATGAATCTTGTGCGGAATGACAATATCAGGGACCAACCCTAGGTCGTCCAAATCTATTCCCAGATCATCCTGTTTCACAACCCCTTTCAGTTGCGCCTCGATTAAACGGATCCTCTCATCACTGACCACAGGAAGGCCAGCGTCTAAGCTTCTGACTGAAAAAACATCATCCTATTGATCATCAAAACGATGGCCATGGATAGCTCAAATAGTGCTTCCTTCTCCAACCACTGAAGGAATCCCACCCTGTCCACCAGCACCAGGGATAGGAATGTTGGCACCAGCACCACCTCCGCCCGGAGGAATAACACGATTAAGAAGACCACCGTGTAAGATACCATTTTCATCAACCTGCGCCACCAAAGGCTGAACTAGAGTTCTGAATTCATTCTGGCTCTGCACCACACCTTGCATCATCTCCATGAATTGATCGATGCGAGCTTGCATAGCTGCCATGTCTGCCTGAACTTTGTCCATCACTCTGCTTTGATTAAGCCTGGTAGAATACCGATGAGCTGGTTGATCAATCCTGACTGTCAAAAAGAGAGAGCATAAGAAATCCAGAGAATCCGAGATAACCTACTATACAAAATGAGACGATTATGCAAATGCAAATGCAAACATGTATGAACGTTATCAAGGCGATTTATCCCTTGATTCCAGTTTTAACAACAGAAGAGAACTGAATTTCTGATCATATAAAGAGAATAAGCATCTGTTACAACACAAGTCTGAATAAGCATAAACAAAGAACCCTACCAACAAGCCTGGCGGTGATCCCGGAAATACAAAGAAAACAACAGCAAGGAAACTAAGGCATATCATCAAGACTCAGCCGTGCTAGAATTCCCCATTCGTCATTCTTTTTGCACCAATTCTGCACTTCCTTGAGAAGCTTCTTGGTATTAGGATGCTCTGGTCTCTGAATCAACTCATGAATCAAAAGATCCCTCCTGTGCAAGATCCCTGTTAAATAACGACTATGCAATTCCCAATCATCTTCTCCAGAAGCTCCACCTGAACTTGGACCTTCGCTTCTGGCTCTTTTCACTTCGGCTCGGATCTTCAGCTGTTCCATATCTGCTATGGTTTCTTTGAGCTTTTCCTCAATTGCTCTCCTCTCAAAGATCCCTGATAAAATCTCCTTATCCTTTTTTCCGAAGCTTTGTCTTCAAACCTTCAATCTGCTTCAGATACTTGTCCTCTTTCAACCTGTTGGCAGTAATTCCTGTATTCCGACGGTCACGGAACCTGTGAATTCTTGACATAGCATAAGCCAAATCTTTCTTTTTGGACGAAAGAACCTTGCTAACACTTTTCAACGCTTGAGCCACTTTCTCTCTGGCTGTGGCTTCTTTAGACAATTCTTTCTCCTTTACAGCCAAAAGTTCTGATTTCAGCCTGGCAACATAGATAGCTTCACCTTTTTCGTGCTTCAACTGACCAACCTCTCTGCCCAGCTCACTATTCTCCTCTCGGAGTTTCTCCTTCTCAGCCCATAACTTATCATACTTCTCTATATCAACAGTCGTGGGAGCCTCGATCATCAAAGGATACAAAGGTGGTTCCACCGGGAAAGGAAGAAGCTCCTCTTCTACTCTTTTCTTAATCCACTCTTCATAGGAAGGAAAAGCCCGGTTATTACATTTCCCGAATGAAGTTTTTCCGATCTTGGTCACCTGCTTCCAAGCATTCACAATCTTCCTTATCATCTCTTGATCCCCAGTACCATTGAAGAATAAGGACTCTCTGATATCTCGCTCTTCGGGTGGACCTCTCAAAGGATAACCAAACTGCCTGATAACCAGGGAAGAATTATAGTTAATTCCACTTTTTCTCCCTATCAAGGGTACATTAGGGAATTCTCCGCACTTGCAAATAATCTCCATCCCTAGAAAGTCATGGTTGAACCAAACAATGTTGTCAGCAGTCAAGCCCATTAACCTCTTTGACCACTTCAGAGAATCTCTCGTATCAACGAAAGCGCCAGCTTCAGGGAGATGACTCAGAAACTAAGTAGATAAGAGTGGGGCACAGCAACTCACAGTTTTTCCACGCCTATTTTCATTCTTGTAGTGGACTGAGTGATACACATCACCTAACAAGGTAGGTATAGGATTCTTTGAAATAAAGATTCTGACAGCATGCATATCCACCAGGTCAGGAACATTGGGAGACAGGACAATCCCATAGATGCACATAGCCAGAATAGCTTGGAAAGCAGTCCAATTCCTCTCCTTAACATGTATGCAAGCTTGATCAAACAAGAACTTCAATAAGAAACCCTTAGCTCCTTGTTTTTCCACAATATTACTGCTCAGAGCGGATTCACCAATATGAAGAGCAATGGCCATTTCTCCTATCCCGGGACGTTCTTCAGAAAAGAATACTATGTCATGCCTGATTGGGATTCCCAAAATAAATGAGAACTCCTCCAACGTTGTAGCCAAGATATAGTCTGGGAAAGTGAAGCAACGCAAAGACGGATCATAGAACTGAAGAAGTGTATGAATGGCATCCTTCTCATACTTGGAGATATTATAGACAAACTTCAGAAGTCTCCCATACTCTCCACCGAACTCTGTACGAACTCCGGGACCAGTCATACTAATCAGCTTGTGAATCAACGTCAAGGTCGGGCCGGGGAACGAATAAGCAACAGTCTTCTTTCTCTGGACATCCATGTTAAGGCAACCTCAGAAAACCGGAATCAAGAGTAAGATGCAAGCCCTGAAAAATGTCAAACATGTTTGAATTCAAGAAAAATGATATGCACATGCAAGCATGGGATCAAGGCATCACTGCTGGATGTGATGTGCTGCTAACTGAACGAGAACCACAACCCAAAAAACCAGAATTCTTGAATACCGAACCACTGAGATAACTAGAAACCCAGATAATCAAACACTGCTGAGAAATCCAGAAAACCGGGTAGGTTGAAGGTTTCGGTTTCCTGCAAGCCTGTAAACACCCATCCCATCTCACATGAGGGTTCTAGAAAGGCGAGGATCCTCAATATCACGGGCTCTCAGGTCGAGAAATAATGATACGTTCACCATTTTTGGTTTGGCATCATTATCAATCGAGGAGGCCTCAAATTATTCCCCTAAAAAATAAGGTCATCCTATGCGAGTCCCTCAGCATTGGGTCCTCGGATCGACAAGTGTAATGGGTTTGCCATTTCTGGTCTGCCATTATCACAGGTCGGGAGGAGAGGCGCAACTGAGGTATCGGAGAAACGGTCACCAGAGTCGACAGCTCTCTAGATCAACACCCTGAAATGCGCAAGACACACACGTCAGAATGCGTCCCAAGATAGCCTCGTCTGGTTGTGAATTTCGTGAACACACAAACGCACCAAGATGGCACGTAGGTCCCACTACTCTCCACTCTAGTCCTAGGGTGTACTCAAGCCTGGGTATTGGGCTTATCTCTCAGAACAACCCAACCTACCAAACAGAAACCAGCCAGCACAACACAGCAATATCCAGTATGACAGTAATAAAATGAAATGCAATGCAATAAAAGCTGTAAAACAGTAATATACAGCATAATAAAGCACAACAAATAAACACCCAATAAAAAAAACAAACAAGCGCTAGGATTAACTCGCTAAAGGGGATGGACTAGCAAGAGGTCAACCAGAGTCCCCAGCAGAGTCGCCAGCTGTTGCTCCCGAAAGATTCGCATCCAACGATACAAACGCGAGAGTGGCGCAGAAAACACAGAGTCGCCAGCAATGTGTATTTATTACGAGAGAGGGAAAGGAAACACTGCATAAACCTAAAGAGAAAGGGGGAAAGACATGGTCATCGCAACCATAGTCCAGGTTCGGGAGTCGGTTATGCGAGGGGAAGGTGTTAGCACCCCACACATCCATCGTACTCGATGGGATCCATGCTTGTTGTCTAAACGGAGGGTGAGCTGTCCTACTATCTATGGATGAACAAAAGAAAACGGGGATGGGGGTGACTAAGACGGACTCGGTAGGACATATTTGATGCCCTAGGCCTACGTACTCCCTCAGTGCAATGGGAAAGTCAGAGTCAACGTAGTTCGGACGGGAACTGTGGGGGAAGGTTGTTCGCCAAGACAATCGCTGTCTTGTGCCTACATATCCTCAATCGGACGAGAGAGAGGAATCAGAGCTAATGTAGTTCGTGGGTACGACCACGAATGGGTAAGTGTATTTTACGTGAGCGAAAAGCTCTTTTCTGAAAATGAAATTTGAAACCCAACAATCCCGAAGGATAAAAAGATTTGAATTTGTTTTTGTGTTTTTTAGACAGAAGTGTTTTCTTTTTAAGTTAGTTCATAACTTGCATTGCGCCAAAGTATAGGGCACAGAGACGAATACTTAACGAATCGTCCCAAGAGAGGACGCTCGCTAAGCACTCTAGAAAGATGAGAGGAAGCCCCTCATTTCGCATTCCCCATGCGTGCGCAATACACTTTATCCTTATTAAGTGTTTTCAAGAAGTTTTGAGATGAGAAGAGAGAAGACCCAAAGGAAACTCTAAAGGGAAACTAAGAGTCCTAATGTTATCATGCATGGGTGACCTAGGGTTAGTGAGGCTTAGGAGGGAAAACTACCTAAAACCTAATGCTAATCCTACTCCAAGCTTAATCAAAAATTAAGTTGGACTAGGTAGCTCTAAAGGGAGAGAATCCAAGACTTAAACAAGTCTTGAGATTCTTGGGAGAAAGAGAGTGAAAGAGAAGAATGAGAAAGAGAAGGATGAGATAATAAACAAGATAGGGCAGCAAGTACATCATATCAAGTATATCCAACTCACATCAATAAACAAGTCTCAAAGATCATGCAAAACATCTCAAGTAAGCATGCAAAGGTAATCATGAAAGAATGCAAGCATACTTATATGAAATGCACAATTAAGCACAAATGAACTTCATATCAAGATGAAATGAGAAAAATAAGATGAAGATGAAAGCAAGTTAGAATCAAGATCATACCATCATCAACAATTCTCATGTGCAAGAGAAGATCAAAACAAGAAACATTATGCACCAAAGAAAGTCCACAAAAGGAAGTCAAAGTACAAGCACTTAAAGCATACCCAAACATGATCCACAAATTGCAAAATTTGGTCATAATGTACCTCAACCAGGGGTAAACAACATATCAAATACGCATGCAAAGAATCCAGAAGAAATTCAAACAATTAGGCATGGCAAAGCAATTAGGGTTAAGAGATGCCAAGAGATGATCATGCATAATTCACTTAAGCACAAATAATCAAACATATATCAAATGACATTAAAAAATTTTGAAATTAAAACCCAAGTGACCTAAGTCAGAATCTAGCACCATGCCAAAAGATCACACAAAAATTCACAGGTTACGTGCCTCAAACAATGCTTCAAAGTTGCATAAGAACAAAGAAGAACAATGCACAAATAGAGGGACTAAAATGCAATATGAAATGAGTTTAAAAATATGAGAAAAATATTTTTAAGGACCTAAAGATGTCTTATGAAATATGAAAAAAGAATGGGATGCAAATCATACACCAATGATGAGAACAAAAATCAACAAGGCTGAGTGTGCACAATTGAGACAATTCCAAAGGAAATTAATCAAACAATTAATTCAGATGCACAAAATAAAATAAAATGGAAAAATAAAATTTGACAAAATTTTATAAAATTCCAAAGATGCTTCAGATTTTTTTGGTGATTTTTAGATGCATAAAACTAATTTTAAAAAATAAAAATTAAAATGAAACAATTAAATAAAATAAAAAGAAAATGAAGAAGCCAGGGGGTGCAACATAAGCAATTCACACGTTCAAAAAAGAATGGGCTCAGATAAAGGGGGTGGTAAAAGCAAACAGAGGCCCAATCCAAACCCAGCGCAAGTCAACATTTCCATACAAGATCCAGTCAACAACCTTGACTCCCACACACCCTCAGATTTATCCAACGTATAATATTCAATCAATCACACACAAGGTAAGCAACACCAATGGTTAGGATCACGCGCACACCACAACACACATAGGGAAGTACACAAACAGGTTAAAATGAAAAAAAAAACAAGGCACGTGAGAAGCATGTGAGATTTTAATGTGTTGGCAAACCATAAACCATCAGATCAATCTAACGCACCAGATCAAGTCAATAGATCACAAAATATGCAAGATGTGTGGCTCAGATTTGATGCACATGGTAACAATCATGGAGATACGCACACACATATTAAAATAGAACACGTGAAAATTAGATGTGCTGGCAACACAAGAACCATCAGATCTGGACAACCAACGGCCAGGATTTCATCTTCTTCCTCTAAACCTTCACCTGCCTGAAAAATAACCAGGTGCCGGAGCCCTAGCTCCGGTCACCTTCTCCGGCGAACACAAACTTAAAAATTCCCAGAAATCAAGAACTCCACCATCATTCAACTCAGAATTCAACAAGGATCATGAATATCACACTCAAATCACCAGATCATACATGTATAAACCAAATCGAAGAAGAAAAGTTTGGATCTAAAAACTTCAGATCCACAATACAGCCATGATACACGTCCAAAATCAAAATAAAACACATCAGGATGATCAGCAAAGCATGAAGAACAATATGCACACAAGAAAATCAAGTTCTAGGATCATGAATTTCACACTATCCTGAAACTTGTAGAACTCAAAATACACCAAGAAAACCTTCAGAAAGCTGCAGATCTACTCCGTGGAACTTCTGATTACAAAATAAATGCAATATGAAGCTTGAATCAGGCTGGATCTTGATATTTGAAAGTGAGCAACTCAAATTCGTATCTGATGAAAACCTTGCTTAGAGCTTCAAACAATGGTTGATTCTTGTTCTATGGAGTATGTGGATCAAGAATATGGAAAAAGTTCTTCAGAAACCCTTGTGAGGAGTGAGTTTCGAAGAAGGAAAGTTTTGAGTGAAAAATGAAATTCAGAGCAAATGAGAGTGCATGATCTGTGAATGAACGTGTGAGTATCCTTATATACACTTGGTTAGAGCTCTGAGCATGATTAGGGTTTGATTAATCCCTTGATTAAGGTTATCCAAAGTGATTTGCAAAAATGCAAGTTGTGATGCACACCCTTGTTCACACGCGTGTGGGTCATGAAATAAGTATGATTCATCTCCATTTTACTTGCTGATCATAATGGAATTGGGTTTGGGCTTTGTAGTGGTCTGATTTGTGAGATTCAATCCATCTTGCAAATTTGCATTTTGTGAAATTCATGAAGTACATGGCACGGATTGGAGTGATTCAATGGTAAAAAATGGTCCTTAGGATGTGTACTTGGATGTTGGAATATGACTTGAAGAGTTAGAGGTCAGTACAAGTCATTTTGAATCAAAATGCAAAAGGTGGAAAAATGGATACATGTGAAAACCCTAAAAAGCACCTTGCCTTCTTTTGATCATAACTTGAGTTTCACAAATGGTATGGAGATAATCTAGTACTTTTTGGAAAGGGGAGAGAGAGATCTTCAACCTTCATGTTTGAGGAAAATTCATTTGAAGCTTCTTTGATGATGAAAAGTCAAGTTGAATGTGGTGGAAAAACTGCCAAAAATGGAAAGTTTCTAATTATAGGTCATTTTCCAAAAATAGTAACTTTTGCACAAACTCTTGACTCTTGATGAATGGTATGAATCCTAGCCTTTGAGGACCATATGAGGGCATAAGACCTTAAAAATCATGAAGAGGACCTCAAAATTCCATGTTTGACTTTTCTCCTTACAATTGACTTTTCTTGGTTCACAAGCAACTGATCCACTGAACATCTTCCACAATGAACCACTAGCCAGGCCTTCCTCTATGAGTGTTTGTGAGCATATGGAACCCATGAGAGCATGCTTGAATCCACAAAGTTTTCTCAAGAAGCTCTTTGAACCCAAGAACCCTAATTTGGTCCCTCTGGTTAGGAGGGAAAGATTCACTTGAAATCCTTTGCCATTCTTGATCTTATGAAGATATAATGACCTCCACAAAACACCTTGAGGCTTGAGACTCCTTTAAGATGAACCAAGTACCTTGATCCCATGCTAAGAACCAGTGCTATGCACAAATGCTAATGCAAGAAATGCAAAGAAACATAAGCCAGTTAGCTTCAAAACAAAAGAGCCAATTTTGGGGTGTTACACATTGTGCAACATGTTTCACCATTGTGTCTTTCGTTTAATTTTGTATTATAGAGCCGTTGAGAGTATATATCCGTAAAGCATGTCAACTCTTCTTGAACCTTGTTAAAAGTAGACTCTAGCTAACAAGATAATTTGACAATGCAACTTGCTTTCTGCAGTATGGATAACTCAAGCTTTATTACTAATTATGAATGTTCCCCAGAAGCTCATACAATAACTTAATGTAGAGACAATATGTTGCTCTTCTGATGCTGAGGTCTTCAGCTTCAGAGTTTACGCCAGACATCACTTAAAGAGTGTTCTTCAGGTTCTGATCCACCAGAAGCTAATAACTTAACTTTTCTCAAATGTGTCCTTATATCAGATTCTAAGTGCCTTATTTTCAAGCCTTAGAACCTGCATACTTGGAACACACATTAGATAACACCATTGTTCTTTTAATACTTTGTTATCATCAAAACCCAAGAGATATATGTCATGAACAAAAGATAGTGACCAAGGTTTACAAAGATACCAAAAAATTAGGTTGTACTTTTGTTCTTAGTTCTAAAGCCAAGGTTGACCTATTAGTGGGTTTAGATAAAAGAGATAACTAGTTGAGGTCATCTAGGTTCCTAGGAGTTTTGTAACACCCCCAATCTATAACCCCCAATTAATTAAAGTGATAACAGATAATCAGAGTATAATTAAAACATTCATGGCATAGACGGGAGCGTCACATCAAAATGATGAAATAAAATAACCTGCTCAAGTAGATATGCAACAATCAGGTAGCAAACATAAACAGAGGAACTCAGTTCCTAACACCCATAGAGCATTTAAAACAGCAGAATGGTGAGAAACACAATTATAATATAGTTGCATACAATTATGTAATAACAGGAAATACGCACACAACAATGTTCTCACCACAACATACAACATAATTCAAACACAAACAACACGATTCTTATCTCATACATCCATCACATAAGCATATCAGTCATGTTCAATATATTTATCACAAACATGTGTATATATCAACTCATCAATTCCATTCACAAATTCCATACATAAACAATCCATTCATGATTTATGCAAATGCACAGAGACCGACACAACAACTCTATGCTATGCAATGCGGTACCGTTCCATCCATCATCTCATCATTAATTCACTCAGGAATTATTGGAATCATCACTTGTTACTTAGTGTAACTCCCCGTCGGAAAAACGATGTTCTCCCATTGCTCACACCTCTTTGTATAAGGCACACGACGTTTATGGATCGCTCACACCTCTTTGTATAAGGCACACGACCCGATCGCTCACACTCCTTTGTATAAGGCACACGATCATCTATAATCATCGCCCACACCTCTTTGTATAAAGCACATGATGTTATAGCGGATTCCCTCTGGAACCGTTTCGTCGCTCACACCCCACAAAGGCACACGACATCACAAGAATGTATATCATGATGCTTGGCATACAATGACTCATGACAGTCAAATGCATCCACATATACAACCATGTAAACCATTCCAACATCCATAATCATGCATATACAATCAAATATAACACAATGCATTTACTTGCCCTTAGGCCACAAACCATCATCATAACATTTCATCACATGCATTCACATCATATAACAGCACACAAGTCATACGTTATGTATCAAAAGCATATCGCATGATAACACATCAATTACACACAATTACGACAGTAAAAGTCGACAAAACGACACATTTCCAAATTCCTGACACAATTAAATCTGCCAACCATCCCAAAACCATTCCTATAAGAAAGAACATCTCATTAGCTTTCCAACGTATCCAACCGCGCCTCAATCCGACTTACGAATCAAAATTTATGAAGAAAACATAACGGAATAATCTGTCATGTTCGCTATGCGAATCTACTAGCGAGCATTCGCTTTCCTCATTCGCTGTGCGAAGCTCCAGCGAACCGTGCCAGAGAAAAAACAGCATAAAGTTCGCTTTGCGAACTGCTGGCGAAAATTCGCCCACCCATTCGCACTGCGAAGCCCTAGCGAGCCTTCGCTTTCCTCTTCACTGCTTGTTCGCACTGCGAACCTGCGAATTCTGGGATTCGCAGCAGCGCTGTTACTCATCCTAAATCACCATTTTCCCCATCAAAACACAACCAAACCCAAAACATAACAACCAGAACATATTACAATCATAACAACAAGTATTCTACTGCATTTATACCGCATTTCAACCGCGAAAACATCGATTTCTCTCGTTTCCGCTCAATCGACCTAGAATTGAAAAGCTATGAAAATAAAACAACAAACACATACACGATCATACACAAACATAGCATAACCGAGTTTGGAAGTGTCGGTTGAATCGATTACTTAAACTCCAAGTTTTTCCTCTTTTTCTTCTTCTCACTCTCCTTTTCTCTTCTCTTATTTTTCTTTCTATTTTCCTCTCTTTTCTTTCTATGTTTCTATTATAAAAGAAAAACAATATTTACCCAAGCCAAAAAGACCAAAATACCCCTACACTAAATATTCTCGCAAACGCTCCCAAAACGCGATAAAACATAATAACCAAGAATAAAATAATATAAATACCAAAAATAATTAAATCGACTCGAATAAATAAATCTAACAAAAACCGGGGCGTTACAACTCTCCCCCATTTAGAAATTTTCGTCCTCGAAAACGTTACCTGAGACGAACAACTCCGGATACGACTCCCGCATCTGACTCTCCAACTCCCAAGTCAAATTGCCCTCAGCAGCACCTCCCCACGCCACTTTCACAAGCGCAATATCCTTGCCTCTTAACCGCTTCAACTCGCGATCCAAAACTCTCACCGGTAATGCCACAACCGTAAGGTTCTCCCTTACCTCAACCTCATCCATTGGAATCACATGCGACGGATCCAGAATATACTTCCGAAGCTGTGAAACATGGAACACATCATGCAAATTTGAAAGTTTCGGCGGCAACGCCACCCGATAACCCACAGCACCCACTCTCGCGGATATCTGGTAAGGACCAATAAACCGAGAAGTAAGCTTCTTCGACTTCAATGCCCGTCCAACACCCGTCACCGGTGTAACTCTCAAGAATACATGATCGCCTTCTTGAAACTCAAGATCTTTCCTCCTTCGATCATGATAACTCTTCTGCCTACTCTGAGAAACCTTCATTTTCTCACGAATAAGTTTCAACTTTTCCGTAGTCTGTTGCACTAACTCCGGTCCAACCACCGAACTCTCACCCGATTCATGCCAACACAACGGCGTTCGACATCTTCTTCCATACAACGCTTCAAAAGGTGTCATTCCAATACTCAAATGGAAACTGTTATTATACGTGAATTCCACCAACGAAAGATAACTATCCCAAACACCACCTTGCTCAAGAACACAAGCCCGCAACAAATCTTCCAATGACTAAATAGTTCTCTCGGTCTGGCCATCCGTCTGAGGATGATAAGCAAAACTCAATCTCAACTTGGAACCTAACGCCTTTTGCAAACTTTCCCAAAATCTGGAAGTAAACCTCGGATCTCGATCTGAAACAATACACAACGGAACACCATGTAGCTTCACAATCACACGGATATAAATCTCAGCCAACCTCTCCAAAGAAAAATTGATGTCAATCGGAATGAAATGCGCCGATTTAGTTAGCCTATCCACAACCACCCAAACGACATTATGTCCCCTCGGAGTATTTGGCAACCCTGTCACAAAATCCATAGAAATGCTGTCCCACTTCCACTCGGGAATATCCAACGATTGCAATAATCCACTAGGCTTCTGATGTTCTACCTTTGACTTCTGACACATCAAACACGCATAAACAAACTGAGTCACATCCCTCTTCAATCTGGACCACCAAAAGATCTTCTTCAAATCTTGGTACATCTTATTAGCTCCCGGATGTATACTCAAACTAATCTGGTGTCCTTCCTCTAAAATCATCTTTTTCAAGTCCGAATCATCCGGAATACAAATTCTACCACGGAATCTCAAAACACCCTTATCATCCACTTTAAAGTCACCATTCACACCTTTATCTCCAACCGTCATCAAATCAACAAATTTCACATCCAACTTCTGTTTCTCGCTAACGGTCAACATAAACTCATTAGTAACCTTTAACATACCAAGCCTCACGCCATCAGATGTCAATTCACAGAACCAAACTCAAATCTCTAAATGCTTCCAAAAGTTCCCACTCTTTAACCATCAAAGCGGACATATGTAAAGATTTCCGGCTTAACGCATCGGCTACCACATTAGCCTTACCAGGATGGTAATTTAAGCCAAAATCATAGTCCTTCGAAAATTCCAACCATCTCTGTTGCCTCATATTCAACTCTTTCTGATCAAACAAGTATTTCAAACTCTTATGATCACTAAAGACTTCGAATCTTGCACCGTAGAGATAATGGCTCCAAATTTTCAACATAAAAATCACAGCCGCTAATTCCAAATCATGAGTAGGGTAGTTTTTCTCATGATACCTTAATTGCCTCGAAGCATAAGCCACCACCTTACCTTCTTGCATCAACACTCCACCTAAACCACTCAAAGACGCATCACAATACACCACAAATGGTTAAGTAGGATTCAGTAAGACCAAAATCAGAGCTGTAGTCAATCTTCTCTTCAGCTCACTAAAACTTTCCTCACACTGAATATCCCAAATGAACGCTTTACCTTTATAAGTCAGCTGGGTCAACGGAAGTGCTAACTTGGAAAAACCTTCAATGAATCTTCGATAATATCCAGCTAAACCCAAAAAGCTTTGAATTTCAGTAACAGATCTAGGAGCCTCCCATTATAGAACTGCATCTACTTTGGATGGATCCACAGCAATACCATTACCTGAAATCACATGCCCAAGAAAACTCACTTCTGACAACCAGAACTCAGACTTGGACAACTTGGCATAAAGTCTCTTCTCCTTCAAAATTTGCAATACAACATGCAAATGCTCCGCATGCTCCTCCCGAGACTTAGAATAAATCAAGATGTCATCGATAAACACAACAACAAATTGATTCAAATGCTCATGGAAAATGCGATTCATATACTCCATAAACACTCCCGGCGCATTAGAAACCCCGAACGGCATCACAGAATATTTGTAATGTTCGTATCGTATCCTAAAAGCCGTCTTTTGAATATCTTCCTCTTTCACTCTAATCTGATGATAACCTGACCTCAAATCAATTTTACTAAACACACACGCTCCTACCAACTGGTCCATCAAATCATCAATTCTCGGAAGAGGATACTTATTCTTAATCGTCACCTTATTCAGCTGGCGATAATCAATACACAATCGCATACTTCCATCTTTCTTCTTCACCAACAAAACTAGAGCACCCCAAGGCGATACACTCGTCCTCACAAACCTCTTCTCTAACAATTCATTCAACTGCTTCTTCAACTCAACCAACTCAGATGCCGACATACGATAAGGTGCCATAGATATAGGTCTAGTACCAGGAACTAGATCTGTAGAAAACTCCACCTCTCTCTCTCGCGCGGCACATCTGAAATATCCTCCAGAAATACCTCTGGAAAATCACACATAACAGGAAACACACCAATTGCAACTTGACTATCCATGGTCAACGATGCAAACAACCCGAACAACTGAGCTTCATCCGCCAAAAGTTTCTTCAACTCTTTGGTAGATAAGAAACTCGATTCCTCGTCTTCTTCAAGAGAAGGAAATCTTACCAACTTATGATAACAATCGATATGAACTTGATTGAACTGCAACCAATTCATTCCCAGAACCACGTCTAAACCCTCCAACGGCAGACACACCAAATCCATCTCAAAATCCTTACCATAAATGTTCAAAGGACAACTTAAACAAACCAAAGAAGTAGTTACCGACCCCATTGCTGGAGTATCGATAACCATCTCTCCATCCATCGAAGACAACAAAAGATTCAAACGCTGCGCACACTCAGACGAAATAAACGAATGAGTCGCTCCGGTATCAATAATAGCAACTAAAGGCGTACTATTAATAAAACAAGTACCTCTGATCAGACGGTCTGCAATAGTAGTCTGAGTTCCTACCAATGCAAATAATTTCCCTCCAGCCTGAGCTTGCTTTGGTTTCGGACACTTCGCACTAACATGACCAGGTTTACCACAGTTGAAACACTTCACCACATTCCTCTTGCAATCAGTTGCGACATGTCCTATACCTCTGCAATTGGAACACTTCCTCATATCCTTTCTACATTCAAACTGACGATGTCCTAAGTCACCACACCTATAACATCTCAGAGGATTAGACATACCTCCCCCACTTGGCCTTTTATCAGTATTGGCCTTTTGCTTACCCTTGTCAGCTGGTGACACATAAGGACAACCACGAAATGGTTGCCTTCCTTTCCTTTCGTTCACACTCTTATAATGAGTAGAACGAGCTTTGCTATCCTCCTCAAAAATTTCTACAACAATCCACCAAATCCGAAAACCTCCTAATCCTTTGATAACCAATTGCCTGCTTGATCTCAGGACGCAACCCATTCTCAAACTTCACACACTTGGAAAACTCCGCAGTTGCTTCAGCATAATGTGGATAAAACTGAACAAGCTCCACAAACTTAGCAGTGTAATCAATAACAGACATATACCCCTGTTTCAACTCCAAGAACTATATTTCCTTCTTTCCTCTAACATCTTCAGGAAAATACTTCCTCAAAAACTCCCTGCTAAACACAGCCCAAGTGACCTCTTCACCTGCAGCTTCCCACACATGACGTGCACTAACCCACCAATCATCAGCCTCCTCCTACAACATGTGAGTACCCAATCTCACCTGATGTTCCTTAGCATAGTCCATCACTTGAAAGATTCTTTCAATCTCCTTAAGCCAAATCTGAGCACCATCAGAGTCATGCCTTCCTTTGAAGACAGGCGGTTTGTTCTTCCTGAACTCATCATTCCCACCAGCATTAGGTGCACCCCGCATAGCCTGAGCCATAACTTACATCGCAGCAGCAAGAGCAGCATCATTCCTTCCAGCCATATTTTGTTCATATCCAATAACAGTAACTATGGTTAAACAATCAGCTCTCCAGAACACAACTGACGCACAACAACCAACTTGGTCAAACGACCGACACGGACTGGTACAAACTGACACAAACTGGCTCTGATACCACTTAATGTAACACCCCTAATCTATAACCCCTAATTAATTAAACCGATAACAGATAATCAGAGTATAATTAAAACATTCATGGCATAGACGGGAGCGTCACATCAAAATGATGAAATTAAATAACCTGCTCAAATAGATATGCAACATTCAGGTAGCAAACACAAAGAGAGGAACTCGGTTCCTAACACCCACAATTCAGATACAGAATAAAAGTGGAAAATCTGCAACTAAAATCTCATATATAAAAACAAGAATGCATATCACGATGCTTGGCATACAATGACTAATGACAGTCAAATGCATCCACATATACAACCATGTAAACCATTCCAACATCCATAATCATGCATATACAATCAAATATAACACAATGCATTTACTTGCCCTTAGGCCACAAACCATCATCATAACATTTCATCACATGCATTCACATCATATAACAGCACACAAGTCATACGTTATATATCAAAAGCATATCGCATGATAACACATCAATTACACACAATTACGACGGTTAAAGTCAACAAAACGATACATTTCCAAATTCTCGACACAATTAAATCGGCCAACCATCCCAAAACCATTCCTATAAGAAAGAACATCTCATTAGTTTTCCAACGCATCCAACCGCGCCTCAATCTGACTTACGGATCAAAAGTTATGAAGAAAACAAAACGGAACAATCTGTCATGTTCGCTATGCGAATCTCCTAGCGAGCATTCGCTTTCCTCATTCGCCGTGCGAAGCTCCAGCGAACCGTGGAAGAGAAAAACAGCATAAAGTTCGCTTTGCTAACTGCTGGCGAACATTCGCCCACCCATTCACACTTCGAAGCCCTGGCGAGCCTTCGCTTTCCTCTTCGCTGCTTGTTCGCACTGCGAACCTGCGAATTCTGGGATTCGCAGCAGCGCTGTTACTCATCCTAAATCACCATTTTCCCCATCAAAACACAACCAAACCTAAAACATAACAACCAGAACATATTACAATCATAACAACAAGTATTCTACCGCGTTTATATTGCATTTCAACCGCGAAAACATCGATTTCTCTCGTTTCCTCTCAATCGACCTAGAATTGAAAAGCTATGAAAAAAACAAAAAACATATACATGATCATACACAAACATAGCATAACCGAGTTTCGCACCCTTACCCGATTAATCGTGCTTCGAAGTGTTGGTTGACTCGATTACTTAAACTCCAAGTTTTTCCTCTTTTTCTTCTTCTCACTCTCCTTTTCTCTTCTCTTCTTTTTCTTTCTATTTTCCTCTCTTTTCTTTCTATGTTTCTATTATACAAGAAAAACAATATTTACCCAAGACAAAAAGACCAAAATACCCCTACACTCAATTTTCTCGCAAACGTTCCCAAAACGCGATAAAACATAATAACCAAGAATAAAATAATATAAAGACCAAAAATAATTAAATCGACTCGATTAAATAAATCTAACAAAAACTGGGGCGTTATAAGTTGTGTTTGATGTTGATCGGGTCTTTAATTATTTGTGCTTTGGGGAGTACGATTAAGCAGAGTAATGCGAGAGAGATCATTATCTCTAGGTCTTTAGACTTCGTAGCTATTCATGAGACCAAGTTAAATGAGGTTTCTAATTCTATCGTGCATGCCTTATGGGGAAATTCTTGTTGTAATTGGAGTTTTTCTCCTTCATTATCTTCTATTTTTTCTTTTGCTAGTCCTGGATACCTGGGTGTCTGTTTTGAGTGGGGGATGGATAAGACAATTTGTTTTGTCTTTAATATTTATTCTAAGTGTAGCATCAGAGATAAGAGGGCTTTGTGAAGGGACCTCTTGGTGAAAAGAGCCAACCTTGGTGGGGAGTGTAGCATCAGAGATAAGAGGGTTTTGTGAAGGGACCTCTTGGTGAAAAGAGCCAACCTTGGTGGGGAGATGTGGTTCATTCTGAGAGATTTTAATTATGTTTGTTGTTTGTCAAAAAGAAATAGAGGGGATGGATATTCCCCTAAATTTAGTAATATTGAGTGTATTGTTTTCAAAAAATTCATATCTTAGATGGATTTGCTTGATCTCCCCATCCTAGGTAGGAATTTTACTTGGTACCATCCTTTTAGTGGGCCCGCGAGTCATCTGGATAAGATTTTTATATTGGATGGTTGAGAGGAGTAATGAGGTATAACATCTCAATGGTCTCTACCTAGAGATGTGTCTGATCATTCTTATATTGTTCTCTGTTATTCCAACCAGATGTAGGTTTCTAAGCTTTTTTTGTTTCAATAACCATTGGTTTTCTGATCCTTGTCTCCTAAGATAGTGCTTAGTAGTTGGTTAGCTTCCAGTTCTCTAGTTGGAAAGCTTATGTCCTTAAAGAGAAATTTAAAGCCTTGGAAGATGTTATAAATCAAGTTTTTAGTGACCTTGATTCCCAGGTGTTCAAACTGCAGTAAAGCGGTAAGAAGTAAAAATTTAGTTTTGGAAGGATTCCCTCCGGGATTTATATCGTCTCCACAGGGATCGGTGTGAGGGAAAGAATGTTGTTCAACGGTTTCTATGTTTCTAAGCTTGTGTTTACAAAATGGTTGAAATATTCAAGGTACCATAAATAAAGGCAGAAAATATAAAGACGGAAAATATAAAGTAAAGAATTAAAATAAACGGAGCCTTGTTGGGATTGGATCTCATCAATTGATAACACATGTATTCTTCTAACCAGTTAAACACAAATCAATCATTCTTTTGATATCCTCACGTATCACCCACAATAGAGGTTATGTCTAACACAACGTCGAGAGAACAACCATATTCTCTCATTGGTGATTTCTCACACAAATCAACAACACAAAGCATTAAGAACTAATACTCAAGCAACTGCTAAGCCTAAATCTATGTCTAGAGTCTAGAACCTAACAAATGTTCATCCTAGATCTAGATTTGAAGAGTATATGTCTATAGCGGTTCAAATCAAAGATGAATAGGTATTCTTGACACCTTGGTTCAGTTTTACGATCCTCTTTATCATTGCTTCACTTTCCCGGATTACCAATTGGTCCCGACCTTGGAAGAATACTCTCATTGGTTTGGCTTGCCTGTGAAGAAACAAAGACCTTTCAGCGACCAAGAGAAGATTCCCACTCCAATAGAGATTGCCGAGTGTATTTACTTAGATATGTCTGAGGTCAAGCCTCACATCACCACCAAGGATGGAATCAAGGGATTACCATCTATGTTCTTGTATGAAAAAGCTTGTCAATTTTTCAATGCCAACAGTATTGCTGCCTTTGAAGCAACCTTTGCTTTATTGGTCTATGGTCTGTTTCTGTTTGCCAATGTGGAGGATTTTGTCGACATCAACGCCATCAGGATCTTTATTAGTGGAAATCCTGTACCTACACTACTTGGTGATGCTCTCCATTCTGTCCACCATAGGACTCTTCAAGGGAAAGGAACTATTTTATATTGTGCACCGTTGCTTTACCAGTGGTACATCACTCATCTGCCTCGAACATCTGAATTCCGAGACAACCCTGACAAACTTCATTGGTCCCAAAGGATCATTTCTCTTACTCACAATGATATCTTTTGGTATGATCTTGTTTATGAAAGAAATGTATACATTGATAGCTGTGGCCCATTCCCTAACATACCACTTCTTGGTATTCATCGTGGGATTAGCTATAACCCTATTCTCGCCAGACGCCAATTCGGATTTGCAATGAAAGAGAAGCCCAAGAGCATTCATATATCCGGTTTCTTCTACCTTAATGAAAAAGCCACTAATGAAACCAAGAGTGAAGTCTGGTATGCTTGGGACAAGTTCCACGAAAGTACCAAGAATGAGCTGGGAAAAATAAACTGTGTGTCTTTGGAGCCATACCTCCAGTGGGTCCGATCTCGAGCCTATGGCATCAAGATGCCCTATATTCCCAAGATATTTCATCAGCTGGCTATTGTATCTCCATCTACTATTCCCATTGAGTGCATGGAAGAATACCAAGAAAATCTAGCAAGGATAAAGCTTGAGAGGGACACGTGGGAGTGGAAATATCATACCATCTGCATCGAACAAGAGGAAATGAAGGAAAAGATGAATGATAAAGACGACCTGATCGAGTGGTTGGAAAGACGCGTAATTGATGAACCTATGGCACAAGAGAATTTATTTTTCTCTAGCACGAGTCTATTGCCAGCACTCGTGAGTATGCCAATGTTTCTCTGGCGTCTGGTGCGTGGAAGGGAATTGTCGACAAGCTGATCATCGAGAATTACCAGTTGAAGAAACAAAAAAGAAGATGCGAAGCAGAACACTCCTTGATAGAGTTTCTTTTTCTAAGCCTAGCCTTTGTTGCTATCTTATTGTATTTTGGGGTCTTTTGAAGTGTACTTTTTGTAAACCTCTCTCAATATCTAATGAAACGAGACTTATTTCGAAAATAGTCTTTCTTAAGTTCCTTAAAACCAATCATCTGCATTTCACTTTGCATTCTTTTGCTAAACTATCAAGGTACTAACTTTGTTTTGCAGATTTTGTTGACATGGATGCCGCAGGAAAGAAAGTTTGGCCTTACTCCTTTGAGCTTCCCGAGCTTGAACAATTATTGTGGTTGGGTGACAGAGTCAAAGACCCATCCGCCTTTGCTGATAAGTATGGGGGCATTCTGCCGCTAATGAGGCATCCGGTAACTGAGGGACCTCTTGAGGTTTTGGTTCAGTTATACCATCCAACTTACCATTGCTTCTTATTTCCCGAATTTCAATTGGTCCCAACGCTAGAAGAATTCTCCACTCTGATTGGAATCCCCGTCAGGGACGTTCAAATCTTTTCTGGGATCGAGGCAGTGCCCTCCATTAAGGAAATTACTATGGCTACAAGGATCAGAGTCTCCGACATTCAAGCCAAGCTAAACATCAAAGGAGGTCGACACGGACTACCCGCTTTGTTTTTGCTAGAAAAAGCCATGTATTTCAAGAACAGAGGAAATGAGGCACTGTTTGAATCAACCTTCACTCTGATGATCTACGGTTTGTTTCTGTTTCCAAATGCCAAAGATTTTGTGGATGTCCAAGCCATTCAGATCTTCACAATCAACAATCCAGTCCCAACCTTGCTGGTTGACGTCTACCACTCTGTTCAGACTAGATACTCAAGAGGATGTGGGACAATTGTCTACTGTGTAGGTCTCTTCTATAAATGGTTTATCTCCTATCTACCAAAAACTCCCACCTTCTGGGAGGTTGAAGATTGTAAGATATGGTCCAAGAAGCTAATGGAGTTGAAGCATACTGAGATCGAATGGTATGACTCAACAGAAGAAGGAATCATCATGATCGTTAGCTGTGGGGATTGCCCCAATGTACCCTTGATGGGAAGAAATGGTTGTATCAATTACAACCCCGTTCTTGCTCGCTGCCAGTTGGGCCACATGAAAGAAGGACCTCCAGATAATGAAGACATGCACATGATGTACTATGGAGAAGAGGAAGGATTTGAAATGAAACTGCGATTTGAGCGCGCCTGGCGCCAGATCAATAGGCAACTGTGGAGGGCCGAGTGCCCTCTCACCGAGACTCACCTACAATGGTCCCGTAACAAAGCCCATGTGATGAGGAAGCCATTTCCTCGTCACGAAGCACTACCTGAGACCAAACAGAGGATGGCAGACGCTCTGACAGATTTATTTCTCAAAAAAGAAAGGATCAAGGGTCGTATTGAGGAACTTATGAAGAAAATCAATGGAGAGGACGGGGAATCCACTAGTGGATCCAATTACTAGAACCCCTAATGTTGCTACTTTTTCTTTTAATGTTATTTCCTTTTGTCGTTGTTGTTATTTCCTTTCTGTTGTGGGTGTGTCCCCACTTTTGTACCCAGAGCATGAAGATACTCTGCTCTTAATGTAATGATTGCCAGATTTTCTTAATGAAGAAGATATTTTGACAAAATTCCATTAGCTACATTATTTGCAAAATTTCTTTGGTTTCTTGATAGTTTAGCTTACATCTGCGTCAGTATCCTCATTTGCATCATGTCATAACATATGCATGTCTCCTCTTTTATCCTTATCTTATGTCGCCATGTTGTCTCAGAACCGTCACACTGAATCATAAGCACGGCTACAACACTCGGGCCTAAGCTCGATTGAAGATGTCAGAAACCTATGGAGAGATGGACCGAGTCAACAACGAATTGACGGAAATACGAGGCGAAATGGGGCAGCTCTTGGAGGTTGTCAATATCTTGAGAGCAAAAATGGATACTCAGGCCACCGTGGTCTCCAAAATCATCACCACTACAGTAGAATCTCCTGTCATTCCTGCTGTAAACCCTACCTTGGGTATGCCTTTTGACTTCATCCGTGCCACAGTTCCTAAATCTACTCAACAAAGAGTACCTCTGGCCAACGAGACTCTGTAGGCTATTCCCACTTTCACTCCACCAGCGGTACAGACACAGGCACATCCTGTTTTCCACAACCATCACCCTTATGATTACATTGACGTATCCGAAGAGGGGGATGATCAAAATGAAAAGTTAAGAGAGAGTGTCGAGATGATGCAAAGAAAGATAAAGGCTATGGAAGGAAGTAGCGCCTTTAGCACTGATGTTAAGGATATGTGTTTGGTTTCAAACCTGGTGATTCCCTCTAAATTTAAGTTGCCAAAATTTGAGATGTACTCAGGCGCCACATGTCCCAAATTTTATTTGATCATGTATTTCCGTAGGATGGCTGCACATGTACGTAACGACAAGTTAATGATACATTGTTTTCAAGATAGCTTGAAGGGCGCTGCCGCTAAATGGTACCTGAGTCTGGATCAATCTTAGGTCCGCTGTTTCCAAAACATGACAGATACTTTCGTGAAGCATTACAAGTACAATTTGGATTTAGCCCCTGACCGTCGCCAATTGTTAAGTATGACCCAAAGTAGTACCGAATCCTTCAAAGAATATGTGCAACGGTGGAGGGAAACTGCTTCCTAAGTTGAATCACCCCTGACTGAGAAGGAACTGGCAGACTGGTCTACGAAAGAATGATCAGCAGCGTCAGTGCCAATTTTTCTAATATCGTTGCGGTCGGTGTAAAAGTCGAGGCCGGTTAAAAAGCGGGAAGGTGGTAAGTTCTACGAGCAGCTCCACAAGCACCAATGTCAAAAAGGCTCCCAGTAATTTTCACAAAAAGAAGGAAGGGGAAACCAATGTCGTCATGGCAGGCAAGAAGAAAAACCCCAGGTGGATATAACCAGGTTATCAACAGTAGGTAGGTCCTAATTTTTCTTAGTAACCAATGTACCCAGTACAGTACGCCCAACAACCTTATGTGGTAGCCGTTACGCCCACTTTCGACCATCAGGTAGCGCAACAAGCACCAACTTACCAACCATCAACTTTTCAGCAGTGGCCAAGAAATCAGAATTACCAATAACAGAGACAACAAGCTCCACGGCAGAGTGTTCCTTATAGAAGACAGGGGGCAACAACCATATTTCCGCCCATACCAATGTCTTACACTGAGCTCAATCCTATGTTAGTGCAACAAGGACTGATTGTTACCAGACCTCTGGGTCCGCCTACGGAGAAATCTTTGCCATTCTTTAATCCTAATGTTAAGTGTGCGTTTCACCAAGAGGGAGCCGGTCACGACCTTGAAGGGTGCCTTGCATTGAAGCATATGGTAAAGAATTTAAAGGAAAAGAATATCTTGTCTTTCGCAGATGATCCACCGAACGTGAAAAGTAATCCATTGCCTACACAAGGAAATACCAATGCCATTGAAAATGAGAATAATGAGGTGTTAGTTTTGGATTCCGCAAAGATCAAAACTCCTATCAAAGCCTTTCATGCTAAATTGTTCAAAGCTGGTTTGGTCAAAGTTTGTCATGATGATTGTGAGGAATGTAATACTAGTATCAAGGGCTGCAGTTTGGTTCAAGACGGTGTTCAGTGCTTGATCAACGGAGGTTTTCTACAAGTATTCAGCAACGAAAAGGAGAGTAAGATTGCAGTAATTGAACTTGTGTTTAATCTACCGAAGCCAAGAGAGCAGGTGCCTATGTCCAACGTGCCTGAGTCAGGTTCTGTGATTCTTGTATTCAACAAACCCGTACCGATTTTCAACAATTCTGAGTCTGTTACTGTTTCCACTGCCAATCATCCCAAGCAATTTGACGTCCGACAACCTATTCCATTCAGGTTCAGAGGGACCGAGGCCGTACCAGGGTTTATGAGAATGGTATAAGTAACAAAAGAAGAGAAGACGTGATTCCAAGGAATGAGGTGGGAATCACTATTGAAGACGTGGTTCCAAGGAATGAGGTGGGAGCCACTGTTGAAGATGTGACAAACATAGTTGGAACAGGAAAGATAACCCGAAGTGGCAGAGTTTATACTTCTTCTTTCAAAGAAACTACGCCCAAGGAGACCACTGTTCCTGTACCCCCTAGAGATAAAGGAAAGGAGATAATTTCCAAAGAAGAAGATGAAGAGTTCTTAAGGATTATAAAAAGAAGTGATTACAAGGTGGTAGATCAGCTCCACCAGACTCCATCAAAGATTTTAGTCTTGTCCTTGTTAATCAACTCCCTTGTTCACAGATCAGCCTTACAGAAGATTTTGGCCCAAGCACATGTGGCCCAAGATATAACCGCTGGACAATTCGACCATGTCATTGCCAACATTACAGCTTGTAACACTCTCAGTTTCAGTGACGAAGAGTTGCCTCGAGCAGGTAGGAACCATAACCTTGCCTTACAAGTGTCAATAAAATGCCATGAAGATACATTGGCCCGAGTTCTTGTAGATACCGGTTCATCTTTGAATGTTCTATCGAAGAGAACCCTTGAAAAGTTGTCTTACCAAGGGGCTGTGATGAGACCCACTTCACTCGTTGTTAAAGCCTTTGATGGCTCGAGAAAATCAGTAATGGGTGAAATTGAATTGCCTATTTTGATTGGTCCTCAGGTGTTCAACTTTCTTTTCCAAGTCTTAGACATCAATCCGGCCTATAGTTGTTTGTTGGGTAGACTCTGGATCCATGAAGCTGGTGCTGTGACATCGACTTTGCATCAAAGGATGAAATTCGTAACTGATGAAAAGTGAGTTATTATCCATAGGGAGGAGGATCTAATGGTCAGTAACCTGTCCTCTTTCCGGTATATTGAAGCTGACGAAGACGCCTTGGAAACCTCTTTCCAAGCCCTTGAGATAGGAAATGCTGTTATGATTGATGATAAAGAACCATTAGCCTCTGATTATCCATCCTTTGCTTCATTCAAAAGCATTCAATCTGCTCTGCAAAAAGGTATACCAGAAGGCTGGGGCAAAGTCGTCGAAATCCAAGAAAGAGAAAATTACCAAGGGTTGGGTTACAAACCGACTCTTGAAGGAAAAGCTACGCCAACGTTGGGAAGACCGAAGACAATTCAAGAGATGTTTGTCAGCGGAGGACCTCAAGTCCATGCCATCATTGAAGACGTTGAAGACGAAGACATCAGCCATTTGGTTTTTCAGTGTGACGCCGCTTTGAGCAATTGGGAGGCTATTGAGATCCCTGTCTTGTACCCTATGTCGGAGTAATTTGTGTGCTTTTGTTGTTGTTTTCAATTCCCTAGCCTTGCCCGAGGCTAGTAGATTATTTTGTATGGGCCACCGCTTTCATTTCCTATTAATCAATGAAAATGATGTTTTGTTAAATTCTCTATCTTTACTTTACTGTTTTTCTTTTTAGGAAAAATGACAATCTTTTCAAAAGCTACAAAAAACATGTTTTTTTCTTCTTGCATTTGATTTTTGTGCATTTTAATAAAATAAATCCCTCCATCATGCAGAATAAATCCCAAACCCATTGTATTCAATGACCCTGCTCTCACTATTAACTTTGATTCACCTATCTATCAAGCTGAGGATGAGGAGGATTATGAGATCCCTGATGATTTGGTAGAAATGTGTGAGTATCAGTACACGGATCTTCAACCACATGAGGAACAAGTTGACACCATCAATCTTGGTACCGAAGAGAAAAAAGAGGTCAAGGTTGGGGCAACACTTGGGGCAGAAATCAGACAGCGGCTAGTACTGCTTCTTGAAGAGTATGTGGACGTGTTTGCTTGGTCTTATCAGGATATGCCTGGTTTGGATACAGACATCGTAGTTCATAAACTACCACTCAAGCCTGAATGTCCTCCGGTGAAACAGAAGCTTCGAAGAAATCGACCTGACATGGCTCTCAAGATCAGAGATGAGGTTAAAAGGCAACTGGATGCAGGTTTCTTGGCAGTGTCAAAATATCCTGAATGGATAGCCAATATCGTACCAGTAATGAAGAAGAATGGTAAGGTGCGGATGTGCGTAGACTACATGGATCTCAACAAAGCCAGTCCTAAGGACGATTTCCCTTTGCCGCATATCGGCACTCTTGTGGACAATACAACTCAATTTGCAGTGTTCTCATTTATGGATGGTTTCTCAGGCTACAATCAGATCAGAATGGACCCGATCGATATGGATAAAACTACCTTCATCACCCCATGGGGAACCTATTGCTACAAAGTCATGCCCTTCGGTTTGAAAAACGCAGAGGAAACTTATCAAAGAGCCATGGTGACTTTATTTCATGATATGATCCATAAAGAAATTGAAGTGTATGTGGATGATATGATTGCTAAATCCCAGAGTGAAGAGGAACATTTAGACCATCTTCTGAAGTTATTCAAGAGACTCCGAAAATATCAACTGAAGTTGAACCCTGCTAAATGTACTTTCAGTGTCAGATCGGGAAAGTTACTTGGTTTTATTGTTAGTCAAAGAGGAATTGAAGTAGACCCTGATAAGGTATGAGCTATTCAAGAGATGCCAGCTCCGCAAACTGAATCTCAAGTGAGAGATTTCATGGGTCGTTTGAATTATATATCCTGATTTATCTCCAACATGACTCCTATTTGTGAACCAATCTTCAAGTTGCTCCGCAAGGATCAGACTATAGAGTGAAGTTCTGATTGCTAGCAAGCCTTTGAAAAGCTCAAGAACTATCTGCAACAACCACCTATATTGGTTCCCCGGGTTCCTGGAAGACCTCTCTTCATGTATATGACTGTTTTAGAAGGATCCATGGGTTGCGTCTTAGGCCAACATGATGAAACTGGTCGCAAAGAACATGCCATCTATTACTTGAGTAAAAAGTTTGTTGACAGCGAGAGTCATTATTCGCTGCTCGAGAAGACCTGTTGTACTCTAGCATGGGCCGCCAGACGTTTGAGGCAGTATTTGATTTGTCACACTACTTTGTTGATCTCGAAAATGGATCCAATAAAGTACATCTTCGAAAAGCATGCTCAAACAGGAAGACTTGCTCGTTGGCACATGCTGTTGTCAGAGTATGATATCCAATATGTTGCTCATAAATCTATCAAAGGAAGTGTCTTATCATAGTATCTTGCAGATCAGCCACTTGAAGATTACGAACCTCTCAAGTTTGACTTTCCCGATGAGGATATCATGGTAGTAAAAGATTGCGAAGAGCCAAGCCCTAATGAAGGTCCTGAACCTGGTTCTATATGGAAGATGATGTTTGACAGTTCTTCTAATTACAAAGGACATGGTGTGGGTGTTGTATTGATAAACCCTAATGGCGGTTACACTCCTTTCACAGCAAGATTAAACTTTGGATGCACAAACAATGTTACTGAATATGAAGCGTGTATCTTGGGATTGGAAGCTGCAATTGATCTTAGAATCAAGATTCTAGAGGTCATGGGTGATTCAGCCTTGGTTATCTACCAAGTCAAAGGCGAATGGGATACTAAAGATGAGAAACTGATCCCATATCGTGCTTATATTGTTGAAATGATCAAATACTTTGATGAGATCACTTTCCGTCACGTTCCTCACTCAGAGAACCACATAGCTGACTCCTTAGCCATGCTAGCTTCAATGTGGAGAGTTAACTTTATTAATGAAGCACCGCTCATCAGTATTGAGCGCAAGACCGAACCAGCTTACTGCCTGTCAGTTAAAGAAGAGGTAGATGGTAAACCATGGTTTCACGATATAATGAATTATCTGAAGACTCAAGAGTATCCTGCTAATTCTTTTAGTCTTGATAAGAAAAATTTGCGAAGGTTGTCATCCAAATTCTTCCTCAGTAATGATGCACTTTACAAAAGGAATCACGACATGGTCCTGCTAAGATGTGTTGATAAACGAGAAGCGGACCTGTTAATTCACGATATTCACGAAGGAACCTTTAGTACTCACTCCAGTGGGCATGTCATGGTCAAGAAGATATTGAGAGCCGGTTATTATTGGTTGACTATGGAAGATGACTGTATCCAATACGCCAGAAAGTGTCATAAGTGTCAGATCTATGCTGATAATATGCATGTTCCTCCGACCTTGCTGAATGTGTTGTCGTCTCCTTGGCCTTTCTCTATGTGGGGCATTGATATGATTGGAGCTATTGAGCTGAAAGCCTCTAACGGTCATCGTTTCATTCTGGTGGCCATTGACTATTTTACCAAGTGGGTAGAAGTTGCTTCTTATACTAATGTGACCAAGCAAGTTGTTGCCCATTTCATCAAAAATAATATCGTCCGTCGTTATGGAATCCCTAACAGAATCATAACAGACAATGGAACAAATCTGAACAACAAGACAATGAAGGAGCTGTGTGACAATTTCAAGATTGAGCATCACAATTCTTCACCCTATCGTCCCAAGATGAACGGAGCTGTCGAAGCTGCTAACAAAAACATCAAAAAGATCCTGCAAAAGATGGTTATAACTTATAAGGATTGGCATGAAATGTTACTATATGCTTTGCATGGATATAGAACTTCAGTTCGAACTTCAACAGGGGCAACCCCCTTTTCTTTGGTTTATGGAATGGATGTTGTTCTCCCCTTTGAGGTTGAAATACCATCTTTAAGAATCCTGATGGAAACTAAGCTTGACGAAGTAGAATGGGTCAAAGAGAGGTATGACCAGCTGAAGCTCTTTGATGAGAAACGTCTGACTGCTGTGTGTCATGGTCATTTGTATCAGAAAAGAATGAAGAGGGCATTTGACAAGAAGGTCCGTGTTCGAGAATTCCGAGAAGGAGAGCTTGTACTCAAGAAGATTCTGCCATCTCAAAGGGATGTTCGGGGAAAATGGGCGCCTAACTATGAGGGTCCATTTGTGGTAAAAACTGTATTCTCAGGAGGTTCCTTAGTTCTCACAATGATGGATGGTGAACAACTCGCACACCCTGTGAGTGCTGACTCAGTACGAAAATATTACGCCTAAAAAACCCACTAAGTAGAAAACTAGAAATGGAGACTTAGGCAAGAAAAGGGTATCCCGGTGGGCCATAACCTATGAAGGAGACTTAGGCAAAAGTTAGGGATTAAATAAAAAGAAAAGAGCTCGCTAGGTTAAAAACCCGAAAGGGCGGCCTAGGCAGAAAAGAGTGTCCCGGTGGATTGAAAACCCAAAAGGACGGTCCAGGCAAAAGTTAGGGACAAAGGCGTTTCACTGTGTCAGATAAGGTTGTCACCTACATCCAGAGATTCATAAAGAAGTTATAAGTTTCAGTCGCCTCATCAGCAGTGAAGATCATTAGGATTCGTAGTCATTAAGGATGGTAGTGGTCATTGAATACGATGTAACCTTTTCCCAAATTCCCATCTTTCAATTATAATGTTCCATGGAACTTCGCTATTGGCAAGTTACCATTATAATGAAATCAATTTTTGAGCCATTCTTTGTTTGATATTTATCATTGCTCTGATGTTTTTCTTGTTATGCAAAGCTTCACTTATTCATTAATAACGGTTTTGAAAGCAGAAAATGTTTTGAAAAAATCTTTTTTGAGAAAACACAATGAAAATATATATTTTGCTTTGGCATCAGGGACGATTTAGCGAAATCATTTACCTACCACAAAAGCTCTGGTTGCGACGAAAACACTGATAAATCATCTAGTGTGAACTTGTTGTTAAAAAGATATTGGCACTACTTCCATGAATTAAACACTTAAGTAATGACTGACCATCGATACAAGGATTTCTCCACGGTAGCTCCACTGATGTTTGTTGAAAACGTGAATTTTATTTCCCCAGTGAGGTGAAGACATCCAGGGATTAACTCCAGAACCCTTAGCTGTCATGTTTCAGTATGATGGATGTGTCATCTTTCCTTTCGCTACTTCCAGTCTGTCGTCTCTCGTTAGAGTCGTTCTTGCATATCATTAAACATTCGCATCATACCATGGCATTGTGCATCTTTGCATTTTGGTTTTTTTGCTCGTGGGGTCTTTATCCCTCTTTTTATCTCTGTTTGTTGAACTTTAAACCTTTGTCTGTGTCTTGCTCGCATCCAGTCTTCACCTTTGTGTGCCAGATTCCGACCCTTTATGCAGTTATTCCCCAGGAAGTCTAACCTACAACCCCAGTATTGACCCATCTGATACTTAATCTCCTCGTATGGAATTTAAGACCCAGTAATTGCTTGCATTGTATAACTCTGGTCAAACATGAACCTAAACTTCGAGTTAAACATGAACCCGTTGTTTGAAACTCTGGTCAGATATGAACCAAAACCTCAGGTCAAACATGAACCCGCAGATATGAACCAAAACCTCAGGTCAAACATGAACCCATCGTTTAAACCCTGGTCAGATATGAACCAAAACCTCAGGTCAAATATGAACCCGTTGTTTGAAACCCAGGTCAAACATGAACCTAAACTTCGAGTCAAACATGAACCCGTTGTTTGAAACCCAGGTCAAACATGAACCTAAACTTCGAGTCAGATATGAACCCGTCGTTTAAGCCCTGGTCAGATATGAACCAAAACCTCAGGTCAAATATGAACCCGTTGTTTGAAACCCAGGTCAAACATAAACCTAAACTTTGAGTCAAACATGAACCCGTTGTTTGAAACCCAGGTCAAACATGAACCTAAAACTCAGGTCAAACATGAACCCGTCTTTTAAACCCAGGTCAGATATGAACCTAAACTTCGAGTCAGATATGAACCCGTCGTTTGAAACTCTAGTCAAACATGAACCTAAACTTCGAGTCAGACATGAACCCGTTGTTTGAAACTCTGGTCACACATGAACCAAAACCTCAGGTCAAACATGAACCCGTCGTTTAAACCCAGGTCAAATATGAACCAAAAACTCAGGTCAAATGTGAACCCGTTGTCAAAAGTGAACCTAAAATCCAGCTAATACTGGTATCCCAAAAATCCAGCTCATACTGGTACCCAAACTAACTCGAATTAGTATCTTATCCAACTCAAATTGGTGTATACTGACATGTCACTTCTGAGTTTAATCATTGTTGGCACTTTAATCTGGTTCCCAGCATAGGTTCAGTCATTATCAATATCTCTGTGAAAGTCCTTGTGATTGATTATCATTTGGCGCACGCAGAGTTTGTCTCTGTCTTTCCTGGTTTTTCTTAAAGATCCCGATTAAACTCTTTAGTATAAGAAATCCCAGAAAATCTTTTATCGAATGTCTATCCTTTTGTTTCAAACAAATCCCCAGTGGAGATCATGTATTTTTTCTGGTTTCATGCCCAGTAAGAATGTGTCTTTATTTCCCCAGTGTCGTCCGATCACATATGAATCTGTCGTCCATCTCCCTGGGTATTTCCCTAGTGGAGAATACCTCTCTGGCTCCTATCCTCAGTGAGGATCTGTAGGGTTTCACCCTTTACTTTTCTATCCCCAGTATTTCTTCAGAGTCTCCCCAGTGAGTCTCTTTTGTTGGTCAGCCTGTATCCCCAGTGAGTTTGCCTCATGGATACTAACCTTTGTCCTTCCCCAGTGTTACTCATCTTTGTTTGTTTGACCTTTATCTCTGGTGTTGGGTCTGTATGCACCTTTACATTATCATGGCACAATATCATCACACTAGAAGTTCATGGAAGGTCAACATTTGCATGTCTGTCGCTTGTCCTTAGCATCTGCATTCCATCTAAGGGCAAAATTTTCGGTTTGCTATATTTAAATACCTTTCCACCTTGATGTCCCGAGGACTTCCTTTCCTCATGCCATCCGGTAAAGCTATTTAAATAGGGGCAACTGTTGTACCCAAAATTTTACCTCGTAGATGTCATAACATCTTCCATAGACATTTAGGATCAATCATATATGCATTGTTTAACTAACCCATATCTTGTAGTTTGTTTTTCTTATGTTTGAAATTAGGGTTTGCACAAAGAGATCCAAGGCCTCCTAAGGTATTCTTTGGCTCCATACAATCATCACAAAGATTCACTAGTTGTTTGGAACCAAAATCTCAAGACTTTGAATCAAGTCAAGTCAACAAAGGATCACCAGACCAAAGTATGGAATTAGGGTTTTAACCTGAAGAATCAATGAAGAATTTTGGCATGTTAATTCAAGAGTTGCTTGGTTCATCAACCATATGAGTTTACCTATATCCAAGAGGTCTCACTCAACAAGAATTCAAGGTCATCTGGTCCTCACCATGAGCAGTTTGAGCCCTAGATGCACCCTGTCTCCCAAATTAGGGTTTCTATAAAACATATGGAGCATTGGCCTTGATTTTCATCAGGAGGTGCCTTCAAACCCTAGGTCATGACTCCATGGGTTAGTAAACATCCCTAAAGGTCTTCTATGAACTTTGGATATGAAGAAAGAAGCAAGATCACAGAGGTTTATCTCAGTGTATTCACAGACAAAATTAGGGTTTTGACTGAAACCCTAATCTTTGGGATTTTGATCCAAATGGAATCTCCTTTGCCTCAAATCATCATAACATGTCTTATTGATGATTTAAAGTGTCAAAATCAAGTTTCGATAAGTTTCTTGCAAAGGAAGTAAGATTTTGGTCATAAAACTTTTCATATGTGAAAATTCCCTCTCTTGTGATAACTTGAAATGGTCATAACTTCCAAACCACACATCCAAATGGAGTGACTCAAAGCCCAAATGAAAGCTCTTTCCAAGATCTTCAAAGTGTTAAATATGACTTTTCTCCAAAAAAGGCATGGTTTTTGAGTTATGAAGCTTACAAGCCAGACTGCCCAAGGACTTGGTGAATTTTCAGCATCTTTTGCCCTAATGACAAGCTAACTTTGACCCAGTTTTTCACAAAGATCTAAGCCTCAACTCAAAAACCCTGGGTCATGAAAGTTGTAGAGGGAAATGAGAGCTTTCCAAATAGTACTAGAACTCCTCCGTCCATCAAGGGAGCTAGGAGTTTCGAATGCACAAAGTTGAGGGTTTCATTCCTTAACATTCAAGAAACTAAATTTTGGATTTTCATTCTAACACTTCCCTAATCACCAATTTCCATCATTTCTGAGTTTTAATGATGTAGTTAACATGTAAACAAGCCTCTCCACGAAATCCAAACTGATTGGCATTAAAAAATGAGTTTATGGCTTGTTGATGCAAGTGGGAGGGAGAGAGAAACTTTCCAAAAGTAGAAATAACATTGTTTATTCATGGATCAATCCACCTATCAGTTCACAATAGTACCGCTCAGAAGCTCAGAGATCTTTGGAAGATTTTTCTTTGCATTTGGAACACTTCACACGAAATTTCAAGGGGCATTACTGGCATTTTTTGCAATTTGGCCATACCTTGAACTCACTCACTTTTCCTATAAATAGCATCTCAATTTCCTTGCATTTGACACCAACAATCATTCACAAATACTCTCTAAATCTTTTCGAGAATTGAAGTCTTGCTAGAGGAGGAAAGGAGAAAGCTTTGCCTTGAAAGCTAGTGAGGGGAGTAGCAAGAGAGGAACCTCTACACAACTGAAGTTGCAGTGGACATATTCCACTTGGTAATCTCTCTTTTACTTCATTCTTAGTCCTATTTATTTGTTCTTGTTCCATTATAAGTCATCATCATAACCATGTCAAAGTTATTGTCATAATACTTGATTTTGTATGTCATCCATCCATCATATATAATGTGTGTACATTGCTTATCACTATAGTTGTCAGCTCTGATGATATGAAAAAGATCATATGCGTTATCATTTATTGTGGCTACTATGTGAGAAATATGGCTAGCATCATGGTTAAGTATAGAGAAGTCGCTAGCCAATATTAAGTTGAAATATTGATACTCTTTTAGGTTGGTATGTTCATAGGCATGCCTTCATGAAGTTTGTCTATAGCAGGATATATACACAATTTTAACTTGTCTTTGGCCTGGTCTTTTGAACTAAGCTGGATTTTGGTGCCTAAGTTTGATGTTGAACTGACAACTTATTGAAGTTGTGTACTGATTATAACTTGTAGTTTGACCTGTTTATGATATGTTTCATTGTATATGTTAAACTGAGGTTAGATGCTTAAACTAGTTACAATCCATTGTCTGATATATTGAACCACTGCAGCCTTGTTCTTTGCTCATGATATGTGTGAAAGTTTTCTATGAGATAAATCATATAACCTAAGCACTAAGAGCATTTTATTCACATTTACCTATATGAGAGATAACAGGTTTGTTTTTATGATAACTAACTGCTTGTGTATGTGCCTGTTGATGTTTGGGATCTAAAATGAAATTGATTAAGAACTCAGGTTGACACACTAATCACAGCCATACACTCTTTCACATTTGATTGTTCACATGAATTCATATGTTAGATTTGCTTCCATTATGTGATTAATGATTAGTGAACATAGATGAACTCGTAATGTGAATGTTCTTATCCATATGCCTAGTTGACCTTAAATGATGCATCCTTTTCCTTCTCATGATATGCCATAAACATATATCTGTTACCATCTTGCTTTGCTTAGTATTAGGGACATGAGTGTGTAATTTCAGGATGCCTCCTTAATATAGGTCTGAGTTGGGAGTGACTCCAAGCAGGGTGTCCATTTTGAATGTTTGAAAACCTGTCTTAATATGCAGTTAATTTGTGTGAGCCATTGTCATGCCTTGATTTTATTTTGTGTGCACCAGTTGCTGCTAAATCCATTGAAACTTATGTATGCTGACCTGTTTAGTGCTCATAATGTTCCATGATATATTTGTTTTGACACTCAAAATCAAGATATGCTGGTATGCTAAAACTAATATATATCTTTGAGGTTATTGCTTTGTGACATGTACAAAACTGCCCTAATTGTGGATATGTTACCTATCTGCACACTAATTACCTTAGGCATTATTGATACTTTTGTCACCAATATCTAACTGCTATTACTTGCCTGCTTTGCTGAGATCCATGCTTATGTCAAGCTAATCTGATATCTGTTACCTCCCTTGCTTTAATCATCATTCCATGTTGAGCTTTATGTTTAGGATATGTGCACCAACATTGAATTGTCACTTAATATATTTTCAAGTTGTGAATATGCTTGATGCACTTTATGCTCATGAAGTGTGTATCAAATTATCTTGAATTTGGTCCAGGGTGTGTCATATATGTATGTCTCTTTGTGATCATTATCCAAACTAAGAACTACTATGTTGCCTTTGTTTTGGAGTCAATTTACTTGAGGTGCCAAAAACTGATGTATTTGATTTGTTGACTTGTTGAAGTCATGTAGCTGGTCTTGACTTGTAATGTTAACTTGGTTATAGTATGCTAATGTGAGTCTGACACTGAACATTATGTCATCATTGATTGTTGTTTATTAGGATGTCATTACTGCATATTTGAAATAGCATTTGACAAACTTTTTCCCATGAACAATACAGTCTTGTTGCTTCCATGCTCATTGCCCTACTAAGCATCATGCCTGATAAGTGTGCACGGGATCCTGTTCTAACATGTACCCCAATATCTCATGGCCTGTTGTGTTCGCAAGAAAATATCTTGTTGAGACTGATAACTTCTGAAGGTATTTGTTATGTGATATCCGGTTATACTCATTCATACTAAGTTTTATGTTTAGGATATGTGTACAAACCTTGAATTATCATCTGATATGCTTCTGAGTTGTGAATATGCTTGATGCTTGATGTGTTCATAATATCAAGCTGCTTTGAACCTGGTCCAATATATGTGTTATAGATGTGTGTATCAAACTGTTGTGAACCTGCTATGTCATGATCTTTGCTTCGAGTCAAGTTGTTTGAAGTGTTTAAAACTGATTGTATTTGGTTTGTTGACTTGTTAAAATCATGTAGTTGGCTTGACTTGTAATGTTAATTTGGTTGCAGTCTGCTAGTATTGGTCCTACACTGAACATTACCTGTGAATTCACTTTGATACATGGACACATTCACACACTTTTCCACAAACCTCTTGAATGTACACTCACCATGCCCTAAGCATATGTTTGACATCATCATGCCATTTTTTTTACCTTCAAAGAAATACATATCCATGTTGACTTATTTCATTGGACTTGTCTCTAAAGATCTGTCTAGCATGTGCACAAAGTTTGCGAATTGTCATTCATTGTTTATGCTCAACTTATGTGAACTAATTTGTCTTGTTTTGGTCTTCAATCTATTGACTGCTTGTGCATGACATTATTGTCTGTTTATAACCTGCTGGGATATTTCTAGACATCTCATCTTGAATAACTATAGCATACACTGACTCCAATTGTTCATCATCTGAAAATGCTATTTATGCTTCTATTTTGACCTGTGGTTATCATGTGCCAACTGATGATTTGTATCATGGATGGATGAGTTACTTGCGATTTTCAACATTTTTGAAGTTAACATGTTCTCTCATTGCTTATATTTATAAATCATGGCATACGTGTTAATGGTGCCTTCATTTCAGTTATGCTGCTATTAATAATGTTGTGTTCAAGAATGAATTTTACTCCCCATTGTTTTGGCCTGATCATATTCTGGTTTGAGCTTTCCTGCCAGGACCAACTCTCTTTCTCATTTCCCTCTAATAACAATTATTGACTTTGCTTACCCTATCATGATCAAGCAATTTGTATACATATTCCAAACTGATTTCACGTGTGTAATGACCATTCGTTTGCTCTGTAACTTTGGTCAAGAGGGTTGGGAAGTCATTCAAGTAACAGCCTCTCCCCTCATTCATCTATGCACAATAGAGAGGAATGAATTTGCATTCAAGGATTACAATTGTTTTGGACTGTTTGATGATTTGGTTGCGTGTGTTTAGCTATGATACATTTCTGGCTTCTTAGGTTTTAAGCACGTCTGTTAGCAACCACGTTTTGGTGTTATGAATCATGTTTAATGGATGGTGAAAATATTCACTTGGTAAGACTTATAGGTTTGTGAAAAGAAATTAATAACCGGATGTAACAGCCACCCCAGTGGCAAGCACACACTAACACACGCGCATATGACCTATAGGACTGGGGTTCGAATCCCCCTCGCCCCAATCCTTTTTGTTTTATTTCCCAATCTGAGTTTGTTTTACATATAATGTGTTAGTGACCATAGATGGTAAGATGCGCACGTTGGTTGGTTTGGCTTTGTTTTGGAGCTGTACACGTGAGGTCCTGGGTTCAACACCCATGGGGAACTCTCCTTTCTTTTTATCACTTATTTTCTCCACATTTTTATGGTTTATTCTTCAAATTTCAAAAATTCATAACTTAATTATTTTTCATTCTTTTTTGACCATTCCTTTTGCAAATGGATCCTTGACATGTCTATTTTTCAAATATAAAAATAAATTGATGGAAACAAATGTTTTTTTATGTTTATTCATGGAATACGTTTTAGGGTTTTTATTGAATATCTTGATCTCTTGTTTCTTTAAACATTGCTATCTTTTTTCACCTTGTTTGAGTGATGACTAATGTATATGGTTCTAACCTTGTTTGGCATTATGAACTTTATTTCACTTGAATATTTTTGTTGCCTAATGTTGCATTTTCTTGTAAATATTCACTATAAGCTTCTTGTTTCATAAAAATGTTACCCTCCTTATTCCAAAGGAAATTCCCTTTCAATTGACTCATAAGTCAATAAACAAATCACCTCACCTTGACCTCATAAGAGCCTTCCTCTATTCTTGGCCTCATAAGAGCCATTGAATCACAACTTAGCAATAGAAGGAGTTTAAAACTCCATGTGGTGCTTGCCTTGTCAAGTATCCACTTTTCCCCACATAACTTAGAATTTAGAGAGTTGTTTCAAACTCTAGAATGAGCTCACGCTCATTTCCCCTCGGAACTTTGGCCATAGTCAATGGTTCCTCAAATTCACCCTTAGTTAGGTGAACTACGGTTGCTCTGATTCTTTAGTCAGATACGTAGGCACAAGATGCGACGTCTTGGCGAGCTAACTTAGTGTACATACCCTTAGGTCTTTACCTTTACCTTAGCATAGATATTTTAGCAAGCAAACAAAACATAACACAAACTAAACAAGAGGTTCCTGTAGAGTACTACAGATATTAAGGGTGCTAATACCTTCCCTTAGTATAACCAACCCCCGAACGTTAGATCTCCCCCTCTTAGGTTTTCTCGATCTTGAACCTTTCCTTTGGATAAATCAAAGTCGGTTGTGAATTCAAAGAAATGTGATGCAAGTTAATTAATAGCTTGTTATCCGATTCTCACCGTAACAAATACATAGGCATAAGATTACGAAATCTTAGCGAGCATACCAATAAAAAACTTTAGGTCCAGTACCTTCACACCAATAAAAAACTTTAGGTCCAATACCTCACCAAAAACATCGAAAAACCCAAAATCAACAAAAACTCTCTCTCTCAAACTCTCCTAAAGGAGAAACTTTCCGAACCCACAACAGACAAACACCAGTAAGTAGAAAGCGGTAAGTATAATTGCTAACAACCTGGATAACCACATATAAGATGGGTAATTGACAACTCCCCATTGTATAACCTGACCCCGGACTCCCCAATCTCTTAGCATTTGTTCAGTAAAACATTTGCGTGCAAGGTTAGTTTTAGATTGCTTCCCTTTCCTTTCCAGCTTCATAGGATAAATAAGAAATCAGAAAGTAGCACCCAATCCCTACCATTGCGGTGGGGAAAACCCCATGGCGATAAGGTGGTCGCGTCACCGACAAAAATCGCACGCTACAGGAAAATGAAGACTCTGCTGGGGAGTCATTTTATCTTTCTAGGACTAGGATTAGAATTCCTAAGAGGTCTAGGTTGTTAGAAATCATACTATACTATATATATTGCTTTTCCTACTTGATATCCGTGTTTATTTTTCTATCAATGGGAATTCGATTGATAAGCATGTGGAATGTTTGAGAGAATCCAAAGATAAGGGATGGCATAGATGGGGAAACTTGCAGGGAGTGAATCCCAAACAAGCGAACCTGGTAGACCATCAAATCAGGCGAGGGCCAGTGTGGATACTATGTTGAACGACCGATCGTCGTGAAAATAGACACTATCTCAGTGCGGCACCCGTGACCCTGAGGATTTAGTAGACATTAGCCATATGACCACTTGATAGTGCGATGACTATCGGGAATAGTTGATATGCGATACTACACCCAAATTGAGATTACCCTAGGATGCTACAGCTCGCTCGGGTGAACCAGCTTGCTGTTGATATCCCAAGGGGGGTCAATGATTTTGGGAACCTTTAACTCATTCTACAGGTACAAAAATTGACCAGAATACAACCTTTGGGGATGTGTAGAGCCATGACTCCATGCTCGTGACGTTGATTCTTTGAACCCATGTTTTTTCAATGTTTTTGTGTGCTGCATTCATGCATTCGTTTAAAAAACTCTTAAACAAAGAAAAAATCTTCTCTTTTCTCCTCTTTTTATTTTTCAAAATAAACTAAAACAATATTTGCAAATATCAGAGAGAGAGATTGCGTTATGGATTTTGGTAGAAGAAAGACGCACAAGTATACCTTCAAGGATCAAAAACTAGAAGATTTAAGAAGGTTGGCAAGGATGATTACCAACCCCGATGCTTTCAGAGCTAAGTATGGATGACTGCTGTCTCTGTTAAGGGTCCACGTAGTTAAAGGAATCCTGTATACACTGATTCAGTTCCACGATCCGGTTTATCACTGTTTCACATTCCAGGATTATCAACTAGCACCAACACTGGAGGAGTACTCTCATCTGACTGATTTACCTATCACCGATCAAGCTCCCTTTTCTGGACTGGAAGAAATTCTAAAGGATCAAACCATTGCAAGAGCAATCTATTTGGACGAGTTAGAAATAAGGACTCACATGACCACTAAGGAAGGAATCCAGGGTATACCAGCTAAATTCTTGACGGAGAAAGCTCTATACTTTTCCAGTGTAGCAAACATAACTGCTTTTGAAGATATCTTTATTCTACTCACATATGGGTTATTCCTTTTTCCCAACATTGATAACTTCGTCGATATCAATGCCATTAAGATATTTCTGATTGGAAACCTCGTACCAACCTTGCTCGCAGATGCTTATCATTCTGTACACTTAAGGAATTTGTACAATGGAGGAATGATCACATGATGTGTACCCCTGCTTTACAAATGGTTTACTTTCCATTTACCCAAGTCTGCTGCTTTTTGGGACCATAAGAGTACTCTACGTTGGTCACAGAGAATCATGTCTCTTACCAACTCTGACATAGATTGGTATAATAGGATTTATAAGGGGATAAGGATCATTAATACATGTGGAAACTTCCCTAATGTACCCATCATAGGAACTAAAGGAGGAATCAACTATCATCCAATTTTAGTTCGCCGCCAACTCGGATACCCGATGAAGCATATCCCGCATAAAGTTCATCTGGAAGGTCTTTTCTTCAAGGAAGGAGAAAGTGACAGGGCACTAAATAAAGAAATAGTGCATGGCTGGAAACATGTTCACAGGAAAGGAAGAGAGTCTCTAGGAAGACCAGACTGTACCTCCATGGAACCTTATCTCCACTGGGTACAAACTAGAGCCCTCAAGCTGAGGATTCCTTACCCTCGTCAAGAAGTTCTCCCGTTAAAGGAATCTGTCCTTTATTTTATGTTTGATACAGAAAAACTCCAGGTCTCTCTCAACAAAGTTCAACGGGAGAAAATCTCTTGGAAAAACAAGTACCAAATCCTCAATGTGGAGTGTACCAAAATTCAGGAACTACTAAAAGAAAAGGATGCTCTGATTGAGATTCTAGAACAGCATTCTATGGAAGATCAAAGGAACTTGCTCACTCTTTTCACTTGGTAAAGGACTGACAACCCGACAACGGCTGAAGAACCCTGATCAAAGAAAAGGAAAATACCAGAAGCAGCATCTGAGATCTCCTCAGAGAGGACTCAGGATCCCTAAGCTTAGACATTTTCCTTACAGCACTTTATAAAATCCTGTACTTTTCTTTGTAACATACTGCAATCTTTCAAATTCAATAAAAAGGGGTCTCCCCACTGTATGGTATTTGCAATCTATTTGTTGAAGTTTCTTTTTGATTAAAAACCAAAAAAATATATCATTGTATATCATTCATCATTCTCACATAACGCGTTCTTCTTATCTTCGAGTCTCACGTATGTGTCACGATTCTAGAGTGTAACTGTCTCATTCGTACAATACTCGAGCCAATCGACAAAAAATGGACGATCTTGAGGAAGAGAACACAGAGCTGAGAGAAGAAGTCGACGCTCTGAAGGAAAGCTTGGAAAAACTTCACAATGACATGCAATCCCTGGCAGCAGCTCAGAGGCAACAACAAAGGACTGTGATCTCAGAGATCACATCTACGCCTGTAGTAGAGACATATGATCCTCGATACAACATGCCTAAAGATCTCCCCTGGGGCATGCCTCTCTACTTTGTCCCTAAAGGATACATCCCGCCGGTCACTGAAGACCCAGAAACTGCAACAGGAACCGCTGGGCCTGAAGGTTACAAACTTTGGGAAAGCAAAGACGCAAGAGTTATGATAGCAACTCCTGAAGGTTACAAACTTCGGGGCATGGAAGCACCAAGAGTCACCGCCATAATGACTATACCATAACCAGTGGTACACACTGTCCTGGAAGGACAGATTCCACAAGTAATTTCTAGTGGAAATGAAGACATGTACGAAAGAATGAATGAGTTCCAAGAGTAATTCCTGGAGATGCAGAAGGAACTGCACGCCATTCGCGGTCAAGATTTATTTGGAAAGGACGCTGCAGACCTCTGTTTGGTCCCTAATGTAAAGATCCCGCACAAATTCAAGGTGTCTGACTTTGAAAAATACAAGGGAAACTCTTGCCTCAAAGTCATTTGGTGATGTACGCTCGAAAAATGTCAACTCAGACAGAAAATCAACAGCTACTGATCCATTACTTCCAAGATTGTTTAACCAGTGCCGCACTCAAATGGTACATGGGTTTAAACCGCACCAAGATCAATACTTTCAGAGATCTTGGCGCTGCCTTCGTTCAGCAGTATAAGTATAACTTGGACATGGCACCAGACGGAGATCAACTCAGAGAAATGTCGTAGAAGGATAAAGAAACTTTTAAGGAATATGCTCAGAGATGACGTGAAATTGCCGCCCAGATTTGTCCCCCTCTTGAGGAAAAAGAGATGACCAAGATCTTTCTGAAAACCTTGAGCTCCTTCTATTACGACCGAATGGTTGTGAGATGGTGAACATGGTAGTACGCCTTGAAGAGGCAGTCCGAGAAGGACGATTGATCAAAGATGCAGAGCCATCAAGCAGTACCAAAAGATACGGTAGTGCTTTCCCAAAGAAAAAAGAGCAAGATATTGGTAATATCTCTCTCAGAAAGCAAATGCGAAGTGAAATTTTGGTATCAGACGTGTGATGTTAAGTGCGATGTCACAACAACACACTCTGTACAATGGACAAAATAAACAGCAGAATAACACACAAAATTGTTCACCCAGTTCGGTCTAACTACCTACGTCTAGGGGCAACCAAGCCAGGGATGAAATTCACTACTTGTAGAAATAAATTGCAGACTCAACAACCCAGTTGACAATCTCCTAATCTTAATTCCTACTAGTGACTTTCTACCTAAGAAACCACTTAGATATGAGAACACTACTCAATCCCTAAAACACTTTGGTGATATAATTCAAAGATCACACACTTTGAATAGCACTACTTGATTCTGCTTCACAACTTTGATCAAGAACAACTCAAAACAACAATACCAATTCACACTCGAATGGTTTACAAATCATACACGAAGACACAAACGACACTCAGTCTTTAGCTCACTTTCTTCGTTACTTTTCCTTCATTACAGATGCGCTTTATATAGCTATCTGAATTGGGCTTGGACCTACTACAATATCTGACTTGATTTGTTATTTAAAACTGAATATTCAAAACAGATTTTCTCCTAAAATCTTTTCAAATCTTCAACCTTTTAAATCTCCTACAAATCTGCACAAGAGCTCCTATGCAGCAGAGAATATCTATCCCAAGATATTCGCATCCAATGAGACAGCTGCTCTCCACAATTCCAGCTAACACGCAAACCCTAACAACATCACAACCTGATGTTATTAATTCTGCAGATCTAATGTCACAACATCGCTTGTGACATCAGACATCCATACTTCAGTAATTTAAACACTTAACACAGCCCAGTGTTAAGACTCAATGTTGTGACATCACCACCTTGACATCAAACATTGAACGTTCTCTGTTTTACCAAAATTCCAGCCAATCCAAGAAACTAACAATCTCCCCCTTTGGCTAATTTTGGCTAAAACAATCTCTGCACCTTCAGAGACTTCAGCAGCGGAAAAAACTTCAATAATTTTTAAAACTTCACTTCACACAAAACTCAAAACTCTGCTGCAGCACCATCTTCAACAGCAACAATTTTCAACAATGTTGCTCCCCCTCAATCATGAATCAGCATAACCAGCTGTTCAGCAATTCAGTAATTACTCCCCCTTAATTTCTGCACTTCTGCACTATAACAACAGCAACCAGCTACATCCTCAGCAGCAACTCCTTTGACAACAGAGAATATTTGACAACTTTAACTCCTTGGCCTTTAACTTCTTGGCTTCTCCCCCTTTTTAGCCACAATTTGACAACCTGTAGACTCTTTGTTTGCACTCCAATCTTGTATGCTTTCAGCAGTTGAATCAATTTTCAATAAATTACACAACTGCACAATACACTCTCCATTTAATCTTCATAAATGCAAATTCCCAATTTACTTCTTAAACTTTCAAATTGGTTTGCATCTAAGGCTTTAGTGAAAATATCTGCTAATTGCTTATCTGTAGCTACATGTTCTAAGACAACCACTTTGTCTTCAACCAACTCTCTTATAAAATGATGCCTTATATCAATGTGTTTAGTCCTGCTATGCTGAATAGGATTCTTAGAAATATTGATTGCACTCAAATTATCACAGTACAATGTCATGACATCTTGCTTGACATTGTATTCAGTCAACATTTGCTTCATCCAAACAAGTTGAGAACAACTACTTCCTGCTGCTATGTACTCAGCCTCAGCAGTAGAGAGCGACACACAGTTCTGCTTCTTGCTAAACCATGATATCAGATTATTCCCCAAGAAGAAACACCCTCCTATCGTGCTTTTCCTATCATCTGCACTTCCAGCCCAGTCAGCATCACAATATTCCCTTAACTCAGTCCCAGATCCATGACTATATAGCATCCCATAGTCACTGGTGCCATTAACATATTTCAAGATCCTTTTCACTTGATTCAAGTGACTGGCCTTAGGTTCAGATTGATATCTGGCACAAACTCCAACAGCAAAAGCAATGTCAGGTCTGCTAGCTGTGAGATACAATAAACTCCCAATCATGCTTCTATATAAACTTTGATCCATACTGACACCATGTTCATCCTTGGATAATTTTAGATGAGTAGGAGCAGGAGTCCTCTTGTGATTAGCATTCACCAAACCAAACTTCTTCACTATGTTCTTTGCATACTTGCTCTGCGAAATAAATATGGAGTCCTCCATTTGTCTAACTTATAGGCCAGGAAAATAGTTTAGCTCACCAACAAGACTAATTTCAAATTCAGACTGCATCTGTTCCACAAACTGCTTAACCATCGTATCCGACATCCCACCAAATACTATGTCATCAACATAGATTTGAGCTACCGTCAGTTTCCCTTCTTCCTCTTTAACAAACAAGGTCTTGTCAATCCCTCCTTTTCTGTAGCCATTCATAACCAGGAACTCAGTGAGTCTTTCATACCAAGCTCTTGGTGCTTGCTTCAAACCATAAAGAGCTTTCCTTAGTTTGTACACATGGTCAGGAAATGTTGGATCAATAAAACCTTTTGGTTGATCAACATACACTTCTTCATTCAAGTAGCCATTCAAGAAGGCACTTTTTACATCCATCTGAAAGAGATTGAATTTGAAATTATAAGCCACGCCTAAGAGCAATCTGACAGACTCCAGTCTTGCCACAGGAGCAAAGGTTTCATCATAATCAATTCCTTAAACCTGAGCGTATCCCTGAGCAACTAGTCTGGCCTTGTTTCTGGTGACCACTCCTTGCTCATCAGATTTATTCTTGTAGACCCACTTGGTGCCAATCACATTAACTCCATCAGGCCTAGGAACAAGCTCCCATACTTCATTCCTCTTGAACTGCTCCAGCTCTTCATGCATTGCATTTATCCAAAACTCATCAGTTAATGCTTCCTTGACATTCTTTGGCTCAATTTTGGAGACAAAGCATGAACTAGCTATAACATCTCTTGACCTAGTCCTTACTCCAGAGTTTGGATCACCTATAATGAGCTCCTTTGGGTGGTCCTTCTGCACTCTGATGGAGGGATCCTTATGAGGTTGCTCAGCTTCAGGCTCAGCAGGAGCAACACTAGGAGTTTGGCTTCTGTCCTTAGCTTCTGGTGTAACTTTACCAACTGATGTCTCAACTACATCTGGGACATCATCATCTTCCTGCTTGTCACTGTCATCAATCACCACATTGATTGACTCCATCACCACCTTGGTTCTAGAGTTGAACACCCTATATGCTCTGCTGTTAGTAGAGTATCCCAAAAATATTCCTTCATCACTTTTGGAATCCAATTTTCTTCTCTGCTCTCTATCATCCAGAATATAACATCTACTTACAAAAACATGGAAGTACTTAACATTAGGTTTTCTTCCCTTCCATAGTTCATACAGAGTGGATGAAGTGCCTCTTCTCAGGGTAACCCTGTTGTGAATGTAGCAGGCAGTGTTCATGGCTTCAGCCCAGAAATGATAAGGAAGTTTCTTGGCATGAATCATTGCTCTAGCAGACTCTTGGATATTTCTGTTCTTTCTCTCAACAACTCCATTTTGCTGAGGAGTAATAGGCGATGAAAACTCATGACTTATCCCTTCAGCAGAGAAAATTTCTTCAAACTTGCTATTCTCAAACTCTCTTCCATGATCACTTCTTATTCTGATAACCTTACTCTCCTTTTCTCTTTGGAGTCTTTGACAAAGCTCTTTAAAGACATCAAACACCTCTGATTTGTCTTTGATGAAGTTCACCCAGGTGTATCTTGAATAGTCATCCACAACTACATAAGCATATTTCTTTCCACCCAGACTTTCCACCTGCATAGGTCCCATCATGTCCATATGAAGTAGTTCCAATACCTTGGAGGTGGTGTCATGTTGAAGCTTCGGATGAGACATCTTTGTCTGCTTCCCTTTTTGACAGTCTCCACACACCTTTCCTTCCTCAATACTAAGTTTGGGAATTCCTCTTACTGCTTCTGAGGAGATGATTCTCTCCATTCCCTTTAGGTGAAGATGTCCCAACTTCTGATGCCAGATTTTGACATCATCTTCTTTAGCAAGCACACACCGTGGAAGAATTTGAGTTTTGAGGCACCCAAAGATAACAATTGTCCTTAGACCTGGCTCCCTTCATAATGACTTCTCCTTTATCATCTTTGACAATACATTCAGACTTTGTAAAGTCTACTTTGAATCCTTGATCACAAAGTTGACTAATGTTAATCAAATTTGTTGTTAGTCCTTTAACAAGAAGAACATCCTCCAGTCTGGGAGCACTAACACAGTTTAGTTTACCAATCCCCTTGATCTCTCCTTTGACCCCATCACCAAATGTAACATAGCCTGAAGACTGAAGTTTCACATCTACCAACAGATTCTTTACTCCAGTCATGTGCCTTGAACACCCACTGTCAAAGTACCAGTCTTCTTTGGTAGAAACCATTAAGGAAGTGTGAGCTATCAAGCTGGTAACCTTAACTTTAGGGACCCATTGCATCTTAGGCTTGGAAACCTGTCTTCTTTCATCACAGTTCAGTTTGTGAACAGCCTGATGAGCCTTCTGTGGATACCCATGTAGCTTATAACAATAAGCCTTAATGTGTCCAAAACATCCACAATGGTGACATCTCCAGCGTTTGTATTTCTTCTTAGATGGAGTTCTGTCATGATGTTTTAACATCTGTTTTAACATCACTGGTTTTGGGGTGATAGAACCTGTATCACTGGTGAATCCCAACCCACATTTGTCTCCAGCCATCTTCTCAATACTGAGAATGTTGTCTAACGCATCAGTACCATTGTTCAACATTCTGATAGTTTTGTTCATAGAGTCCAGCTTATAGTTGAGCATACTGACTTCAGCTTCAAGCTCAGTCTTTTCTGCCTTCAACTGGATTATGTTTTTCTTCAGCTCTTCTCCTTTAAGACACACTTGCTTACTTCTCACGAAAAGATCTTTGTAAGTGACAACCAGTTCATCGTAAGAGACCTCTTCATCACAAGACTCATCATCTGACTCATAAACCCCAACCATAGCTCTAGCGAGTTTAGCTGAATTTTCTTCAGATTCACTCTCACTGTCAGACCAAGAAGTTGATAATCCTTTCTGCTTCTTTAGAAAAGTGGGACATTCCTTCTTGACATGTCCATACCCTTCACACTCAAAGCATTGTACCCCTTTGTCATTACTGGATTTTTCTTCATCTTTAGACTTCTTCCCTTGATCTCCTGATCTGTTGATGTCAGAGGTAATGTTCTTAATATTGGGATTATAACTCCTATTTATCCTCTTCATAACTTTGTTGAACTGTTTACCCAGCAAAGCAATAGCCTGAGATAGCTCCTCCTGAGAGTCATCTACTTTCTCTTTCTTGGCTTCTTCAGAACTGGAAACTAAAGTTGTACTCTTGGTCTTCTTCTCAGGTTCTTCTTCACTTAACCCCATCTCAAAAGTTTGAAGGGATCCAATGAGCTCATCAACCCTCATCTTGCTGATGTCTTGAGCTTCTTCAATAGCAGTCACCTTCATCTTGTACCTCTTAGGAAGGGACCTAAGGATCTTCCTTACAAGCTTTTCATCTGACATCTTTTCACCAAGGGCACTGGATGCATTAGCTAGCTCAAGCACACTCATATGGAAGTCATTGATAGTCTCGTCTTCCTTCATCTTCAGACTCTCAAACTTCGATGTTAGAAGCTGAAGTCTTGACATCTTAACTCTAGATGTTCCTTCATGTGTAGCCTTCAAAATATCCCATGCTTCCTTAGCAACTTCACATGTATTGATCATCCGGAATATGTTTTTATCCACTCCATTGAAGATTGCATTCAGGGCTTTGGAATTACCAAGGGCAAGCTCATCTTCTTCCTTGGTCCATTCTTCTTCAGGCTTCGGCTTTGAGGTGCCCTCTTTATCTTTCCCAGCATCATACTTTTCAAACACAACAGGTGCTTTCCATTCTTTAATTATAGCCTTCCATGCCCTGCTGTCCAAGAATTTCAAAAACGTGAACATCCTCGGCTTCCAATAGCCATAATTGGATCCATCCAAAATAGGGGGTCTGTTGACAAATCCTCCAACTTCTTTGTCCATCTTTACAACAGAAAGTAACTTCCCTAGATCTCACCCAGAGACAGACAGGATGCCTGCTCTGATACCAATTGAAATTCTGGTATCAGACGTGTGATGTTAAGTGCGATGTCACAACAACACACTCTGCACAATGGACAAAATAAACAGCAGAATAACACACAAAATTGTTCACCCAGTTCGGTCTAACTACCTACGTCTGGGGGCTACCAAGCCAGGGATGAAATTCACTACTTGTAGAATTAAATTACAGACTCAACAACCCAGTTGACAATCTCCTAATCTTAATTCCTACTAGTGACTTTCTACCTAAGAAACCACTTAGATATGAGAACACTACTCAATCCCTAAAACACTTTGGTGATATAATTCAAAGATCACACACTTTGAATAGCACTACTTGATTCTGCTCCACAACTTTGATCAAGAATAACTCAAAACAACAATACCAATTCACACTCGAATGGTTTACAAATCATACACGAAGACACAAATGACACTCAGTCTTTAGCTCACTTTCTTCGTTACTTTTCCTTCATTACAGATGCGCTTTATATAGCTATCTGAATTGGGCTTGGACCTGCTACAATATATGACTTGATTTGTTATTTAAAACTGAATATTCAAAACAGATTTTCTCCTAAAATCTTTTCAAATCTTCAACCTTTTAAATCTCCTACAAATCTGCACCAGATCACCTATGCAGCAGAGAATATCTATCCCAAGATATTCGTATCCAATGAGACAGCTGCTCTCCACAATTCCAGCTAACACGTAAACCCTAACAACATCACAACCTGATGTTATTAATTCTACAGATCTAATGTCACAACATTGCTTGTGACATCAGACATCCATACTTCAGTAATTTAAACACTTAACACAACCCAGTGTTAAGACTCAATGTTGTGACATCACCACCTTGACATCAAACATTGAACATTCTTTGTTTTACCAAAATTCCAGCCAATCCAAGAAACTAACACAAAGGTATCAACCAGTAGCAGCGGTAACTCCTGCTATCAACCCTGCGCTGGCTCCAACGTATCAACCTCAGGTTGCTCAGAGCCAACCACGTCAACAACGGTATCAACAAAGGGCACAACAGCCTCTTCAGCAGGCTCGTCCTAAGTACAACAATAACAGTTGTACTACACGACCACTAGGGTTCGACCCTATACCGATGTTGCACGCAGAACTATTTCCATTCTTATTGGTCAAGGGGCACGTCCAAACCAGGTCTCCTCTTACAGTACCAAAAAATCTGTCTTTTTGGCTCAGAGCAGGCCAAACTTGCCCTTACCATCAAGGAGGACCGCGACACAACATTGAGAAATATGTCAGCTTTAAGTTTGATGTGCAGAAGCTTGTCAAGAACGGGGTCCTATCTTTCAAAGATACTAATCCGAATGTTCAAACAAAGCCAATGCCTCAACATGAAAAGACTGCGGTAAACTTAATAGAAGAAGAATTTAGCCGCAGTTATCAAATTCACGATGTACTCCTATTAGGAACTAATCTGGTCAGGATGCACTGTAGACAGAGCGGGTACGGTCATGTACCACCTCACAATTATCACCAGTGTGATATCTGTTCAAAGAATAATCAGGGGTGTTCCATAGTGCAATCAGCTCTACAAGAACAGATGGATCTGGGTTGGATCCAGAACAACCGAATCCGAGAAGTCAACATGGCCCATGTACATCCCAACATTGTTCAGAACCACGACGTCCGCACAATGAATGTCGACTTAGTGGCAATCCACTCAAGGCAAAGTCAACATCATAATCTACCACGGCACGATTACAATACTTGTCTGATCTGCTCAATAAGCAATCAGGGACGCTCTTTTGTACAAGAGGCCCTCTAGCGATAGATGGATCTCGGATGAATCCAGGACTATCATGAGAGAAGTTACCATCAAGTCAATGTGATTCAGATATTTGACATTAGCTTGATGAATACCAGTCCAGTAGAACTACATGCTAAGCATGTCAGGCTTGGCTTTCTGGCTTCACATGATTATCAAAACTGTGAAGAGTGTCGTGAGAACGGCCAAAGATATGGACTTGTCCAAAGAACACTTCAACACTTGTTGGACCACTGGTGGCTTCCAATTTACTTGGATGAAGCTACACAACATATCAGTATGACTGATGGGAATCCTGATAAGCATCAAAGTCAGGATGTCCGCTCGATGGAAACAGATCTAGCAAAGTTACACTGCATACAAAGCAGACGTGACTGGATGCCGCCACATAATTATGAGCGTTGTAGAGTTTTCTCAGAGAACAACCAGGGATGTTATCTTGTACGGTCAGGTCTTCAAAATCAGTTGGACCAAAAAGAGATTCGACCATGTTCAAGTTCTGGTTCGATCAACGTGATACAAGACTATCTTCCTGATCAAAGCAAAGACGTTGTCATAATCTCTTATCACGAAATGGCCAAAGACGTATGCACCATAATCCCTCTACTCCATGAATCAAGAGTTCCTCTTGATTATAGAAAGATTCTCAACCTCGAACCAATTGAGACCGGCTACGATGGTCAGAAAAATCAAAAGGCTTCTGTAGTTATCTATCTTCCAGGACCAATACCGTACAAATCCGATAAGGCTATCCCTTACAAGTACGGTGCAACAACAATTGAAAATGGAAAGGAAACTCCATTACCCTCTGTCGTAAACATTGCTGGCATCAGTCGAGTAACACGGAGCGGCAGGATCTTCAACAGAGGAGTTGGAGAACCCGCCAAAGAAAAGGAACCTCAAACAGAAGTTCCCAATCAACCAGTCAGTCAATCCAGTAATCCAGAACTGGTAAAAAACAACGATAAGATGCTGAAGCTCATCCAGAAGAGCGAGTACAACATTGTAGACCAACTGTTGCAAACTCCGTCTCGAATCTCTGTGCTATCACTCTTGCTCAGTTCTAAAGCTCACAGAGAAGCTCTACAGAAAGTCTTGGAGCAAGCCTTTGTGGAACAAGATGTGACGGTATGACAGTTTGACAACATCATTTCCAACATCACTTCCTGCAACAATTTAGGATTCAGTGATGAAGAACTGCCGGAAGAAGCCAAAAATCACAATATGGCGCTTAACATTACGGTTAACTGTCAAGACGATGCTCTAGCCAGCGTACGAGTAGATACAGGATCAGCTCTGAATGTTATGCCAAAATCAACTCTGATACGACTATCATTTCAAGGAGCCCCGATGAGAGGCAGGGAGGTCATCGTCAAAGCATTTGACGGATCCAGAAAAATAGTTATCAGCGAAGTTAATCTTCCCATAACCATTGGTCCTCACACTTTCCAAGTCACTTTCCAGGTCATGGATATCCGGGCAGCATACAGCTGTTTATTAGGAAGACCTTGGATACACGAAGCTGGGGCAGTCACTTCGACACTTCACCAGAAGCTGAAGTTCGTCAAGAATGAAAAGTTAGTCACAGTATGCGGAGAGCAGTCCTTAATCGTCAGCAACTTATAATCATTCTCCTATATAGAACCCAAGGAGGTTGTTGGAACTCATTTTCAAGCACTCTCGGTGAGCAATGAGAATCAACCAGAAAGAGGGACATTGATCTCCTCATATAAAGATGCTCTCGAAGTGATCAAGAGTAACGACATAAAAGGATGGGGACAACTCATAATTCCTACGGATAACAAGACAAATAAAGGTCTTGATTTTTCTTCAGCCTGTACCCAGACTGCCAAGAAAGATGAAAATTTTCATCCCATTCAGGACTTCTTCGACAGTGGGGACTTCCTCCACCTAGTGTCTCAAGAAGTACACACCATCAATGATGGTGACTCCTCCGATATAGATGAAGAGTGGAAGTCCTATCTCAACGAGGACAGTTATATGTCTCAGGGATAGGTACATACGCCATTTTGCTTTCCCACGCAGAGTCTGAGATATATACCAAGATCAGACGTCAAGATGATGTACGGAGATTGTGATTTTGAGGGATGCCGTGCTCCGCCTAACTCATTAGAGGAGGAAACTCTAATGAAAGACAACTTTGATTATGACTATTATGACCCACTGGATGACTTGCCTATCTGGCAGCCATACCCAGAAGACTCGGGGCAAAAGAGTCAGCCCAACGACGTTTATCAGTTGAGCATCATTGAGAAGAATACCTACGTCCCCACCAAATCATGGGATCATTATCCAGGATATTCCGAAAATATCTAGCACAACGATAAATCTACAAAGATTGCAGGACAAGAGTTCATCAACTATGCTTTCCCTGAGGTCAACGTTATTGAGAAGGATGACTCCTCCAGTATCGCAGAAGTATGGGACACCTTAGGACAGCCGAGTGGCAAGTACAACTTCCTGGTCAAGTACACCGCTCCTGAAAGTTCTCGTATCAGGCTCAAAGACATCCAGCTAACTGGATAGGGAGATCCGCCTGAGAGTAAAAACACCATGCAAGATACAACAGAAAAGTTTGTTTATGACAACTCTGCCTGGGAGGAAGACTCCAACGATCCTGCTCCGCCAGAAATCAACGACATTTCTGAGGGCAAACCAAGAAAGAAGGTACCAGACTTTGTGATTCACCGAGGAGTTCGTCGCCAATGGTTTGTTGTCGATGCCCAGAAAGTTGTCAATAAGTCTAAGTAATTGGCGTCTTTGGTTTAACCTTTCACCCTGCCCAGGTGAAACGGATGTTTTTATAGGGCTCACTTTTTGTAAATATCCCTCTTCGCTTCGCCTAAAGCGACAGAGTTTTGTTTTATAGGGCTGTAGTTTCAAGAATCGACAAAATCATAAATAAATAAATAACGTCATTCTGTAATTTCCACAGTTATTGCTATTTTCACTTTTCGCTTTTCTGAAAATGGTAATCCTAAAACAACTCAAAATAAAAAAAAAACAAGCATTTTTTAGAAAATACACTGCACACACTCTTGCATTCTCTCTATCTCTTCTAAAAAAACAAATCATCACGTCATGCAGATTGCTTGTTTTAAACCCCATTGAAACATACGATTCAATGCCTTCTCCCAACTTTGAATTCTCGGTATTTGAGGCCGAAGAAGAAGAGGACGAAGAAATTCCAGAAGAGATCACCCGATTACTCAGACATGAGGAAAGGTCCATTGAACCTCATAAAGAGCCGTTGGAAACGGTCAACTTGGGTTCAGAAGAAGAAAGGAACGAAGTCAAGATTGGGGCACTGCTCAGTCCGACTGTCAAAGAAAGCTTGATAAAACTTCTCAAAGAGTTTCCCGATGTATTTACTTGGTCCTATCAGGACATGCCAGGGTTGGATACCAGCATTTTGGAACATCATTTACCATTGAAATCAGAATGTCCGCTGGTGAAACAAAGGCTGAGACAGACTCACCTGGATATGGCTATCAAAATCAAGGAGGAAGTGCAGAAACAGATTGACGCAGGTTTCCTCGCCACCTCAGAATATCCTCAATGGTTGGCCAACATAGTGCCAATTCCGAAAAAGGATGGAAAAGTGAGAATGTGTGTAGATTACAGGGATCTGAATAAATCCAGTCCAAAGGATGACTTTCCCTTGCCACACATTGACATGCTGGTAGACAGTACATCAAAGTTCAAAGTCTTCTACTTCATGGATGGATTCTCAGGCTATAATCAAATCAAAATGGCGCCGAAAGACATGGAGAAAACTTCAATCATCACCCCATGGGGCACCTTTTGTTACAAGGTAATGCCATTCGGCTTGAAGAACACGGGGGCAACCTATCAAAGGGCCATGACTACTCTGTTTCACGACATGATACACAAAGAAATTGAAGTGTATGTCGATGATATGATTTCCAAATATAAAATAGAAGAGGAGCATGTGACCCACTTGTCAAAGTTATTCAAGCGTCTGAGTAAATACAAACTCCGCTTAAACCCCAACAAAATGCACGTTTGGTGTTCGCTCATGAAAACTTTTAGGGTTCATCGTCAACCAGAAAGGAATTGAGGTTGATCCTGACAAGGTCAAGGACTTTCAATAAATGTCTTCTCCAAAGACTGAAAAGCCGTCAAAGAAAGTATTTTAGCCGATCATTTGGCTCATCAACCGATTGAAGATCAGGAATCAGTCGGATTTGACTTCCCAGACGAAGATGTCATGTACTTAAAAATGAAAGATTACGATGAACCGCTACCCAATGAAGGGCCAGAACCAGGTTCCTAATTGGGATTAATATTTGACGGAGCTGTCAACAATTATGGAAACGGAATTGGAACAATCATCATAACACCTCAGGGTACCCATATTCCTTTCACTGCCAGACTAACATTCAAGTGCACAAATAACGAGGCCGAATACGAAACTTGTATTATGGGTCTCGAAGAAGCTATTGACTTGAGAATTAAGAACTTAGATGTGTATGGAGACTTAGCCTTGGTTATCAATCAGATCAAAGGAGATTGGAACACATACCAATCAGGATTGATTCCTTACAAAGACTACGCGAGAAGGTTGTTACCCTTCTTCAATAGGATCGAGTTTCATCATATCACTCGTGAAGAGAATCACATGGATAATTCACTAGCCACTCTCTCTTCCATGATTAGTGTAGGTCAATGGAACAACGTACCTAAGATTGACATAATGTGCCTTTAAAGGCCCGCTTATATCTTCGCGATTGAAGGAGTCATAGACGATAAACCTTGGTATCACGATATCAAAGGCTTCCTTCAGAGACAAGAGTACCCACCTGGGGCATCCAGAAAAGATAGGAAGACCCTCAGAAGGCTGGCAGACAATTTCTTCCTAAGTGGTGATACACTCTATAAGAGAAACTTTGACATGGTCTTACTCGGATGCGTAGACAGACCAAAAGCAAACATGTTGATAAAAGAAATTCACGAAGGAACTTTTGGCACTCATGCCAATAGGCACGTGATGGTGAGAAAAATTCTGAGAGCAGGGTTTTATTGCTTGACAATGGAATCCAACTGCTACAAGTACATGAGGAGATGTCATAAGTGTCAGATATACTCAGAAAAAATCCATGTACCGCCAACACATCTCAAAATTCTCTCTTCCCGATGGCCTTTTTCTATATGGGGAATCGACATGATTGATATGATTGAACCCAAAGCTTCAAACGAACATCGGTTAATCCTAGTAGCCATTGACTACTTCACCAAATGGGTCGAAGCAGCGTCATACGCGAATGTAACCCGACAAGTCGTGATCCGATTTATCCAGAACAATCTCATCTCCCGTTATGGTGTTTCGAGCCAGATCATTACTGATAATGGATCTAACCTGAATAACAAGATGATGAAAAAGTTGTGCACTGAGTTCAAGATCGAACACCATAACGCATCTCCCTACCAGCCCAAGATGAACGGAGCAGTAGAAGTGGCTAACAAGAACATAAAAAAGATTGTTCAAAAGATGGTTGTAACCTACAAAGACTGGCACGATATGCTACCCTTTTCTCTTCATAGTTATCGCACATTTGTCCGCACTTCAATAGGGGCAACCCCTTTCTCTCTAGTATATGGCATGGAGGCAGTGCTTCTCATAGAAGTAGAGATCCCATCGATCCGGGTATTGATGGAAGCTCAGCTAACAGAGGCTGAATGGTATCAAAGTCGACACGATGAATTGAATCTGGTCGAATAAAAGTGAATAACAGCTCTATGCCATGCTCAGTTGTATAAGCAAAGAATGAAGAAAGCGTTTGATAAAAAGGTCCGACCCCGTGTCTTCAGAAAAGGAGACCCCGTGCTCAAAAAGATACAATCATTCCTCACTGATTCCCGGGGTAAATGGACTCTGAATTATGATGGCCCCTATATGGTCAAGAATACCTTCTCAAGCGGCGCCTTGAGACTTGCAACCATGGATGGAGAGGAATTTGCCTACCCCACGAATGTTGACTTAGTCAAGAAATACTTTGCCTAAATAAAAAAAACGTCTCGGTGGATTGAAAACCCGAAAGGGCGGTCCAGGAAAAAATTAGAGACATAAGCAAAAATTATCCTGATGGATTGGAAATCTCAAAGTACAATCCAGGCAAAAATTAGGGATTCATGGCAAGTAACTACGTCCGACAAGGTTAAAACCCCAGCGGTAACACTTTTCATAGAACAAATTCCAATCAAGGCCATCTTTGACAGAAGCTCAGGATGTCAAGAATTAAAAGTTGGTAGAAGGATAACGGTCGTTATGTTTCAATGTAGCCCCTTTCCCTTAAATTACCATTTTCTAAACATTGTAAATACTCTATAGGATCACGCGCTTGGCTGATTTCCATCCTATAAATAAAATTTGAGCCCTAGTGCTTTTGTTTGCAATTCTCGTTTGTTTTAGCTTTACAGATTGACATTTTTAACGTGATCAACGATTCTTGAAATAAAACAAAAATGAATTTACTTGTCAAAATTTTTCTGCTTTTAAAATTAAGATGTCAATTCCTTTTGACTTTGAACGTCAAAAAGAACATCGATAGTTTCTCCGGAAGTGATTAAACTTCAAAGTGCAGAATCAAAGTACTCCTTCTAAACCAGTGCACCTGAATGAAGGATCTGTCATACCCCAAATTTTGACCACCAAGATTCCCCATCATTGTGCAAATCATCATCACAATATGGATGAACTATCATGCCTCACTAATCTCCTCAAAGAGGGGTGAGTATTTACCACAACCAAGAATTAGGGTTTTAAGCCCTCTCTGAGCACTTAGACAAAGGATCAATCAAGGAATGACATGATCTTCAACTTGTATGAACTCTCAAACACCCATAAAGGACCAAGAGGACTCCCACATCAAGAAACAAGCACAAAGTTGCTACATTTCAAGTGGATTAAGCCTCAAGATCGCCAGTGTCACCAAATTAGGGTTTTGGTCGACCAAGGCCTCCAGGTGGAAATTTTCCTTTGGGCATGAGCCAATGCTTCAAAACATAACCTATGATAGTCCAAGGGACCTCATGGACCCAATCATCAAGTCAATTTAACCTCAGGGGATGCATTTACCAAAAATCAGGAATTAGGGTTTCTTGACCTAATCCACCCCTAAGTTGACTTTTGGGACAAAACATGAGCCAAGACCTCAAGACATGATTTGAGGGTCTCCAATACACTACATTGATCCATTTGCAACAATGGATTGATCCAAAAAGCTTGGCTCATAAGTTTCATTTTCATCTGGACCACAATTAGGGTTTCAAGGGAAAAGTCAATTGTACCTTTGACTTTTGACCAAGACATGCTCCCAAACCTTGGTACATGATTCAATACACCCTATAACACTTATGGAATCCATACATTAAGTTTAATTTAGGTCAAGGACTTGATTTCATAGAGAATCGCACAGTTTAAATTTCATCTGTTGGGAAAAAGTCAACTGTACAAAAAGTCAATGTTTGACTTTTGGATTTTTTGGTCAAACAAGGTTCCTTAACCCTAATAAAATGTTAATATGTGATTTGAATCATCATTCATCAAGAAAAATTAAGAAAAGCGAGTTAACTTGTAAAAGGGGTAACCATAAAAAACTTAGAATTTTTCTAAGTTATGGAACAAAGTGGTTAGGGTACCAACTTCCAAGGATCATAACTTGAGATCCAAGCAACCATTTTGGATGATCCAAAGATGTATTTGTAACTCTCATGGCATACTTTAAAAGTGTCAAATACATTTCATTCCAATTCCTCATGGATTTTTAGTTATGGAGTGATCAAAATGGCTGAAAACATGCAATGTCACTTTTTTCAACACTTAGTGAAATTTTCACTAAGTCAAAATCTGTTTTGCTTTTTTTCAAAATATAGGGGCATTTTTCACTTGGATCCAAAAAGTTTCAAGACAAACTATGATCACACATGTGTTGTGTCATATGAGGGCTTTCCAAAATGCCCAAGAACTCCATCAAACTCCACCTGAGCTAGGGGTTATGACAGCTGCAACATGCCTTGCTGCAAACTGTCTTGGCAAGGCAGATTTGTGCATTAGTGCTCGAATTGCTCAAATTGTTCAATTTCAAGCATGCTTATCCATCTGCACACCTCAAGGGGGAACAACCAAGGGACAAGCACTGATCCATAAGCCTCCCAAATCTTTGGAACAACATATAGGTTCGGCACCCCTTAAAGCTAAAGATGACTCAAGACTCCAATTTTGTTTTAAGGTATTCAATGGATGCTTAGAGGTGGCATGTATCAGAGCAAAGATGAACACTTCAGTCAAGCCTTATCCTTGAATCAAAGAACCATAGGCCTGTGCTCTAATCTTAAGTCAATGGCTAGAGGAGACTTAAGATTCCATTGATCCGCATTGGTCAAAGGCCTACTGCAGTTGCCATTCCCTATTCCTTGCAAAACAAACTTGACACACTATAAATAGACCTCATTTATGATCAGTTTGAGTAAACCCAAGGCCTATAACACTTGCCTTTCTCAAAATCACACTCTTACTTCCAAAAATGCCTTCTAATGCAAGCTACTATCGGGTTTTGAATTAGAATGTGTTTCCAACCAAACCAATCACACACACACCTCCAACCTAGAACTCGATCACCAACTGCAAGAGGTAAGCCTCAACTTGGTCATCTCATAATTTATGCATATATCCTCGCACAATAATTTTGCCATATGTTCATAATCATGTATAGAGTGTTTCCCCTCAATTAATTGCTTTGTATGAATCGTGTATGGAATTTCTTAACCTTCATGCAGAAATTAAGGTTCTTGAGGTTTCTCTTTGATTTGTTATTCCATGCTTAAAATAAATGAAACCAAAGACCATAGACATGATCGTGAGGTGAAAATGAGTAGATTGATATGTGGATTATGTGATTTCATCAAGTATTCAGTGAGATTGATGAGAAAATGAAAATCTGGGTAAAATGGAGCACGCGGACAAAACCAAGGTGTTCTTGGCGCCCTTTTTCAAACTTTCAAATATTTGAATTTCGTGATTTTATTTAATTGATTCAAAAATTAATTTCTCTCTGAATTTTAATGATTTTGAGTTGATTCTTTTTTTAATAATTCACAAAAATGTTAAAATATTTTAATTTACAAAAATTTCCCAAAAATATTACTTATTTCATATATTTGATATTTTTGCAAAGAATTAATTTTTATTTGTTTTTCAACATTTTGAAAATTTTCTTTCTCTTGATTTTCCAAACTTAAATGGTTTTCAATCATTTTGTGGATAAAAACATGATTTTTGAAACATTGATCCAAGATCACCACTCATTTTTTACATGTTTTCATTAATTTTTGTTAATTTTTAAACAAAATTAATTCCATTTTAAACCAAATTAGGGTTTTGATTAATTCCACCCTCATCAATCTTTTTCGAACACTCATGGGCCTCTAATAGAGTGTAAGACCCAACCCCTTTTTAAAACCAAAATAATTTGGGCCTCAGGAATTGTATAAGTCCCAACACATTTTCAAAAACCTCGGCGCGATCGCCAGTTCAAAAATCAAATAACCAAGGCCTCCCCTCGTGTTATAAGTCCCATCTCTTTTTCAAAACTCCTTGGGCCTCTAATAGAGTGTAAGACCCAATCCTCTGTACATAAATAGTGTGGGCCTCACTTATTCTATAAGTACCTCTATACATTTTCAAAACAACGGCACGATCGTTGCCTTTTTAACAAAATCATCTGGGCTTCTCCTTGAGCTATAAGACCCATCTTTATTCATTTTCAAACTTTCTGGGCTTCTCCTTGAGTTGTAAGACCCATACCTTTGTACAGAAAACCTCTTGGGCCTCTCCTTGAGTATAAGCCCCAATGATCTTTTCAAAACAACTTCCCTTTTGATTTAGGTTCAAATATACAGTTGTTATCAAAACTTTCTTTAATTTCTTTGAACAACTAACAATACAACATGGAAGCTTGCTCACCTGTAAGTTTTATCCGCTTTCATTTACCTGCTTTAATATATATATATATACCGTATTATGGGAAGCTGCACACTATGAGTCTTCTTTCATTCTTTTAAATACATGTCAAATATATATAACTGTTTTGTGGGAACCTGCGCATGGTTAGTCTTCTTTCATACCCTTTTAAATACTTGTCATATATCTACTGTAAATATACCAGTATAGTTATTAAGAGTTTTCCTCGGCAACTAGGTAAAGCCATATTGGTCACTCTTTAAATACAGTCAAAACTAGATCCCCTTAGGAGTTCCAGATACTGTCTTGCCTTCTCTTGGGCTTAAACAATATGGAACAAAGAGAAAGGCAGTATTCCTCGTAAACCTTTTCTCAGACTGTCACCCCTAGAAATTGTCAAAGAAATTCTACTCCCTAGAGTTGATCTATTCTCGATGAATAGCATCTCTTGAGTTTCTTCAAACCTCAGAACTTTCACTAAATGATATATTCTTGGTTAATAGAATTTCTTGAACTTTTCTTGGTTTGGGACCCACAGGCTTCCTAAAAGCATCCCCGCCTTCTCTTGGGCTTTGTACAAGGACCCTTCGGCTTCTTAGAAATTCTCATGCCTTCTCTTGGGCTTAATACAAGCACCCTGAAGACCTCCTAAAGGTATAGGACAAAACTTAGTCATCCTTCGTTAGAGCTTTCTTTCTAAAAAAGAGTCAAAACCTCAAACTAATTTTAGGGTTGATACACATCCCTTAAAAGAATCGGCCTCCTCTTGGGCATCATACAAAAGATAAAACTCGTCCACACCAATAGACTTGGACAGTCTAAATCCCCTTGAGTCTCAAAGACATTCTCAAGTTCCCTCCAAACATAGGAAGAAACCCCAGATTCTGGATTAATCTCCAGCAGAGTTAAAACTTGTGGGTTCTAAAACCTAGTCTCTCTCCTAAAATCCCCCAGACAGGGTCAGTCTATCACTAGCATAACACTATCTCAAATCAGAAACTCAAGGCATCTGATATCTCAACTCTTTTGTAATCCTCAGCAGAAGTTGATTCCTCACTTGGACCTGCCTCAGGATCTCAATAATTCCCGGCAAAATCAGCCTCCTCTTGGGCTTCATACAATGATTCTCCCCAGCGGAGCTAACCTTTTCAGACTCTCTTGTTGAGTCAATTACCTTTTCAGACTCTCTTGTTGAGTCATCCACTTTTCAGACTCTCTTGTTGAATCAATCACCTTTTCAAACTCTCTTGTTGAGTCATCCACTTTTCAGACTCTCTTGTTGAGTCAATCATCTCTTCAGACTCTCTTATTGGGTCAACCACTTATCCAACTCTCTTGTTGAGTCAATCACGTTCCAGACTCTCTTGTTGAGTCAACCCTTTCAGTCTCCATCTTGGGCTTTGTACAAGATAGATAAAAATACTCTCTTGTTGAGTCAATCTTTTCCTGCCTCCCTTTGGTTTGGTAAAAGATTCCCCCTAGCACCAGGTAGCCTCCTGTTAGGCTTTGTATAATGATTTCTTCGGCTTGTTCAGCCACAATCCTGGGCTTTGTATAGGACATATAAAAAAATCACTCTTTTGTTAAGTCAAACCCTTTTTAGCCTCTATCTTGGGCTTTGTACGAGATATAAAATTTCATAACCTTCTCTTAAGCTTGGGAAAAATAACTTCCCTAACAGAGTCAATTCCTCCCATCCTTGTTTTAGGCTTCGAGGAATGATTTCCCAAGCAGAGTCAAACTCATTTCAGCCTCTATCTTGGGCTTCGTACGAGATACTTAAGATATCCTCAGCCGAGTCAGTAAAGTCTCTTTCAGCCTCAATCCTGGGCTTTGTACAAGATAGATAAAGATTTCTTTCCCACATAGTCAGTCTTCTTTTCAGCTTCTATCTTGGGCTTTGTACAAGATACATACAAACCTCCCCGACGGAGTCAAAATCCTTTTAGCCTCAATCTTGGGCTTTGTACAAGACAGATAGAACATTTTCCCCGGAAAAGTCTCCTTTAGCCTCCTCTTAGGCTTTTTATAATGATATCCCCAAAGAGTCAGTCTCTTTTTTGCCTCAATCTTGGCCTTTGTACAAAACACCAATATATACCCTTTCTTGTTGAGTTGGTCTTATCCAGCCTCCTCTTAGACTGTGGGTAAGGATTCCCCCAGTGGAGTCAATCAATCTCTTAGCTTCAACCTTGGGCTTTGATCAAGGCACAAAAAAATCAACAATACCTCTTTAGAGAGGACAAGTTCTCTCTCAGTCTAACCTTTTAGCTTCAATCTTGGGCTTTGAACAAGACACAAATAAACCTTTTAGCATCTGTCTTGGGCTTTGAACAAGACACCAAAACATCTTTTTTCCTCCCTTAGAATAGGAGGAACTACGATTGCTCTGATTTCCCTGTTTCTTTTAAATGGGAATACGTAGGCATAATATTGAGAAATCTTAGCGAACATACTAATCAAAAAAACCCTAGGTCCAGTACCTTCATACCAATCAATACTTAGGTCCAGTACCTTACCAAAAACATCAAACAAAAACTCTCTCACTCACTCATACTTCCCAATAAACTTTCCCAACCCATTAAACAGATAAAATCTATTAATTACAAAGTGAGACCTAAAGCTAATATCATGTGGATAACCACATATAGGATGGGAAATTGACAACTACCCATTACATAACCTTACCCCGGACCCCCCAATCTCTTTAAGCGTTTGTTCAGTTAAACATTCGCGTGCAAGGTTAGTTTTAGATAGCTTCCCTTTCCCTTCCAGCTTCACGGGATAAATAAGAAATCAGAAAGTAGCACCCCTTCCTACCATTGCGGTGAGGAAAATCCAGCGATAAGGTGGTCGCATCACTGACAAAAATTGCTTGCTACAGGAAAATGGCGACTCTGCTGGGGACGTTGTTGATCTGTTAGGATTATAGACTAGCTCTTAAGAGGTCTAGGATGTTAGTTTTAGGAATAAATATATATATCGCTTTTCCTAATTGATATCCGTGTTTATTTTTCTGCTAATGGGACTGCGAGTGATGCCGCATCTGGAAAGTTTGAGTGACACCTAAGATAGGTGATGACACTAGACGGGTAATCTTACAAGGAGTGACTCCCAAATAAGATACCCCGGTCGACCATCGAATCAGTGGAGACACCCTTTGCGGATTCAATGCCTATACAACTTCGTTTATTGAAAGCAGATTGTTCGATTGTGGTTGTCCATGAAACTGAGGATTTAGTAGGTTGAGACCATGTTACTATTTTGTAGTGCGGAAGCTATCGAAAATAGTTTTCACGTGATACTACCCTCATTTGAGATCACTCTAAGATACTGCAGCTCGCTCGGGTGAACCAGCCTGCTGTTGTTATCCCAAGAGGGATCTATGATTTTGCGGACAGGTACAAAAATCACCAGTACAACCTTTGGGGATGGGTAGAGCCATGACTTCATGACATCGAACCTTTGACCCCATGTTTTTTCTATGTTTTTGTGTGCTGCATTCATGCATTCATTTCATTAAAAAAACTTTAAACAAAGAAAATTTTTATCTTTTAGTCTCTCTTTTTTAAATTAAACTAAGATAATGATTGCAAATGTCAGAGAAAAAGATTGCGTTATGGATTTCGGTAGAAGGAGGACTCACAAGTACACCTTCAAGGTTCCAAAATTAGAGGATTTGAGAGGATGCGCAAGGATGATCACCAACCCTGATGCTTTCAGAGCTAAGTACGGAGGACTGCTGTCTCTGTTAAGGGTCCATGTAATTGAAGAAATACTGTCTACTCTTATTTTGTTTTACGATCCAGTTTATCACTGTTTCACATTCCCGGATTACCAACTAGCACCAAAGCTGGAGGAGTACTCTCACCTGACTGATTTACCCATCACTGACCAAGCTCCCTTTTCTGGACTGGAAGAAATTCCAAAAGATCAGACCATTGCAAGAGCAATCTATTTGGACGAGTCAGAGGTCAGGACTCACATGACCACTAAGGGTGGAATCCAAGGTTTACCAGCCCAGTTCTTGATAAAGAAGGCCCTGTACTTTGCCAGTATAGGGAACGTGACTACTTTCGACAGCATCTTTGGTTTGCTCACCTACGGGTTATTTTTGTTTCCTAACATTGATAGCTTCATCGATATCAATGCCATTAAGATATTTCTGATTGGAAACCCTGTACCAACCTTGCTCACAGATGCTTATTATTCTGTACACTTAAGGAATTTATACAGTGGAGGAATGATCACATGTTGTGTACCCCTGCTATACAAATGGTTCACTTCCCATTTACCCAAGTCTGTTGCTTTTTGGGATCATAAGAGCACTTTACGTTGGTCATAGAGAATCATGTCTCTTACCAACTCTGACATAGACTGGTACAATCGAATCTATGATGGGATCAGGATCATTGACCGTTATGGAAACTTCCCTAATGTACCCCTCATAGGAATTAAAGGAGGAATCAATTATCATCCAGTTTTAGTTCGTCGTCAATTTGGATACCCGATGAGACATATCCCTAGTAATGTTAATCTGGAAGGTCTTTTCTTCAAGGAAGGAGAAAATGACAGGGCACTAAATACCGAAATAGTGCATGCTTGGAAACATGTTCACAGGAAAGGAAGAGAGTCTCTAGGAAAACCAGATTGTATCTCTGTAGAGCCTTATCTCCACTGGGTACAAACTAGAGCTCTCAAGCTGAGGATGCCTTACCCTCGTCAAGAGGTTCTTCCATTAAAGGAATATGTCCTTTATTTTATGTCTGATATGGAAAAACTTCAGGTTACTCTCAACAAAGTTCAACAGGAGAAGAAATCTTGGAAGAACAAGTACCGCATTCTCAATGTGGAGTGTAACAAAATACAGCAACTGTTAAAAGAAAAAGATGCTCTGATCGAGATTTTAGAGCAACATGCTATAGAAAAGCAAGAAGACCAAAGGAATTTACCCGCTCCTTTCACTTGGCAAAGGAATGACAACCCGACAATGGCTCAAGAGCCCCGGTCAAAGAAAAGGAAAATACCAGAACCAACACCTGAGCTCTCCTCAGAGAGGACTCAGGATCCCTTAGCTTAGACATTTCCTTTTACAACACTTTTTAAATTACTGTATTTCCATTTCCGCAATCTTTGAATTCAATAATACAGAGTTTCCCCATTGTATGATATTTACAATCCAATTGTTGAAGTTTCTTTTGATTAACGGAAAAATTTAATTAATATAATCATCGCATATCATTCATCATTCTCACATAACGCATTCTTCTTCCCTACGAATCTCACATTTGTGTCTCGATTCTAGAGTCAAATTGTCTCATTCATACAATACTCAGGCCAATCGACAAAAGAAAATGGATGATCTCGAGGAAGAGAACAGAGAGTTGAGAGAAGAAATCGACACTTTAAAAGAAGATTTGAGGAAACTTCACAATGACATGCAGTCTCTGGCAGCAGCCTAGATACAACAACAAAGGACTGTGATCTCAGAGATCACATCGACGCCCATAGTGGAAAAGTATGATCCTCGGTACAACATGCCCAAAGATCGTCCCTGGGGCATGCCACCCAACTATATCCCAGAAGGATATATTCCGCCGATCATGGAAGATCTGAAAACTGCAGTAGGAACCGCTGGGCCTGAAGGTTATAAACTTCGGGAAAGCGAGGATGCAAGAGGCATGACAGCAACTCCTGAAGGTTATAAACTTCGGGAAAGGGAAGCACCAAGAGTCATTGTCGTAATGACTATACCACCACCCGTGGTACACACTGTCCCGGAAGGACAGATTCCACAGATACCTTCTGGTGGAAATGAAAGTATGAATGATAAAATGAAGGAATTCTAGGAACAGTTCCTGGAGATGCAGAAAGAACCGCAAGCCATTCGTGGTCAGGATCTATTTGGAAAGAACGCCGCAGACCTTTGTTTGGTCCCTAATGTGAAAGTTCTGCAAAAATTCAAGGTGCCCGAATTTGAAAAATACAAGGGTAACTCTTGCCCTCAAAGTCATTTGGTGATGTACGCTCGGAGAATGTCAACTCAGACAGAGAACCAACAGCTACTGATCCACTATTTCTAGGATAGTTTAACTGATGTCGCACTCAAATGGTATATGGGTTTAAACCGCACTAAGGTCGTCACTTTCAGAGATCTTGGCGCTGCCTTTGTTTAACAATATAAGTATAATCTGGACATGGCAAAGGACAGAGATCAACTTAGAGCCATGTCGCATAAGGATAAGAAAACCTTTAAGGAATATGCTCAGAGATGGCGTGAAATTGCGGCTCAGATTTGTCCACCTCTTGAAGAAAAAGAGATGAAAAAGATCTTCTTAAAAACCTTGAGTTCATTTTACTACGACAGAATGGCCGCCAGTGCGCCCAGTGACTTCACCGAGACGGTGGGCATGTGAGTTTGTCTTGAGGAAGCTGTCTGAGAAGGACGTTTAATTAAAGATGCTAGACCATCAAGCAGTACCAAAAGATACGGTAGTTCTTTCCCTAAGAAAAAAGAGCATGATATTGGTAATATCTCTCTCGGAAAGCAAAGGCGGCGGTACCAACCAGCAGCAACTGTAACTACTGCTATCAACCATGCGCCTATTCCAACGTATCAACCTCAGGTTGCTCAGAGCCAACCGAATCAACAACAATATAAGAAAAAGACACAACGGCCTCTTCAGCAGGCTCGTCCTCAGTACAACAACAACCGTACAACGCGACCACCAGGGTTCGACCCTATACCAATGTTGTACGCAGAACTGTTTCCATTACTACTGGTCAAGGGGAACGTCCAAACCAGGTATCCTCTTACAGTACCGGAAAATCCTCCTTTTTGGTTCAAAGCAGATCAGGCTTGTCCTTACCATCAAGGAGGACCAGGACATAACATAGAAAACTGTCTCAGCTTCAAGTCCGATCTGCAGAAGCTTGTCAGGAGCGGGGACTTATCCTTCAAGGATACAAATTCAAATGTTCAGACGAACCCGTTGCCTTAACAAAAGAAGGATGCGGTAAATTTGATAGAGGAAGAATCTAAGCAAAACTATAAAATTCACGATGTACTCTTATTGGGAACCAACCTGGTCAAGATGCATTGCAGGAAGAGTGGATACGGTCATATACCGTCTCATAACTATCATCAGTGTGATATCTACTCAAAAGACAATCAAGGATGTTCTGTGGTGCAATCCACTCTACAGGAACAGATGGATCTTGGATGGATCCAGAATCACCGAATTCGTGAAGTCAACATGACTTATACAAATTCCAACATCATTTAGAACCACGACATCCGTGCGATGAATGTCAACTTGGTGGCAATGCACTCAAGGCAAAGCCAACATCATGATCTGCCACGACATGATTATGATTCCTGTCTGATTTGCTCGGTAAATAATCAGGGATGCTCTTTTGTACAAGAGGCCCTCCAGCGTCAGATGGATCTTGGATGGATTCAGGATTACCGCGATAGAAGTCAGTATCAAGTTAATATGATTTAAATCTTTGATATTCGCTTGATGAATACCAGCTTGGTAGAGTTACACGCTAAGCAAGTTCAGCTCAGTTTTCTAACTTCGCATGATTATCAGAACTGTAAAGTGTGTTGGGAGAGTGACCAAGGATGTGCACTCATTCAAAGAACACTACAACACTTGTTAAACCACTGGTGGCTTCTGATCTATCTAGATGAAGACACACAACAAGTCAGTATGATCGATGGGAACCCTACTAGGCATCAAAGTCAGGATGTTCGATCAATGGAAACAGACCTAGTGAGGTTACACTGCATTCAAAACGGACGTGGTCGGGTGCCACCACATAACTACGAGCGCTCTAGAGTCTGCTTGGAGAATAATCAAGGATGCTACCTTGTACGAGCAGCCCTTCAAGGTCAGGTGGACCATAAGGAAATTCAACCATGGTCAAGCTCTGGTTCAATGTCAAACTGTCATCCTGATCAAAGCAGAGATGTTTTCTTAATCCCTAAGCGAGAAGTGGCCAAAGATGTGTGCGCCATAATCCCTTTACTCCATGAATCAAGAGTCCCTCTTGATAGTGGAAAGGTTCTCATTCTCGAACCAATTGAGGTCGTTTATGATGGTCAGAAAAATCAAAAGGCTCCTGTAGTTATCTATCTGCCGGGACCAGTACTGTAAAAGTCCGATAAGGCGATCCCTTACAAGTATGGTGCAACAATAGTTGAGAATGGAAAGGAAACTCCATTACCGTCCGTCATGAATATTGCAGACATAAGTCGAGTAACACGGAGCGGTCAAATCTTCAACCGAGGAGTTAGAGAACCTAACAGAGAAAAGGAACCTCAAACAGAAGTTCCCGATCAACCAGTCGGTCAGTCCAGTGATCCCGACCTTTCAAAGAACAACGATGAGATGCTGAAGCTCATCCAGAAAAGCGAGTACAACAGTGTTGATCAACTATTGCAAACTCCTTCAAAAATCTATGTGCTATCTCTTTTAATCAGTTCTGAAGCTCACAGGGAAGCTTTACAGAAAGTCTTAGAGCAAGCCTTTGTGGAACAAGATGTGACAATAAGACAATTTGACAGCATCATCTCCAACATCACTTCCTGCAACAACTTGGGGTTTAGTGATGAGGAATTGCCGGAAGAAGGAAAAAGTCACAACATGGCGCTTAATATTACAGTCAACTGGTAGTCACGGGATCGACTCTGAATGTTATGCCGAAATCTACTCTAATGCGACTATCATTTAAAGGATCTCCGATGAGAGGCAGTGAGGTCATCATCAAAGCATTTGACGGATCCCGGAAAATAGTTATCGGCGAAGTTGACCTTCCCATAACTATCGGTCCTCACATTTTCCAAGTCACTTTCAAGGTCATGGACATCCGGGCAGCATACAACTGTTTGTTAGGAAGATCTTAGATACACCAGGATGGGGCAGTCACTTCGACACTGCACCAGAAGCTGAAGTTCGTCAGAAACGACCAACTAGTCACAGTCTGCGGAGAGCAAGCCTTGATCGTGAGTAACTTATCATCATCCACTTGTGTAGAACCAGAGGAGGTTGTTGGAACCCAGTTCCAAGCACTTTCGGTGAGCAATGAAAAATCAGAAAAAGGAACGTCGATTTCCTCGTACAAAGATTCTCTCGAAGTGATCAAAAGTAACAATGCCAAAGGATGGGGACAACTTGTCATTCCTACTGATAACAAAACAAAGAAGGGTCTTGGTTTTTCCTCAACCTGTACCCAGACTGCTACTAACAATGAAAGTTTCATCCCATTCAGGACTTCTTCCGTAGCAGAGGTTTCCTTCACCCCGTGTCTCAAGAAGTACACACCATCAACGAGGGTGATCCCTCCGATACAGATGAAGAGTGGAAATCCTATCTTAACGAGGACGGTTATATGTCTTAGGAAGAGGTGCCTACGCCATTTTTCTATCCCGCACAGAGTCTGAGATCTATACCAAGGTCAGATGTCAAAATGATATACGGAGATTGTGATCCGGAAGGATGCCATGCTCCGCTAAACTCATTAGAGGAGGATACTCTGATGAAAGACAACTTTGACCACGACTATTATGGCCCAATGGATGGCCTGCCTATCTGGCAGCCGTACCCAGGAGACTTGGGGCAAGAAAGTCAGCCCAACGATGCATATAAACTAAGCATTATTGAAAAGAATACTTGCGTCCCAACCATGTCATGGGATCAACACTCAGGGTATTCAGAACCTATCCAGCACAACGATGAATTTGCAAAGCTTGCAGGACTAGAATTCAACAATTATGCTTTTCCTGAGGTCAACGTCATTGAAAGAGATGACTCCTCCAATTCCAAATAAGTGTGGGACACCTTAGGAAAACCGAGTGGCAAATTCGACTACTTGGTCAAGTACACCACTCCCGAAAGCTCCCGTATCAGGCTCAAAGACATCCAGCCAACTGGATGGGGAGATCCACCTGAGAGTACAAATACTATGCAAGATACAACATAAGAGTTCTCCTTCGACAACTCTGCCTGGGAAACAGATTCCAATGATCCAGCTCCACCAGAAATCAGCGTTATTTCTGAAGACAAGTTAAGAAAGAAGGTGCCAGACTTTGTGATTCACCGAGGAGTTCGTCGCCAAACGGTTGCGGTCGACGTTCCGAAAGTCGTTCCTAAGTCTAAGTAATTGCCGTCTTTATTTTAACCTTTCACCCTGCCCAGGTGAAACGGATGTTTTGATAGGGCTCACTTTCTGTAAATGTATCCTCTTCGCTTTGTCCAAAGCGACAGAGTTTTGTTTTATAGGATTATAATTTCAAGAATCGACAAGATCATAAATAAAATAACGTCGTTCTGTTATTTCCGCATTTATTGCTATTTTTGCTTTTTTGCTTTTTCAAAAAATGGTAATCCTAAAAAACAACTCAAATAATAAAATCAAGCAGTTATCAAAAAATACACTACGCACACTCTTGCATTCTCTCTATCTCTTCTAAAAAAGAAATCATCACGTTATGCAGATTGCTTATTTTAAACCCCATTGAAACATACGGTTCAATGCCTTCTCCCAACTTTGAATTCCCGGTATTTGAGGCTGAAGAAGAAAATGACGAAGGAATTCTAGAAGAGATCTCCCGATTACTCAGACAAGAGGAAAGGTCCATTGAACCTCACAAAGAGCCGTTGAAAACGGTCAACTTGGGTTCAGAAGAAGAGAGAAGGGAAGTCAGAATTGGGGCACTGCTCAATCCAACTGTCAAAGACAGTTTGATAAAGCTTCTCAAAGAGTTTCTGGATGTGTTTGCTTGGTCCTATCTGGACATGCCAGGGTTGGATACCAGCATCGTGGAACATCATCTACCGTTAAGATCAGACTATTCGCTAGTAAAACAGAGGTTGAGACGGACTCACCCAGACATGGCCGTCAAAATCAAAGAGGAAGTATAAAAACAGATTGACACGGGTTTCCTCGCCACGTCAGAATATCCTCAATGGCTAGCCAACATCGTACCAGTTCCCAAAAAGGACGGAAAGGTCAGAATGTGTGTGGACTACAGAGATCTAAACAAGGCCAGTCACAAGGATGACTTTCCCTTACCGCACATTGACATGCTGGTAGACAGTACAATGATGTTCAAGGTGTTCTCCTTCATGGATGGATTCTCGGGCTATAATAAAATCAAAATGGTGCCGAAAGACATGGAGAAAACTTCATTCATCACCCCATGGGGCATTTTTTGTTACAAAGTAATGTCGTTCGATTTGAAAAACGCCAGGGCAACCTATCAAAGGGCCATGACTACCCTGTTTCACGACATGATGCACAAAGAAATCGAAGTGTACGTCGATGACATGATTGCCAAATCTAAAACATAAGAGGAGCATGTGACCAACCTGTCAAAGCTATTCGAGTGGTTGAGAAAGTACAAACTCCGCTTGAATCCCAATAAGTGCACATTCGGTGTTCGTTCAGGGAAACTGCTAGGGTTCATCGTCAGCCAGAAGGGAATTGAGATTGATCCTGACAAGGTCAAGGCCATTCAAGAAATGCCTTCTCCAAACACTGAAAAACAAGTCAGGGGATTCCTGGGTCGTTTGAACTACACTTCCAGATTCATATTCCTCATGACCGCGACATGTTCGCCAATCTTTAAATTACTCAAAAAGAATCAGGACTGCATTTGGACAGAAGACTGCCAAACTGCCTTCGACAGTATCAAGGAATACCTGTTGAATCCACCGATTCTATCACCTCCAGTGGAAGGAAGACCATTGATAATCTACCTAACGGTCTTGGAAGACTCAATGGACTGTGTACTTGGTCAACAGGATGAAACAAAAAGAAAAGAGTCTGCCATCTACTATCTGAGCAAGAAATTCACTGACTGCGAGACTCGGTACACTATGCTTGAGAAAACTTGTTGTGCTCTGGCTTGGGCAGCCAAACGTCTTCGCCAGCATATGATTCATCACACTACTTGGTTAATCTCAGAAATGGATCCAATCAAGTACGTCTTTGAAAAGCCTGCTCTCACGGGAAGAATTGTCCATTGGCAGATGTTGTTATCAGAATATGACATAGAGTACCATACTCAGAAAGTCGTCAAGGGAAGTGTTTTAACCAATCATTTGGCTCATCAACCGATTGACAATCAAGAATCAGTCAGATTTGACTTCCCAGACGAAGATGTCATGTACTTGAAAATGAAAGATTGCGATGAACCACTACCCAGTGAAGGGCCAGAACCAGGTTCCCAATGGGGACTAATCTTTGACGGAGCTATCAACCATTATGGAAACAGAATTGGGGCAATCATTGTTACCCCTCAGGGTACCCACATTCCTTTCACTTCCAGACTGACATTCAAGTGTACAAATAACAAGGCCGAATACGAAGCTTGTATCATGGGTCTCAAAGAAGCGATCGACTTAAGGATCAAGAACTTGGATGTATATGGAGACTCAACCCTGGTTATCAATCAGATCAAAGGAGATTGGAACACATACCAATCAGGACTGATTCCTTACAATGACTACGCGAGAAGGTTGTTAACATTCTTCAACAGAATCAAGTTTCATCATATCCCTCGTGAAGAGAATCACATGGCTGATGCATTAGCCACTCTCTCTTCCATGATTAGTGTAGGTCAATGGAACAACATACCTAAGATTGACATAATGCGCCTTGAGCGGCCTGCTTATATCTTCATGATTAAAGCAGTCATAAACGACAAACCTTGGTATCACGATATCAAATGCTTCCTTCAGAAACAAGAGTACCCACCTGGGGCACTAAGAAAAGACAGAAAAACCCTCAGAAGGCTAGTTGTCAGTTTCTTCCTGAGCGGTGACAAACTATATAAGAGAAACTTTGACATGGTCTTGCTACGATGCGTAGACAGACCAGAAGCAAACGCACTGATAAAAGAAATTCACGAAGGGTCCTTTGGCACTCATGCCAACAGACACACAAAGGCGAGAAAAATTCTGAGAGCAGGGTACTACTGGTTGACCATGGAACCCGATTGCTACAAGTACATGAGAAGGTGTCACAAGTGTCAAATATATTTCGACAAAATCCATGTACCGCCAACGCATCTCAAAGTTCTCTCTTCCCCATGGCCTTTTTTCCATATGGGGAATCGACATGATTGGCATGATCGAACCCAAAGCTTCAAACGGACATCGGTTCATCCTGGTAGCCATTGACTACTTCACCAAGTGGGTCGAAGTAGCGTCATACGCCAATGTAACCCGACAAGTGGTAGTCCGATTTATCAAAAACAACATCATCTGTCGTTATGGTGTTCCTAGCTAGATCATTACTGATAATGGATCCAACTTGAACATTAGAATGATGAAAGAGTTGTGCGCAGAGTTCAAGATCGAACACCATAGCTCATCTCCCTACCGGCCTAAGATGAACGGAGTGGTAGAAGTAACTACCAAGAACATCAAGAGGATTGTTCAAAAGATGGTTATAACCTACAAATACTGACATGATATGATACCCTTTGCTCTTCACGGTTATCGCACATCTGTCCGCACTTCAACAAGGGTAACCCCTTTCTCTCTAGTACATGGCATGGACGCAGTGCTCCCCATTGAAGTAGAGATTCCATCAATCAGGGTATTGATGGAAGCTAAGCTTACAGAGGCTGAATGGTGTCAAAGTCGGCACGACGAATTGAATCTGATCGAAGAAAAGCGAATCAGGGCTCTATGCCATGGTCAGTTGTATCAACAGAGAATGAAGAAGGCGTTGGACAAAAAGGTCCGACCTCGCGTCTTCAAGAAAGAAGACCTTGTGCTCAAGAAGATACAATCATTTCTCACTGACTCTCGGGGTAAATGGACTCCAAATTATGACGGTCCCTATGTGGTCAAGAAAGATTTCTCAGGCGGCGCCTTGAGACTTGCAACCATGGATGGAGAAGAATTTGCCTACCCCATGAATGTTGACGTAGTCAAGAAATACTTTGCCTAAACTAAAAAAACGTCTCGGTGGATTGAAAACCCGAAAGGGCGGTCCAGGCAAAAATTAGAGACATAAGCAAAAAATTATCCCGATGGATTGGAAATCTCAAAGTACAATCCAGGCAAAAATTAGGGATTCATGGCAAGTAACTACGTCCGACAAGGTTAAATCCTCAGCAGTCGCGCCATCCATAAGAAAACTCCAGGCAAGGTCATCTTCGACAGAAGCTCAGGATGCCCAGAATTCAAAGTTGGTAGAAGGATAATGGTCGTCATGTTTCAATGTAGCCCTTTTCCTTTAAATTACTGTTTTCTAAACTTTGTAAATACTCCATGGAATCATGCGTTTAGCTGATTTCCATCCTATCAATAAAATTTGAGCCCTAGTGCTTTTGTTTGTAATTCCTATTTGTTTTAGCTTTATAGAACGACATTTTAACATGATCAACGATTTTTGAAATAAAACAAAAATGAATTTACTTTTCAAACTTTTTCTGCTTTTTAAATAAAGATGGCAATTCTTTTGACTATTGAACATCGAAAGAACATCGACCGCTTCTCCGAAAGCAATTGGGCTTTAAAGTGCAGAATCAAAGTACTCCTTCAAAACCAGTGCGCCTGAATGAAGGATCAGCTATGGAAGATGCGAATATTCCATCTGACATCCCTGACAGAGTTCTTATCTCCTAAGCCAGACCAACGGTTGTTCCCCAAGGGGACTATCTCTCCTAAGCAAGGCATAATTGCTATTTTTGGACCAGATGATACTTTCCATCCCCTGCAGTGACCAGATGATACTTTCCATCCCGTCATGCATTATTGATTTACAGTCATATTCATATTACATCATTATCACTCTAGCCGGTCTTGTCCCCTAGTGATAAAAGTCCTCTTATCAATCGAGTTGTCAGTCCTTTCCGCGTCAGGAAGCAAAAATCATCTGAGCGATCTCTCCTTCAGTTTATTTTTAGATTGGAGACGGCCCTTGACCACTTTGATAACTTGAACCTCTGAAAGACAAGGAAACTTTCGATAAATGTCACTCTTCTCCATCGAAGATGATATCCTCGCTTTCCCGGATTAAGGAAAAATCCCTAGAGAAAGCCTCACAACCAAAGGCTCTCAGTAATACATTGATTTTTCTCTCCAAGAGAGTCAATATTAATGAAGTCATCAGCACCTCAAAATTGGATTACATCACATGGAATTTCTCCGAGAAGATCTCAAAGAAAAGTATGATGTAATATCCCCAAACAGAAAGTAGTCTCTCAAGAGACTCGCTTTCCCTAGTAGAGTCGACAAATGGCGTCTCAAAATAGGGAAGTTGGTGCACCTCTACAACTCAGACGAATGGGTTCCCCAACAAGTCTGACATCAAAAGATTTTCCCATCAAATGGCATCTCCCCAGGAAAATTCGGCGAGAAGTTTGAGGAAAACCGCTACGGATAGCGTCCCTTGCCAAGAAGGTTTATTGACAAAAGAAGCTAAGACCAGTTCCTTGGTAGGAAACCAGGATTGAAGGGAGTTTATTTCAGAAACTTAAACCAGTTCCTTGGTAGGAAACCAGGATCGAGGGGAAGTTTATTTCAGAAACAGAGACCAGTTCCTTGGTAGAAAACCAGGATCGAGGGGAAGTTTATTTCAGAAACTGAGACCAGTTCCTTGGTAGGAAACTAGGATCGAGGGGAAGTTTATATCAGAAACTGAGACCAGTTCCTTGGTAGGAAACCAGGATCGAGGGGAAGTTTATATCAGAAACTGAGACAAGTTCCTTGGCTGAAGACCAGGATCGAGGGGAAGTTTACCTTTTCTAAGCATCATTGCTTAGCGAAAGAGGATGGATGAGCAAACTGCCATTCATAATCACCGTCAAAATTTCGCGTATTCCGATATTTAATCATCTTGCACCCCGAATGCCCGAATACCTTCGCCATTCACACCTTTGGGTCCAAGAAGATTAAATAGGGGCATCTGCCATACCCCAAATTTTGACCACCAAGATTCCCCATCATTGTGTAAATCATCATCACAATATGGATGAACCATCATGCCTCACTAATCTCCTCAAAGAGGGGTGAGCATTTACCACAACTAAGAATTAGGGTTTTGAGCCCTCTCTGAGCACTTAGACAAAGGATCAATCAAGGAATGACATAATCTTCAACTTGTCTGAACTCTCAAACACCCATAAAGGATCAAGAGGACTCCCACATCAAGAACCAAGCACAAAGTTGCTACATTCCAAGTGGATTAAGCCTCAAGATCGCCAGTGTCACCAAATTAGGGTTTTGGTAGACCAAGGCCTGCAGGTGGAAATTTTCCTCTGGGCATGAGCCAATGCTTTAAAACATAACCTATGATACTCCAAGGGACCTCATGGACCTAATCATCAAGTCAATTTAACCTAAGGGGATGCATTTACCAAAAATCAGGAATTAGGGTTACTTGACCTAATTCACCCCTAAGTTGACTTTTGGGACAAAACATGAGCCAAGACCTCAAGACATGATTTGAGGGTCTCTAATACACTACATTGATCCATTTGTAACAATGGATTGATCCAAAAATCTTGGCTCACAAGTTTCATTTTTATCTGGACCACAATTAGGGTTTCGAGGGAAAAGTCAATTGTACCTTTGACTTTTGACCAAGACATGCTCCCAAACCTTGGGACATGATTCAATACACCCTATAACACCTATGGAATCCATCCATTAAGTTTAATTTAGGTCAACGACTTGATTTCATAGAGGATCGCACAGTTTAAATTTCATCTGCTGGGAAAAAGTAAACTGTACAAAAAGTCAAAGTTTGAATTTTGGATTTTTTGGTCAAACAAGGTTCCTTAACCCTAATACAATGTTAATATGTGATTTGAATCATCATTCATCAAGAAAAATTAAGAAAAGTGAGTTAACTTGTAAAAGGGGTAACCATAAAAAACTTAGAATTTTTCTAAGTTATGGAACAAAGTGGTTAGGGTACCAACTTCTAAGGATCATAACTTGAGATTCAAGCAACCATTTTGGATGATACAAAGACGGATTTGTAGCTATCATGGCATACTTTAAAAGTGTCAACTACATATCATTCCAATTCCTCATGGATTTTTAGTTATGGAGTGATCAAAATGGCTGAAAACATGAAATGTCACTTTTTCCTACACTTAGTGAAATTTTCACTAAGTCAGAATCTGTCTTGCTTTTTTTCAAAATGTAGGGGCATTTTTCACTTGGATCCAAAAAGTTTCAAGACAAACTATGATCACACATGTGTTGTGTCATATGAGGGCTTTCCAAAATGCCCAAGAACTCCATCAAACTCCACCTAAGCTAGGGGTTATGACAGCTGCAACATGCCTTGCTGCAAAATGTCTTGGCAAGGCAGATTTGTGCATTAGTGCTCGAATTGCTCAAATTGTGCAATTTCAAGCATGCTTATCCATCTGCACACCTCAAGGGGGGACAACCAAGGGACAATCACTGATCCATAAGCCTCCCAAGTCTTTGGAACTACATATAGGTTTGGCACCCCTAAAAGCTAAAGATGCCTCAAGACTCTAATTTTGTTTTGTGGCATTCAATGGATGCTTAGAGGTGGCATGTATCAGAGCAAAGATGAAAACTTCAGTCAAGCCTTATCCTTGAATCAAAGAACCATAGGCCTGTGCTCTAATCTCAAGTCAATGGCTAGAGGAGACTTGAGATTCCATTTGATCCATATTGGACAAAGGCTTGCTGCAGTTGCCATTCCCTATTCCTTGCAAAACAAACTTGACACACTATAAATATACCTCATTTCTAATCAGTTTGAGTACACCAAAGGCCTATAACACTTGTCTTTCTCAAAATTACACTCTCACTTCCAAAAATGCCTTCTAATGCAAGCTACTATCGGGTTTTGAATTAGAATGTGTTTCCAACCAAACCAATCACACACACACACACCTCATAAACATCATATGTGAGCTGATCAAACACTAAACCAACAACTGGAATACCAATTTCACAAAATCACCGGCAATCTGCACAAGCTTTTGACAGATTTGCAGTTGAGGTGCCAAATCAAGTTCCAGCTCAATTCAATCCACTTCAAGCATTCAGACACACTCCATAGCACCTAGGGAAGCTGTACACATCATTGGAACCAAGCTGTAACACCTCCAACCAAGAACTCAATCTCCAGCTGCAAGAGGTAAGCCTCAACTTGGTCATCTCATGATTCATGCATATATCCTCGCACAATAATTTTTCCATATGTTCATAATCATGTATAGAGTGTTTCCCCTCAATTAATTGCTTTGTATGAATCGTGTATGGAATTTCTTAGCCTTCATGCAGAAATTAGGGTTCTTGAGGTTTCTCTTTGATTTCTTATTCCATGCTTAAAATAAATGAAATTAAAGACCATATACATGATCGTGAGGTGAAAACGAGTAGATTGACATGTGGATTGTGTGATTTCATCAAGTATTCAGTGAGATTGATGAGAAAATGCAAATCTGGGCAAAACAGAGCACGCGGGCAAAACCAAGGTGTTCTTGGCACCCTTTTTCAAATTTTCAAATATTTGAATTTTGTGATTTTATTTAATTGATTCAAAAATTAATTTCTCTCTGAATTTTAATGATTTTGAGTTGATTCTTTTTTTAATAATTCACAAAAATGTTAAAATATTTTATTTTACAAAAATTTCCCAAAAATATTACTTAATTCATATATTTGATATTTTTGCAAAGAATTAATTTTTATTTGTTTTTCAACATTTTGAAAATTTTCTTTCTCTTGAATTTCCAAACTTAAATGGTTTTCAATCATTTTGTGGATAAAAACATGATTTTTGAAACATTGATCCAAGATCACCACTCATTTTTTTACATGTTTTCATTAATTTTTGTTAATTTTTAAACAAAATTAATTCCATTTTAACCAAATTAGGGTTTTGATTAATTCCACCCTCATCAATCTTTTCCAAACACTCATGGGTCTCTAATAGAGTGTAAGACCCAACCCCTTTTTAAAACCAAAATAATTAGGGCCTCAGGTATTTTATAAGTCCCAACACATTTTCAAAAACCTCGGCGCGATCGCCAGTTCAAAAATCAAATAACCAAGGCCTCCCCTCATGTTATAAGTCCTATCTCTTTTTCAATACTCCTTGGGCCTCTAATAGAGTGTAAGACCCAATCCTTTGTACATAAATAGTGTGGGCCTCACTTATTGTATAAGTCCCTCTGTACATTTTCAAAACAACGGCGCGATCGTCGTTTGTTAACAAAATCATCTGGGCATCTCCTTGAGCTATAAGACCCATCTTTATTCATTTTCAAACTCTCTGGGCTTCTCCTTGAGTTCTAAGACCCATACCTTTGTACAAAAAACTCTTGGGCCTCTCCTTGAGTATAAGCCCCAACGATCTTTTCAAAACAACTTCCCTTTTGATTTAGGTTCAAATATACAGTTGTTATCAAAACTTTCTTTAATTTCTTTGAACAACTAAGAATACAGCATGGAAGCTTGCTCACCTGTAAGTTTTATCCGCTTTCATTTACCTGCTTTAATATATATATATATATATATATATATATATATATACCGTATTATGGGAAGCTGCACACTGTGAGTCTTCTTTCATTCTTTTAAATACATGTCAAATATATATAACTGTATTGTGGGAAGCTGCGCATGGTATATATATATATATATATATATATATATATATATATATATATATATACCGTATTATGGGAAGCTGCACACTGTGAGTCTTCTTTCATTCTTTTAAATACATGTCAAATATATATAATTGTATTGTGGGAAGCTGCGCATGGTTAGTCTTCTTTCATACTCTTTTAAATACTTGTCATATATCTACTGTATATATACCAGTATAGTTATTTAGAGTTTTCCCCGGCAACTAGGTCTAGAACTAGGTAAAGCCATATTAGTCACTCTTTAAATACAATCAAAACTAGATCCCCATAGGATTTCTAGATACAGTCTTTCCTTCTCTTGGGCTTAAACAATATGGAACAAAGAGAAAGGCAGTATTCATCGTGAACCTTTTCTCAGACTGTCACCCCTTGAAATTGTCAAAGAAATTCTACTCCTCGGAGTTGATCTATTCTCGGTGAATATCATCTCTTGAGTTTCTTTAAACCTCAGGACTTTCACTAAATGATCTATTCTCGGTGAATAGCATTTCTTGAACTTTTCTTGGTTTGGGACCCACAAGCTTCTTAAAAGCATCCCCGCCTCCTCTTGGGCTTTGTACACGGACCCTTCGGCTTCTTAGAAGTTCTCATGCCTTCTCTTGGGCTTAATTCAAGGACCTTGAAGACCTCCTAAAGGTATAGGACATAACTTAGTCATCCTTCATCAGAGCTGTCTTTCTAAAAAAGAGTCAAAACCTCAGACTAATTTTAGGGTTGATACACATCCCTTAAAAGAATCGGCCTCCTCTTGGGCATCATACAAAAGATAAAACTCTTCCACACCAATAGACTTCGACGGTCTAAATCCCCTTGAGTCTCAAATACATTCTCAAGTTCCCTCCAAACATAGGAAGAAACCCCGGATTCTGGATTAATCTCCAGCAGAGTTAAAACTTGTGGGTTCTAAAACCCAGTCTCTCTCCTAAAATCCCCCAGCCAGGGTCAGTCTATCACTAGCATAACACTATCTCAAATCAGAAACTCAAGGCATCTGATATCTCAACTCTTCTGTAATCCTCAGCAGAAGTTGATTCCTCACTTGGACCTGCCTCAGGATCTCAATAATTCCCGACAGAAGATAGCCTCCTCTTAGGCTTTATATAATGATCGTTCCTCAGCACAGCCATCCTCCTCTTGGGCTTCGTACAATGATTCTCCCCAGCAGAGCTAACCTTTTCAGACTCTCTTGTTGAGTCAATCACCTTTTCAGACTCTCTTGTTGAGTCATCCACTTTTCAGACTCTCTTGTTGAGTCAATCACCTTTTCAGACTCTCTTTTTGAGTCATCCACTTTTCAGACTTTCTTGTTGAGTCAATCATCTTTTCAGACTCTCTTGTTGGGTCAACCACTTGTCCGACTCTCTTGTTGAGTCAATCTCGTTCCTGAGTCTCTTGTTGAGTCAACCCTTTCAGCCTTCATCTTGGGATTTGTACAAGATAGATAAAAATACTCTCTTGTTGAGTCAATCTTTTCCAGCCTCCCATTGGCTTGGCAAAAGATTCCCCCTAGCACAAGTTAGCCTCCTCTTAGGCTTTGTATAATGTTTTCTCCAACTTGTTTAGCCACAATCTTGGGCTTTGTACAGGACAGATAAAAAAAGCACTCTCTTGTTGAGTCAAACCCTTTTTAGCCTCTATCTTGGGCTTTGTACGAGATATAAAATTTCATAAACCTCGCTTAAGCTTGGGGAAAATAACTTCCCTAACAGAGTCAATTCCTCCCAACCTTGTTTTAGGCTTCGAGGAATGATTTCCCAAGCAGAGTCAAACTTATTCCAGCCTCTATCTTGGGCTTCGTACGAGATACTTAAAATATCCTCAGCCAAGACAGTAAAGTCTCTTTCAGCCTCAATCTTGGGCTTTGTACAAGACAGATAAAGATTTCTTTCCCACAGAGTCAGTCTTCTTTTCAGCTTATATCTTTGGCTTTATACAAGATACATACAAACCTCCCCGGTGGAGTCAAAATCCTTTTAGCCTCAATCTTGGGCTTTGTACAAGACAGATAGAACATTTTCCCCAGAAAAGTCTCCTTTAGCCTCCTCTTAGGCTTTTTACAATGATATCCCCAAAGAGTCAGTCTCTTTTTTGCCTCAATATTGGGCTTTGTACAAAACACCAATATATACCCTCTCTTGTTGAGTTGGTCTTATCCAGCCTCCTCTTAGACTGTGGGTAAGGATTCCCCTAGTGGAGTCAATCAATCTCTTAGCTTCAACCTTGGGCTTTGATCAAGGCACACAAAAATCAACAATACCTCTTAAGAGATGACAAGTTCTCTCTCAGTCAAACCTTTTAGCTTCAATCTTGGGCTTTGAACAAGACACAGATAAACCTTTTTTCCTCTGTCTTGGGCTTTGAACAAGACACCAAAACATCTTTTTTCCTCCCTTAGAATAGGAGGAACTACGATTGCTCGGATTTCTCTGTTTCATTTAAACGGGAATACGTAGGCATAAGATTGCAAAATCTTAGCGAGCATACTAATCAAAAAAACCCTAGGTCCAGTACCTTCATACCAATCAATACTTAGGTCCAGTACCTTACCAAAAACATCAAACAAAAACTCTCTCACTCACTCATACTTCCCAAGAAACTTTCCCAACCCATTAAACAGATAAACACTATCAATTACAAAGGGAGACCTAAAGCTAATATCCTGTGGATAACCACATATAGGATGGGTAATTGACAACTACCCCGGACCCCCCAATCTCTTTAAGCATTTGTTCAGTTAAAAATTTGCATGCAAGGTTAGTTTCAGATAGCTTCCCTTTCCCTTCCAGCTTCACGGGATAAATAAGAAATCAGAAAGTAGCACCCCCTCCTACCATTGCGGTGAGGAAAACACAGCGATAAGGTGGTCGCGTCACCGACAAAAATTGGTCGCTACAGGATCAACTGTTTCAGATGTGATTTTCCCATCTGATATCTCCGGCCGAGTTTGTACATCTTAAAACCGATCGACGATTCTCTCCTTCCCACAGGGACAGCCTCTCCCAAGCAAGGCAGGATTGTTATTTTGAACCAATGGTACTTCTTTTTCCCCAGCAGTGGCCGAGTATCCACTCGTGTTCATCTATTAGTCTATATGTCGAATCAGTTTTGTCAGTATAAACATACATACATCATGCATTATTGATTCATATTCATATTCATATTGCATTACTATCACTTTGGTCATACTCATTTCCCAAGTGATAAAAGTCCTCTTATCAATCGAGTTGTCAGTTCTTTCCTCGTCAGGAAATGTTTTGTCTGAACAATCTCTCTCCCCAGTTAATTTCTGGATTGGAGACGGTCCTCGACTACTTTGATAAATTGAACCCCTGAAAGGCAAGAAGACATTCGATAAACGTCACTCTTCACCATTGAAAATGACATTTTCGCTTTCTCGGATTAAGGAAAATCCCCAGAGAAAGCCTCTCAACCGAAGACTCTCAGCAACACATTGGTTTTTCTCCCAAGAAAGTCAATGTTAATGAAGTCATCAGCACTTCAAAATTGGATTACATCACATGGAATTTCTCCGAAAATATCTAGAAGAAAAGTATGATGTAATATCTCCAAGCAAAGAGCAGTCTCTCAAGAGACTTGTTTTCCCCAGTAAAGTCAACAAATGACATCTCCAACAGAGAAGTTTGCAGACCTCTACAGCTCAAACGAATGGGTCCCCCAGCAAGTCTGACCTCAACTTATTTTCATCAAATGGCATCTCCCCAGTAAACAATGGGCGAGAAGTTTGATGAAAACCGCTACACATAGCATCCCTTGTCAAGGAAGAAAATCGACAAGAAGAAACTGAGACCAACTCCTTTGCTGAAGACCAGGATCGAGGGGAAGTTTATTTCAGAAACTGAGACCAGTTCCGGGGTTGAAGACCAGGATCAAGGGGAGGTTTATTACAAAAGAAACTGAGACCAGTTCCGTGGCTGAAGACCAGGATCGAGGGGAAGTTTCACCCTTTTCTAAGTATCATTGCTTAGCAAAAGAATATGGATGAGCAAACCGCTAACATTCATAACCACCGTCAAAATTTCGGGTATTCCGATATTTAATCCTCTTGCAACCTGAATGTCCGAATATCTTCGCCATTCACACCTTCGGGTCCAAGAAGATTAAATAGGGGCATCTATCATACCCCAAATTTTGACCACCAAGATTTCCCATCATTATGAAAATCATTACCATAATATGGATGTACCTTTATGCCTCATAAATCTTCTCAAAGATGGTTAAGCATTCACTACAATCAAGACTTAGGGTTTCGAGCCCTCTCAGAGCACTTAGACAAAGGATCAATCAAGGAATGACATGATCTTCAACTTGTCTAACCTCGCTAACACCCATAAGGGATCAAGAGGACTCCCACATCAAGAATCAAGCACATTGTTGCAACATTCCAAGTGGATCAAGCCACAAGATCGCCAGTGTCACCAAATTAAAGTTTTGGTCGACCAAGGCCTCCAGATGAAATTTTTCATCTGGGCATGAGCCAATTCTTCAAAGCACAACCCAAGATACTCCAAGGAACCTCATGGACCCAATCATCAAGTCAATTTAGCCTTAGGGGATGCATTCATAAAAAATCAAGAATTAGGGTTTCTTCACCTAATTCACCCCTAAGTTGACTTTTGAGGCAAAGCATGAGCCAAGACCTCAAGACATGATTTGAGGGCCTCAAATACACTACATTGATCCATTTACAACAATGGATTAATCCAAGAAACTTGATTCACAAGTTTCAATTTCATCTGGACCACAATTTGGGTTTCGAAGAAAAAGTCAACTGTATCTTTGACTTTTGACCAAGACATGCTCACAAACCTTGGGACATGATTCAATACATCCTAAAATACCTATGGAATCCATCCATTAGGTTTGAATTGGTTCAAGAACTTGATTGCACAAAGAATCACACAGTTTGGATTTCATCTGACAAAAAGTCAACTGTGCACAAAATCAAGTTTGACTTTTTGGAATTTTTCACAAATATGGTTCCCCTAAGTAAAAAACAATGTTAATGTATGATATTGATCATCATCCATCAAGAAAAATCAAGAAAAGTGAGGTTTCTTGCAAAAGGGGCAACCTTGAGAAACCAAAAATTTTCTAAGTTATGGAACAAAAGTGGTTTTCACCCAACTTTGCAAGGTCATAACTCCTAAACCACAAGGCCTTTTTCTCCCATTCAAAGTTCAAATGAAAGTCCATCTGATATACTTCAAATATGTCAACTACAAAAGATTCCAAATCCTCATGGATTTTGAGTTATGAATTGATCAAAATCACAAAAACATGAAAATGACCATTTTTCCAACACTTAGTGAAATTTTCAATAAGTCAGAATCTGTCTTACTTTTTCCAAAATGTAGAGGCATTTTTCACTTTGATCCAAGCTGAACCAGGACCAATGTTGGACATCAAAGTTGAAGTATGCCATGCGGGCTTTCCAACAAGTATCAGATCATCTCCAAATTCAATTTGAGTTGGGAGATCCAACCCTTGGAACATGGCATCATGGATTGATTTTTTTCAAGGCAGATTATAGGTCATTTGCTCAATTTGGCCAAATTAGATAATTCCAAGCTTTGTCATCCATTTGGACACCTCAAGGGATAAAATCAAAGAGGAATGATCTGATCCATAAGTCTTCCAAGTCCAAGGAACTACATGTAGCCATAAGTGTCCTAAAAAGGCTAAAAAGCTCAAAGACTCCAATTTTGTTTCAAAGCATTCAATGGATACATCAAGGTGGCATGGACTGAATCAAATCTAACTGAATGAGTCAAGATTCGGCTCTGAATCAAAGGACCATAGGCTTGTGCCCTAACCTTAAGTCAATGGCTATAGGAGACTAAAGATGCCTTTATGCTACAATTGGCCAAGGGACTGTCCAAGTTGCCATTCACTATTGCTTGCAAAACAAACTTGCTCTACTATAAATAGAGCTCATTTGTGGTCAGTTTGAGTACACCAAAGCACTACAACACTTGCTTTCCTTAAAATCTCTCTCATTAGGCCAAAATGCCTTCTTTTGCAAGTCACCCCTGAGATTTTGAGTTAGAGAGCAATTCCACCACATCTCATGATCCAAACACATCCAATGTATCATATATAAGCTGTTTAAACACTTACCCATGATTTGAAACACCAAAATCAGAAAGTCAACCTCCAAAACCTCAAATTTTGACTTTTCTGCATTTTTCAAGCCTTGTCTTGATTCCGTCACTTTCAAAACCAAACAAGGCCTTAAACACATTCAAAATATCATCCTCAAACTGTCCCAATTGGTTTCCCTCATCTGGAACACCATTTGAGAGAGTTACCATTTTGGTCACTTTTGCCACTTTTGCAAGAAAGAGCCAATACTTGTTCCCGAGGATTCCAGCTGGTTTTGATCATCCTAAAAGTTTTAAGGGATCAATCAAGAGTGTCTAAAGCATTGGATTACTTCTGGCACAAGGATCTTGACAGATAGCACAAGGAGCTTCAAGAGGTAAGTGCATCACAACTTGAACTCTCTAAATCATGCATTGCTTTGATGTCCATTGATTATGGACATCTCATACATATCATATATGTTGTGTTTGAACCAATTTTCCCTGCTTTTATGGCATGTATAATGAGATAGCATAGAACATGCAAATCTAGGCCTAGTTTGAAATCACTATCGGATTTTAAAATAGGGACATCTTTTGAAAAATCTAAAAGCACCATTGGATTCCTCATGAAATTCTAGGCAGGTTGCACCTAGATTTTGTCCAAATCCATGGAGAATTGAGGAAGTTAGAGCCTTTATGCAAATCCACCAAAACTTAGTTTTTTGCCTTGGCCAAGCCTATAAACCAAGTCACCCATATATGTTTATGGGGTGGTTTTGATACACGGATGTATCACCACCCCAGTGGTAGCGCGCACATGTGTTTGTTTGGCAGGTCGTGGGTTCAACACCCACCCAGACAATTTTGCCATTTTCTCTCTCTCTTTTTGCTATTTTTCACATATTTTATGGTTTTTATTAATTAATTCAAAAATTAATTTCTCTTTCAATTTTAATTATTTTTTATTGGTTCTTGTTTTGAAAATTCACAAAAATATAAAATATTTTATTCTACAAAAATTTCACATATTTGGTATTTTTGTAAAGAATTATGTTTTATTTGTTTTTTTAACATTTAAAAATATTTCTTTCTCTTGATTTTGCAAATTCAAATGATTTTCAAGACATTCTATGAATGAAACATGATTTTTTAAACATTAATCCAAGATCACAACTTGTTTTTCACACATGTTTAATAATTTTGATCATTTTAATTGAATTTTTATTCAATTAAAATACATTTTTAAATCAAACTAGGGTTTTGCTTATTTTCCCCTCACAAATCTTTTTCAAAACATTTTGGGCCTCTAATAGAGTGTAAGACCCAACCCTCTTTTGTACATAAATAATTTTGGGCCTCAGTCATTGTATAAGTCACACTGTGTTTTCTAAAACCGCGGCGCAATCATCGCCTTTTAAACAAAAAATCATTTAGGCCTCTCCTTGAGTTGTAAGCCCCATCTATTGTACAAAAAATAAATTTTTGGGCCTCTAATAGAGTGTAAGACCCAATCCTTTTGAAAACAAACCTTTTTGGGCCTCAGTCATTGTATAAGTCCCGATACGATTTTCAAAATAACGGTGCGATCGTTGTTTTCATCTGGGCCTACCCTTGTGTTGTAAGTACCATTTCTTTTCTTTTTCAAACACTTTGGGCCTCTAATAGAGTGTAATACCCAATCCATTTGTACAGAAAACCTTTTTGGGTCTCAATCATTGTATAAGTCCCGATACAATTGTCAGAATAACGGTACGATCACTATTTTTCATCTGGGCCTCTCCTTGAGTATAAGCCCCAATCTTCTTTTCAAAACAACTTTCCCTTTTGATTTAGGTTCAAATTCATAGTTGTTATCATTTCTTTAATTTCTTGAACAACTAACCATACAACTGTTACAATGGAAGCTTGCTCACCTGTAAGTTTTAAACAACTTTCTTTTACATACTTGCACATATATAAATATATATATATATATATATATATATATATATGTTTGTGCTGGAAGCTTGATCACCTGTAAGTCCTCCTACCTTCTTTTACATACAGTATATGTTTCATCTGTATATATATGCCTGTATATTATCTTGCTTAGAGTTTTCTCGGCAATTAGGTCTAGGATTAGATAAAGCCAGTGGTCACTCTTTTAACACAGTCAAAACTAGTTCCCCATAGGAATTTCAGATACAGTCTTGCCTCCTTTTGGGCTTATACAATATGGAACAAAGAGAAAGGCATTATTCCCGGTGAAACTTTTCTCAGACTGTCACTGTTAGAAAATTGTCAAAGAAATTCATTTCCCCCAGAGAGGAGTAATTCCCGGTGAAACCTCTATTGAATATCTTCAAACCCTAGAACTGTTCACTAAAGAAAAGATTATTCCCGGTGAAACTTTTCTTGAACTTTTCTTATGTTTGGACCCACAGGCTTCATAAAAACATCCACATCCTCCTCTTGGGATTTGTACAAGGACACTCAAACTTATTAGAAGTTCTCATGCCTCCTCATGGGCTTAGTACAAGGACCCAAAGACCTCTTACAGGTGTAGGACAGAACCTAGTCATCCTTTGTTAGAGCAGTCTTTCCAATGAGTCAAAACATCAAACTAATTTAGGGTTGATTCTCATCCCTTAAAACACCTGCCTCCTCTTGGGCATTATACAAAGATAAACCTTTCATACCAGTAGACTTGGACAGTCTCACCTCCTCTTGGATTTCAAAGAAACCCTCAAGTTTCCCAAAAGTACAGGATAAACCCTAATCATTTCATCAATCACCAACAGAGTTTAAACTTTTCACTTCTAAATTTCCCCAGCTAGGGTCAAATCACTATCAATAAACCTTTATCAGAACTTCAAGGTATCCGATATCTCAACTCTTTTGTAATCCTCAGCAAGAGTTGATTCCCTAATTTGGACCTGCCTCTGGATCTCAATAATCCTCATCAGAAACTAGCCTCTTCTTAGGCTTTATATAAGAAATTCCCCAAACCAGCCTCCTCTTAGGCTTTGTATAAAGATCTCAAAAGCACTCTCTTTTTGAGTCAACCCTTCAGCCTCAATCTTGGGCTTTGGACAAGACAGACAAAAACACGCTCTTGTTGAGTCAACCCTTCAGCCTCAATCTTGGACTTTGTACAAGACAGACAAAAAAACTCTCTTGTTGAGTCAACCTTTTTTGGCCTCAATCTTGGGCTTTGTACAAGACAAACAAAAACACTCTTGTTGAGTCAATCATCTTTTCAGCCTCAATCTTGGGCTTTGTACAAGACAGATAAAAAATACTCTCTTGTCGAGTAAATCATTTTCAACCTCCTCTTAGGCTTTGTATAATGATCCTTCTTTTCCTCAGCAAAAAGTCAGCCTCAATCTTGGGCTTTGTACAAGACATCCATAAATATCTTCAGCTGAGTCAGTCAAATATCATTTAGCCTCAATCTTGGACTTTGTACAAGACACATATAAATCTCCCTAAGCAGAGTTTCTTCTTCTAGCCTCAATCTTGGGCTTTGTACAAGACAGATAAAACCTCTCACCAGTAGATCAGCTTCTTCTTCTAGCCTCAATCTTGGGCTTTGTACAAGACAGATAAAACCTCTCACCAGTAGAGTCAATTTCCCCTTTTAGCCTCAATCTTGGGCTTTGTACAAGACAGACAAAATATTTCCCCGGAAAAGTCAACTTTTAGCCTCCTCTAAGGCTTTGTATAATGATATCCCCAAAATAGTCAAATATCTTTTAGCCTCAATCTTGGGCTTTATACAAGATGTAACACCCCCAATCTATAACCCCCAATTAATTAAAGCAATAACAGATAATCAGAGTATAATTAAAACATTCATGGCATAGACGGGAGCGTCACATCAAAATGATGAAATAAAATAACCTGCTCAAATAGATATGCAACAATCAGGTAGCAAACATAAACAGAGGAACTCGGTTCCTAACACCCACAATTCAGATACAGAATAAAAGCGGAAAATCTGCAACTGAAATCTCATATATAAAAACATAAAAGTTTATCTATCTTATACAGAGTCATACTTGTCAAACCCAAAAGGATAAATATACATAATGTCACATAAACCACATAACGATCTCCCCGACTACCCGGTGCTCATATCAGAGCCGACCGACAAAAGAATGAAGACATAATCTTCACAAAAAGACCTCCAACATCTAATCTGCAATGCCTCATAGAGTATTTAAAACAGCAGAAGGGTGAGAAACACAATTATAATATATTTGCATACAATTATGTAATAACAGGAAATACGCACACAACAACGCTCTCACCACAACATACAACATAATTCAAACACAAACAACACGATTCTTATCTCATACATCCATCACATAAGCATATCAATCATGCTCAATACATTTATCACCAACATGTGTATATATCAACTCATCAATTCCATTCACAAATTCCACACATAAACAATCCATTCATGATTTATGCAAATGCACAGAGACCGACACAACGACTCTATGCAATGCAATGCGGTACCGTTCCATCCATCATCTCATCATTAATTCACTCAGGAATTATTGGAATCATCGCTTGTTACTTAGTGTAACACCCCGTCAGGCACACGATGTTCTCCCATCGCTCACACCTCTTTGTATAAGGCACACGACATTTATGGATCGCTCACACCTCTTTGTATAAGGCACACGATCCGATCGCTCACACCTCTTTGTATAAGGCACACGATCGTCTATAATCATCCCTCACACCTCTTTGTATAAGGCACACGATGTTATAGCGGATTCCCTTTGGAACCGTTTCGTCGCTCACACCCTACAAGGGCACACGACATCACAAGAATGCATATCATGATGCTTGACATACAATGACTCATGACAGTCAAATGCATCCACATATACAACCATGTAAACCATTCCAACATCCCTAATCATGCATATACAATCAAATATAACACAATGCATTTACTTGCCCTTAAGCCACAAACCATCATCATAACATTTCATCACATGCATTCACATTATATAACAACACACAAGTCATACGTTATATATCAAAAGTATATCGCATGATAACAAATCAATTACGCACAATTACGACGGTAAAAGTCGACAAAACGACACATTTCCAAATTCTCGACACAATTAAATCAGCCAACCATACCAAAACCATTCCTATAAGAAAGAACATCTCATTAGCTTTCCAACGCATCCAACCGCGCCTCAATTCGACTTACGGATCAAAAGTTATGAAGAAAACAAAACAGAACAATCTGTCATGTTCGCTATGCGAATCTCCTAGTGAGCATTCGCTTTCCTCATTCGGCGTGCGAACCTCCAGCGAACCATGGCAGAGAAAAAACAGCATAAAGTTCGCTTTGCGAACTGCTGGCAAACATTCTCCCACCCATTTGCACTGCGAAGCCCTGGCGAGCCTTCGCTTTCCTCTTCGCTGCTTGTTCGCACTGCGAACCTGAGAATTCTGGGATTCATAGCAGCGCTGTTACTCATCCTAAATCACCATTTTCCCCATCAAAACACAACCAAACCCAAAACATAACAACCAAAACATATTACAATCATAACAACAAGTATTCTACCGCATTTATACCGCATTTCAACCGCGAAAACATCGATTTCTCTCGTTTCCTCTCAATCGACCTAGAATTGGAAAGCTATGAAATAAAACAAAAAACTCATACATGATCATACACAAACATAGCATAACCGAGTTTCGCACCCTTACCCGATTAATCGTGTTTCGAAGTGTCGGTTGAATCGATTACTTAAACTCCAAGTTTTTCCTCTTTTTCTTCTTCTCACTCTCCTTTTCTCTTCTCTTCTTTTTCTTTCTATTTTCCTCTCTTTTCTTTCTATGTTTCTATTATAAAAGAAAAACAATATTTACCCAAGCCAAAAAGACCAAAATACCCCTACACTCAATTTTCTCGCAAACGTTCCCAAAACGCGATAAAACATAATAACCAAGAATAAAATAATATAAAGACCAAAAATAATTAAATCGACTCGATTAAATAAATCTAACAAAAATTGGGGCGTTACAACTCTCCCCCACTTAGAAATTTTCGTCCTAAAAAATGTTACCTGAGACGAACAACTCCGGATACGACTCCCGCATCCGACTCTCCAACTCCCAAGTCAAATTGCCCTCAGCAGCGCCTCCCCATGCTACTTTCACAAGCGCAATATCCTTGCCTCTTAACCACTTCAACTCGCGATCCAAAACTCTCACCGGTAATTCCTCAATCGTAAGGTTCTCCCTTACCTCAACCTCATCCATTGGAATCACATGCGACGGATCCGGAACATACTTCCGAAGCTGTGAAACATGGAACACATCATGCAAATTCAAAAGATTCGGTGGCAACGCCACCCGATAAGCCACAGCAGCCACTCTCGCGGATATCTGGTAAGGACCAATAAACCGAGAAGTAAGCTTCTTCGACTTCAATGCACGACCAACACCCGTCACCAGCGTAACTCTCAAAAATACATGATCGCCTTCTTGAAACTCGAGATCTTTCCTCCTTCGATCATGATAACTCTTCTGCCTACTCTGAGAAGCCTTCATCTTCTCACAAATAAGTTTCACCTTTTCCGTAATTTGTTGAATTAACTCCGGTCCAACCACCGAACTCTCACCAGATTCATGCCAACATAACGACGTTTGACATCTTCTTCCATACAACGCTTCAAAAGGTGCCATTCCAATACTCGAATGGAAACTGTTGTTATACGTGAATTCCACTAACAAAAGATAACTATCCCAAACACCACCTTGCTCAAGAACACAAGCCTGCAATAAATCTTCCAATGAATGAATAGTTCTCTCGGTCTGGCCATCCGTCTGAGGATGATAAGCAGAACTCAATCTCAACTTGGAACCTAACGCCTTTTGCAAACTTTCCCAAAATCTGGAAGTAAACATCAGATCTCGATCTGAAATAATACACAACGGAACACCATGTAGCTTCACAATCACACGGATATAAATCTCAGCCAACCTCTCCAAAGAAAAACTGATGTCAATCGGAATGAAATGCGCTGATTTAGTCAGCCTATCCACAACCACCCAAACGGCATTATGTCCCCTCAGAGTATTTGGCAACCCTGTCACAAAATCCATAGAAATGATGTCCCAATTCCACTCAGGAATATCCAACGGTTGCAATATTCCACTAGGCTTCTGATGTTCTACCTTTGACTTCTGACACGTCAAACACGCATAAACAAACTGAGCCACATCCCTCTTCAATCCGGACCACAAAAAGATATTCTTCAAATCTTGGTACATCTTATTAGCTCCCGGATGTATACTCAAACTACTCCGGTGTCCTTCCTCTAAAATCATCTTTTTCAAGTCCGAATCATCCGGAATACAAATTCTACCACGGAATCTCAAAACACCCTTATCATCCACTTTAAAGTCACCATTCACACCTTTATCTCCAACCGTCATCAAATCAACAAATTTCACATGCAACCTCTATTTCTCGCTGACGGTCAACAGAAACTCATTAGTAACCTTTAACATACCAAGCCTCACGCCATCAGATGTCAATTCACACACCAAACTCAAATCTCTAAATGCTTCCAAAAGTTCCCACTCTTTAACCATCAAAGCGGGCATATGCAAAGATTTTCGGCTTAACGCATCGGCTACCACATTAGCTTTACCAGGATGGTAATTCAAGCTAAAATCGTAGTCCTTCAAAAATTCCAACCATCTCTGTTGCCTCATATTCATCTCTTTCTGATCAAACAAGTATTTCAAACTCTTATGATCACTAAAGACTTCGAATCTTGCACCGTAGAGATAATGCCTCCAAATTTTCAACACAAAAACCACAGCCGCTAATTCCAAATCATGAGTAGGGTAGTTTTTCTCATGATCCCTTAATTTCCTCGAAGCATAAGCCACCACCTTACCTTCTTGCATCAACACTCCACCTAAACCAATCAAAGACGCATCGCAATACACCACAAACGATTCACTAGGATTCGGCAAGATCAAAATCGGAGCTGTAGTCAATCTTCTCTTCAGCTCACTAAAACTTTCCTCGCACTGAATATCCCAAATGAACTCTTTACCTTTACAAGTCAGCTGGGTCAACGGAAGTGCTAACTTGGAAAAACCTTCAATGAATCTTCGATAATATCCAACTAAACCCAAAAAGCTTCGAATTCCAGTAATAGATCTAGGAGCCTCCCATTGTAGAACTGCATATACTTTGGATGGATCCACATCAATACCATTACCTGAAATCACATGCCCAAGAAAACTCACTTCTGACAACCAGAACTCACACTTGGACAACTTGGTATAAAGTCTCTTCTCCTTCAAAATTTGCAATACAACACGCAAATGCTCTGCATGCTCCTCCCGAGACTTAGAATAAATCAAGATGTCATCGATAAACACAACCACAAATTGATCCAAATGCTCATGGAAAATGCGATTCATATACTCCATAAACACTCTCGGCGCATTAGAAGCCCCGAACGGCATCACGGAATATTCGTAATGTCCGTATCGTGTCCTAAGAGCCGTCTTTTGAATATCTTCCTCTTTCACTCTAATCTGATGATAACCTGACCTCAAATCAATTTTACTAAACACACACGCACCTACCAACTGGTCCATCAAATCATCAATTCTCGGAAGAGGATACTTATTCTTAATCGTCACCTTATTCAGCTGGCGATAATCAATACACAATCGCATACTTCCATCTTTCTTCTTCACCAAAAAAACTGGAGCTCCCCAAGGCGATACACTCGGCCTCACAAACCTCTTCTCTAACAATTCATTCAACTTCTTCTCCAACTCAACCAACTCAGATGTCGACATACGATAAGGTGCCATAGATACAGGTCTAGTACCAGGAACTAGATCTATAGAAAACTCCAACTCTCTCTCTGGCGGCACATCTGAAATATCCTCCGGAAACACCTTTGGAAAATCACACACAATAGGAAACACACCAATTGCAACTTGACTATCCACGGTCAACGATGCAAACAACCCGAACAATTGAGCTTCATCCGCCAAAAGTTTCTTCAACTCTTTGGCAGATAAGAAACTCGATTCCTCGTCTTCTTCAAGAGAAGGAAATCTTACCAACTTATGATAACAATCGATATGAACTCGATTGAACTGCAACCAATTCATTCCCAGAACCACGTCTAAACCCTCCAACGGCAGACACACTAAATCCATCTCAAAATCCTTACCATAAATGGTCAAAGGACAACTTAAACAAACCAAAGAAGTAGTTACCGACCCCATTGTTGGAGTATCGATAACCATCTCTCCATCCATCGAAGAGAACAAAAGATTCAAACGCTGAGCACACTCAGACGAAATAAACGAATGAGTCGCTCCGGTATCAATAATAGCAACTAAAGGCGTACTATTAATAAAACAAGTAGCTCTGATCAGACGATCTGCATTAGTAGTCTGAGTTCCTGCCAATGCAAATACTTTCCCTCCAGCTTGAGCTTGCTTTGGTTTTGGACACTTCGCACTAACATGACCAGGTTCACCATAGTTGAAACACTTCACCACATTCCTCTTGCAATCAGTTGCGACATGTCCTATACCTCCGCAATTGGAACACTTCCTCATATCCTTTCTACATTCAAACTGACGATGTCCTAAGTCACCACACCTATAACATCTTAGAGGATTAGACATACCTCCCCCACTTGGCCTTTTATTAGTATTAGCCCTTTGCTTACCCTTGTCAGCTGGTGACACATAAGGACCACCACGAAACAGTTGCTTTCCTTTCTTTTCATTCACATTCTTATAATGAGTAGAACGAGCTTTGCTATCCTCCTAAAAAATTCTACAACAATCCACCAAATCCAAAAACCTCCTAATCCTTTGATAACCAATTGCCTGCTTGATCTCAGGATGCAACCCATTCTCAAACTTCACACACTTGGAAAACTCCGCAGTTGCTTCAGCATAATGTGGATAAAACTGAACAAGCTCCAGAAACTTAGCAGTGTAATCAATAACAGACATATACCCCTGTTTCAACTCCAAGAACTCTATTTCCTTCTTTCCTCTAACATCTTCAGGAAAATACTTCCTCAAAAACTGCCTGCTAAACACATCCCAAGTGACCTCTTCACCTGCAGCTTCCCACACATGACGCGCACTAACCCACCAATCATCAGCCTCCTCCTGCAACATGTGAGTACCCAATCTCACCTTATGTTCCTCAGCACAGTCCACCACTCGAAAGATTCTTTCAATCTCCTTAAGCCAAATCTGAGCACCATCAGGGCCATGCCTTCCTTTGAAGACAGGCGGTTTGTTCTTCCTGAACTCATCATTTCCACCAGCATTAGGTGCACCCCGCACAACCTGAGCCATATCTTGCATCACAGCAGCAAGAGAAACATCATTCCTTCCAACCATATCCTGTTCATATCCAATAACAGTAACTATGGTTAAACAATCAGCTCTCTAGAACACAACTGATGCACAACAACCAACTTGGTCAAACGACCAACACGGACTGGCACAAACTGACATAAACTGGCACAAACTGGCTCTGATACCACTTAATGTAACACCCCCAATCTATAACCCCCAATTAATTAAAGCGATAATAGATAATCAGAGTATAATTAAAACATTCATGGCATAGACGAGAGTGTCACATCAAAATGATGAAATAAAATAACTTGCTCAAATAGAAATGCAACAATCAGGTTCCACACATAAACAATCCATTCATGATTTATGCAAATGCACAGAGACCAACACAACGACTCTATGCAATGCAATGCGGTACCGTTCCATCCATCATCTCATCATTAATTCACTCAGGAATTATTGGAATCATCGCTTGTTACTTAGTGTAACTCCCCATCTGGCAAACGATGTTCTCCCGTCGCTCACACCTCTTTGTATAAGGCACACGATGTTTATGGATCCCTCACACCTCTTTGTATAAGGCACACGACCCGATCGCTCACACCTCTTTGTATAAGGCACACGATGTTATAGCGGATTCCCTATGGAACCGTTTCGTCGCTCACACCCCACAAGGGCACACGACATCACAAGAATGCATATCATGATGCTTGGCATACAATGACCCATGACAGTCAAATGCATCCACATATACAACCATATAAACCATTCCAACATCCATAATCATGCATATACAATCAAAATAACACAATGCATTTACTTTCCCTTAGGCCACAAACCATCATAATAACATTTCATCACATGCATTCACATCATATAACAGCACACAAGTCATACGTTATATATCAAAAGCATATTGCATGATAACACATCAATTACACACAATTACGACGGTAAAAGTTGACAAAACGACACATTTCAAAATTCCTGACACAATTAAATCATCCAACAATCCCAAAACCATTCCTATAAGAAAGAACATCTCATTAGCTTTCCAACGCATCCAACCGCGCCTCAATCCGACTTACAGATCAAAAGTTATGAAGAAAACAAAATGAAACAATCTGTCATGTTCGCTATGCGAATCTCCTAGCGAGCGTTCGCTTTCCTCATTCGTCGTGCGAAGCTCCAGCGAACCGTGGCAGAGAAAAAATAGCATAAAGTTCGCTTTGCGAACTGCAGGCGAACATTCGCCCACCCATTCGCACTGCGAAGCCCTGGCGAGCCTTCGCTTTCCTCTTCGCTGCTTGTTGGCACTGCGAACCTGCGAATTCTGGGATTCGCAGCAGCGCTGTTACTCATCCTAAATCACCATTTTCCCCATCAAAACACAACCAAACCCAAAACATAACAACCAGAATATATTACAATCATAACAACAAGTATTCTACCGCATTTATACCGCATTTCAACCGCGAAAACATCGATTTATCTCATTTCCTCTCAATCGACCTAAAATTGAAAAGCTATAAAAAAACAACAAACACATACATGATCATACACAAACATAGCATAACTGAGTTTCGCACCTTTACCCGATTAATCGTGCTTCGAAGTGTCGGTTGAATCGATTACTTAAACTCCAAGTTTTTCCTCTTTTTCTTCTTCTCACTCTCCTTTTCTCTTCTCTTCTTTTTCTTTCTATTTTCCTCTCTTTTATTTCTATGTTTCTATTATAAAAGAAAAAACAATATTTACCCAAGCCAAAAAGACCAAAATACCCCTACACTCAATTTTCTCGCAAACGTTCCCAAAACGCGATAAAACATAATAACCAAGAATAAAATAATATAAAGACCAAAATTAATTAAATAGACTCGATTAAATAAATCTAACAAAAATCGGGGCGTTACACAAGACAGATAAACACTCTCTTGTTGAGTTAGTCTTTTCCAGCCTCCTCTCAGGCTTTGTATAATGACCTCCCCAGTGGAGTCAATCAATCTCTTAGCTTCAACCTTGGGCTTTAATCAAGGCACACAAAAATCAATATCCCCTCAGAGGAAATAAAAAACTCTCTGTAGGAAGACATTTCTCTGTAAAATCACACATCAAAACAGATAAATCAAAACAAACCTTAATCCCAGATAACTGCTGTAAGTGGCACACTTGTTGATTCAAAAATCCAAGATGTCGTCCATCTCTTATCCTAGTAAATCCCCTCTTTCATCTAACAACTGTAAGTGGCAAGCCTCTAGATTATTTACATCTAAGCCAATGTCCCTCACTTAGCATGAAAGACTCCTAAGGGAAAATGATATTGCTCAATACTGAGTTAAAGTTTCCTCCTTTAGGACAAATCCCCTATAAAGGAAATTATGGCATTGCTGGATTTCACATATCCTAGTTAAAGTAATTCTTCTTTATAATCAGCCACCCAACAATTGTGATAAACAAACGAGATGTCTCCCTTTAGAGATGACAAATTCTCTCTCAGTCAAACCCTTTAGCTTCAATCTTGGGCTTTGAACAAGACACAAATACCCTTTAGCTTCAATCTTGGGCTTTGAACAAGACACCAAACATCATCTTTTCCTCCCATAGAATAGGAGGAACTACGATTTCTCTGATTTCCCTGTTTTCTTTAACGGGAATACGTAGGCATAAGATTGCAAAATCTTAGTGAGCATACCAATAAAAAACTTTAGGTCCAGTACCTTCACACCAATCAAAAACTTTAGGTTCAGTACCTCACCAAAAACATCGGAAAACCCGAAATCAACAAAAACCCTCTCTCTCAAACACTCCCAAAGGAGAAACTTTCCCAACCCACAACAGACAAACACCAGTAAGTAGAAATCAGTAAGTATAATTGCTAACAACCTGTGGATAACCACATATAAGATGGGTAATTGACAACTCCCCATTGAATAACCTGACCCCGAACTCTCCAATCTCTTAGCATTTGTTCAGTAAAACATTTGCGTGCAAGGTTAGTTTTAGATAGCTTCCCTTTTCTTTCCAGCTTCATAGGATAAATAAGAAATCAGAAAGTAGCACCCAATCCCTACCATTGCAGTGACGAAAAACCAAATGGCGATAAGGTGGTCGCGTCACCAACAAAAATCATACGCTACAGTTTTCACAAAAAATTTCGATGAGATTCACTGGGGTGATAGCCATTTGATGAAAATAGACTTCATCATACTTCTCTTCAAGACTTCTTCAGAGAGACTCCATAGGATGATTGACAATATGATGTCAGACTTACTGGGGAATACCATTGTCTGAAATGTAGAGGTTTGCAAACTTCTCTGATGAGATGCCATTTGCTGGAAAAAATTTATCATACTTCCCTTTGAGACTTCTTCGGAGAGATGACATGTGATGTAGGATAATTTTGAGGTGCTGATGACTTTATTGAAAGAGGGACAAACTTCTCGGGGAGAGACTGCCATTTGTCAATCTACTGGGAACTTCTGGGACAAAAACAAGATTCTTAAGAGACTGCCACTTGTTTTTCAGGTGTAGATTCCAAAGAGGGATAAACTTATCTCCAACAGGGATAGACAAACTTCTCGGAAGGAGACAACCGTTAGTAGAGGCTTCCTGGGGATTGTGATATCCCTTTTTTTTCAAAAGATTTTCTTGAGAGGCTTCCACTGGGAGATTTACTTTTATCTTGGAAAGCGAAGTGCGCTACCGCTGGGAAGAGTGGAGTTTAATAAGCGCAAAAATAAATTCCTTCTCATTATTTAGAGGTTCAAGTTATCAAAATGGTCAAGGACCGAATTCAATCCAGGAATAAACTGGAGAGAGATTTTTAAACAAGACATTACCCCATGAGGAATGAACTCAAACTGGGAATTTATCCTATCTAAGTGTGGAGAGGAGGACTGAAGCAAAACTTCCACGAGGATCAAACTTTGTGGGAAGTTGGAAAGGATATACATTTTCTGCTTAAAGTTGACAACTCTATTGAAAAGAGGGAACTTACCACTTGGGGAAAAACACGACCAAAGTGAGTGAACCATGTCAAGAGATGCCTATGATTATTGAACCATGAATTCAACTATGCATGATGTATGAATGAATGTTATGTTTATGCTGATAAAACAGACACGAGACAAGAACTGGTGATGAAATTAAACAAAATTGAATACTCGACTAATCTTGCAACACTGGAGATTTTGAAGGCAGCACTCTACTGGGGAAAAGGATCAAATCTTATCTTGATTCCAACATTTGTTAGAGGAAAAGGAAGCTCACTCCTTATCGTGTGATGATGAGTTGAGCACCTCAATTTGAAATAGGCATTGAAACGGGGCGGGGTGGGGGCGGGTTTAGCTAGCCCTGCACCCGCTCCCGCCTCCCTGTTACAGATCCGCCCCTGTCCAGTCGGGGGTGAAAATTTACCACCCAAATCCGCCCCCGATAGAAACGGGTTTGCCCGCACCCGCCCCAACCCGAAAAAAATGATTTTTTTAAATAGTAATAAAAATTAATAATTTTCTTAAAAACTTGACCATTTTAATAATAAAGTTGTTTCTAAAGATGAGGTTTTGAGTGAATGGTGAGAAATGACTAATGAGAATTTTTAATTACTTCTTCAAAAGTGAATAAATGTGTAATAAAATAATTTAAATATGGGTATTAAAGTAATTACCATAAGACCGGGCGAGGGCGGGGGGTGGGTGCGGGGTGGGTAGTAGCATCCCCGACCCCCGCCCCCGCACCGGCAGTTACAAACTGGGTTTTCCCCGCACCCGCACCTGCACCTAATCAAATCGGATTTCCCCCATTAATTTCGGGTCGGATCTGGGCGGGCTCGGGTTTTCTTGTCATGCCTAATTTGAAATAATAATCCGCCACTTGGAGATATTTGTGAGACTGGTCACAAAAGCATTTGATTCTGTATTTCAAGGTTTGATCGCACTTAGAGTAGCTGTTGATATTCCTTCTTATGTTCATAAATCAAAGGAGGTTGTCGTCTTTATTTTGAAAGCAAAAGTAAATACATTTTTTTGTTTCAAGAATGAATATAAAAAATAATAATAATGTTATTTGGCAAGTCAGAATAAAATAAGAATTGAAATCAAATTGGCGAAAGGCTCAAATTTTTATTGATGGAATGGTAATCAGCCAAAAGCGTGATTCCATGGAGTGTTACAAAGTTAGGAAATGGTAATTGTAAGGGAAAGGGCTACATTGAAATATAATGACCACTATCCTTTTAACAACTTTGAATTTCGAGTATTCTTGAGCTTCTGCTGAAGGTGACTTGATTGAGGATTCTTTGGCAGATGACGTTGCTTTAGATGATCCAATCTTGTTGGGTGTAGTTACTTTCCATAAATCCATGACTTTTGCCTAGATTGCCTTTTTAGGTTTTCAATCTAACAGGATAGTTATTTTCTGTTTATGTCTTTAATTTTTGCCTGGACCGCCCTTTCGGGTTTTCAGTACACTGAGACGCTCTTTTTTGCATATGCCGCTCTTTCGGGTTTTCAACCTAGCAAGCTGTTCTTTTGTTTCATTTTAGGCAAAGTATTTCTTGACTGCATCAACATTTGTAGGACGAGTGAACTCTTCACCATCCATAGTTGTAAGTATTAAGGCACCACCTGAGAAGGATTTCTTAATAATATATGGGCCATCATAATTTGGAGTCCATTTGCCCCTGAAGTCGGTGAGGAAAGATTGAATCTTCTTGAGTACGAGGTCGCCTTCTGTGAATACCAGAGGTCAAACCTTTTTGTCAAAAGCTTTCTTCATCCTTTGTTGATATAATTGACCATGGCACAAAGCCGTCATCCTCTTTTCTTCGATTAGATTCAGTTTATCATATCCACTTTGACACCATTCAGCTTTTGTTAGCTAGACTTCCATCAAGACTCTTATTGACGGGATTTCAACTTCTACGGGGAGCACAACTTCCATGCCATATACCAAAGAGAAAAGGGTTGCCCCTGTTGAAGTACAAACAGATATACGATATCCATGAAGAGCAAACGGGAGCATCTCGTGCCAATCCTTGTAAGTCACGATCATTTTTTGAATGATCTTCTTGATATTTTTGTTGGTTGCTTCCACTTCTCCATTCATCTTAGGCCGGTAGGGAGACGAGTTATGGTGTTCAAGTTTGATCCATTATCAGTAATGATCTGGCTTGGGACACCGTAACGACAGATGAGGTTGTTCCGGATAAACCTGACCACCACTTGTTTGGTTACATTGACGTATGATGCTGCTTCGACCCACTTGGTGAAATAATCAATAGCGACCAAGATGAAGCGATGTCCATTTGAAGCTGATAACACGAAAATGTATCATACATTTGCCTTGATTTACGACTAATAATTACGTTATTTCAGCTTAAGTTCTGATTATTCCGCGAGTATTCTAGTATTTCTGCAGGTATTTCATTGTCCAAGCTAAAAATGAGCAGAGTAGAAAAATATGAAGAAATGAGAAGAAACAGGAAGAAATGACATAGAAAAAGCAGAAAAATATAAAGCGGTGTGTGTGACGACCGTCACACAAGCCACCACGACCGTCACGCAAATTAAAGGCCACCACGCTCGTCACGAGAGCACCACGACCGTCACACGCACATAATGGTTATAACGTTCAGAATACAGACGTGTATACGAAGGGCCAATTCAGTCACGCACGTTCAACACTTTCTCCTGAACTCACTCAACCCAGTCTCCAACTTCCCACTACTCCCACATTCTCCACCACTCATTTATGCTCCATGGAAGTTACCAAACGAAATTTCCCTCTATATATAGGCTTCTTCTTGGCTTTACCGGGAGGAGGGAAGTTTTGTGCAATTTATTCCTTCATAGTTTTAGGCATAAATTATCATTGTAAAAGTGGTAGTTTCTCACATCGAGTAACTACCAAACCATTAGTATTAGACCTATGTTCTATGTAACTTGCTTGGATCAACAATCTTGTCATCATTATTGAAGTTAAAGTTAATTCAAGTTTCTTTATTTCCCGCATTTTACTTCAAGTCTTTACAGGTTCTTTATCGCATTGCTTATTATTATTATTATTGTTTATCGCTTTCCTAAATTAATTATTATGATGTTTTCAAATGCAATTATAATCTTTAATTTGTTTACGTTTAATTCCATGTCTTGCTAAATTGTCCTGAGTCCGGCGTATGAGGATCGTCGTTACCGACGGGACTCGGTAGAAAATAATAGATACGAACTTATGATTAAAATTCTGTTTTGGTTTTAATTTCCAAGTCTAATTTAAATAGCTTTGTCACGAGAGTGAGAGGGTATTTAACACAATTTTGTCACGAGAGTGAGAAATTAATAAAGGTTAGAGCCGGCACTGCGAGAGCGTGGGGATCGAACCAGATAGTGGAAATTAGGCAACATATCTAAATACAGCGAGAGCGGTTTAGATACGTTTAGGATATTATTGGCTTTCAAAATATATTTCCTAGTTAACGGGCGAGCGAGAGCAAAATCTTGGGATTAGGGAACATGACTTTAGTTAATATCGTGAGAGTGTGAGGCGAAGTCTTTAAGTTGGTATATTCTACGGAACTAAATTATAGTTGTAATTAGTACCCGAATTCTACAAAGTCCTTTAGGAACGCGTAATCCATATTCCGGCCTCTCTTTATTATCATATTTTCTAAGTTCATTTTTAGTTTTAGTGTTAGTTTCCCTTTTATCGAATATCATTAGCCTTAGCTTTACAAAGCAACGATAGATTACAGTAGGTTGACATTGGTCTCTGTGGGTTCGACAATCTTTTATATTACTTCGATAAATCCGTGCACTTGCGGACGCATCAAGTTTTTGGTACCGTTGTCGGGGACCAACAGTCAATATTGTTATTCCGTTGTTGCACCGTATAGACTAAGGCACTCCCATAAAAAAAAAAAAAATAAATTAAAAATTTAAAAACCATGTATCACCCAAATTTTCTCTATGATAACCACTCACAATATCTTGAGGAGCCGCACCCAAATTTTCTCTACAATTACCAACCGCAATACTCCCAATATTTTGAGGAACCGCAACCAAATTTTTTCTATGATTACCATTCTCAAAATTTCGAGGAACCGCAAGAATCCGTTAATTCCAACCTCGAAACATTAATGGAGGATTTCATTGAAACAACAACTAATTCGAGGCTAGAATCCATGATGGAGCACTTTGCGGAGACACAAACTCTCCAGAATAAAGAGCTTAGAAGACAACATCTTGATACTTATGAAAACCTTAGGCAGATAAACACAATAGTCGAGTCCCTCGCGACTCACACTGAGGCATTGGAGACTCAAATCTCCCTGCTTGTACAGACACCTATAGGACCCTCCCCTGAGGAGCATGTGGATGTTGTAACAAACATTAATGAAAAACAAATCGAGAATCCCAAGGAGAGTGATAATGAGGTTGAAGAGAGTGATATTGAGGTTGAGGAGAGTTCTGGTGAGGAAGAAGTAGAGATTGAGAAAAATTCACTAGGATCACCTGAAAGGGAGGTCGTCAAGGAGGCAGCGAAGGAAGCACCTAATGTCGTTCCTCCTCCATATACCCCACCAAAGGTAGAATCCTAATCCAAAACGTATGCGGAGGTATTGGAAAATATCTACACCGATGCATCTTTGTTTAAGGTCACACATAAAAGGAGAAAATTCGAGGACCATGAAACTAGGGATATCATTACGGTTAAGAAGGTAAGGTTAAACTTTGAGGTGATGGATGAAATAACTAAGCCCAAACTCGAAAAGCTATTACTTAGGATAGATCCAGAACCGCCACCACAAGTTCAAAAGAATGAACCACCCCACAGAAGGAAGAGAAGAAAAGGTGAGGGATATGTGAGATGGCTTGATAAGTGGCCATGGAAACCAAAAATTATTAGCCGTCGAGCTATCCACATTAAACAAAGCCCTGCGTGGGAGGAAACCCACGAGTTTTTAATTTAATGTTATTGTTTGCAGAAAATAAAGAATTGTGTCGCTTGTCACGTCTCAGCCATATTTAGGCAAAAAATCTCTAGGTGACAATCCCTTAAGATGAGTTGGTGCCCACGCACATTCCTACGAATGTCGCTGCTGGTGGCGACACCAATGATGAGTATGATGGGAGAAAGCATGTCTCTCCCATTCATAACTTACATCCTCCTTGTTCTTTGCATGGTCAGGTTCCACCTACACACACCGCACCGTATTTTTCTAACAATTTTTGCAGGTACTTCCTTCGGAAATAGGCAATATAATGAGCGGCTTCAAGAAAATGAAGTCTCAGCAAATTCAGATAACTCGTAGTACAAGACACCGGAGTAGAAGTGACCAACGAAGACAGGGACGACAAGGGAAGAATCAGCGCGAATTTGGTTGTGGTAGCACGCAACGGCATTCATACAGGTTCTATCTTTCCTCTACCACCTTTTATCAAAACATTGAGGACAATGTTTGGTTTAAGTGTGCGGGAGGAACATTTACCGCTTTCATTTTACCGTTTTCTAGTTAGATTTACTGTTTTCCAGCATGATTTTAAAATTTTTTCTGTTTTAAATGTTTCGTCCGTCTGTGCATGCGTTGTCGCGTCTTTATGGTGATTTTATGTTGTCTATCGATTTCCCCGTTCTTTTGAGACATGCCAAATATTTTGAAAATTTTTGAGTTAAAAATAGTGTTTCTTTTGAAAATCTTAGGTTACAGACGAAATTGAGGGTAGATTGTGAGACTTGGGAAAATTCTGCAAGATCGGTATCGTCTTAACACCGTGAGCCTCTAAATTATGGAAATTGATTGGAGTACTTGTTATGCCATAGCCTTAAGTTCTCACCCCTAGTAGTCCCTAAGTAATTTATTTAGTAGTCAGCACCATCCTAAGCACGCACTAAGTAGGAAACCAATGCAAATAAGTGTATGATCTCAGGCTTAAAAGGTAAATTAAGAAAAGAAAAACAAGAATGCTCCTTCTAAGTTAGGTGATCCTCACCCGATCATTTATCCCAACGGTGCAAACTTCTTTATTTTATTGATTTTTAAGCCAATGTGCCAAAAAAATGATAATAATGAGATCATAGTCACTAATAGGCCATCCTACCATGAGTGTGAAAGGATAACGGGCTTAATGTGATTGTGCCAGAATGAAAAGGGACGAAAGAAGGATGAGTGAGCTAGGCATAAGTATAATGACATGATTCGGATTGGTTTGTATAGGATGGAGGTTGATGACCGCAAAAGCGGAGTTGTGTCGTTACGATATCCTTAGTGTGTGAGCAAGTACCTATCGACACAAACTTAACCGAAGTAGAGTTGGTAGCCAAGGATGAGAATCTGTATGCACTATTTTTCCTACGAGTCATGGTATACTTGAGGACAAGCAAAGGTTTAAGTGTGGGGGAGTGTGATAACACGAAAATGTATCATATATTTGTCTTGATTTACGACTAATAATTACGTTATTTCAGCTTAAGTTCCGATTATTCCGCGAGTATTCTAGTATTTTCGCAGGTATTTAATTATCCAAGCTAAAAATGAGCAAAGTAGAAAAATATGAAGAAATGAGAAGAAACAGGAAGAAATGACAGAGAAAAAGCAGAAAAATAGAAATTGGTGTGTGTGACGACCGTCACACAAGCCACCACGACCGTCACGCAAATTAAAGGCCACCACGCTCGTCACGAGAGCACCACGACCGTCACACGCACATAATGGTTATAATGTTCAGAATACAGACGTGGATACGAAGGGCCAATTCAGTCACGCACGTTCAACACTTTCTCCTGAACTCACTCAACCCAGTCTCCAACTTCCCACTACTCCCACTTTCTCCACCACTCATTTATACTCCATGGAAGTTACAAAACGAAATTTCCCTCTATATATAGGCTTCTTCTTGGCTTTACCGGGAGGAGGGAAGTTTTGTGCAATTTATTCCTTCATAGTTTTAGGCATAAATTATCATTGTAAAATTGGTAGTTTCTCACTTCGAGGAACTACCACACCATTAGTATTAGAACTATGTTCTATGTAACTTGCTTGGATCAACAATCTTGCCGTCATTATTGAAGTTAAAGTTAATTCAAGTTTCTTTATTTCCCGCATTTTACTTCAAGTCTTTACAGGTTCTTTATCGTATTGCTTATTATTATTGTTTATCGCTTTCCTAAATTAATTGTTATGATGTTTTCAAATGCAATTATAATCTTTAATTTGTTTACGTTTAATTCCATGTCTTGCTAAATTGTCCTAAGTCCGACGTATGAGGATCGTCGTTACCGACGGGACTCGGTAGAAAATAATAGATACGAACTTATGATTAAAATTCTGTTTTGGTTTTAATTTCCAAGTCTAATTTAAATAGCTTTGTCACGAGAGTGAGAGGGTATTTAACACAATTTTGTCACGAGAGTGAGAAATTAATAAAGGTTAGAGTCGGCACTACGAGAGCATGGGGATCGAACCAGATAGTGGAAATTAGGCAACATATCTAAATACAGCGAGAGCGCTTTAGATACGTTTAGGATATTATTGGCTTTCAAAATACATTTCCTAGTTACCGGGCGAGCGAGAGCAAAATCTTGGGATTAGGGAACATGACTTTAGTTAATACCGCGAGAGCGTGAGGCGAAGTCTTTAAGTTGTTATATTCTACGGAACTAAATTATAGTTGTAATTAGTACCCGAATTCTACGAAGTCCTTTAGGAACGCGGAATCCATATTCCGGCCTCTCTTTATTATCATATTTTCTAAGTTCATTTTTAGTTTTAGTGCTAGTTTCCCTTTTATCGAATATCATTAGCCTTAGCTTTACAAAGCTACGATAGATTACAGTAGGTTGACATTGGTCTCTGTGGGTTCGACAATCTTTTATATTACTTCGATAAATCCGTGCACTTGCGGACGCATCAGAAGCCTTAGGCTCGGCCATGCCTATCATGTCAATCCCCCATATAGAAAAGGGCCATGGAGAGGAAAGAACTTTGAGAATAGTTGGAGGCACATGAATCTTGTCGGCATAAATCTGGCATTTGTGACATTTCCTCATGTATTCGTAACAATCAGATTCCATTGACAGCCAATAATATCCTACTCTTAACATCTTTCTTGACATTGCAAGTCCATTGGCATGAGTGCCAAAATAGCCTTCATGAATTTCCTTCATTAACATGTTTACTTCACGTTTATCTACGTATCTGAACAAAACCTTGTCGAAGTTTCTTTTATATAACACATCATTGTTTAGGAAGAATTTATCAGCCAGCCTTTTGAGAGTCTTTTTGTCTTTCCTTAATGCCCCAGATGGGCATTCTTGTCTTTGAAGGAAGCACTTGATATCATGGTACCATGGTTTGTTATCGAAGACGACCTCCATTGCGAATTTGTAAGCGGGCCTATCAAGGCGTGACACATTAATCTTGGGTACGTCATTCCATTGATTCACACTAATCATGGAGGATAAGGTAGCCAGTGGATCAGCCATGTTGTTCTCTTCACGAGGAATGTGATGAAATTCAACTTTGTTGAAGAAAGGTAACAACCTTCTTGCGTAGTCTTTGTAAGGAATTAAACCAGGTTGACGTGTGTCCCATTCTCATTTGATCTGATTTATAACCAAAACGGAGTCTCCATACACATCCAGATTCTTTATCCTTAAGTCAATGGCTTCTTCGAGACCCATGATGCAAGCTTCGTACTCAGCCTCGTTGTTTGTACATTTAAATGTCAATCTGGATGTGAAAGGAATATGGGTATCATGAGGCGTAACAATGATTGCCCCAATTCCATTTCCATAAGCATTAACAGCTCCATCAAATATTAGACCCCAACGGGATCCTAGCTCTGGCCCTTCATCTGGTAACGGTTCATCGCAATCTTTCATCTTTAGATACATCACATCTTCATTGGGGAAATCAAGTCTGAGAGATTCATGATCATCAATTGGTTGGTGGGCCAAAGGATAAGCTAGAATACTTCCTTTGACAACTTTCTGAGTGTGGTATTCGATGTTGTATTCTGATAGTAACATCTGCCAACAGACAATTCTTCCAGTTAAAGCAGGTTTCTCAAAGACATACTTGATCGGATCCATTTCGGATATTAACCAAGTGGTATGACAAATCATATACTGGCGAAGACATTTAGTAGCCCAAGCTAAAGCACAACAGGTTTTCTCGAGCATAGAGTATCGAGTCTCAGAGTCCGTGAATTTCTTACTCAGGTAGTAAATGGCATACTCTTTTCTTCCTGTTTTGTCTTGTTGGCCAAGTACACAGCCCATGAAGTCTTCTAAGATTGTTAAGTATATAATCAGGGGTCTACCTTCCACTGGAGGAGATAGAATAGGCGGCTTAAGCAGATATTCCTTGATACTTTCAAAAGCTTTTTGGAAATTTTTCGTCCATACATAACCTTGATCTTTTCAGAGGAGTTTGAAATTTGGTGCGCATGTCGCAGTCATGAGAAATATGAACCTTGAAATGTAATTCAAACATCCCAAGAATCCTCTTACTTGTTTCTCAGTTCTGGGCGAAGGCATTTCTTGAATGGCCTTGACTTTGTCGAGATCAACTTCAATTCCTTTCTGGCTAACAATAAAACCTAAGAGTTTTCCTGAACGAACACCAAATGTGCGTTTATTGGGATTCAAGTGGAGTTTGTATTTCCTCAGACGCTAGAATAACTTTGATAAGTATTCCACGTGTTCTTCTTCAGTTCTTAATTTAGAAATTATGTCATCGACATATACTTCAATTTCTTTGTGTATCATGTCATGGAACAGAGTTGTCATGACTCTTTGATAGGTTGCGCCTGCATTCTTTTGACCGAATGACATTACCTTGTAGCAAAAGGTTCCCTAGGGTGTAATGAATGAAGTTTTCTCCATGTCCTCTAGTGCCATTTTGATTTAATTGTAGCCTGAGAATCCATCCATGAAGGAAAAGACTTTGAACTTTGTAGTGTTGTCGATCAACATATCAATGTGTGGTAAGGGAAAGTCATCCTTTAGACTGGCTTTGTTTAGATCCCTGTAGTCTACATACATCCTGACTTTCCCATCCTTCTTGGGAACAGGTACTATGTTGGCTACCCATTGAGGGTATTCTGACGTGGCAAGGAAGCCTGCATCAATATGCTTTTGAACTTCTTCCTTAATTTTGATGGCCATATCTGGGTGAGTTCTTCTTAACTTTTGTTTGACTGGTGGACATTCTGGATTTAACGGCAAATGCTGCTCCACAATGTCGGTATCCAACCCGGGCATATCTTGGTAGGACCAAGCTAACACATCTAGGAATTCTTTGAAAAGCTTTATCATACTTTCTTTGACAGTTGTACTGAGCAGTGCTCCAATCTTAACTTCTTTTATTTCTTCTTCAGAACCCAAATTGACCGTTTCCAACGTCTCTTTGTGGGGTTGAATGAATTCTTCCTCATGTCTGAGTAGTCGGGAGATCTCATCTGGCATTTCTTTGTCATCTTCTTCTTCAACTTCGAATATCGGGAACTCAAAGTTGGGAGAAGGCATTGGGTCATATCTTTCAATGGGGTTTTTTATGATTAATCTGCACAACGTGATTTTTTTCTTTCTTTAGAAAATACATGAAAAATGCAAAAGTGTGTGCAGGTTTTTTTTCTTGAAAACGTTTGTTATTCATCTTTGTTTGCTTTATGATTACCATTTTCTAAAAAATCAAAAAAGAAAAAATAGCAATAAATGTGGGAATTCAGAATGACATCTTTATTTATGATTTGTCGATTCTTGAAACACAGGCCCTATAAAACAAAACTCTTCCGCTTTGGGTGAAGCGAAGAGGGGAAATTTATAGATAAGGGAGGCCCTATAAAATATCCTTTCACTTGGGCAAGGTGAGAGGTCGAAATAAAAACGAGGTATTTATTTTGAGATGTGAACAACATTTGGGACATCAACAACTATCCAATTGTGGAAGACTCCTCTATGTTTCACAAAGTATGGTACATCCCTCCAGGGATTGTCTTCCATAATGGTGCTAACTTTCGGCGGAGTTGGGTCAGTAGAATCTTCTTCCCATGCAGATTCATTAGAAGAAAGGTCTTATGCTGTCTTTCCATACATATTATCATGTATAGGAGAATCTTCCCATCCAGTTGGTTGAATGTCTTCATACAAGATGTGAGAACTTTTAAGGGCAGTATACTTTACTAGGAAATCAAACTTTCCGCTTGGCTGCCCCAAGGTATCCCAGTTCTTTGATGAAACTGAGGAATCATCTTCTTCAATGACGTTGATTTCTGGTAGTGCAAAATTGATAAACTCTTGCCCAACAATTCTTACGACTTCATCAAGATGATGATTGATATGTTTAGGATATTTAAGATAAGGCCTCCATTCTTCTGTAGGAACAGATGAATCTTTCTCAGGGCTACTCACCAGATATGCATTTTCTGGCTGGCTTTGATACCCTAGATCTTCCATGTTAAGCTCCCAAATAGGTAACCCGTCCATAAGGTCACCCGAGCTATAGTCAAAGTTATTTTTTATCACGGTATCAGCTTCTTTAGGAGGAGCAAGGCATCCTTCAACATCATGATCTCTGTAGATCATCCTATTGTCTAATGTTAGTTTATATCTGAAGTTCTGCGGTGGACTGTAAAAGGGTATGTATGTCTCTTCTTGCGACATATAACCATCATGGTTAAAGTATGATTTCCATTCTTCATCTGGATCGGAAGAAGTGTCCTTAAAGTCATCTCCTTCGACAGTGTCCACTTCTTGAGAAATGGGGTGGAGGAGACCTCCGCTGTGGAAGAAATCTTGAATAGGATGAATGACTTCATCCTTCTTTGTAGCTTTGGTGAATGCTTGAGAGAAACCGAGGCTTTCTCTTGCTTTGTTATTGGCAGGGATCACAACTTGTCCACATCCTTTAGTGGTTCCACTTTCCATTACTCGAAGAGCGTCTTTGTAAGAGGAAATAGATGCTCCTTTTTCTTGATTGTCCTCTTTATTCACAGAAAGTGCTTAGAATTGAGTTCTGATGATCTCTTCTGGTTCCACGTAGGAAAATGATGATATATTGCTTACAATCAAAGTTCGTTCGCAACATACTGTAACCAATTTGTTATTCTTTATAAACTTCAGCTTTTGGTGAAGTGTTGAGGTGACTGCTCCTGCTTCATGGATCCAAGGACGTCCTAACAAACAACTGTATACTGCTCGGATATCCATTACTTGAAAGGTGATTTGAAAAGTGTAAGGACCAATGGTTATGGGAAGGTTCACTTCGCCAATAACTATTTTTCTGGATCCGTCAAAAGCTTTGACTACGATCTTGCTGCCTCTCATGGGGATGCCCTGACAGAATAATCGTACAAGAGTTGATTTTGGCATGACATTTAGGGATGAACTAGTGTCTACTAGTACGCTAGACCATTGTCCATGCAGTTGATTGTGATATTGAGCGCCATGTTATGATTTTTACCCTCCTCTGGGAGCTCTTCATCATTGAAGCCTAAGTTGTTACAGGCAGTGATGTTAGAAACGATGCAATCAAATTGATTCACTGTTACGTCTTGTTCCACGAATGCTTGTTCTAGAACCTTCTGCAAAGCATCCCTGGGGGTTCTGAGCTCATTAGAAGAGATAATACAGATATTCGAGAAGGAGTATGAAACAACTGATCCACAATGTTGTATTCAATTTTTTTGAATTAGTTTCAAAATCTCATCATTGTTCCTTACAGGCTCTGTGCTGCTTGATTGGCCTATCTACTTATCGTGGATTTCCATTTAGGGTTCCTTCTCCATATCAATTTCTTCAACTCCTTTGTTGAATACCCGACCACTTCGGGTGACCCGGCTTATATCAGAGATGTTGACGATGGACAATAGTGGAACTTCTTTCCCATCTTTTATCATGGTGGAGTTGTACTTGTAAGGAATGGCTTTCTCTGATTCGTATAGTATTGGACCTGGCAAGTAAATGACCAAAGGAGTTACGTTGGTCTTACTACTGTCATAGGTGACCTCTATTGGTTCTAACTTTGGGATATCAGGAATCATTCTACCATCAAAGGGGACTTCAACGCACTTTGGTTCACTGAGTAGAGGAATTATGGTGTAAACATCTTCATCACTTCCAGAATTAATGGGCTCTCTTTTCTGGAATGTCGTGGCGGCCTTTTGATCTAATAGTCTTTGAGTCTTATCCTGGATGAGGAGGCAACTGTGTCGGCTTTTGCGGCACTTTTTACAAATTGAGTGATCATGTTGATTCAGACCAACGCAGTCAGGTTTATGCAAGCTTTTGACTGAAGATTATTTGTCACAAATTGCATGCTGTTGTGGGTAACCTTGCACCATATAGATTGACTAATAATCCTCCATTATCCGTGGTATGATCTCTCATTGGTCTATCTGATTCTGCAGAGCTGATCGTACAACGTAGCATCCTTAGTCATTTTCTAGACATATCCCGCAACGTTCATAATTGTGTGGTGGTATACAACCTTGTCCACTCTGTATGCAATGTATCTTTACTAAGTCTATTTCTAATAAGCGGATATCACAGCTTTTATGTCTGTTTGGGCTCCCATCAGTTATGTTGATTTGATCTGTATTTATGTTACGATATATTGGAAGCCACCAATGGTCCAACAGATGTTGAAGAGCTCTTTGTATAACTAGACAACCTTGATTATCTTCAAAGCATACTTTGGAATCTTGATATTTGTGTGATGTTAAAAAACCAAGTCTGACTTGTTTGGCGCGCAATTCTACCAAATTGACGTTTATCAGGCAGATGTTGAAAATATGAACCCATTTTGGACCTTCATCAATCATTTTGATTTGATAGTTTTTTCTTCCATGATAATCCTGAATCCACCCTAAATCCATTTGACGTTGGAGAGCTTCTTGCACAAAAGAACACCCCTGATTATCCTTTGAGCAAATTAAGCAAGCGTTGTAATCGTGCAACGACAACTGATGATATTGACTCTGTCTGGAGTGCATTATCACCAAATTTACATTCATTAAGTGAATGTCAAATTTTTGAAAATGTCTGGGCATCCATAAACCATGTTTACACCACGGATTTTATGATCTTGGATCCAGCCTAGATCTATTTGCTCTTGAAGGGCTGCTTGTATAATGTTGCATCCTTGGTTGTTCTTGGAACAAATGTTGCATTGATGATAGTTGGGAGGCGGCACATGGCCGTATCTGCTTTGTCTGCGATGCATTCTAACTAGATTTGTTTCCAGTAACCGTACATCATGAATTTGGTAATTGTTCCTAGGACCTTCGTCAATTAAGTTTACAGAGGCTTTCCCATGCTAAAGTAACAGATTCCTTTAAACATTCAGATTAATGTCTTTGAAAGACAAAAATCCATTCTTGATAAGTCTTTGTACATCAGATTTAAAACTGAAACAGTTCTCGATGTTATGCCCCGGTGCTCCTTGATGATAAACATAGAATTGGTCAGCCTTGAGCTAATAAGGGGGATTCTCAGGAATGGCAGGAGGAGTCCTGGTTTGAATGTGTCCTTTCGCTAGCGAAACTGGGAACAGTTCTGCATATGGCATTGGTATAGGATCAAAACATGGTGACCTTGAGATATGATTGTTGTTGTATTGCGGGCGAGCCTATTGAAGAGGTTGTTGCTGCCTTTGTTGATACTGTGGTTGTTAAATTTGGTGATTTTGAGGAATTAGTGGTTGATATGTCGAAACGGGCACTGAGTTGATAACAGGAGATACTGTTGCTACCTGCCGAGGTTGGTATCTTCGTCTTTGTTTACCCTGTGAGATAGTGCTGATATCCTTCTCTTTCCTCTTTTGGAAAATGCTTACATACCTCTTGCTACTATTAGATGTTTCTGTATCTTTGACCAATCACCCTTCCCGGATTGCTTCCTCAAGGCGTACTCCTATGTTCACCATTTCAGTGAAGTTACTAGGTGAACTTGCAACCATTCGGTCATAATAGAACGAGGTCAAAGTTTTCAAGAAGATTTTTGTCATTTCTTTCTCCTCGAGAGGAGGACAAATCTGGGTGGCATTTTCACACCATCTCTGAGCATATTCTTTGAAGCTTTCTTTATCCCTTTGAGACATAGCTCTGAGTTGATCCCTATCATGTGCCATATCCAAATTGTACTTGTATTGCTGAACAAAAGCTGCTCCAAGGTCTCTGAAGGTATAGATCTTTGCACGGTTTAACTCCATGTACTATTTGAGTGCGACACTAGTTAAACTGTCTTGAAAGTAGTGGATCAGTAACTGTTGATTTTTCGTCTGGGTAGGCATCTTCCGAGCATACATCACCAAGTGACTTTGAGGGTAGGAGTTGCCTTTGTATTTTTCAAATTCAGGTACCTTGAATTTGTGTGGTATTTTAACAATTGGGACCAAGCAGAGGTCGGCGACATCTTTTCCAAACAAGTCCTGTCCGCGAATAGCCTGAAGTTCTTTCTGCACTTCCAAGAACTGCTCTTGGAATTCATCCATCCTTTCATATACTCCTATATCCTTGCTTTGAGCGGTGTGAAAGATCTATTCTTCTGGAGTAGTATGTATCACAGGTTATGGAAAAATAACAAGTGTACTATTTTGCCTATTAGAGTAATAAAGGGAAAATCCCAAGTATCGAATCTCAAGGACTGCTTGACGATATAGAGTTTAGAGACAATTTCAATTAAACAAAAGGCTTTGGGGTTTTTTGATTTGATATTAGTATATCTAAACTTGCAGTTAAATAAAGCGAGTAAAATGGTTAAAACGATTTAACAAATAGGAGTAGATTGCTAGGGTTCGATGAATGAACCTTCATGCAACAATTACGACTTATAAACGCAATAACTGAATCCACAACAGTTGATTACCGGTTCTTTAGGGCATCTAATCCTAAGTCCTTAGTGAAAAGATCTTTGATCATGTAATCTAATTACTATGTCCATAGATAATTATATTCATGATCAAGCATGTAAATATCAAGAATTTCCGGTTAAGATAAAGTATCCCTAGCCCTAGGTGATATTTATTATCGAATGTTCTTAGTCAGATCAACACACAACAGTTATCCAGCTCAAATTATATGTAAAAGTTCAAAATCCATTTTCCCGACGGTTTAAGCATTAAGCACAGTACTAAGAACAAATCAACAATTACTGAATAAAAATAGTCATTGCATTCATAAAATCAAAATCATTACAATTAGATTCAGGGTCACCCCCTAGCAATGGGGGGTTTAGCTACTCATAACGAAAAATAAAATCAAAGAGGAAAATGTTGTCATTACAGAATATCTCGAGGAATCAATCTTCAATCTTTAAAAAACTCTTGAACATATGAAACCCTTGCAAAAATCTGAGTCGTCAGCCTTCAAATATTGTAATTTTCTCTCAAAAATCGTCCAACCTTGCAAAATCGCGTTCTGGGACTAAATAGTCGAACTCTGGGCTTTCAGCAATTTTGGGCCTCATTACGCGTAATGACTTGCTTGTTACGCGTAATGGACTGTTACGCGTAATGGCCTGTTGTGCACCATATCTTCTATGCGTATGGCACCAGGGGCCAGCCAGCACGCAACCCAATACGCGTAATGACAAGACCCTTACCCGTATGGGCAGAGGCTTCACGTTTCTTCTGTTTTTCCACCCCTCAGCTCATTTTCGTACCGTACGCGTATCACCTATGGCATTACACGTATGAGCAGCAAGTCTTCCAAATCTTGCATTTTCTTCCGGTTTCTCGCTCCGGCTCAGTTTTACATCCAATGCTCGATCCTCTGAGCTTCCAGATCTGTATTTGACCTGCTGACACACCAAAAGTGTCAAATATCCTCGATAAACTCATAATTCATGACAACCTTGACATAATCAAAACACCTAATTACTACTAAAACAAACTCAAATCCACACAGTTTACCTGACTTATTTACAATTAAATAGCGAAATACATAGCATAAATGGTGTCTGATCACAACCCCAAACTTATCTTGTTGCTTGTCCTCAAGTAACACTCTATATAAAATAGATCACGTCACCCCAAACTTAATGTAAAAACAGTTCTTGCCATAATACTGTTGAAATCTTTCGCACTGGACCCTTTGATGTTGCCTTGGGTTTTCTCTTTGTCTTTCCTAGCCAGCAAGCCAGAAACACTTTCACACAGAAACACTATTTCACCTGTCAGCTTATATCACACTCTCACCAAGTCTCTCGTGGTTAAAGTGTTATAACACTCAAATCATGGTAAACAATATCAAATCAATAGTTTGAATAAATTCTCGAATCCTATCAACATGCAAAACACACACACTTTTTGAGGTCTTTAGGTTGTAACGGGGCTCGGGCTAAGGCGGGATATAAACAAGGAACACAAGGTGCTTTTGGTTCAGAGTATGTGACATCATTCTCATCACTGCGTTTATTCATGATACTTTGTAGGGTGCTCTTTATCCCATCTGATGAGTGCACAACCATTTTCCTTTTTCTTAACTTCTCTTCATTTTTCTTATTTATTTAATTTTTTATGCACTCACCACCTGATATTATCCTATTGTATAGTTACCTCAAACTTAAAGGTTGATATTCCAACAGCAACCCCAAACTTAAAATTAAAGACAGATCCAAAAATAATGAAACATACTCTGAACAAGGTAGGAAAATAATGTGGCCATGGGTCAATAATAACGGTTAAATAACAAACAAAGGGATACAGGCTCAACGGGGGTAATGAAGGATAAACATAATAATAATAGAGATGGCTGGAAAGGCTCTAGGTGATAAACAAAAACGTGCCTCAGTGTGTGTACTCATACAGTTAATATTCAAAAAGAACGGGCGCAAACTATGATAAATAAAGTCATACCTGATATCTCTCTCATGATGATAAATGTGTATGGCTTTTTCTGATCTCACCAGGACGGGTAAAGCTGACAGCGTCCATAATGTCTCTTTGTTCAAGGCTCATTTGCTCCTGGTTCTGACACTTTATTTAACTAGTGCGTCCAATCATATACAGCAGTATCAAACAGTCAGGGTGACTTAATGAGAGGACATTCAAGCAAGTTGTGAAAGTCGTCAGTATCATCCCCTATAGCCAGTAACCATCACGTATCTAATGAAATAAATCAAGAAACTGTATGCAAGAACAAAATTCATTAAATTTTCAAAACCAGAAAACGGGCACTTACAAGCACTCTAAAAAAATAAAGAAAGACAAAATAAAAGGAAAATAAAAGTACATCAGATAAACCATAAAGTACACCAAAGAGAAATAACAGAGAGTACAAATAATAAAAATAATACTAAAAGGAAAAAAATCAAAACTACTAATCATGACTCTGCTTCATCACCCCTGTCCTGCATGTCAGCATCAAAGTCAATGAGTGCAGTCGGATCAATAGCTAATCGCCCATGAACAAAGGCAGTGACTAGAGTCATCTCCTCAGATCGGCCCGAGGGTGTCTGCTGCTGCTGCTGAGGGATGTAGGGACTCTGAGGATGCGGCTGCGGTGTGGGCTGCTGATGCTGAGGGATGAACGGCTGGTGCTGCTGAGGCTGAGGTATTGACCCTCCTATCTGAATCGGGTGAGTCCACCCAGGATAAGTGAATTGCCCATAGTGAGGTGCTGGGGGGTCACCAGCGAACCTGTCTCTGAACCTCTGAGCTCCAGCCCACAAATCTGCTTGATGAGTCAGATATCGACCCGAAATCCCGTACTGGTAGCAGAAATATTGCATCATACAAAACTGAGACATCCGCATCCCATGCTCTACTGAATCCTCATTAATAACTAGGGGAGATGCCTGAGATGTCTCAGGAACTGTCTGCTGCTTGTCCTGACGCGGAGTGCTGGTACCTGCCTCATGATCGTGTGATCGTCAGAGCGGTCGACGCTCATCAACAGAAATGGTGTGCTCCTTCAGCTAAGTAGCATCTAGAGAACGTGCCGGTTTTACCATCACATTTCCACTCAGATCAGTCACTCCTACCTTTTTACACAGAAGATAAATCACAGAAGCATGTCCCAGAGACTTTTTCGGTGACTGGGCTATCTCATCTAGATCATTCGAAATGATCCTCCCATTGTTCAATTGTTGGCCCTTCAGGAAGAAATAGAGTGCCAGAGCTCTCTGAGTAATCAAATCAGAACCACTCCAATTCATATCCAAGGTGTGGTGAATGAAGTACGCCCAAGCTTTTGGGACAGGTGCTAAATCCACAACTAGGATCTTTGCTGGAAATGCCTTGGTGGTCGGGTGCCAATCTTTGCCTGGTCTTACAATTAAACTTTTTATGGTGTCATACGGCCATCTATTCTTGTTTGAATGCTTCGTGTCGAAGAACGGACAGTGAGATTCATAGAATTTACATTTGAGCACACTGTTGACATCCTTCCAGTCATACTTGATTTGTTTTCCGTGGACCCAAGAATTCATTTCAGCAACATCGTTCTCAACCGCTCTACATGGTACTTTGTATGCATTGGCATAGAATTCCCTTACCAGATCCATTGCCACCGGCCTGATGTGATTATTCAGATATGTCAGTTTTTGCTTCTTCAGAACAGCAGCAACTTCTGGAAATTCATTCTCTCCCAGAACCCTTTTTTTTTCCTCGACGAACGTTCGAGACTTGAGTTGGTTGAATCGTTCTTCATGATCATCGGAGAGAAATATCTGGACTTCTTCAGATGATGCAGCCATCACTACGATTTTCTTTGAAAACTGAAAAAGAATAATAGACAAAGCAGAAAACAGAGTAATACGATGGGTCACGTAACAGAAAAATCAGAAAAATGACACGATAATGCAAAAAAAGTATTTAAACAATAAGCTAAAATTGATACGCGTATTCTACGCAGTCTTACGCGTAATAGGGTCCCATACGCGTAAGGTACGCACCCATTTATAGTGTGAAACTGAGCGTTGCATAATAGATCACGTAACCATCTTCAAGACGCGTATCATACGCGTATGAGTATAATTACGCGTATCCAGATCTCGTATGAGGCTGTGATATGCGTATAGTACGCAAATGAGCAGAGTACCCCCATTTTTCACTTGCTGTTATGCGTAATGAGGCCCTGTTACGCGTAACGGCAGAGATTTGCACTTTTTTGAAAATTCTGACTTTTTTTATTTTTTTTCTAAGTTAAAATTTTGACTTTTGGGGTTCCTCTGCTGCGCCAGACTCCGAAAACCAGCAAAATATGCATTGAAAAATAACAATACTCAAAATGCTAAAATAAAATAAGAAAATAGAAAAACTCCCTTGGGTTGCCAACCAAGAAGCGCTTCGTTTAACGTCGCATGGCTCGATGGGTTACCTCATATTCAGACAAGACGAACCTTTTCTACAGGGCCTCCGTGACCCTGGTAATACGGTTTCAATATCTGGCCGTTAACCTTGAAGGTATCGCCATTCTTCTCATTCCTTAACTCGATTGCTCCATGAGGAAACACTTTGTTAACAATAAACGGACCAAACCATCTTTAATTCATTTTACCAGGAACAACTTCAACCTGGAATTAAACAACAACACCAACTGTCCCTCCCAGAATTCCTTTTTCTGGATCTTCTGATCATGCCATTTCTTTGTTTGTTCTTTGTAAATTTTGGCATTCTCATAAGCTTGATTCCTAAACTCTTCCAACTCATGAAGTTGAAGAGTTTGGGACTCACCAGCTTTCAGAAGATCACAGTTGAGGAATTTGGAAGACCAAAAAGTTTTGTGCTCGAGTTCGAGCGGTAAATGACAGGCCTTACCATAAACAAGTTGATAGGGAGACATACCTATTGGTGTTTTGAATGCTGTCCTGTATGCCCACAGTGCATCATCCAGCTTCATGGACCAATCCTTCTGAGAAGCACTCACAGTCTTTTCTAAAATCTGCTTAATTTTCTTGTTAGACACTTCTACTTGCCCACTCGTTTGAGGGTGATACGGAGTGGAAATCTTATGCTTCACATTATACTTACTTAACAAAGTCTCCATCAATTTATTCAGAAAATGAGTACCTTCATCACTAATTAAAGCCCTTGGTACCCCAAACCTAGAGAAAATGTTATGCTTAAGGAAATTCACCACCACCTTAGCATCATTAGTGGGCAATTCTACCGCTTCCACCCACTTTGACACATAATCTACCGCAACCAGTATATAATTATTTCCAAAGGATGGTGGGAAAGACCCCATGAAATCAATACCCCATACATCAAACAACTCTACCTCCAACATCGAATTTTGAGGCATTTGGTTCCTTCTGGAAATGTTGCCTGTTCTTTGGCACCTGTCACATTCTCGGACTATATGATGAGCGTCCTTAAATAAGGTAGGCCAATACAAACCAGACTGGAGGACTTTTGCAGTTGCCCTATCTCCATTGAAGTGCCCTCCATACTCAGAATCATGACAAGCTTTCAGTACATCCCTCTGTTCTTCTTCTGGAACACATCTTCTGATCAAGCCATCCACTCCCCTTTTATATAGGAATGGGTCATCCCACAGATACAACCTGCAATCATAAAGAAACTTTTTATTTTGGTGAGAATTTAAATAATCAGGTATCACCCCACCTACCAAGTAGTTTGCAAAGTCAACAAACCATGGGACACCAGTAACAGCAAGGATTCTATCATCAACAAAGGTGTCCTGATTTGGGTGTTCCTCCTCAGTTTCTTTTATTGGGGGCATGCGAGATAAGTGATCTGCAACAGTATTCTCATACCCCTTTTTATCCCGGATCTCGAGATCAAATTTCTGAAGGAGGAGTATCCACCTCAAAAGTCGGGGCTTTGATTCCTGTTTAGAAAACAAATACTTTAAAGCAGCATGATCAGTATAAACAATAATTTAGAACCAAGTAGATATGACCGAAATTTGTCAAAAGCATAAACCACGGCCAACAACTCATTTTTGATAGTTGCATAATTCACTTGGGTCGGGTTAAGGACATGACTAGCATAATAAATCACATGTAATAATTTGTCCTTTCTTTGTCCTAAGACAACCCCAGAGCAATGTCACTTGCATCACACATAATTTCAAAAGGTAAAGACCAATCGGGGGCTATCACAACAGGTGCAATACTTAACTTACTCTTTAGATTCTCAAAAGCGACCATACACTTATCATCAAAATTAAATGGCTTGTCCTTTACAAGCAAATCAGTTAAAGGTTTGGCCACCTTTGAGAAATCTCTAATGAACCTGCGATAGAAACCTGGATGACCTAAGAAACTCCTTATACCCTTTTCATTCACAGGGGTGGGAGATTAGCTATCACCTCCACTTTTACCTTGCCCACTTCAATCCCTTTGTGGGAGATCTTGTGTCCTAGCACGATACCTTCCCGCACCATAAAATGACATTTCTCCCAATTGAGAATAAGGTAAGTTTCCTGACACCTTTTCAACACAAGAGACAGGTTAGATAAGCAAATATCAAAAGAAGAACCAAAAACAGAAAAATCATCCATAAACACCTCCATATGCTTTTCAAGCATGTCGGTGAATATAGATGTCATACATCTCTGAAAAGTAGCAGGGGCGTTGCATAATCCAAATGGCATCCTTTTGTAGGCAAAGATACCATAAGGACATGTGAACGCAGACTTCTCCCAATCTTCCGAGGCTACAACAATCTAATTGTACCCCGAATACCCATCCAAAAAGAAATAGTACTCATGACCTGCCAGTATCTCTAACATCTGGTCAATAAAAGGAAGAGGAAAATGGTCTTTCCCTGTTGCAGTGTTAAGCCTCCTGTAGTCAATACACACTCTCCAGTCTGTTACTATACAAGTGGGAATCAATTCATTCTTCTCATTTAGAACCACTATTATTCCTCCCTTCTTTGGTACCACATGCAGATGACTCACCCAAGAACTATCAGAAATAGGATAAATCAATCCTGCATCCAACAAATTTACAACTTCTTTTCTCACCACTTCTTTCATTGCTGGATTTAACCTCCTTTGAGGTTGCACCACTGGTTTATGATTATCCTCCATCAGTATCTTATGCATGCATACTGTGGGGTTAATTCCTTTCAAGTCCCCGATGGTCCAGCCCATAGCACTCTTGTATTCCTTAAGTACTTGTATCAGCTTTTCTTCATCCTTTTCATTCAACCCAGAATTAATAATAGCAGGACATTTTGTTCCAGAATCCAAAAAGACATATTTCAGATTTTCAGGTAATTGTTTTAATTCCGACTTTGTACCTGTTTTTCCTTCCTTTTCAGTCTCCGTTTCTGGTGAAGCTCTCAGATCCTCCCACCGGTGTGGTTTGGATTTCAACTAAGGTGGTTGTGCATCAAACATAGCAAGAACTTCTGTTTCTTTCTCATCCTCATTCTCCTCTATCTCTTGGGCTGACAAACTTAGAACTCTTTCCAAAGGTGACTCAGGGAGTTGGCTGTGAATAGCTTTCACTATTATCTAATCAATCACTTCAACAGTGTGACTAGTACCAATATCGTCCTTATGCTTCATAGTGTTCCTAACATCAATTTTCAGCTCTTCATCATAAACTTTGAGGGTCATGGTACCTCTCTCAATTTCTATCATACATCTCCCTGTTTCCAAGAAAGGACTTCCCAGAATCAGAGGGATCTCCTCATCTTCTAGCATTTCCAAAATCACAAAATCAACATGAAAAACAAATTTATCAACTTTTACCAGAACATCTTCAACCACCCCATAAGGTCTTTTCACTGAATGATCCGCAAATTGGAGTGTCATCCTGGTATCTTGAACACTTCCTATTCCCAGCTTCCTGTAAATAGACAAAGGCATACGACTCACACTAGCTCCCAAATCAATCAGTGCCCTTTTAAAAGACCTGTCACCAATGGTGCACAGAATAGTAGCAGAGCCTCTATCTGGCTTCTTCATTGGAATCTTCATACCCTGCAAAATAGCACTACAAGTTTCAGTTAGTATAACAGGTTCAATGTCAGTGGTGCGCTTTTTGGAGATGATGTCCTTCATGAATTTGGCATAAATAGGCATCTGCTCAAGTGCCTCAGAGAATGGGATGTTGATCTCTAACTTCCTAAACATCTCTACGAACTTATGAAAATTTTTCTCATCTTGCTTTTTCTTCTTATTTCTCTGTGGGAATGGAAGCTTTATGATGGGTTTTGGCTCAGTGGGTTTTTCCTTAACAACCGGCTTTAGAAGTGCTTCTTCCTCAGGTGGCGTCTTGTTTTCTAAAATTTCAAGATCCACTTCAATCAATTGATCTTCTTCCTCAGATTCCTTTTCAGGTACTTCAGCTAACTTCCCACTTCTTGTTGTTACAGCACTCACATTATTATGATCTCTTGGATTTGTCACGGTTGCACTAGGTAAGGTACCCGGTGCTTGAGAACTTGTTATCTGCTGTGCTATCTGACCCAGTTGAACTTCCAGATTTTTAATAGAAGCATTAGTGTTCCTCTGATTATTTCTGGTCTCTTCTTGGAATTAAACACTCTGAGCAGCCATCTTTTCGATAGCTATCTCTCAATCTGCTTTCTTTGGTACCTGATTCTGATATGGTTGTTGCGGTTATTGCTGAGCATTCCCTTGTTGATCCTTCCAAACGAAGTTGGGATGATTTTTCCAACCTGGATTGTATGTTTGAGCATAGGGATTATTTTTCGTCAGATACTTAATCTCCTCAATTTGTTGTGGAGTTACAACGTAGTGTGAAGTAAAGTGTGGTCCATTACAAATCTCACAATTAACTGCTTGGACAGGTTAAACTTGGACTACTTGTTGAGTACTAACATTCATCGTTTTGAGCCTCCATTCTACTTCAGCTTTAATTTGATCTTCCATTTTTACCACCTGATCTGCCAGCTTTAAATCAATAATCCCTTCTGGTTTACTCACACTACGGTCATACAACTCCAAATGTTCATTAGATACTATAGCTTCTATAATCTTCTTGATACCAGTGGCTGTTGTAATGTTTGATGAGCCACCGGCAGCTGTATCAATCAGTTGTTTGGTCTTCATCCTTAACCTATTAACAAACATTTGCATCTGTTCAGTAGGATCCATGTTGTGAGTTGGGTAAGCGACCAATAACCTTTTGAACCTTTTATAAGCATCCCCAAATGATTCTCCTTTCTTCTGTTTAAAATTCACAATGTCATATCGCTTGCGAATGTACACAGAAGCAGGAAAGTACTCATTCAGGAATGTTGTCTCCATTTCTTCCCAAGTAGTTATACTTCCCGCAAGTAGGGAGTAAAACCACTCTTCAGCATCTTCCTCTAAGGTAAAAGGAAACATCCTTAGCTTCTTAGCCTCTTCTGAGTGCCCCTCGATCTTCAAGGTTGTGCTCATTATAAGAAACCGTTGTAAATGTTTGTTTGCATCTTCATTTGTTTTTCTAGTGAACGGTCTATTTTCAAGCTGCCTGATCATAGTCGGGTGCAACTGAAAGTGTGCTACATTGACCGGTTGATTCACTATGGTCAACCGCCCAGTTGGAGCATTTGCTCAGCCATAATCTCCCAGAAGTCTCTCCGCTAGTTGATTTCCAGCCATGATCATAGTCTCTTGTTGTGTCTCTGTGTCTGTATCGGCTTCTGAGTCAGTTTTCGTAGAATGGACAAAAATTTCTTCTTCTTCGTTCGGTTCTGAAATTATCGGTTCTGATCCTGACGCTGCCAGTCTTTCTCGTTTAGCTTTCCGAAGTCTAGCGTACAACGATCTTTCTGGTTCTGCGTCAAAAAAAAATTCAGCTGACGACTTTCCTCGCATACACAGATTAGACAATTATTAGTAAGGATAAGAATAAAATAAAAATAAAATAAATAGAAAATAAAATTTTAGTCGCAGAGCAACAAAATTCTAATTGAAATAAATCTTTAAACTCTATTATCTTTGGCAGTCCCCGGCAACGGCGCCAAAAACTTAAGAGGAAAAATAGCAAGTGTACTGTTTTTCCTATTGTAGTAATAAAGGGAAAATCCCAAGTATCGAATCTCAAGGACTGCTTGACGATATAGAGTTCAGAGACAATTTCAATTAAATAAAAGGCTTTGGGGTTTTTGGATTTGATATTAGTATATCTAAACTTGCAGTTAAATAAAGCGAGTAAAATGGTTAAACGATTTAACAAATAGGAGTAGATTGCTAGGGTTCGGTGAATGAATCTTCATGCAACAATTACGACTTATAAGAGCAATAACAGAATCCACAACAGTTGATTATCGGTTCTTTAGGGCATCTAATCATAAGTCCTTAGTGAAAAGATCTTTGATCATGTAACCTAATTACTATATCCATAGATAATTACATTCATGATCAAGCATGTCAATATCAAGAATTTTCGGTTAAGATAAAGTATCCCTAGTCCTAGGTGATATTTATTATTGAATGTTCTTAGTCAGATCAACACATAACAGTTGTCCAGCTCAAATTATATGTAAAAGTTCAAAATCTGTTTTTTCGACGGTTTAAGCATTAAGCACAGTACTAAGAACAAATCAACAATTATTGAATAAAAATAGTCATTGCATTCATAAAATCGAAATCATTACAATCAGATTCAGGGTCACCCCCTAGCAATGGGGGGTTTAGCTACTCATAACGAAAAATAAAATCAAAGAGGAAAATGTTGTCATTACAGAATATCTCGAGGAATCAATCTTCAATCGTCAAAAAACTCTTGAACATATGAAACCCTTGCGAAAATCTGAGTCGTCAGCCTTCAAATCTTGTATTTTTCTCTCAAAAATCGTCCAACCTTGCAAAATCGCGTTCTGGGACTAAATAGTCGAACTCTGGGATTTTAGCAATTTTGGGCCTCATTACGCGTAATGACTTGCTTGTTACGCGTAATGGCCTGTTGTGCACCATATCTTCTACGCGTATGGCACCAGGGGCCAGCCAGCACGCAACCCAATATGCGTAATGACAAGACCCTTACGCGTATGGGCAGAGGCTTCACTTTTCTTCTGTTTTTCCACCCCTCTGCTCATTTTCGTACCGTACGCATATCACATAAGTCCTTACGCGTATCACCTATGGCATTACGCGTATGAGCAGTAAGTCTTCCAAATCTTGCATTTTCTTCCGCTTTCTTGCTCCTGCTCGGTTTACATCCAATGCTCGATCCTCTGAGCTTTCAGATCTGTATTTGACCTGCTGACATACCAAAAGGGTCAAAAATCCTCGAGAAACTCATAATTCATGACACACTTGACATAATCAAAACACACCTAATTACTACTAAAACAAACTCAAATCCACACAGTTTACCTAACTTATTTACAATTAAATAGAAAAATACATAGCATAAATGGTGACTGATCAGTACAGTCATTACTGTTGTGGCTCTTGGCGCTTATGTGACATGAAGTTTGTAACCTTCAGGTATAGGAATTTCTATCGTGACTCTTGCATCTTTATTGACCTGAAGTTTGTAACCTTCAGGCTTAGAGACTCCAGCTGTAGCTCTTGGGTCCTCAGTGATCGGAGGTATATAACCTTCAGGAACGAAATTGAGAGACATGCGCCAGGGAAAACCTTTAGGCATGATGTACTGAGGAAGACTAACAGGTACTTCAAAGGTCGGTGCAGAGACAATTTCTAAGATCACAGTCCTTTGAGCGGTTGATCCTCAGCTGCTGCCATTGTTTCTATCATGACGTTGAGCCTTTCCAGACTTTCTTTTAGAGTAGTGACCTCCTCTCTCAGTTCTCTGTTTTCTTCCTCCAGATCGTCCATTTTCTTCTGACGATTGGCCCGAGTGTTGTATGAATGAGACAGTTTGACTTTTGTGCAAAAAATATGTGTAAGTGTTTTTGTTTTGAAATATGTGAAATGCTAGAGTGATGCATGATGTGCAAAGGATGCAAATTCTCTTTTTTCTTCCTTTTTTAAAAGAACTTTCAACAGTTATGTTGCAAACATCATTCAGTGGATAACTTAAACACCAACACTTTTTATTTGATAAACTGAAAAGGTTACAAAGGTACAATATTTACAATGCAGAAAAGGGTAAACTAAGCCTATAGCTATTAAGGAACCCTTTTTGGTGAGGTTCAAAACCCTTGTTGCTAATTTTTCTTCTGCTTCTTGAACCGGCCTTCCTCAACTATCGTCGGGTTAAAGATCTTCTGCCAAGTGAAAGGGGAGAGTAAATATTTCCGTTCTTCTTGACTTTCCACAACATGCTGCTTAAGTATCTCAATAAGAGCATCTTTTTCTTTTAGTAGTTCTTGGATCTTTGTGTTCTCCAAGCTGACAATTTGATACTTGTTCCTCCAAGAGTTCTTTTCACATTGAGTTTTATTAAAAGCGACCTGAAGTTTCTCTGTGTCGTTCATGAAGTAGAGGATAAATTCCTTCAGGGGAAATAACTCCTGATGAGGGTAAGGCATTTTCAACTTGATGGCTCTAGTTTGTACCCATTGGAGATAAGGCTCCGTAGAGATGCAGTTTGGTTTTCCCAGAGATTCCTTTCCTTTCCTGTGAATATGACGCCAGGCATGCACAATTTCCTTTTTAAGTGCTCTGTCATTTTCTCCTTCCTTGAAGAAAAGACCTTCCATATGAATGTTGTATGGTATGTCCTTCAGGGTAGCCAAGTTGACGATGAGCTAAAACTGGGTGGTAGTTAATCCCTCCCTTAGTACCAATGAGAGGTACATTAGGGAAACTTCTGCAACTGTCAATGATCTTTGTTCCGTCATAGACCCGATTGTACCAATCTATGTCAGAGTGAGTGAGGGACATAATCTTTTGTAACCATCGCATACCACTTTTGAGATCCCAAAAAGCCACAAATTTGGGCAAGTGAGAAATAAACCATTTGTAAAGTAATGGTACACAACATGTAATCATTCCTATGTTGTACAAGCTTCTTAGATTCACTGAGTGGTAAGCATATGTAAGCAAAGTTGGGATTGGATTCCCAATTAATAATATCCTGATAGCATTGACGTCGACAAAGTTGTTAATTTTGGCAAAGGGAATAATCCATAGATGAGTAGAACAAAGATATCCTCACAAGCAACCATGTTTCCCATACTGGCAAAGTATTGAGCTCTTTCAATTAAAAACTTAGCTGGTAGACCTTGAATTCCTCCCTTGGTGGTCATGTGAGCTTTGATATCTGATACTTCCAAGGAGGTAGCTCTTGCAATGGTCTAATCTTTGGGAATCTCTTCCAAACCAGAGAATGGGCCTTGATCAGAAATAGGTAAATCAATCAACTGAGAGTACTCTTCCAATTTTGGTGTGAGCGGATAATCTAGAAATGTGAAGCAGTGGTACATCGGATCATAGAACTGAACCAATGTAGATAGGACTCCTTCCACTATATTGACTTTTAAAAGAGACAAAAGCCCTCCATACTTAGCTTTGAAAGCTTCAGGATTAGCAATCAACATTCCCAATCTTCTTCGGTCTTCCAGTTTTGGGCTTCTGAAAGTGTACTTCTGAGTTTTTCTTCTACCAAAATCCATAGCACAATTTCTGATATTTGCAACAACCTGTTTTTTAGTTTTTTTGAAAATTTTGAAAATTTTTAATGAATTCCTGAATGTATGTATGCACATACACAAATATTTAAAAACATGGGTTTAAGGGTTTATTGTCACAAGCATGAAGCCATGGATCTACCCATCCCAAAGGTATGTACTAGGGGTTCATTTTGTACCTGTAGAACGGGTTCTAACAAGGTTCCCAAAATCACTGGCCCCTCTTTAGGATATTACTAGCAAACTGTTTGACTCATGAGAGCTGTAGTATCCCCAAGATGAATCTCATTTGAGTGTCGTATCGCGTATCAACTATTTCTGATAGTCACCGCACTACATCCTAAAATGATCAAGTGGGTAAAATGTTACTAAAGTACTTAGCTTCTTAGGTTCCCAAAGGAAAAGTAATGTATTCACGACATGCTCGTTCAACATCAGTAATTCCAAGAGGGTACCTCCACTGAACTGGAAGATTTTCAAGTTAGCTTGTTCGGGATTCACTCCCTGTAAGCCTCCTTGATTATACCACCTCCTATCTTAAAGTATGTTCTCAAGTCCAAGTTTAGGACTTTTCCTCACCACACGTGTATTAAACACATTCCCAAAACAAATGAATTTAAACAGATGTTGTAAGTAAACAGATAATATCAATAGTAATGAGAATGAAATGAAAATTAACAGTAATAGTAAAAAAGGCACAAAATAGGCTTGACCTTCTTTAGGGGATGAGAGTGTCCCCAGTGAAGTCGTCATTTAACTGTGGACCGATTTCTGTGACCCCGCCAATCCTGAGATGGTGAGACCCTCGTGAACCGTGCTTGTGCCACTTTCGAATTTCTAATCTTTATCCTATGATGCTTAAAAGGAAGGGGAAGGAATCTAAATTAACCGTGCGTGCAAATTTTTTCCCTACAAATGCAAAGAGATCTGGAATCGGGGTCGGTTATACTAAGGGAAGCCATTATCACCCTAAGTATCTATAGTACTCTATAGGAACCTTTTGTACTTTTTTACTATTAGTTATCTTATCTACTTAAAATGTTCACTATTTATTGGGAAAGTTTTAACTTATGGATGAGACTGAAAATGGGAGATATTTTTGGGAGTTTTTATTTTATGAAAGTTACGAGGACCTAAGGGGTTTTATTTAAACGTGTGCTCGCTAAGATCTCGCAATCTTATGCCTACATATTCCAAAAAAAAAAGAAACTTTGGGAAATCAGAGCATTCGTAGTTCCACCTAACTATGGGTGGAACTTGTATTTTGTTCAAAACCCAAGATGATGAAGCTAAAAGGGTGTTTGTGTATCTTGTTCAAAGCCCAAGATGATGAAGCTAAAAATTTTGTTGGTTTGAAAGAAAAGACAAATTGTCATTCTTAAGGGAGATATCTCACCTGTTCATCACAAACATTTGAGAATAATATCATAAGGGAAGAAGCTTTGAAATCGGATGTTAAATAATCCTAAGCAATGCCACATCTTCCTTTATGAGTCTTTGCATGCTAAGAGAAGGACCTTAACTTGGATATAGTATCAACAAGTGTGCCACTTACATCACTTAGATGAAAGAAAAGTTTTAGACCATGATAAGAGATGGACTCCGGCTTGGGTTTTGAATCAACAAGTGTGCCACTTACATCACTTATATGGAGAAAAAGTTTTTAATGTTTGATTTTAAATTGTGGTGTATAGAAGAGATATCTTCCTACAGGGATGACTCAATGTCTCATCTCTGGGGAGAAGTTGATTTATTTGAATATCTTGTTCAAAGCCCAAGATGTGAAGCTAAAAGTTTATTTGTATCTTGTTCAAAGCCCAAGATGTGAAGCGAAAAAGTTTGTTTGTATCTTGTTCAAAGCCAAAGATGTGAAGCTAAAAGGTTTATTATAGCCTGAAAGGAGGCTGACTTAACTGGGGGGAGTTTTGAATTGATGGTATCTTGTATGAAACCTAAGAGGAGGCTATGATGCTTGGATAAAGCCCAAGAGGAGGCTATGATGATTGGATAAAGCCCAAGAGGAGGTTATGATGCTTGGATAAAGCCCAAGAGGAGGCTATGATGAAGTTGACTTCATCCAAGGGGAACTAGTGTTTGAACTAAGTTGTAGTTAAGGGAACCTTGATGTTTGAACTAAATCTAAACTAAGGATGAGGTGTTATAAATGTCAAGAGAAACTTAATATGAATAAGTATATGACAAATATTTTACAGGTATAGACATGAATTGAAAGTGGAGGGTTTTACACTTTTATAGAGGCCCATGTCTAAGCATGGTTGAAGTTGAAAAGGTGATGGGTCTTACACTTTTACAGAGGCCTAAAGAGTTTGAAATTTGAATGCCACTAGGGTTGTGTTTGATGAAAGTTGAAGATGGAGATTTGAAAGATTGAAAGATTTGAGAAATTGAAGAAAATTTTGAAGAGGATGGGATGGACTTACACTCTAATAGAGGCCCATGAGTTTTTAAAAATGTAATGGGTCTTACACTCTTATATGGAGGCCCATGTCTAAGCTTGAAAAAGGTGTTGGGACTTACACTATAATAGAGGCACAAGAGTTTAAGCTTGAAAAAGGTGTTGGGACTTACACTATAATAGAGGCCCATGAGTTTAAAACATTGTTGAATTGAAAATGTGATGGGTCTTACACTCTAACAGAGGCCCAAAGAGTTTGAAAATGTAATACTTGAAATGTGACGGGTCTAACACTCTAATAGAGGCCCAAAGAGTTTGAATTTTTAAATGCTTGAAATGTAATCAGTCTTACACTCTAATAGAGGCCTAAAGAGTTTGAAAATGTAATACTTGAAATGTGATGGTTCTTACACTCTAACAGAGGCCCAAAGAGTTTGAAAATTTAATACTTGAAATGTGATGGGTCTTACACTCTAACAGAGGCCCAAAGAGTTTTTAAAAGGTGATGTAATCAAACAAAGAGATACATTCATCATGGTAAGAGTTTATAAAGGAAATACTTGAACATGTAATCATGGATACAAGTTGAATATGTTAAGACAAGTTGGTAACAACCAAACATGGATATTAGGGTTCAAACATGGTCATAAGCAAATAAGACATCACCAAAAGTTTAGGCATACAAGTATGTATTCATAGTCATTTTCATGACAAAATTCAAGTGTATAAGAACACATAAACATGGTAAAATCAGCATAAAGACATATGTACATATCAAAGTGGTATAAACATGGAAAGAACGTCATATGTTAGGGCAAAAATAGTTAAGCAAAAGCTTATGGTATAGACAAAGTTCAAAATACACTTTGGAAAATATATCAAAATCAATTAGGAACAAGGATGTAAAATATCACCACATCACACAAGGCTCATATAAGTTAAACATAGTGCAAACAAGTCTTTGCAAGCAAAGGGAAAGCAAGGAAACATTCAAAAGAATAAAAGAAGTCCTTAAGAAACCCTAAAAATACCACACACTTTAAACATCCATAAATGCATAAAAAATAATTATCTTTGGCAATTTATTTTCACAAATAAAAAATAGACATTATCATGAACAATTTGAAAAAGAATGGGTTTAAAATGATAAACAATGAGAAAGTTATGATAGTTTGAAAATGCAAGGAAAAGTAAGAAAATAAGTTATTAAAAATGATGGGGAATGGTCCCCCATGGGTGTTGAACTCGTGTCCTCTCGCTTGAAGCACAAAACCTAGACCAACCAGCCAATGCGTGCAGGTTGAAAACAAATGGAACCAAGGTAATATGTATGTAACTTACCTTAAAAATCAGAAAAAATAAAAGAATTGGGGCGAAGGGGATTCGAACCCCAGTTCTGGTGGTGGCAAGGTACATAGGGTGCGTAGGTTTAACCACTGGGGTGGTGATACATCTGTGTATCAAACCCCACCCATTAATACATAAGGCCAAATGTGATCTGAGGCCAGACCACACAAAGGGCGCCGTGGTTGGTTTCTTGACCAAGAAAATCAGGTTTTGTGTCATTTGCAAAACCTATTGTAACTTTCTCATTTCTCCATGAAAATGGATGAAATAAAGATCAAACTTCCTTAAAATTTCATGAAGAATCCAGTAGCGGTGTTGGTTTTGTCAAAAAATGTGTCTATTTCAAAACACGATAAGGGAACCTAAAATGCTACATTTTTGCAAGCTCTATGTCATAGTCTCATACAGTCATCAAGATCACTTAAAAATGGTTCAAACACAACACACATTACATATTAAACATGTTCAAACTCAATGCACCTAAAAGCAATACATATTTCAACAAGTTCAAGTTCTTTGGAAACTTACCTCTTGAAGCTCACTTGTCAACTTCCGAAATGCTTGTTATAGAAATGAACCAATGCTTTGGACACCTCAAATAGACCTATAGGAAGCTTCTAAGATGCTTGGAATCAAAGGAAAACCACTAGAACAGAAAATGACTCCTTCTTGCAAAATGGTCAAAAGTGACCAAAGTGGAACTTCAACCAAATGTAATTACAGTTGAGAAACTATTATTGGAACAACTTAGGGATGTTATTTATAGTGTGTTTGAAGTGTTGGATGGTTTTGAAATGGACAGAATCAAGACATGGTTTGTGAAATGCAGAAAGTCAAAGATTTAAGGTTTTGACAGTTGACTTTTTTATTCTGATGTTTGGAGAGGAAGATAAAGGTTTGAACACCTTCAAGGGATGATTTGTGATGTGTTTGGATGGTTGTTTGAGTGGTTTAAGCTCTGGTTTTGAAAATTTGAATCTTACTCTTTGGAATTTTGAAACTTTGAAGTGAAAGAAGAAGAATGAGAAAACAAGTGTTGAGATTGTTTTGGTGTGTTTTGAATGATCAAATGTGGTCTCTATTTATAGGGGAACAAGTTTGTTTTGGAGGAATAGTGCTGGTTTGAAGGCTGAACTCAATGTTCAATGGTTTTGGAAATGGATCATTACTTCCAACTCAAGGTACCTTATGTCTTCCACTAGCCTAGCTCTTCTTTTGACCAATTCCACATTCCGCAGAGGTGTTTATTGTGGTTTAAGAGTGCATCTTGACTGGTGAGAGTGGTTTCTTTGGCAGTGCACTATGCCACATAAATGCCTCTTGAATTCAAGGCTTAAAGTGATGATGTCTCATCATTTCAAAGGGATTCCTCTTGACTTAGTGACTCTATCTTGCAGGTTTTGGATGATTCATTCAGATTCTCGTTGAATGAGCATGGTATGATCATCACACTTGGACTCAAGAAATCGTGCACCACATGTAATGCCAAATCTGCCTTACCAAAACAGTTGTATCAAGGCATTTTGTGTACTCCATATCTCCTTGCTCAAATGGAATTAGATTGTGTTCTTGGACATTTTGGAAAATTGGTATATCATTTTGAGTGTCTTGAATCATGTCCCAAGGTTTGGGATTATGTCTTAGTCAAAAGTCAAAGGTACAATTAACTTTTCATCAGAAACCCTAGTTTGTGGCCCAGATGAATTTGCATTCTTGTACTATGTATGAATCAAGTTCTTTGGATTAATCCAATCATATAAATGGACTAACATGAGGCATTTGATGTCCTTGAAACATATCTTGAGGTCTTGGATAATGCCTAAATAAATAATTCACTTTGGAGGTCCTGATCAACCAAAACCCCAATCGGTGCACCAGATGAACTTGGGGCTTGATTAACTTGAAATGATGTAGACTTGTGCTTGATTATTTAATGAATGGGAGGTTGAGTAAGTTTATGGTCATTCCCATTTCTGGATTGATCCTTTGCCTGAGTCTCTTTTGAGGCTCAAAAAACCTTAATTGGTAGTCAAATGAAACAAACAACAATCTTTGTATCTCCAAATGGGTTAGTTGATGCATAAAAATATACACACATATGGTGCTAATGAAATGCAAATGATGTGGGATCTTAGGGTAAAAAATTAGGGTATGACACAAAGCATTAATAATGATAAGCTAACGTGCATTTCTAAGCATTTTCATGTTAACACATAAGCAAAAATGTGCAAAAAGTGCTTCAAACATGTGGCAAAATTGCAAAATAATAAAGTAAAATCATGCAATTAATCAAGAAAGAATTATTGCAACTAGGTACTGACCTAAGACAATAGCATATGCTTCAACATAGGCAAGTATAGGAAAGTACACAAAAAAAAAGCATGCAACACAGTCCCAAAACAACAAGAATTTGGCAAAAATTGTCAAGTGTAACTGGTTACCAGAATTGGTGTAACCGGTTACACCATGCTCAAAGTGACTTCCTAGGGCGCAGGTAAGGGATGTAACCAGTTACACCTGCAAAAACAACAAAATTAGAATTTTGAAAAGCATTTTTCAGAATCACTTATTGCATGTAATCACAGTGTAACATAGCATTGAACCAAATGCAAAATTCATGTTAATTCAGAGCAATTAAGAACAAATCGAATCAAGCATGCAAAGCAATTCTTAATGTAGCGAAACAACAATTAAGCACTACATTGCGAAAAACACGGAATAGATCGAAAGCGGTAAATTAAGTGAGATTCACCAACCTACAAGGCTGAGATTTGCCTTGGTAATTATTGTGATAAAAATATGATGAAGATAAGCTTAGAAAACCATAAAATCCAGAGATCTTTAGCAATCCGTAGCGAGAAAACCAAGAATAATGCGATAATTGCTTCGGATCCGAATACGCACCTATAATACCCCAAATTTTGACCACTTAGATTTCCCATCATTGTGAAAATCATCATCACAATATGGATGAACCATCATGCTTCATCAGTCTCCCCAAAGATGGGTGAGCATCCAATACAATCAAAATTAGGGTTTCAAGCCCTCTCTGACTGCTTAGACAAAGGATCAATCAAGAAATGACATGATCTTCAACTTGTCTAATCTCTCAAACATCCTCAAAGGATCAAAAGGACTCCCACTTCAAGGATTAAGCACAAGGCTGCTCCCTTTTAGGTGGATCAAGTCTCAAGATCGACAGTGTCACCAAATTAGGGTTTTGGTCGACCAGGGTCTCCAGATGGAAATTTTCATCTGGGAACAAGACAATGATCCAAAACATTACCTAATATGCTTCATGGAACCTCATGAACCCATGCATCAAGTCAATTTTGCCTCAGGGGATGCATTCATAAAAAATCAGGAATTAGGGTTTCTTGACCTAATTCACCCCTAAGTTGACTTTTGGGACAAACCATGAGCCAAGACCTCAAGAAATGATTTGAGGGTCTCTAATAAACCATATTGATCCATTTGGAACAATGGATTGATCCAAGAAGCTTGAGCAACAAGTCTCAATTTCATCTGCACCACAATTAGGGTTTTAAGGGAAAAGTCAACTGTAACTTTGACTTTTGACCAGGACATGCTCCCAAACCCTAATACATGATTAAATATACCCTATGACACCCATGGAACATGTCCATCAAGTTTGATTTAGGTCAAGGACATGATTTCCTGGAGAATTGCACAGTTTGGAATTCATCTGATAAAAAGTCAACTGTGCACAAAAGTCAACTTTGACTTTTTGAGATTTTTCACCAAAATGGATTTTTAACCCTAAAATGATGTTAATGTATGATTTGAATCATCATTCATCAAGAAAAATCAAGAAAAGTGAGATAACTTGAAAAAGGGGTAACCATAAAACTTAGAAATTTTTCTAAGTTAAAAATAAAGTGGCAAAGGTACCAACTCTGGAGGACCATAACTCCTAAACCACAAGGCCATTTTTTCTCATCCAAAGATAGATTTGTAGCCCTCATTATCACCTACAAAAACTTCAACTACAAGTCATTCCAATTCATTAAGGATTTTGAGTTATGGAGTGATCAAAGTGGCTGAAAAGTGAAAATGTCACTTTTTCCAACACTTAGTGAAATTTTCACTAAGTCAGAATTTGCCTTCACTTTTTGCCAAATGTAGGGGGATTTTTCACTTGGAATCAAAAGAGATCAAAACCAAACTTGTTCAAATAGTTGTTGTATCATGTAAGAGCTTTCCAAAATGGCCAAGAACATTGCCAAATTCAACCTACACCATGAGATACAACATTGCCAAGTTGCCTTGCTGAAATCTGTCAAGGCAAGGCAGAATTTGCACTTTGGCTCGATTTGCCAAAATCAGCCAATTTCAATAGTTCCTATCCACTTGGACACCTCAGAGGATTGAATCCAAAGGGGACAATCACTGAGCCAAGCCTCCAAGGTCCAAGGAACAAGGAATAGCATGTTGAACCTAGAGTTGCCAAAGTAGGGACAAGACTTCAAATTTGGAATGAGGCATTCAATGGAACCATCAAGGTGGCATGGACTGAGTCATTCTCATCTGAAATCAGTCAAGACTTATCCAAGACCAAGGGGACCAAAGCTCTGTGCCCTAACCTCTAGTCAATGGCTAGAGGAGACTTGGATTTTCATTTGCCAACATTGGCCAAACCTACTTACCAGCTGCCATGCACTATTCCTTGAAAAACAAACTTGCTCTACTATAAATAGAGCTCAATTGTGGTCAGTTTGAGTACACCAAAGCCATCTAACAGATGCTTTCCTCAAAATCTCTTTCTCTTGGCAAAAATGCCTTTCTTAGCAAGGTAGCTATCGGGTTTTGAGTTTGAGAGCAATTCTGCACAAACCAATCACTCACACACCTCACATACATCACATATGAGCTGATCAAACACTCACATAACTTCTGAAACATCAATTTCATGAAATCACCAGCTGGTTGCTCAAATTTTCAAACAAGGTGCAGCTGAGGTACCACAAAATGATCCAGCCAATTTCAATCAAGTCCAACCATCCAAACACAATCCATAGGGTGTAGGGAAGCTGTTCAGATCATCACCACTCATCTGTAACACCTCCAAATCAAAAACCACTTTGAACTTGCTGTCACGGCTTGGAGGTAAGCACATACTTGGTCATCTCTCAATCTCTGCATATTTCCTCGCACAATAATTTGGCCATATGTTCATAATCATGCATAGAATGTTTTCCCTCAATTAATTGCATTGTTTGAATCGTGTATCAAAAATCCTAGCCTTCATGCAGAAATTAGGGTTCTTGAGGTTTCTTCGTGATTTCTTGTTGTATGTTTAATTTAAATGAAATTAAAGTACATAGACATGATCGTGAGGTTGAGACGAGCATAATGATATGTGGATTGCATGATATAATTACGTATTCATGGAGATTGGATAGAAAACGCAAATCTGAGAAACCAAGAACACGCGCGTGTTCTTCAGTTTGTTCTTGGTGCCTTTTTTTTCCAAATTCAAATATTTGAATTTTGTGATTTTGCTTAATTGATTCAAAAATTAATTTCTCTCTGAGTTTTAATGATTTTGAGTTGATTCTTTTTTTAATAATTCACAAAAATGTTAAAATATTTTATTTTATCAAAAAATCCCAAAAATATTATTTATTTCATATAATTGATATTTTTGTAAAGAATTAATATTTTGATTGTTTTTGGCATTTTAAATATTTTTTCTACATTGATTTTGCAACTTTTAATGCTTTCTAATTATTTTGTAGGTCAATACTTAATTTTTGAAGCATTAATCCAAGATCACAATTTGTTTTCCATGTGTTAAACAATTTTTGATCATTTTAATTGAATTTTTATTCAATTAAATACATTTTGAAAACAAATTAGGGTTTTGGATTAATTCAACCCTCATAAATCATTTTCAAAACACTTTGGGCCTCTATTAGAGTGTAAGACCCAATCCTTTTTTTGACCAAACCATTTTTGGGCCTCACTTATTGTATAAGTCCCGATATCGTCAAAAAACAAACGGCGCGATCGTCGCCTTTTCAAAAATCATCTGGGCCTACCCTCGAGTAGTAAGACCCATTTCTTTTTCTTTAAAACACTTTGGGCCTCTAATAGAGTGTAAGACTCAATCCCCCTTTTAACCAAAAACATTTTGGGCCTCACTTATTGTATAAGTCCCTCTGCGTTAAAAGAAAACCTCGGCGCGATCGCCATTTTTAAACGAAAAATCATTTGGGCCTACCCTCGAGTAGTAAGACCCATTTCTCTTTTCTTTAAACCTTTTTGGGCCTCTTGAGAGAGTGTAAGACCCATTCCTTTGTACAGAAAACCATTTTGGGCCTCAGTCACTTGTATAAGTCCCTCTGTACAAATTCAAACAGTGCGCTCACTGATAAAAACCTGGGCCTCTCCTTGAGCTGTAAGCTCCAGATCTTTCTTTTTCAAAGCACTTTCTCCTTTGATTTTGAATATACTGTTGTTTTTAATCTTTCTTTGTTGAACAACTAACCAAACAGCATGGAAGCACTACAACCGAGTAAGTGGTTATCGCTTTCATTTACTGCTTTCATATTATAAACTGTATTGTGGGGCTGCTCACTATAAGTCTCCTTTCATAAACTCATATCTACTGTGTAATAATAGTATAGATATTTCGAGTTTCCCCGGCTACTACGTCTAGAACTAGGTGACGCCGTTTCATTTATTCGTAGAAATAGACGCCTAGATCCCCAATAGGAGCACCAGATACAGTCTTCTCTTCGGCTGTCCTCCTTAGGAATCGTCAAGAAGCTCTACTCCCCAAGATGAATGTATTCTCCGTGAATGGCATCTTTGAGTTTCTTCCAAATTCTCAAGCTTTCCTGACTTGATCTATTCCTTGTGGATAGCTTGCCTTGAATGTCTCGGGGTTTGGGTACCCACTACGGTCATAATCTTGGACCTTAACTAAGGAACCCTCTTTAAAAGTTAAAAGTCGCTGGATAGTAAACCTCGCACGTTTACCAGTGGTTTTCATCTTTAAAAGAGTTATCTCTCCTAATGGAAAGGAGATGATAGACCCACGGGCTTCTTAAAAGCATCGGCCTCCTCTTGGGCATTATTCAAGGACCCTACGGCTTCTTAGAAGTATTCACAGCCTCCTCTTAGGCTTCGTATAATGATCTCTTCCTCCGGGAATGATAGCCTCCTCTTGGGCTTCATACAAGGACCCGTCGGCTTCTTAAAAGTTTCCAGCCTCCTCTTGGGCTTCGTACAAATTGTCCCGGCGACCTCCTAGAGGTATAGGAACAGAACCTAGTCATCCTCATAGAACAGTCCTTTCATAGAGTCTACTACTGTTTCTCGAAGCATAGTACAAAAGATAAAACTCTAGACACGGACAGTCTAACTTCCTTGAGTCTCAAAGACATTCTCAAGCACCCTTTGTTAAATAGGAAACCCGCAGACTCAGATAGTCTCGATACCCTTTGGATTTCCCGTTTCCTCAAAGAGAAGGAAATATCCCTGATCCTCAAATTAAATCCCTGAGTACAGTGTTGCTCATATAAGAACTGATTTTCTCTTTTAAATCAGTATATTGGATCTGTCACTCAACTGAAACAGTTACCATAGCCTCCATCTCGGGCTTCGTACGAGATACCAAAATTCTCCCCAGTGGAGTCAAAACAACCTTTTCGCCTCTCTCTCGGGCTTTGTACGAGATACAAAAACACTCTATTACTGAGTATAAAAGATTCTCCAACTGAGTCAACTCTTTGCTAGCCTCCTCTTAGGCTTTGTATAACGATATGCCCCACTGGGTCAAAAACTTTTAGCCTCTCTCTCGGGCTTTGTACGAGACACAAAATAGCCTCCTCTTAGGCTTTGTATAATGATTTTCCTAGCGGAAATTAGCCTCCTCTTAGGCTTTGTATAAGAAAATCACCGGTTGATCCAATCAACCTTTTAGCATCAAAGTTGTGCCTCGTTCACAGTACACAAACATCAACAACTCCTTTCCCTTCATCTAATCGCTGTAAGCGGCAAGCCTCTGGATCATCTATATCCATGCCACTGTCCCTCTTTTAGCATGAGAAATTCCTAAGGAAAGATGGCATTGCTCTACACTGAGTTAAAGTCTTCTCCTTCAGGTTAAAGCCCTTTCTTCGGAAATTATGGCATTGCTCGGATCCGCGTATCCCAGTTAAAGTAATTCTCCTTCTCCCCTCTTTAGAGATAACAAATTCTCTCTAAAGCCAAGGTCTTTCAGCTTCACGTCTTGGGCTTTGAACAAGACACAAATAGACCTTTTAGCTTCACATCTTGGGCTTTGAACAAGATACAAACCACCTTTCGCTTCACGTCTTGGGCTTTGAACAAGACACCAAAAACCAATTTCCTCCCATAGAATAGGAGGAACTACGAACGCTCTGATTTCCCTGTTTCGGTAAACGGGAATACGTAGGCATAAGATCGAAAGAAAAGATCTTAGCGAGCGCAATCAACAAAAAACCCAAATCCCATATCTTCGTCAATCAAAAGCAGTAATTCAAAAGCACCAGTCCTAACATCCTAATCCTTATTCCCCGCCAGAAACCTTCTGCCCAGGTAAAAAGAAAGAAAACAGTATTGGCGAAAATACAAATAACCAGTACAAAGGCCCCCCCACATTGATAGCATTCGTAACCTAACAGACCGCTGTTTAAACTCAGTATGCAAAGCAGGGTTAATTGGAGACATCTATTTCCCTTCCTTATTCAGCTCACAATAGGATAAAAAATGAATCGACTTGTAGTTTAAGCTCAAACCGCAGAGAGCGACCAGCGCTTAAGAACCGCGTCCAAAATTGCTCGCTACAGCACCAAGACTCCTTCAATAATCAGCTTCTAAGGCTGTAAATGAAGTAAAAGTTGTTGTAACTGCAGAATTCAGTGATGAAATGGAGATGAATGGAGTTTTAGCTCAAAGAATAGCAAGCTTCAATGCAAATCTTGCTAAGCTTTAATGGTGAAAGAGCTTTTGTGAGGTATATGGAAGAAGAAGGTGATGATTGAGAGAGAATGCTGCAGAAAATTCAGAGAATGGAGAGTGAAAATTCATAGCAAAATGAGAGAATGAAGGTTATGGCCAAGGTCCTTTTCATCAATTGGAGGGGTTTTCTTATATAGAGCATAGGCTTGGAATGAGTGGAGGTTTGGAACTTGGTATGAAGGTAGTTATATGAGGTTTGGCATTTGGTTTGGAGTTAGTTAGGTCCAACTCAATGAGTTGGGGTCTAACTCAGCTAGTTATTAGTTGACTTGGTTTGATAATCCCAATGCAACTCAATGATCAATTGGTCCAAAATGAGTGAAAATGAGGGTGCATGATGAACCTTATTGATGATGAAGTAATGAAGCAAATGTAGCTGATATTTTCTGGTGTAATCACATGTCTAGAACCTTCTACAAGATGCTAGAATGATGTATGCCAAAGGAATGGGGCAGAAGTTGTTGCAGTGTTGAAAAGCTACTGATATAGGCAAAATTCAACAAGTGTAACCGATTACACCACCAGTGCCAAAATGTACCTTCCTTGGGATGGTGAAAAGGGTGTAACCGATTAACCTGATTTGGGTAACCGGTTATCACTGTCAAAATTCCACTTTTTTGGTTTAGAATGAGGTGCTTTGGCCATGGTTCTGTGCTTCGACCCTGTGCTTCGATAAATAGACATAGAAATCCTTCTGCTTTGTTTGTATTGATACTTTGACGACTTTTCTGAGATACAATTAGTCACAGCCTTGAGATTCTCTGGGGATTTGGATATACCTACAATAAGTCCACAAATAAAAATGGCGATGCGTATGCTGGGAATGCAAGTTCACATGCTTATGCAAAAAGCAAAAAGAAGAGGTCAAATTTTAGGTTAAGACAATGATCACTCTTTTGGCTTGAAAATGGTATCTTGGTAGGTCTGTAAGGGAATTTATGCTTTCTCAAAATGGCTTGAGAAACCTATCACGCTTATGAGCAAATAGCGACTTGAGTGCCTTCGGCCTCGTCTTTGTGTGTTCTTGTTGCTTTGGTGGTGATTGATTGATAATTTTTATGGTTGTTGGCTGGAGAGATCTACCCTGTCTCTTTTTCAGTTGTTCCTATTTATGGCGTACATACATTTTTTCTACATTTTATTATGGTGATTTAGTGGTTGTGCTTTGTTTTTGGTTGGTGTTTTGATATTTAGTTGACTTTTTGGATGCATTTTGATACCTCTTGTGCCTTTACCAGCCACCTCTTTTGTACTTTGACATTTGTGCCTTTCTTTTATATATATATATATATATATATATATATATATATATATATATAGGCTAATGCTAATACACAGTCATGTAGGTGTGCATTAGCAACATATACCTTAGTGTATTTTTGTATAAGGCCCACCAATTTTGGGTGGGACCCACATTAGAAAGATGAAGAAAAAAAGAGAAAAAAAATATATGTAGTATATTTTTGTGTGGGGCCCACCAATTTTGGGTGTGTGTTAGCATTTCCCATATATATATATATATATATATATATATATATATTCCTTTAAAAAACAAATGTACTGATGCACAAATGAAATAATAGAGTGAGTGTTAAAGTATGTTATGTATATGATAAAATAAATCAAACAAAAAAAGATGATTGTTTTAGGAAAAACTTGGATTCTCAAAAAGCAAATAAGGGGTATGTGGGACAAACTTGGATTATTTTTAACCAGTGTAGGAGAATTCCAATACCTATACAGGGTAAACATTTAATGTCGCTCTTACATTTAATTAAGGAAAATCAAGATACTGAGTATAGTAATAAGACAAAACTAATAATAATGGATGTTGTTCCGGACTGGGCCAGCACCTGCCCTACGGTCGGGCAGGCCCAGACCCAATGACCAACAAAGGCCCAACGAGGCCGAGAACCACCTCCGTGTCGGGCACATGCTAGTCCTCTCAGACGTCGGACACGCGGGGTAGAAGACCGTCGAGCAGAGGCACGTAGCACCTCTCCTCGACGCCCACGTGCTCCTCCCCGCGAGGACACGTTCTCTTATAACTTCCCACTCCCGAGGGAATCAGTCTGCCCTACTTCCAGAGATTTAGGGACCGTTACACCAGGGCGAAGACCACGTGCTGGTCTTCACTACGCCACGTAAGCCCTGGTAGTTACTTGGATTGGGCCTGGCAATCCAGCCCAGTGCAAGTAACCGTTGGCCCCGCGCTGGGAGATCTCTATAAATACCCTCTCACTTGAGAGGGTCAGGTTACACAAGACATTCTAACTCTCACACTTGTTCTTCTGTAATTGCCTTTCTCTGACCGTTATCTTACTTAAGCGTCGGAGTACCTTGCAGGTACTCCCCCCCCCCCCCCCCCCCCCGGGCCGTCTTTCAACATCACCGGAGCTGAAGTCCACATGACGTTGCTGACCACTGAATAACTGTCTGATCCAGGTACGATCAGTGGCATCGTCTGTGAGAACCCTTGCTTCTCCGTTTTTCCCTCAACGATAAACCAAAGCAATCATTTCGTTCATCACCAGGATGGCCAACAACCCGTCTGCGAACAAAGTTATGGACAGCATCCTCGCGCAACTCGAGAACCGAAACCACCGCGAGGACGTTGCTGGCCCCAACGCCGAGCAAGACGGCGTGAGAGACGGGCATACCACCTCACCCGACTCCCGAGACACGGATTACGACGCCGCCCGGCAGGACGACCAACAAGCCATCTTTCAGCCAGTTGCTCCTCCGCCTAATGTAGATTCGAGCACTGTGGCCCTATTTGCCTAGGTCAATCAGACCAACCAGCTGATCGCGCACCAGAATCTCAGAATTGAAGCACTCGAGCGAGGGCGGGCACGACGATCTTCCCCGCGAAGACATCGTCGTCCACCTTCGCCTCGCCGTTCTCCTTCCCCGCGAAGGACTCCTTCAGAAAAATCTCGAACCCCCTTGCCGGTGCACGAGGGCCGTCGGCCGCGCCTCGAACGCCCCCAGCCGGCTTCCCAGAAGCGCCATCATTCCCCACCTTGGAAGGAACCCAGGCCCTCCTCAACTACCAAGAAGAGCAAGACCACCGAGGAAAGGTCGAGGAACCGTTCGAGGAATTCCCCTCCGTGACAAGGACCTGGTCGACATCACCGATCCCCTTCAAGGTCCTCAGCCGGAAGCGACGACGACGACAAGAGGACTCCCCTATCATGGGAGATCATGGACACCCCAATTCCTGTGGGCATGGAGAAACCCCCACCACTGGGGACCTACGACGGCCTGGCCGACCCAGACGATCACGTCGAAAGTTTCAAAGCCATGCTTGACTTCAGAAACGTCAGGGGGGCCATTAAGTGCAGGCTTTTCCCCACAACCTTACGGAAGGGCGCCATGACTTGGTACAAGGGTCTGGCACCCGGGTCGATCACGTCCTAGAAGCAACTAAGGCAACGCTTCACCAAGCACTTCACAGCATCTCGTCGACACCCGAAGACGGAGGATGCCTTGAGAGATTCTTCCAGGGGAAGAACGAATCTCTCAGGAACTACATTGAGAGATTCAATAGGGAAGCTGTCGAGGTTCATACGACCGACGACATGAAGAAGTATTTAATCATCCACGGACTACGTTTTGATCTGATTTTTCCAAGTCCGTGGGCCTCCGTAGACCTCACCGTCTGGAGGACCTCCTCCAACGAGCTCAGTCGTTCATCGAGCTCGAGGAGTCGGAGGCAGCATAGATCGCCCTCGAGTCGAGGTGCAAGGAAGGCCCCCGCGGCGACAAAGAAGACTCTCCTCCCCGACATGGGGGAGAAAGGAAGAAGGAAGGCCCCCCAGGGACTCCCGCGAACAGAAAGGACCAGCTGGCCTGCTCACGGAGTACACGCCGCTTAAAGCTCCCCGCGCGCGAATCTTCTCCGAGTGCTCCAACTCGGAATTTCTGAAATAAGGCATCCGCTTTTCGAAGCCAACACCCCCAAAATCAAACACGGACAAGTCCAAGTACTACAGGTTCCACCGGAGCCACGGATATGTCACAGAAGACTGCATCCATCTCAAAGATGCAATTGAGATCCTGATCAAGGAAGGGTACTTAAAGAAGTACGCCCAGAAGAATGATGCTCCTCGTCCCAGTTCCCGGGAAGCCCAAAACGTCGAGGAGACGACGCCTCCTCCTGAAGAGAGTTGGCTTCATGTCGCCCTCAGCGTCACTCGACCCGAAGACTTTTTCACCCCCGGAGACATTGAGAGCCAGGAAGCAGTTCGCAACATGTGGGCGAACTTCCCCCACGAGGACCCCATCTCTGCCTGTAGCACCTGGGAAGGCTTCCCCAAGACAATGGTCATCTCCGGGGGTGGTTACGAGAAGTTTTCCGTCAGCTCGATCAAGCGGAAATTTGATGAACTGGAGTCCGCAACGTCGGCGAAGACCACTACTTTCGAGAAGGTGCAAGGGAAATCAAACCCTATCACCTTCTACCTCGAAGAGCTCCCCGGCGGAGCATCCAACGCCATTGTCCCCCTTCTGGTCAGGGCACAGATGGTGAATTTTGACGTTCGAAGGATCCTTGTCGACCAGGGCAACTCGGTCAACTTCATGTACGCTTATCTGTTCGGGACTTTCCAGCTCGACGAGAGACATCTGACCCCGTACGTCGGTTCAGATCTGCAGGGGTTAAACTGCACCACCACCAGACCATGGGGCTACGTAGAGCTGATGGTCACATTCGGGGCCGAAGACACTGCCCGACAAGTGAAGACCCGCTTCCTGGTGGTCGAATGTCCAACCCTCTACAATTGCATCCTCGGGAGGACCACCCTGCCCGAACTTACAGCGGTGCCATCAACGGTCCACCTCAAGATGAAGTACTACACGACCAGGGGACGGGTAGTTACGACGCACGGGGACATAGACGCGGCCAGGAGGTGATTCGACGCTGCCATAAAAGGCATGAGCTCCATCGGCACCAAGCCCAAGACCGGAGCAAAGTCATCCCCGGACACCGAACAGAGGCCTCTCCTGCTCGTCAACGCGGTCGACCTCGACAGCAGGTTCTCGGGCGAACCCGATGAAGACGGGGCAGAAGACCTCGACCTCCAGGTAGAAAACAACGGGCAGCCTCTCCACCCAACGCTCCCCATCCCTGACGGAGACTTCGAGCTCGTCGCCCTCGGGGACCATCCAGACCGTAACGTGAAGATTGGCACCGGGCTCCCCGACTTGGCGAAGAAGAAGCTGAAGACATGCCTCCGGGAGAACGCTGACCTATTCGCGTGGAGCGCCTCTGAAATTCCTGGCCTAGACCCCGAGGTGGCCTGCCATCAGCTCGCAGTAGATCCAGCCGCTAGGGCCATAGTTCAACGTAGGCGTAGGCAGTCTCCCGAAAAAGCGGAGGCTGCTGAAAAAGCTGTAAAAGACCTCCTAGAGGCGAATTTTATTTTGGAGGCCAGGTACACGACCTGGCTGTCCAACGTTGTACTTGTCAAAAAGAGTAATGGAAAATGGAGGATGTGTGTTGATTATACCGACCTTAATCGGGCTTGCCCGAAAGACTGTTATCCGTTTCCTAACATCGACCAGCTGGTCGACAATTCTGCAGGTTACAAGCTATTGTCCTTCATGGACGTCTACTCGGGGTACAACCAAATCCCCATGGATAAGGTCGACAAACAACACACGGCCTTCATGACCGACTCGGGCAATTACTACTACAATGTAATGCCCTTCGGACTCAAGAACGCCGGCACGACCTACCAACGGATGATGAACAAGGTTTTCCGGGGAGAAATGGGCGACATGCTCGAGGTCTACATGGACGAGATGATCGTCAAGTCCAAAGAAGAAGTCGACCATGCCGCGCACCTCAAGAAGGTGTTCGACACAGCGAGAAGATGCCGCATGAGGTTCAATCTCGATAAATGCACCTTCGGCGTCCGAGCAGGTAAGTTCCTCGGCTTCTACCTTACGGAGCGAGGAATCGAGGCCAACCCCGACAAGTGTAGGGCTTTCTCCGAGATCCCAACTTCGAACTCGAAGAAGTCAATACAGTCACTGAACAGGATGCTCACCGCCCTCTCCTGCTTCGTCCCCAAGTCTGCGCAATACGCACTCCCATTTTTCAAACTTCTTCGACAAAAAGCGACGTTTGAATGGAGCGAGGAATGCGAGCAGGCGCTCCTCCACCTAAAACAAGTCCTATCGCAACCCCCGGTCCTCTCACGGCCCGAGAGCTGGGAGACACTGTTCTTGTATCTCGCAATCACGAGTGAAGCAGTCAGCGCCGTCCTTATTCGGGAAACCCCGGACGGGCAGAAACCGATTTACTTCACGAGCAAAGCCCTCCAAGGCCCCGAGCTCAGGTATCAGCAGATAGAGAAAGTCACCCTGGCCCTCGTCACCGCGGCCAGGAGGCTACGCCACTACTTCCTAGCCCACACTGTCGTCGTAAGGACCGAACAGCCTATAAGGCAACTCCTTGGATGACTAGATATGGCGGGGAGGATGCTCAAGTGGTCGCTCGAACTCGCCGAGTTTGACATCCAATACGAGGGAAGGAAAGCCCTGAAGGCTCAGGTATTTGACGACTTTGTGGCAGAGATGACCGTCCCGGAACCATCGACCAAGGGATCCCAAAAATGGACGATCTATGTCGACGGGGCATCCATCCCGAAGGGAGGCGGGGCGGGCATCATCCCCGAAAACGAGGAAGGCATCCTGATCGAGGTATCCCTCGAACTATCCTTCTCGACGTCGAACAACCAAGCAGAGTACGAGGCTTTCCTCGTCGGGATTCGGCTGGCCAAGGACCTCGGCGCCAAGGAGGTCAAAATCTTCACTGACTCCCAGCTCGTTGCCTCGCAAGTCCGAGGAGAGTACCAGGCCAAGAACGACATCCTCATCGAATACTTGACCTTGGTGAAAGAAAAGATGAAAAAATTCACCTCCGCGGAAGTAACCCACATCCCTCGCGAGCACAATGCCCGAGCAGATGTCTTGTCCAAATTGGCAAGCACAAAGAAGAAGGGCGGAAACAAATCCGTCATACAAGAAGTGCTTTCCCGCCCGAGCATCGACAAACCCATTCCAGCGACGGACGTGAACACCATTGGGGACAGCAATTGCTGGATGACCCCGGTATACGAGTACCTCACGACGGGCAGATTGCCCGAAGATCCCAAGGAAGTGGGGATGGTAAAGCGGCGGGCATGCTCATATGCGATAGTCGAGGATAAGCTATACCGGCGAGGGTTTTCTATTCCCCTCCTCAGATGTGTGGGGGAGACCAAGGTCCCCGACATACTCCAGGAAATCCATGAGGGAATCAATGCATAACACCTTGGTGGATGATCGTTAGCCCGTAAAGCACTTCGGGCAGGGTATTACTGGCCCACCATGCAACAAGACGCCAAGGAACACGTCAAGAAGTGCGATAGATGCCAGCGACACGGGGAGATGCACCTCGCTCCTCCTAACGAGCTCAAAACACTATCCTCCCCATGGCCATTTGCGTGGTGGGGGATGGATATCCTCGAACCTTTCGTCGTGGGATCGTATCAAAACAAATACCTCATCGTCGGGGTGGATTATTTTACGAAGTGGATCGAGGCGGAAGCGTTGGCCAAAATCACGGCCTTCAACATACTATGTTTCTATAAGAGGAACATCCTCGCCTAATTCGGCGTACCCCAAGCTATTGTCACCGACAACGGAACACAGTTACCGACAGGAACTTCCAAGACTTCGTCACCAAACTGGGCACGAAGCAACACTTCACGTTGGTCGAGCACCCTCAAATGAACGGGCAAGCCGAAGCGGCGAACAGAATAATCCTTTGAGGACTGAAACGTCGATTAGGCGACGCCAAACAACGATGGGTCGAGGAGCTACACAGCGTCCTCTGGGCCTACCGAACAACCCCGCATTCCACAACCGGGGAGACCCCTTTTCGTCTAACCTACGGAACGGAAGCGGTGATTCCCGTAGAGATCAGGGAACCCTCGAGGAGGATAGAAGCCCCCCTCGACGGAGACCCGAATAATGAAGCCCTGAGGGAAGAACTCGATTTCGTCGAGGAGACGCGTTCGGGCGCTTCTCTCTGAGAAGCTTCGCTTAAACAGAAAATAACTTTACGTTATAACGACAAAGTTTTCAAACGTGATTTTCAAGTAGGCACCCTCGTCCTACGAAGGAACCAGAAAGATTCGCGGGAAGGCAAACTCGCCGCAAACTGGGAAGGCCCGTACCGCGTCCGCGCGAAAAGGGGGACAGGAGCCTACTTCCTCAAAAATCTGCACGGGGAAGAACTTGCTCGACCATGGAACGCTGAGAAGCTCAAATAGTACTACAGTTAAACACTGCCCGCGACATACTAACATCACTGTTACGGGGACGCACTAGGGTACAAGCGTGACACCCCTATACAGAACACGACGATCAGAGGCCGCATTGTGTGTGCGCGAGGACTTTTGATCCGACGAGGACACCTCGATCGAGCTCCGCCGCCGTCGTACCAATCAGGCGGAACACCTAGCTCGCGATGGGAAGTTCACGCCACGAAGCTAAGACCTCGACTGAACTCTTAGCCTCGTTGAAGGTCAGGATACACTTCCGGCCACTCGACCAGCTCTCCACGCAGTCGAGGATTATCGAAGTCGAGCAAGCCCCAAAATCTCTATTACTTCAAAAATAAACAAAGTATAGCAAATACAATAACATCACACACAATAGAAAACATACAAGCATAACACGAGTAGATAAACGAAAAAGCATTAAGCGGGCAAAAGCCCATTGTACAGGTGTTACAGACAAGTATCAAAAAGCCCCTAGCACACAGGCCGAGCATAGGCATCAAAAAAATAAAATGGCTCGCAGGCCAAACAAGACAAGAAAGGAAAGATCTAATCGGCGATGGTCCTCTCTGGCTGCTTGTGCTCTTCCACCCCCCCCCCCCCCCCCCCGACCTCGTCCTTTTGCATCGGCTGCACAATCTGACCGTCAACCACCTCATAGTCGGGGTCAGTTCCTTCAGTTATAAGGTCGGGATTGAGGACCCGAAGCTGCTCCACGGCGTTCCGAAAGCCTATGTCCGCCGCCACGAGGTTTTCCTGCTCGGCCTCCCTGAGCTTCGCTATCAGCGCTACCCGAGAAGTCAACAACCTGTCCTCCTCAGTTTCTTCCTCGGCGGGGCGAGCAACGTCTTCCAATTCAGCGACCTTCTCCAAGAGGCTTTTCCATCCCTTCTCGGCTTTTCGAAGCTTCTCCTCAAGCTGTTTCAGGTTTTCGTCCTGTTGATTTTGATGCTCGGCCTGAGCTCGGTTCAGTTCTTTACACTCAGTCAGCTCCTTGCCCACTTTTGCCACCTCGGCAACAATGGACTGGAACCTCTCTTGCAGCTCGGTCAGCTCGGCTGCTGGATAAGTCTCGTCGTTCAAGATTAAAGTCGTCGAACAAACTCGCATAACAGCGGACAAGTCCTCAAGCAGGGCTTTCCTCCTCGAAGCCTGAGGAGCACCCAAGACGGCCTGGTCTTCGGCAGCAGAGATACCTGGAGAGTTGGCACCCGAGAAGTAGTGGGGCCTCGAGTGACAAGGAGGAAGTATGAACTTCTCAGAGGGAGGACTGTTCTCAACCGTCAGGTCGACGTCCACCTGCCCGTCTGTGCGCTGCCGTTTTGGAGACCCTTGGCTACTGGTAGACTGACTCCCTTGGGGAGAGGTCGAAGAATCCGGGGGCACTGAAGTCGTGGCAGTATGCTGTGCTCGGAGCTGTTCGACCCGACCCTTTTTCGAAGCACGGGTGCTTTTCAATTTCTTGAGACGCTCGTCGGCACTCGACATCTTACTTGCACAGAAAACAAAGAGGTCAGTAATTCGAAAAGAAGGACGAAGGGAAAGGTAGGTCGGGGAGGCCACCCAACCTAACAGCTCGAGAGCCTCCTCGTCAGAAAACGTCTCGAGGAGAGCCCTAGTGTTGATCAATCGACGCTTCGTTAAGACCTCCCCATCATCGCCCAGAAGGAAGTCCCCGTTCCGCGTCACGAACTTGGATTTGTTAAACCCACCGACGAACTTGACTATGGCCTCGTGAGCCAAGCGATCCCCTTCACAGAGTTCACCAGGGTTGACGATATAGATGTATGTTCCCCTCTTGAAGTGTTCTTCAGTCCAGAACAACGGGAACCCGGGCACAAGGGCCTCCTCTCGCTGCCCATCTACTTCTTCGATGACCCGATGGTACACTGAATTTATGGCCTCAAGTGTGACCGACCTCACAAGGTAGTACCGATGAAAGCGAGAGAGTTGGGGTGGAGTTGAGAAGGGGCCAAACGCAGCCAGACAAACACTGACTGTTGAAAATCCGTGAAGGGAAAATGCCACCCCTCCTTGTCGAACATAAACTCGTATACAGGAAACCACATCTCGCTATATGTCGAGCATATTCGATGTTGTGGAAAAGGCCTGAACACGTTCCACGATTTCGATGAACCCACTGGGCGGTGCTCGATGGTGCAAAATATGTCGGCCTCGTCCAGGTCGATAAACTCGGAGATCATGTTTACAACCTCCTCGCAGGCCCACTCGTCGGGCAACCTCTCCCCAGTGCTGGTTGTCTCCGCCATAGGTGAGTCGGGCTCGTCGTAAATATCTAAAGATCCCTCGGCCACTTGCAATACGTCCATTTACCTGAAAAGTAGAAGGAAATGGTGAATTCGATGACCCATATCAAATCCACCCCTCCACCGCTGATCAAGTGAAAGGGTGAGGAAGGAACGTCGGGAAACACGAACCCGCGACCATCCTCAGGTCTGCGGGGAGCGGCGTTGGGAGGGACCCCGAGATATTCGACCCACGTCCCCGTGACATTCTTCGTGTCCCCGGGAATCTCGTCAGTTATCCCCGGGAGACTCAACAAAAGAACTGAGAAATGTTCATCTCACGACCCCAGGACATTCTTCATGTCCTCGGGGATTTCATCATCTCTCCCCGCGAGGTTCAACGATTAAACTAGGAAATTCCGCCGTTTTCGCCGGATATTTCGTGATTTCCATGGGAACATCACCAGTTCACCATAGATTCACCCTACAAATGCAAGCAAAAGAGGAAAAAAGAGAGAACTTACTTCGAAGGTGCTTCCGGTAGGGTTCTGGTGCGGCTGTCAGCGGCGGCGAACGGCGGTTGAAGGGAGAACGAATGAAGAGAAAGTTTGAGCAAAGGGAGAGCGAAAAACGGAAATGAAACGAGATGGGCCCTATTTATAAGGGTCTCACGAGCCCCGAGGGCTCCTAGGCAATCGATTACGCTACCCTAGCGTAGCCGCCCAAGGAAATGATGAGATGCGACACGTGGCACACGCTCTCCCACACATGTCTCTTCATTTCCCAACACGCGTCCTTCTGTTCTCCTCGGTTCAAACTTCTCATATCCCCGTGACGACGCACATCCGCGACCAGCCTAGCTCGAGCGGAGCGAGTTTTTTCTCCCCGTTTTACCGACCACTCCTTGTCTAGGCTCCCTTCCCCGACGGGATACGTCCTCGACATATTGCTGGCCCTTAAGTCATTACTCTGACACCTCAGAACAACGACTTGGGGGGCTCCTGTTCCGGACTGGGCCAGCACCTGCCCTACGGTCGGGCAGGCCCAGACCCAATGACCAACGAAGGCTCAACGAGGCCGAGAACCACCTCCGTGTCGGGCACATGCTAGTCCCCTCAAACGTCGGACACGCGGGGTAGAAGACCGTCGAGCAGAGGCACGTAACACCTCTCCTCGACGCCCACGTGCTCCTCCCCGTGAGGACACGTTCTCTTGTAACTTTCCACTCCCGAGGGAATCGGTCAGCCCTACTTCCGAAGATTTAGGGACCGTTACACCAGGGCGAAGACCACGTGCTAGTCTTCACTACGCCACGTAAGCCCTGGTAGTTACTTGGATTGGGCCTGGCAATCCAGCCCAGTGCAAGTAACCGTTGGCCCCGCGCTGGGGCTCTCTATAATACCCTCTCACTTGAGAGGGTCAGGTTACACAAGACATTCTAACTCTCACACTTGTTCTTCTGTACTTGCCTTTCTCTGACCGTTATCTTACTTGAGCGTCGGAGTACCTTGCAGGTTCCCCCCCCCCCCCCCCCCCCCGGCGTCTTTCAACATCACCGGAGCTGAAGTCTACACGACGTTGCTGGCCACTGAATAACTGTCTGATCCAGGTACGATCAGATGTTATGAACTATTGATGCATATTATAAACTAATAATGATTAATGAATCAAGGATGTATATCTAATTAAATATTTTGAAAAAAATGTTTAGTTATAGTGAGAGTTGGATAGAATGTATGATGAAACTAAGACCTGATAAATGAGTTGTTAGGAAATTTGTAGTTCTAGTCCAGGAACCCAGTGAGATTAGTATCACATCCCACATCATTCCTATTCTTTCTAATGACATACATTCAATATAAAGCTTAGACGAAGATTCATCACCGAAGTTTCATTACGCTTTTGGTTAATAGAAAGAAGAATGGTATATAAATATATTTCATGTGTTCTCTGGATTTTGTATATATTCAATTATAATTTCCAACGTACAATATAAGACCTGCAACTCAAAGCTCTAAAATCTATTATATTATGTATTAGAGTTAGCACTGTAGTTGTTATTCTAGACATTAATTATAATGTTAAATTTTGCTAAAGAAGCCTCAATGACTTATCCAAAGGCCAATTTATAAATAATAACTATGTCTAAACTACTTAATGTTCAATGTGCACTACCTTATATGAGAAAATAACATATTTTGCAACTTCCAAAGATATCATACCATAAAATTTCAAACTATATACCCATTGATGATTTTAGTTGAAACCACCTTTGAAGAAACAAAACATAGAGAATAAACATAACAAGTTGGCCGAAATTACAAACTCCGACCCAATAAAAAGACTATACAACACTTTGAAAGTGAGCTCACATGTAACAAACAAGTGACATGCCTTCTCTTGATGATGTCAACATAACATATAATTCAACCTCTCAACGTCTTAGGTAAATCTACGCTTAAAGATACATTGGTGAGTATATAAGAACCTTATTAAAAAGAAGTTGCAAAGAAAAGTCCATATTCTTTAGTGGAGCTCAAAATTTCCAAAATTTATAGATAAATTGAATATTTTTTCCCAAAAGGATTTTCATTTGTGGGCACCTAGTTGGCCAGGCTTCATAAGTTAGACTAAAGGAAGAGTCACTAGAGTGATCATGTACCTTAGGTTTGGAAAAAGGAGATAAATAAGAGGAACCATAGTCCATACAATATAGTGAGAAAAATGAGATCAATAAAAACAACAAACGTAAAAGTCAACAAATAGCTAGGAAACCAAAAAGAAAAAAACAATACAAAAGAAAACCAGCAACGAGCCAAAACCATACATACCAAAGTGAGAAGCATCAAGATATGGTCAATAAAAAAATCAATCAAAACCAATCCACCCTAATTAACACCTCAACCCGTATAATTACAAAACATGTTCTACCACTCACTCGTAAAATGTAAAGACTAACCTGAGATATTAACAAGAAACCATTTCTGATAAAATAGAAGCAGTTCTTTGCACAAGTATTTTATATTGATCTTGTTCTTGTTTGAAATGAAAATACAATCAAGTCTTTATATAGACTCAAGTTTTTACTATTCTAGGAATTCTAAAGAGTGCAATAAAATCTATTAATAGGCCACTAACATCTTGGTCCTACCACTAACCTCTTGACCTTTCAAACTTCTAAATTAAAACACACTTAGCATAACATTTAATGTTTATTTAACAAAACTCCCCTGTAAACTTAAATGTTTCTACCATCCATCAAGCCTATCATTTTCTTGCCTCTGTCGAAAAGTTCTTTTGACAATGGTTTTGTAAAGATGTCTGCTGCTTGATCCTTGTTGGCTACATGCTTCAGTTCGACATTACCTTCCTTCACATGTTCTCGAATGAAATGGAAACGAACATCAATGTGTTTGCTTCTTTCATGGTTCACTGGATTCTTTGGTAGCTCAATTGCAGATTTGTTGTCCACTTGAATTACTGTTGCACCTTCCTGGTTTTGCTCCATTTTACTCAACAATCTTCTCAGCCTTATTGCATGACAAACGCACCAAGATGCTGTCACATATTCAGCTTCACATGTCGAAAGCGTTACTATTGGTTGCTTCTTGGAGAGCCAAGTAAAAGCAGTATTTCCCATGAAAAACACATATCCTGAAGTGCTTTTACGATCATCAATATCACTGCACCAATCGCTGTCAGAATAACCAATCAACCTGTAGTCTTCTGCTTTTGAATAAAACATACCAAGCGACACAATTCCTTGAATGTATCGAAGGATTCTTTTCAATGCCTTCCAATGTGAATGTACTGGCTCCTCCATGAATCGACTTACAATGCCGACACTTAACGAAATGTCCGGCCTTGTACATGTGAGATTGCGAAGACTTCCCACCAAGCTTCGAAATTTACTTGTTTCGACACGATCTCCCCCATCAAATTTCGACAGCTTGGCACCTGGTTCCATTGGCGTCGAAATCGGATTACAGCTTTCCATCTTATATTTCTTCAAGATTTCTCTTGCATATTTTTCTTGTGAAATAAAAATTCTTGATTCTTCTTGTCGAACCTCCAGACCAAGAAAGAATCTCATCAGACCTAAGTCTGTCATCTCAAATTCTCGTGTCATTGTGCCTTTGAATTCTTCTATCATCTGATCATTACTACCCATAAAAATGAGATCATCGACATAAAAAGCATCAAGTAACATATTACCTCCATTCTTCTTTACATAGAGAGCATGCTCATAAGGACATTGCTTGAACCCATTTTCCTTGAAATATGTGTCGATACGTGTATTCCATGCTCGTGGTGCTTGTTTTAGCCCATAAAGTGCTTTCTTCAATTTCAGCACCTTCTTCTATTCTCCAGCTTTCATATACCCTGGTGGCTGTTCAACATAGACTTCTTCTTCGAGCACACTATTTAGAAATGCTGACTTGACATCCATTTGAAATATTGGCCATTTGAATTGAGCAGCTTGTGAGATGAGTAGTCGAATTGTCTCCATTCTGGCAACGGGAGCAAATATTTTGTCGTAGTCAATTCCTTCCTTCTCCTTGTATCCCTTTGCTACAAGTCGTGCCTTATATCGTTCCACTTCGCCTTCAACATTCATCTTTTTCTTGAATACCCACTTCACACCAATGGGTTGACTTCCTTTTGGCATTTCGACTAGCTCCCAAGTGTTGTTGTGATTAATCGCCTTAATCTCTTCGTTCATGGCAGTTTTCCACTTCTTATCTCGCAACGCCTCTTCAAAACTAATATTTTCAGCATTTGCTAAAAGACATACAAGATGTACCTCACTTGTCGAATCATACAAATCTTGTAGACTTCGCATTCTGGGTTGTCGAGGTTCATCTTCATTGTCAGAATCTTTAAGATCTGTCGAAATGCTTGTTAGTACAGCGACTGATCCAACTTCGACGATTACTTCTGTCGAATTGTTCCAGTCCCATTTGCTCATTTCGTTTATTCGAACGTCCCTACTCACTATCACCTTCTTGTTTATGGGATCGAATAACCTGTACCCTTTTGTCTTCTCATCATACCCAATGAATATGTACTTCTGACTTTTGTCTTCAAGCTTCGTTCTTTGTTGATCTGGTACGTGTGCATAAGCCACACTACCAAATACTTTGAGATGAGAAACTGTTGGCTTCTGTCCGCTCCATGCTTCTTGTGGTGTTTGATCTTCTAACTTCGAATGTGGACATCGATTCTGAACATAAATAGCATATTGTACTGCTTCTGTCCAGAATTCCTTCGACATGTTCTTGCTTTTAAGCATTGATCGAACCATGTCGGGAACTGTTCGATTCTTCCTTTCAGCTACACCGTTTTGTTGAGGTGAATATGGTGCAGTTAGAAATCTCCTTATGCCCTGCTCTTCACAATACTTCGTAAAGGCTGTCGAAGTATACTCACCACCTCTGTCAGATCAAACTGCTTTGATGTGTCTGTCAGTTGCCTTCTCCACCATCACTTTGAACCTTTTGAACACCTCGAATGCTTCAGATTTTTCTCTCAAGAAATAAACCCAGGTTTTTCGTGAGAAATCGTCGATGAAGGAAATGAAGTACCTATTACCACTAAAATATTCTGGGGTAATTGAACCACAAATGTCAGTATGGATCAATTCGAGAATCTGTTTAGCTTGATATTCTTCCTTCTTTTGGAATGAGGTTCTTGTTTGTTTGCTAAGCACACATTCTTCACAAAACTTTTCTTCATAGTCCATGTCTGGTAGCCCATGCACCATGTTCTTCTTTGCTAACTTTCTCAGACCAGCATGATGTAAATGACCAAAGCGTAGATGCCACAGCGATGCTTTGTCTTTGACATTGACTTGCAAACATTTTCCTCGAACACTCCTCAAGTTCAGCTTGTACATTCGATTTCTCCCCTTTTCGACTTGAGCAATCAGATGCCCTAACTTGTCCTTCAAGTGTAATATTCGATCTTTCATGAATATCGAATAACCCTTTTCTGTGAGTTGTCCCAAACTCAAAATGTTTGTCTTGAGATCTGGTACATAATAAACATCTTGGATTGACCCAGTCATGTCATTCTTCTGCAAGTAGCAAATCGTGCCTTTGCCTTCGACCTTCACTTTCGATGCATCTCCGAAAGATACATGACCATCTTCAATCTTTCGCATTTCTTTAAACAAGTGTTTGTAACCACACATATGATTACTTGCTCCAGAGTCGAGATACCACATAGTGTCATTTTCTGCGTCTTCTTCCTTTTGAGTCATCAACAAAAAACCATCATTTGCTTCATCTTCCAAAGCTAGATTGGTTGTTTCTTCTACTTTCTTTTCGATTCGACAATCTTTTGCAAGGTGTCCCACTTTACCACAGTTATAACATTTGAAGGAGTTGCAATCCTTCGCATAATGACTATGCTTGTTACATTTGTAACATTCAATGTTGGAGTGGTTCGACCGACCACCTCTTTGACCACGTCGAAAATTAAGTCCGAGATACGTGGGACCGTATCAAATCCTAGAAAGAATTGGTGAAGTAGCTTACAGATTAGCCTTACCCCCTTCTCTGTCAGAGATGCACGATGCTTTTCATGTATCTCAGCTTCGAAAATTTGTCCCAGATCCTCTTCAGCCAATTTTACCAGATACAATTGAGATAGAAGCAGATTTAACGTTTGAGCCGAAACTGAGTCGTATCACAGGAAGAGAAACTAAGGTGTTAAGGAATAAAGAGATTCCTCTGGTTAAGGTTCAGTGGAATGAGACGCATCCGGGCGATGCAACTTGGGAATTGGAATCGGAGATGCAAGAATTTTATCCTTATTTTTTCAGGTAATTGTTTAAAATTCGTGGGCGAAATTCTATTTAAGGGGGGGGAGGATGTAAGACCCCGTAAATTATTTTACTCTGGATAATATGTAGTGCCCGGATTTCCCACAATTGAAACAAGATCCTTTGGCTTTGCTACTCTTGTTTCCTTCGTTTCTAGATTGCTTTCTAAACTTGACTAGATTTTTATCTGAGTGTTGGATCTCATTTTTCTGAATATACCTATTGTATCTCTTCAAAATAGGCCTATGTCTTCACCGGATTCATCATCTTCGTCGTTGTTGGTTTCACTATCACTATGCTCTTGGTGTGCGGACTTAAAACAAGAAGTCTTAAGAGCAATCGACTTCTTCTCCGTAACTTTTGTCTTCTCCTTCTTTTGTCTTTTTATGTTTTTCCAAGCCAATGAGCACCTGCTCATGCTCATCGAGTTTACCAAAAAGTGTTGTAAGGTATAGTGTAGCTAAACTGTTGGCCTCCTTGATCGCGGTGACCTTCGGTTGCCATTCCCTGTTAAGACACCTTAGAATTTTGTTAGTAGCAACCTCGTTTGGAATTGGCTTACCAAGCACATGTAATTTGTTGATAATGTGAGTAAATCGTTTTTGCATATCCGCAATGGTTTCCCCTTGCTTTATGTAAAACAAATCAAACTCTTGCATTAGTGTGTTAATACGAGCCATTTAACATCATTAGTGCCTTCATGGGCTACTTGTAAAGCATCCCACATGGCCTTGGCCGTCTCACAATGAGAGACACGATAATACTCATCAACTCCCAATGTGGAGATCAAAATATTACGAGCCTTCCAATCGTAACTGTACTTTTTCTCGTCCTCCTCATTCCATTGGTTTTCAGGTTTGGGAACGAAAATACCTTCGGCATTGGTCATTATAATTTCCATAGGACCGTTTAAAATAACACTCCATACCTTTCGATCTATGTAATTTATGTGGACGCACATACAATCCTCCCAGTAGTTGTAATTCTCACCTGTAAACACCAGAGCTCTATTATAAGCCCCTTTAGGTTCATTCGCCATGATCCAAGAAGTTTTACCGAAGCACCAGATTAACCGGAGCCCGTGATACCACTTGTTAGAAGATGGCTAGGATCTAGAAGGGGGGTTGAATAGATCCCTCGAGCTTTACACGCAAATGGCTTTTCAAAAATTTGTTTTAAAAGTTTAACGGAAGCGGCCACTGAATTACGTCTACAATGAACCTCTACTAAAAGGATCGGATATGCACGACAATATTAGGAATGAATTACGGATGAGAAAAATTCAGATTGATTAACACAGTTTAAACGCAATCAATAATGTTTTACTTGCTTGATGTTTAATCCAAACCAACGAGGTAAATCGACAAACAATTAAAAACAAATGCGTTCGATTTTTGCTTTGAAATAAATTATCAAACACTTGGTGTGCGTAAACACACTAAGTGCATAATTTCAATGGAATATAATATCAAGTTGCTCCTAGATATAATTCAAGGAATTGTATCAATTTGACAAAACAATTTATCAGCTCAAAATTACACTACCTCAAAAATTTTGATAAATTGAAACTTAGCAAATTTGAATGATATTAAACGTAAAGAGTTAAGGGAAAGAGAGGACAAACGAGATTTGATTAGGCAGTTCCCCAATCGTCCTCGCTATGGGTACCTCTGCCCCCAATTCCATAATTGGAATTGAGATGTATATAGATTGTTGTTTGCAAATTGTTTATACAAGAGAAGAACAATGAACATCCGAACTCTCAAACATCTTTGATTGTTGATGCAGAGTCTTCTCTCCCCTTGATTCAAGATGAATCAAGTGCTTTGAATATGGTTGATCCAATTACCGTCTCACGCTACTTGATTGCAAGAATCCTTGTTCTTCAATCCTTTTCACTCGATCCATTGCGATCTACCAAAAATTCGAACCCAAACCTCTCTTCTATGATCCTCCTATTATAGCTACTAAACCAAACGATTACTCCAATCTCCGATTACCTTCGCACGGCTGAATCCCTGTAGAACAAAACGGTTTGTACAAAAAAACCCCAAAATCTCCTCGATTCTTGGAGGACAAAACCCACTGGTTTTATTCAAGAAACACCTACCAAGCTCTCAACCCAGAAAATAAAGATCATACACTTCCTAATTCTGAACGTTATCACTTCAATCAATGGGCGACACAAACAAAGATGATTTTGTGTGATTGTTTGTTTACTCAATAAAGAAGATGAAGATGAAGAGAAAATGGTATCTATTTTCACGTTTCTTGTTTTTTTGGATAATGAGATGACCAAACTATTTATAGAGAATGAATTGACCCACTAAAAGTTATAACAGAAATAACAGAAAAAATTTAAGTGAAAAAATTAGTTCAGGCGCGTTTGGGTCGACTCATACTTTAATGAGGGTCGGCGTGCGCTGACCCGTGGAAAATACTGTGAAAATTTGACAAGTATGCATTGACCTAAAGGCATCATGCGTCGACGCAAGAATGCAATTTTTTCATTCCCAGTATCATGCGCTTTCCCGGTCATTTCACCAGTTTTACACCAGTAAGCATGAGTCGACTCATGCACAGGGTAAGTCAGCGCATAACCTGTATTTTTACATAAAACTCTTTTTTTTTTTTGCACATTTTAACTGACCAACACCTAGACAAACATACTAGACACCAGTATAATGATCATGCACATGTATTAATGGATAAGACAAAGTCCTATATGTATAGACACATGAACAACATTGATTAGATGCAATTTGCCCGACACGTGAAGTGATACCGCTCAAATTACAATCTAATACTTAACATATTTGTTGACATCATTAAAACAAAGTAGATGAAATATCTTAGCCCTCACAATATCTTATTACCTTGCAACACTTCTGAATAAATAACTGAATGACACCGCGTTGAATGCTCCACGACGTGCCCAACATTCTCCTCTAGAGGATGAGGATCTAGAGGATGAAGGTTAGAACAACCTTTTTCATGAGTATCATCAAAGGGTACAACTGTTAATGAATTTGAATTGAGAATAGGAGAACAAACAGACTTAGAAGAAGAACACAAAGAAGGGACAAATTTGGGGGCACTTAAGCCTTCCTATTACTTGGGTCTTCTTACCCACTTCACAACCCGATCCACTCAACTCCACTTGGGCCTTAAATACTAAATGGGCTCTTAACTGGCCATTAAAAGACACTGGATTCCCTTTCTCACCAGATGGCCCACTCTTCAAATTACACTTACCTTTCCTCTTCTTCACTGTACTATCCTTTCTTGCACGCGTATCCTCTCTCTCCTCTATGTCTGACACATGTAGTGTTACTGCATCCTTCACCTGGGCCTTACATCCTTTGACCTCGAGCCCGTTTACTGTCACACTTTTAGCACCTTCTGAACCCTCTTTTCTGTCTTCAGAAGAAACAAAAGTACCCTTTTTGCAACCTACTTTTTTAATAGGTCTGCTCCCTGAGTAACCTCGAAGGCTGAGCTTATCTTCTTCATCTTCTCCGTTAGACTCTTCACCAGAGTTCCACCAACAATCACCTTCTTTAATAATAGAGTCTTCAGATTCCGTGTCCCACACATCTTCAGATTCCTTAATAACTATTTTACACACTGGACCCAACGATTCCTCTACCACCCTTATCCTGAAAGCAACTCCATTGATAGAAATCTTAAACACCTCGTCTATGAGCATTCTACACATAGTTCTGATCATTAAACTCGCAATATCTATTTTAGAGAAGTTCGCAGAATTCTCCTTGCAACTAACATACTTACTAATCTTTGATGCCAGAAACTCAAAAAAAGGCATTGTCCAAGCGTGACACGGTATGCCGTAGACTCTCAACCACGTGATCCTCTCCGGATCATGTCTTTAGGATCCCATTTTTTGATCTCGACAAACCACTGATCAAGCCAATCTTTAGCACTGACTAAGATTTCTTCAATTTCATCGTCTTCATTCTCCTCCAAGAGGCACAAGTTAGCCCCCAAAGGGGTAACTTTGACTGTAAAGTAACCTTCCATATTGAAACATCTCTGCATATGGTACGCATTCCCTGGGGAGGAAACCTTACCAACATTTGCACGCTTGAACCTACTCATTTCCGCCTCCCCAACCTCAAAAGTTAGAGCACATTCCTCCTTCTTAAACTGCACCCGAGTCGCATCGGCATAAGAAGGCTTGTCCTTAGGAGCTTCTTTATCAAAACATGGAAAAAACTGAGAGAAAGGCTTCCTATTTCCCTTCCTTCCATTGAGGTCCTTCTCCTCACTATCCCTTGCTTGAGTTTTCCCGACGTCAAATGTGGAAAATTTTGTATTTTCACAAACCTCGGAACGTTAGCGAACAACTTTCTTCCTTCAATGGAGATATTGTCAAGCTTCAACACCAGTCTCCTGACATCCTCCACCCCAAAGAAATGAAAGAAATCGTATTTTTTCCCGCGTCTATCACACATCTGAGGGATAAAAACCTCGTCCACTTCACCGTACTCAGTAAAGATCAAATACAGATCTTTACCCCTCATCTTTTTCGAAAACTCGGTAATGAAAATAGTAGTAGAATCTTTGACTTTCATCCCCCTGTATCTACCTTCTTCATCCCACTTCTTGCTAGACCGTCTCTGATACGACACCTTGGTCTAACCTCTTCCACATTTGTATAATTTATCCTTCATTTTTATAGAAAAACCTAGAACTCACATAAATAAAAACATCTATCTAACAATACCATATATGTGTAAAGTATGTTTTCTTCTCTTTTTTTTATAATGTCTAAATTATCTTACTTTATATGTTTCAATCCTCCCCTACTTCTTCTATTGAAAAAATAAGAAAATATGGTTACAACAATTGAGTCTGGACCACACAACAAACAAATCTTATTGCATTATATTTTTTCTTCTATTGAAAAGGGTTCAATAAACTTACATAAATTACATAATACAATAATACTTACGAATAGAGAAATGATGATTTTCATGTTCCTGATCTACTAACGTATTCAACAGGGTTGGATGTCACCGGAGAAGATGGATTTGAGCCTGTTGAATCACTAATGGAAATTACATTGCATGGTTATATCATTTCACCTAGTGGACCCTCATGAGCGGGTATGTGTCTTTAGATTTTAATCATACTTTTTTAGTTGTGTTAAAACTAGTTGTATTTGGAGATTTATGTGTGATTGGTTCGGGGTTGGCATCATAACGGTATCTGGGGAGTGTGAGCATCTTCGGACTTGGATAGAAATGGTTAGTTTGAAGATCTCGATATTTAATGTTGTTGGAATGTGGAGTATTGTTTGTTGGTGTATCTGGTATTTTAGTAACTAAATTATTTTCAACGATGAAATTGGAGATCCGTTTATAGTGTATCAGAGGATCGTGCTTAATTCGTGGTGGTGGTTTTTCAAGAGATCTAAGCTTACTTGTAGCTATTTAGATTGGTGCAATCAACCTTGAAAGTTCCTCTAAATAAAGGTTGATGTTAATATTCGTAGATTATTGTGAAATGTAATTGGGTTGGGATACCTCTAGTATTCCCATTGTTATAAATATAACATATTGCTTATAGAAAAACACACACGTGAGTTGGGAGTTCCAAATTACTTATGCTAACCTATTCACTCCTCATGATATCCTAACAAAAACATGCCACTATTATTAACCTTTTTTTATATTAAATAATGAAAAAAAATGAAATACAATTTAAGGGATTTGAGTATTGTTGTTTTTTTGGTAAGTCCCTTTTTGGGTTCAGAAGCCGCTTATGTGAGGGGAAGATATTAGCATCCCTTATATTCATTGTACTCAATGGGAACCATTCGGTTGTCTTATGCGTAAGGATGTTGCTAAGGGTTCATGGTTTCTATGAATGCTTTATTAAAGGGAAAAAAAGGTTTTTAAACTAGTGTGCTCGCGGAGGATTGTGGCCCTCGTGCCTACGTACCCTCATAATGCAATGAGGAAATCAGAGCCTCATAGTTCAGAGAATTAGAGGTGTAAATGAAAGAAGGTTTCTTGCCAAGATCTCGCAATCTTGTGTCTGCGTATCCTTATGGTGCAATAAGGAAATAAGATCTCCATAGTGGTATCAGAGCAGGTCGGTCTGTCCGACCAAGTTGTTGAGTCGGTGTGGTGTGACAGTTGAATACTGTTGGTGTTAACTTCTAACCATTGTTGCTGTTATTGGTATAAAACAGAAATGGCTGGAAGGAACGATGATGCTGTTTTGTAGGCTGTTGTTTAAGTTATGCAGAATCAACCTAATGCTGGTGGGAACGATGAGTTACGACATCTGGGGAAGTTTCATAAGAATAATATGCCTACTTTTAAGGGTAGGTATGATCCTAATGGAGCACAGGCTTGGCTCAAATAGATTGATAGGATTTTCCGTGTGATGGGTTGCTCCAAAGCGCAGAAGGTAAAGTTTTGTACTCATATGCTGGCTGAGGAGGATGACGACTGGTGGATCAATACTCGTCAAGTGTTAGAGACTGCAGGTGAAGTTGTCACTTGGGGTGTTTTTCGTATGGAGTTTCTGAGGAAGTATTTTCCTGAAGATGTTCGCGGAAAGAAGGAGATTGAGTTTCTGGAACTAAAGAAGGGTAATATGTCTGTGATTGAGTATGCTTCCAGATTTGTGGAACTTGCGAAGTTCTGTCATTATTATAGTGAGGCAATTGCTGATTTCTCAAAGTGTATCAAGTTTGAGAATGGTTTGTGTCTTGAGATTAGGCAGGCGGTTGGGTATCGATAGATACGCAGATTTTCAGAGTTGGTGAACAGTTGTAGGATATATGAGGATGACAATAAGGCTCGGTCAGCTCATTATAAGAGTGTAAATGAGAAAAGAGGACAGCAGAATCTGAACCGTGGGAGGCCTTATAGTGCTCAAGCTGAGAAGGGTAAACAAGGGGTTGCTGATGGTAAGGAGCCAAGTGAGGGAGGTGCTTCTATTCCTCTTAAGTGCTTTAGGTGTGGTGAGTTGGGTCATCATGTCAATGAATGCAAAAGTGATGTGAATAAGTGTTTCTGGTGTGGGAAGACATGGCATCTGGTTGCTGATTACAAGGACAATGTGCTAACTTGCTACAACTATGATGAACCAGGACATATTAGTACTCATTGCCAAAAGCCAAAGCAAACTTCAATTGGAGGGAATGTGTTTGCTTTGTCGGGGACTCAGACTTCCAATGATGACAGGTTGATGAGAGGTATATGTTACATTAATAGTATTCCTTTGATTGTTATTATTGATATTGGTGCTACTCATTCTTTTATTACTGTTGATTGTATAAAAATGCTAGGTCATGTAGTGTCTTCCATGAAGGGAGAGATGGTTATCGATACTCCTACTAAGGGATGGGTGACTACTTCTTTGGTTTGTTTGAACTGTGCTTTGTCAATCTATGATAGGGATTTTGGTGTTGATCTTATTTGTTTGTCGTTGAGGGATCTTGATGTGATCTTGGGAATGAACTGGTTGGAGTTTAATCATTTTTATATTAACTGTAATAACAAATCAATGTAGTTTCTTGCTCCCGATGATGAAGAAGAAGCTGGTTTCTTATCTGCTAGATAGTTGAAAGAGCTTTTGCAAAAGGAAGCTCAGGTGTTTGCGTTGTTTGCGTTTTTGTCTGTTAAAAGTAAGGCTGCTATTGATGAGTTGCAGGTAGTCCGTGATTTTCTAGATGTGTTCCCGGACGATATTTCAGATGTACCGCCATAGAGAGGTGGAGTTTTCTATTGATCTTGTCCTTGGTACCCGACTTTTTTTTATGGCACCATACAGGATGTCGGCGTCAAAGTTAGCAGAGTTAAAGAAGCAATTAGAGGATTTGCTGGAGAAGAAATTCGTGAGACAAAGTGTGTTTTCTTTGGGAACTCTGGTGTTGTTAGTAAAGAAGAAAGATGGTAGTATGAGACAGTGTGTGGACTACAGGCAGTTGAATAAGGTAACGATCAAGAACAGGTTTCCACTTCCGATAATAGATGACTTGATGGATCAGTTAGTATGTGCTCGTGTTTTCAGTAAAATTGATTTAAGGTCGTGTTATCATCAGATTTGGGTTAAAGATGAGGATATTCAGAAGACGACTTTAAGAACTCGGTATGGATACTATGAATATTTGGTGATGTCGTTCGGCGTTTTTAATGCACATGGAGTGTTTATGGAATATATGAATTGTATATTTCATACTTATTTGGATCAATTTGTTGTGATTTTTATTGATGATATCTTAATCTATTCTAAGTCGGAAGAAGAGCATGCTAAACATTTGCGGATTGTGTTGCAAGTGTTAAAGGAGAAGAAGTTGTATGCAAATCTATCAAAATGTGAATTCAGGTTGCAAGAGGTGAGTTTTATTGGACATGTTATATGAGGTGATGGTATAGCTGTGGAACCATCCAAAGTAGATGCAGTATTATAATGGGAGGCTTCGGATCGGTTACAAAGATTATAAGCTTTTTGGGTTTGGCTGGTTACTACCATAGATTTACTGAAGGCTTTTCTAAGTTAGCATTTTCGTTAACTTAGTTGACTTGGAAAGGTAAAGAATTTGTGTCGAATATTCATTGTGAGAGAAGTTTCATTGAGCTGAAGAAGAGATTGCCTACAACTCTAGTTCTGATTTTGCCTGAACTGAATGAACCGTTCGTGGTGTATTGTGATGCGTCGATGATGGGCTTAGGCGGGGTGCTGATGCAAGATGGCAAGGTTGTGGCTTATGTTTCACGACAACTGAGGGTTCATGAGAGAAACTATCTTACTCATGATTTGGAGTTGGCTGTAGTGGTGTTTATGTTGAAGATTTGGAGGCATTATCTTTATGGTTCCAGATTTGAAGTGTTCAGTTATCATAAGAGTTTGAAGTATCTGTTTGAGCAGAAAGAATTGAATATGAGGCAACATAGATGGTTGAAATTTCTGAAGGATTATGACTTTGGCTTGACTTATCATCCCGGTAAAGCTAATGTTTTGGATGACGTTTTAAGTCAAAAGTATTTGCATATGTCCACTACGATGGTTAGAGAGTTGGAACTGGTTGAGCAGTTCAAAGACTTGAGTTTGGTTTGTGAGCTAACACCGCAGAGTGTGATGTTAGGGATGTTAAAGATAAATAATGACTTTCATAATAATATTAAAGAGAGTCATAAGTTGGATGTGAAGATGGTGAACCTGATGGTGGGTAGTAATCAAACTGACAATAATGATTTTAGAGTGGATGAACAGGGTGTGTTGAGGTTCCGAGATAGAATTTGTATTCTTGATGATTCTGAGTTGAAGAAGATGATTTTAGAAGAAAGTCATAGGAGTAGCTTGAGTATCCATCCAGGAGCTACCACAATGTATCAGGATTTGAAGAAGATATATTGGTGGCCTGGAATGAAGCGCGATGTAGCACAATTTATGTATGCGTGCTTGTCTTGTCAGAAGTCGAAGGTTGAGCATTAGAAACCTGTAGGGTTGATGCAATCGTTAGACATTCCAAAGTGGAAATGGGATATCATTTCGACGGACTTTGTGACTGGATTACCGAATACTTCGAGAGGGCATGATGTGGTTTGGGTGATTGTGGATAGACTGACGAAATCGTCGCACTTTATTTTGATTAACATTAGTTTTTCTTTGCAGAAGTTGGCAGAGATATATATATCCTTGTGATTGTGAAGCTGGATGGAGTTCCATTGAGTATTGTTTCAGATAGAGATCCAAGGTTCACTTCCAGATTTTGGGAGAGTTTGTAGGAGGCTTTGGGTTCTAAGCTGAGGTTGAGTTCTGCCTACCATCCGCAGACAGATGGTCAGACACAGTGGACTGTTCAGTCTTTGGAGGATTTGTTGGGGGCTTGTGTTCTTGAGCAAGGAGGTGCTTGGGATAGTCATCTGTCACAAATAGAGTTTACTTATAACAATAGTTTTCACTCTAGTATTGGGATGACACCTTTTGAGGCATTGTATGGTCGGAGGTGTTGGACACTTTTGTGTTGGCATGAATCTGGTGAGAGTGTGGTGCTTAGACCTGATGTTGTCCAGCAGACTACTAAAAAGGTTAAGCTCATTCAAGAGAAGATGAAAGCTTTGCAAAGTAGACAAAAGAGTTACCATGATAAAAGAAGGAAGGATCTTGAGTTTCAAGAGGGATACCATGTATTCTTGAGAGTCACTCCGGTGACTGGTGTCAGACGTGCTTGGAAGTCGAGGAAGTTTTCTCTTCAGTTTATTGGTCTGTATCAAATATTTAAGAGGATTGAGGTGGTTGCTTATAGAGTGGCGTTGCCACCAAATTTGTTGAATTTACATGTTGTGTTCCATGTTTCACAGTTTCAGAAGTATGTTGCGGGTCCATCGCATATGATTCTGATGGATGATGTGCAGGTAAGGGATAACCTTACAGTTGAAGCCTTAGCTGTGAGGATTGAAGACCATGAGCTGAAATAGTTAATAGACAAGTAGATTTCTCTCGTGAAGGTAGTGTGGGGAGGCGTTGTAGGAGGGAATATGACGTGGAAGTTAGAGAGTCGGATGCGAGAGTCGTATCCGAAGTTGTTCGCATCAGGTAAATTTTTGAGGACGAAAATGTTCTAAGTGGGGAGAGTTGAAACACCCCATTTATTTTATTTATTTTTCGTAAATAAATTATGTCATATGGTGTGATTGTATTGTGTGATTGGTGTTTTTGGTGTGTTAGAGGTGCCTTTAGTATGGGGTAGTGGCCTTAAAAAGGGAGTTTGAGGTGTTGTGGTGTGTGAGTAAAAGTGTAAAGATTGGAGGTGTGTGGGTAAAAGGAATAAAATAATAGTAACATTACTAATTAAATAATTATTTTATTAATATGGTTATAATAATAATTTTAATTTGTTGGAAATAATATTAATAATTAAATAGAATAAGAGAAAATGAGTTTTGAGAGAGAACTGATAGTTCGTGAAAAAGAGAGGAGAATGTGAAAACTTAGGAAAAAGGGAAGAGAGAAGGCTAGGGCTCAAAAGGAGAAAAGGACAACTCCATTATTGAAGAACCTTACAAGATATCTAAGGTAAGGGTGGGGTTCTGATTATATAAGGGTTTTTTATAATAATTTGTGGGCAGGGATTATTCTTGCTATGTTAGAATTGTTATTCTCAAATGCCATGAACTTGTATTTGTATGAGCATAATCTATAATGGTGTGTTGAATTGATTTGTATAAATCATGCAATTATGTGTTTGTTTGATGTTTTGGATGTTGTTGGACTGTTCTTGTTGATGTGTATGGACAGAGGTTAGACTCTAAAACATGATTACATGAATTATGTGTGAGTTAGGGAGTTTGGGTTAAGTTGAAAAGTGATTTTCGTGTCAAAACGTAGCAGAAAAGTGATTCTGCTACCGGTGTAATCGGTTACGAGAAATGGGGAAACCGGTTACACTGTTGAAAAATGTGTTTTTGGGCAAAATTGAGGGGTGTAACCAGTTACTGCATTTGGTGTAACCTGTTACACTGTGTGGCAGTAGCGTAGTAGGGGCGCGTTATAGGGGTGTAACCGGTTATTGCAATTGGTGTAATCGGTTACACAGGGAGGAAATTTTGTAAATCTTTAAACATCCATATCTTGAGCTAGGGGTGTCCGTTTGGGGTACCGTTTGAAGTGTCGGGAAACTGATGTTATGTGATTTAACTTAAAATTAGTTTCAGTACCGAAAATAAATTAATTGTTGCGTGATGGTGTAGTTGCCATGTGGTGTGTTTATGTTGTGGTGTGAAATGTGTATAAATGCATTGTTGTTGCTTGCTATATCGTTGGGTTGTTGTTGCTGAATGTTATAGCATGTGTTTGGTGCATGATGGCCAGTATTGAAGAGGTACCTTGACTAAGATGATGTAATTATACTTGTTATTATTATTGCATGTATATTATGTTTCTTGCATCACGGTGTTGGACGGTGATCTGTTTTGGTGAGCCTTAATCCTATGGTGATGGATTGGGTGTGAGTAGCTAATTCCTATGGTGATGGAATTAGTGAAGCGTTACCTATGATGATAGTAATGATGTTGATGTGCTCTGATCCTTAGGTGGGAATTGGAGCGGTGAACCTGAGAGTACACATATTGGTACCACATGCATTGAGTCATGGTGTTGAGTCTCATTGCATTTCATAGTTGTTGTGTTGTTGAGTTTGGATTTGTGTGGATTGTGATTGGTGGAATGGGTGACTATGCATTTAATAATCTGATGCTTACTTATTATTATGAATTGCTTTATATAATTTTGATATATCACCCCTTTTGTTTGAATGTTGGCTTTACATGGACATCGTGCAGATAATCCACAATAAAGGCGTAGATGTGAGTGGAAGAGGGTGCTCTTCCTTTTTATTTTTATGGAGTCGGCATCTGCTCTGATGTGTAGCACTGGGGGTGGAACGTTTTGTGTTTTATTATGTTTGGTGGATTTTACCATGCTTATCTCTTATGTTTGTTATTTGTATAATTACTACAACTTATTTTTATGTTTTGTAGTATTAACATAAATGGTTGATGATGTTTTCTGCTGCTATTCATATTAAAGTTGAAGTTGGAGTCGTTGGTTTTTGTTAATACTATAATTATTATTATTAATAATTTTTAAATAAAGGACATGTGTTACATATCTGATTGTATGAGCAGGTTCATGTTGAAAATAGCATCTTAAATGTGTGTTGTTTTAATTTACTATGATAATTATTCATAATTTACGCGAGGGTATTTAGGGTGCTACAGTTGTTGTCATTGGTGGTGGTGGTGTTCTTGTTATTTTTGTTATTCTTGTTGTTCTTGTTGTTGTTAACGATGTTGTTATATTTCTTATTGTTGTTGCTGTTGTTATTGTTGTTCTTCCTGTTGTTATTATTATTGTTGTTTTTGTTTTTGTTGTTCTTGTTATTTTTATTTTTGTTCTTGTAGCTGTTGTTGTTGTTGTTATTCTACTACTGCATTTTTATTTTATTTTATTAAAATACATACAACAATGGTTGTTTAAAGTAATCGTTGTGATATGTTGAGATATACAACAACGATTGTTTATAGTAATCATTGTGATAGGTTGTGCGCTATTAGTAGTGTCTGCTAGTGGAATTTCGCGGGAATCAAAAGCCACTTCTCACAGACGGCCTCATAGTTCCATTCTAGAACTAGAATTGTGTGTAAGTTGGTGATAAGGAATCCTGAATTGGTGGTGATGATCTCTTATACGGAGACCCTAGGTGAACTTACAAGGTTAGCAATTCAGTCCTCAAGCCAGGATTAGAATTAAAGATAGGTGTAGTAAAAAATAGAGATCAGAAAAGTATACCTTGAATATCTTGAGACACGACCTTTATAACTTGGGTATCTTAGAATGGATTGACATTAATTTGGGCCTTCGAACATCCCAAAACAGTAGGAAATAAATCTCTCTCTCTCTCTCTCTCTCTCTCTCTCTCTCTCTCTCTCTCTCTCTCTCTCTTGAGTTTACCACTATTTGTGATCTTTCTTGCTCTGACTCTCCCTACAAACATGAAGTTCCAAAACTATTGAAGAATTTAATTATCTTTCTGCTTCTTAGTTTATTATATCTAATCCATATGAGGGTTATAGATTTCCCCTTATTGCTGGATATGCACGTCCAAAATTCGTCTCATATACTATATGCCGACACACATTCTCATATCAATCTTGGGAAAGTCTCTAAAATAGATGTTGTTTTGACTTGGTTGCTAGCCAACAAATTTGAAACGATTTGATCTACCACTGTGATATATCATATGATAGTGAGCTTAATAAAGGGGAATGTGAGGGTTATTTTGGAACATTTTGTATTTAATTTTAAAGAGGAAGAGTCAATGAAAAATACAATCAAAATAGAAAGCCACTGTCTGGAATAGATGTAATATGACCACCACAATGGAATGCTAGTGCATAGAGACGTCAGAGCAATAAGAGGTTCTTTGGGACAACAAGCTTCAGCTCTACCTAAGTCAAAGGTCCTTTAAAGTCGGACGATTTCGAATTTCAATTATGAGATATTTCAAAATTTTCTAACTGTAGCTCTCATCAACACTCTTTTCAAGAACCGATAAGCCCACACCAAAGTCACAGCAAGACAAATGTCAAAATTAATTATTTAACCCGCAAACTTGCTAAAATCAAAATGTCTCTGCCACCTTAACTTCTTAGTGATGAAGAGGACATTGAGTAGTCTTTGTAGAACAAATATCTTTCCCAAAATATTAACAATAAATCTTGTTCTTTAGTGTTAAAGTTAGTGTAATACAACTTTAATTTGATCTTTATTAAAATCTTTTTATTTTTTATATTATAATTACTAAATCTACATTCTCTTTCTTAATCTATTACTTTTTTAATATTTTTATTTTATGTCTTATTCTATTACTTTTCGTATTGAAGATCATTTAATTAATAAAATATTTAGGATTATATAACTGGCATAATTAATAAAAAAAAACAGAAATATACAATTATATAATAGTTTCATTTTTGTGATAGTATAATAAGTATGAATTATTCATATTATCATTCAATTTTAGTACAATTTATTTCACATATTATTTATGTACTTATCACTCATGCAATCATACAATTTACTTATTATCTATTATTTTAGATCTCACGGTTTAGATATATCATGATATTGTTTTTATAGAACTCACAAATTTAATACAAATTAATTCTTTTAATTAATAATATATTTATGATTATAAAACTCATAATAGTAATGTTTCATTTCTCCAATTACACTTGTCATTTTATATTTTATATGTGGCTCTTAGGATGACAATAAGCAGGGTAGGATACTATAGTACCCGTCCTCATACTCACAGTTGGAAAAAATTCTCATACCCGAACCTATACCCGCTTGGGTATCAACATTGCTATCCGTCCTCGTATTCCATTGATATATAAGTGCCTGTAACCGTACGTGTACTTGCATTTTTAATAAAATTAAATATATCAAGTATTAAATATCATAATATTTTAATTTTTTAAAAATATTAAAAAGTTTTTTTTTTTTAAATTTATTATTGAATTATGAAATAAATGATCACTTATGTTAAATATGTAGTAGTTTAAAATTGATGTTTTTTTTTTAATTTTATAAATATTTATTTTTATAAAATAATATAAATTAAAATATATAAATATATATTGTGCGAATATGGGCGGGGTGGATATTAAGGTACCCATTCCTGCAACCATCCCGTTTATTTAAATGAATAATTATCCGAGTCTGTGTCCGTACCTATTTTTATGAATTTTTACCGTACTCATTATGGAGGGTAATTTTATGGATATGCAGTGGGAATTGGGCAAATTGCCAGCGGCTCTACATCATAATCGACAATGTATTCATTTTTTTTCTCAAGGTCACAATAAAAATAAAAATGTATGGTTATATAATAGTATAATTTTGGCATCATACTATAATTATGAATTATTCTATTCATATAATTTTAATACAATTTAGTTCGAACAATTTTTATGTATTTGGCATTGTTATTGTAGTACAATTCATTTGATAGGAGTATATGTTAAATGCATGCCACACCATTTAGATCTATTATGATTTTATAAGTAAAAGCAAATTAGTTTTATTTAAAATGTACAAAAGCACAAATACCTTGTTAAAATTTAATTTGTAATTTTTATTTTTTCACTTTAATATTTTTAAACATTAACTTTTTTTATTCTTCAATTTTAGTCAAAATATTTTTTGAGACTAATCACTATTGATTTTTATTTATCAAATAAATAATCATGTACCCTATTACTTTATAAACTACTCTATTGTTAATTTTTATGCACTTTTATTGAAACTACAAATAATAATAATAATAATAATAATAATAATAACAATAAATTAATAATTAATATTAATTATAATATCACTGGTATTATTATATTCTTATTTTTTTAAATGAAATGAAAACATATATATTTTCACGTTTTTCACCTTTCAATATTGGTATTACTACATTTTTGTAAAAAAATACTAGTATTACTACTATATTCTTATTTTTTTAAAATGAAAATGAAAACATATATATTTTTCAGGTTTTTCACTTTTCTTTTTTTTTAGTAAGCAAGAAATCCATTAATACGAGAACAAAGGGTTCTCGAACCCACTTACAAAAAAGAGACGAAGTTCGGCAAAAGAAAAATTACAAACCAATTAGGCCTTACGACAAATAGAGCATAGGAAGCAAACTAAAATCATAGAAGCTATGATTGGAATTGGTAATTTTTCCAATAAAAGACCATCTCCAAATTAACAACTTGACATTCCACACCACATCTATAATATTCCAACCAACATTCCTAAAAATAATATCATTTCTCAACAACCATAGAGACCAAGTTGTCGCCATCCATAAAACACCTTCCTTCCCACTCTTCACCTTATTCCTTTTAGAAAAGGTGAATAAATAGGTTTTTCACTTTTCAATACTGGTATTACTACATTTTTGTCAAAAATAAATACTGGTATTACTATATTCTTATTTTTTAAAATGAAAATGAAAACATATATATTTTTCAGGTTTTTCACTTTTCAATACTGGTATTATTACATTTTTGTCAAAAATAAATACTGGTATTACTATATTCTTATTCATTTAATACATTTTTATATTATCAATGTCTTGAAAATATATACTCTTGTCAAATTCAAACCTTCTACCTTTTAAATTCACATTTTTATTATCTTCATTTAAATTTCTTTTTTATCATATAAATTTGATTTTAAGTTTCTCACTATTTAACTATAAGAAAATTAATGAGACATACATCGTTATTATTAAAAGGTGTCGAGAAGTGAAACAGTGAAAGAGAGATAAAAAAAGAAAAAAAAAAAGAAACTATGAGATTTGTTGAGAGAAAAATAAAAGAAAAAAAGAATGTAGGGGAAAGTAATTAATCAGGTTACAAATTTAGATTTAATTAAAAATATTTTTTTTTAAAGATATATAAAACTAATTATATTATTTAAAAAATTACAAATAAAAAGAAGAGAGAACTATACTCTCAAATACAGAATACAATGTTAATGACACACTAATAAAATGTATTTGTATAATTTATTTTTTTTCTAGAATATTGATTCCATTAACAGTAAATACAACAATTCCATTAATACTAAATATAGCAAACCACTTCTAAGATTTGCCTTGGCAAAAATAATTCTATTTCTAAAGGACCCAATAGATCAACCACACTAACCAACCTATCTTCCGTAACTTCTCAGACCCCAGGCTATCTCCAACCATTAACAATAAACCGAGCAAACTAGGCCAAACCATTTAATCTTTTGAAATTTTACAGACCCCAAACTATCTCCCATCATTAACAATATCGCCTTAACAAAAAGAATCATATTTCTAAAGTCCAAATAGACCAATATGTCCAAGACCACCCAACTAATCTATCTTGTTAGACCCAAGATATCTCTTTAAAATATTCAATAACCACTTCTGTTGTAGTCTTGAAAAACGTCGGAACACAGTATGGAAATAATGAAAATTAAGAGAGATATTTCAGAATGTCACGATTCAGTGTGGAAATAATAAAAATTAAAGGAGATATTTCAAAATGTCAGGATTCAGTATAGAAATAATAAAAATTAAAAGATATATTTCAAATTCGAACTATAATTATTTTGTATGTCTCCTTGTAAGATGTACTCTGTAAAATGATAATCTTTGCTTATAAAAAAATTAGTAATTAATCAAAAAATAAAAAATATATAAAATTAAATATACTACATACAAAAATTCAAATAAAAAAAATGGAAACATTACTCTTAAATAAATAAAAAATATTAATAGTTATTCTAGATAAAATACAAATAAAACTATATATATATATATATATATATATATATTAAGGTTTTTCACTTTTCAATACTGGTATTACTACATTTTTGTCAAAAAAAAAATACTGATATTACTATATTCTTATTTTTTTTAAATGAAAAGGAAAACATATATATTTTCAGATTTTTCATTTTTTAATACTGATATTACTACATTTTTGACAAAAAAAAAATACAGGTATTACTATATTCTTATTCATTTAATATATATTTATATTATTAATGTCTTGAAAATATATACTCTTGTCAAATTCAAACCTTCTAAATTCACATTTTTATTATCTTCATTCAATTTTCTTTTATCATAAATTTGATTGTAAGTTTTTCACTATTTAACTATAAGAAAATTAATGAGACATGAATCGTTATTATTAAAAGGTGAGGAGAAAATAAAAAATTTACCGAAACTTAACAATGAATGAAGGCAGTGAAACGGAGATAAAAAAAAAAAAGAAACTATGAGATTTGTGGAGAGAAAAAGAAAAGAAAAAAAAGAACGTAAGGAAAGTAATTAATTAGAATAAAAATATAGATTTAATTAAAAATAAATTTTTTAAAGATATATAAAACTAATTATATTAATTAAAAAATTACAAATAAAAAGAAGAGGGAACTTTTGTAATGCCCTGTATAATATCTATCTAGAATAATACAATACAAGCATTTTATTTGGTACAGACACATCAAAAGTGCTTAATGGCATAGTTCACATACTTGTCCATTTCTAACACATAAATACAACCCATTGCACAAGTCATGGAAACTAGCCAAAGAAAATAAAATCTAAGAATATACAATATCCTCTATTGTATACAACAGATAATACACATCGGAATAAACTTAACTAAGCTTCTCTTGAGACTTCCAAACATAACTCCACTTGTAAAACAAACGTGCAAGTACCTGAAATATATCAACTATAGTGGGGTGAGATACATCAAATCTCAGTGAGTTCTCTATCCTATAGATTCTCTCGGCTTGTATCAATCCTAACTCAAGTCAAGGGGAAGGGAAATGACTTTGAGTTCACAATCTCACAATCTCACACTATATGGAAACATGTCATGAGTTCATCAACTCAAAATATCACTAATCGGTAACCACACCCAAGGCATCCCCTTTTCCCGTCCGCTTCTACGTCTAGAAGTCGACCCGAGTCATAGATCCTGGTAACCTACTTGACATACGAATGGATTCGGGTTCTAGGGCCATTAACCGTTATGAACCGTCACTTCACACGGGCCATTAACCGTCACAAGCATACGCTCCCAGAGCGCATTCGTACTGCACGCAGGAATCAAACCTGCCAAGTAGTTGTGCACATGTTTCAGAGGAGCTCGAGACCCATGAAACGCACTCACAAGATAACCGGTTACGATTACGTGATCGCACACACAAACGTGATTGTATTCGACAATCACAAGGCCACAATGTCCTAAGGCCACAATCGCCTTTTCTCAAAGAACACAAAGGTTCACACACATGTTCCATACTAGTGTCTCACTCTCCTCTAGACCATTACTCGGCAAGGATGCACATCTACATCGAATGCACGAGCATCGCCATCTAGATTATTTATCAATCATAATCACAACCTAGAATCATCTCATTTTGTTTTGGGGTAAAGTTTCCTCACTCGTCCAAATTCATATTTTAAACATGCATATTTTATTTCATTAACAATTTACAATTAGACAGACATGGTATAATCATAATTATTACAAGTAAACACATATAATAACATAACATGTCAAACATAATCAACATAGTAGTTCTCACACATTTTTAAGGCATACAAGCCACTATTATCCTCTACCAAGCATCCTTGGTTAAATCATGGTCTCACATTACCATTCACTGCCTTATTGGATTATCTTTCCAAAGGCTTTGGACTCGTATCAATCGGATAAACGAGTCAAAAGTTATGGAAATAACAAGAAATGTTACCGCGAAAACACAATTCTGCACCCTCACTGGCCGTACGCGTATTTCCTTGTGCCATACGCGTACTGCCCAGCTGGCTCGCCCAGCCATACACGTATTGCCCAAAGTGATACGCGTATGGGCAGAGGCTGATTTCCCTTCAAAATTCCATTTAAACTCCAATACGCGTATTGCCTCAAACCATACGCGTATTGCCCCCTCCCGTACGCGTAACGCCTAAAATCCTTCATTGCCATACGCGTATTGCCCAACCCAATATGCATATTGCCTTGCGTGTTACGCGTATGGGCAGAAGAAACCAGAATTTTTCCTGCAGAAAACTCTGCTACGGGTTTCTCAAATTCAACCCCAAAATCCCATTTTTCCCAATCAAAATACATCAAAACAGGTTACAAACATAACAACCAGTATACTACACAGTCAAACATCAAATTTCAGCAGTTAGATTATGATTCTATTGAAAAATTATTCATTTCTCACAATATCAAAACTAACTCTAAACTCGTAAAACTCTACACTAAAGTGTCTATCTAGAACCCACCTGATAATCGAAGAGGAGTTTGAAGAAGATGATGATCCAGTTTTTCTCTCTTCTTCCTCTTTCTCCACTTTCTCTTTTTCTCTTCCATTTCCTCTTTTTCTTCCTAACTTCTTCTTCTTTTTCCTTTTTCCTTTCTATTTTCTTATATATATATATATATATATATATATATATATATATATACATAATCATTAATATATAATATAACTCCAAAAGGGTAAAATATCTCCAATTGATATTTTTTCGTCTCAACCCAATTGATCAATTATTAGAGTTACCTTAAAATCCTTTCTTGAATTAAAATAATTGATATCTTCAGAGTTCATCAGTTGCTCTATTGATCCCAATTGATAATACTTAAAGTACTTAGAGGATTCCATTAATCCAATTATCCAAAGATAGAGCACATAGATATTCATCTGATCTCATCTGATATCCAATTAAGCATTTCAATAATACGGGGTATTACACTCTTCCCCCCCCCCCCCCTTAAATTGAAATGCGCCCCCGAATTTCCTCTACTCGGCAATAACCACAACTTGTATCCTGGTCTTAGATTCACACTTAACTGTACCTCTGTTAAAATTTCTGACGTAATCTGATTCCAACTTGACTTCACAAATCAGAACTCTTGTTTTCACTACTTATCAAACGTTACGTCCTTAATTATACTCTTGTTCCAATATTGGGTTAACTTCGAACTTTACTTTTCCCATAATTCATCTGTCGTTCCATACAAAACACTTGGTCGCATCCTACCTTCGGCAAGAATGTACCATTCCATATTCCTCTACTGAGTCATACAACAAAACCGTAACACCTTATCTTGGTTTAGGATAACAACCACTCATCACATCCTCGCGAGGTACTTCAGTGATTCCTTATCCCCATGCAATTTCTGACGACTTATCCTTCCATAAATCTTTCAACATCCAAAACCACTTCATAATTAGTCAACGACTTCTTTACCAGTTCCATCTGGCCTGATGCTGTACCAGGTACTCATTAAATCTAATATTCCATTCCTTTCGTGGCATACCAAAAGGTAACACATTTAGAACGAGACCTTCTTATCCTCACACTTATAAGCAACAAACTTTCAAATCTCCAATTTTGACTGAACTCTTTCGTCTGTCTCCTTCCACTGCGTAAATCCAAAAATCTAACAGTGGAATACCACTAATCCTCAAGCATCACCAAGTAGCTAACAGTCCGCGGCGAAACACCCTTATCTATTTGGGTTCTTCCTAACCAACGACATAAGAAACTTACCGACGTCCTATAGTGGAACACATAACCACACAACTCTCAATCCGGTCTAAACTCGAAACAATTTCATCCAAAGTAGCTTATCAACTTCCGTTTCTAGTTACCCCATTCTGTAACAACTCTCTTTACAGTTGTCCGACTCACTCAAGGTTTCTGGTTGATTTCGAGATCTCAATCAATCACATGTAACCCCATTTCGGAACTTCAAACATATACGATTCACCATGTACCAAAACTTAAGCCATTCAAGCGAAATTGTGAGTTTTCACACTACTCACCGATCCACAACAACACTCCACACGTACACACACCCTCAACGGACCTGCCACGCTTCTCCATTGAATCAACTTTCCTTAATTGTTCTGTTTCATAAACGACCCAAGTTATATGCTTAACTTCGGAACGTTCAATTTCACTCTTACTTGGAAGGATAACCTCCAAATTTCATTCTCTTGGTAAAACGCAACTGCACACAACTGGTACCACTCTCACAGAGTCCAAAACCAACACCTTGAATACACACCGAAATATTTCCTTCCGTGGTCAACACTTCGTGAGTATTTTCCAACTTCATCTTTAAAGTTCCCAACAGTAATAATAATGCACCTAAGACTCTCCCATACTCAACCCAGTTCGTAAGATTACTTCCTCGAAGTCAAACTCCTTAGTCATCTAACTAGATGATCGACTAAGTCACACCCTTCCACAAGTTCTGATTTCAAAACACAATTTCGTCTTTCATTTACTTGCAATCCCGTTTCCATTCGCACAATACTCTCCACTCGGAGCAACATAAGGTAACAAAACACAGATGATGGTTCCTAAGGGATTTCACAATTTACACACATGTTAATCGATTACCCATCTGAGCTAATCGGTTAACTTCTCACAATTTAGCACAACTACCATCCTTGCACGTGTTAATCGGTTAACCCCATTGTGTTAATCGGTTAACACTGCTACAGAAACTGAAAACCAGCTTCTTCTTCATTCAAGCCATCCCTACCCAAACCATCAATCTGATTTGTTCTAACTGGAAAAATATCCTTCTCAACTTACGGCTTCCTAACTTGTATAACAGTCACTAACCATGACCCACTCAGGTAAAAACTGACAAGGTCAAAAACATGCAGACGACACACTCCAATCAAGTGACAATGCAAAATTCCAATATTCGGACACAACCACACTACAAAACTTCAGCGGGATAGTTCATTTTTCTGCTCAAACAATTGCACTAGCGGGAAGTCAATAATGACGACATTCTAGGGTTTTTGCCACAACTCACACTTAATTCATCCATAAGCCAAAACTCAACACACAACCAATAAACGGTACCACAAAATTGATGGACATCTCATATCAAGCATACAACCCTATTCTCTCACTTAACTCCTTGGTGGGAATTAAACAACAACGTCCTTAGTCCAACAAAAGGGTAGATTCCTAATAATCTGATTATTTGCAATTACAAATGTCCTCTATACTTGAAAATAAATCGGGGTAAGGCATCCTCTTGAAGAACCTTTTCATCACTTCGCACACATTAACCGAGATTCCTTACCCTTCACTACCATTCATTGTACACCAAATTACTTAATAAAGCCTCGCAACCCACAATTCTCATCAACGATTTACAAAACTCTTCTGGTATAAACCGTTCCATGATTTACACTAATTCTGAAATAAGTCCTTGTTTGCTTTTCGTTGATTTACCACAATCTTGCCTCTGAAAATGTAGTACTCACTGTTCCACAAAGTACGTCCCTTCACACTTGTCTCAAGAATAAGAATCCCTCACGTACATTGGTGACTACGGTGCTACTACAACGCTTGTTCTTAACACCAAGGTGTAACTCTTCTCATTCTACGTCATACTATTTGAGTTCCTCTCCAGTGAACCACCCATAAATACACTTCCTTTAACTATAGGTTCATCAACACTTTAAAATTCCATCGCACACTCGTCCAAAAAAATACACTCCGTTGTTGCTTCTTTTTAACATACCATCGATACCGCTTTCCACACCGCGCTTACTTCGCTTTCCTTTGTAATCCTCTTAGGTCCAAATATAAAACCATCTTACTACGATTCCCTTAAATCCAAGGTACTTACTCTGTTTCTTAACACAAACTCCTTTCGGTTTGTATCACTACACTTTCTATTACCCAATGAAGCTCATCCTTTCCCCGCCACAATACCTCATACTGCTCATTGAATAATTTAACAATTCCAAATTGGTCTCTTACTGAATACAAAAATCTTGATTTAATACCTTGAACTTAATCTCTCTTCATATCTGAAGTCACACAATTTATCTCTTACCCTTCGTCCGGCACATACTTATTACACTTGAATCATGTAAACACATTCTAGTGTCCCTTCTCACACTTCTCTACTACCTTAGATTCCCATGAAATCCGAGCTTCCTTAACTCTCAACTTTAAACCAGTCGGAAGAGATTACTCCGAACACACTCTACGAGGTACTCCCATCCTCCCAAGATGCCATAACGACCTTAGAAACTGAAGCACCAAAACTTATCTCACTCCCGGACCTTACGTCAAACATTCCACAACACAACTCTCCTTTTCCACGGAATGAGATTACTTAAAACCCTTATCCAATTGTCCAATAGAGAACCTTAACTTTCGGACTTCATCAATTCCAAGGGATTGCTTAACAACTCACCGCTCTTTCATTTCCACGCTTCACAAGTACAACGTCTCTTAAAACCTCACTGAGCTGACCAAAACTCTTCTCTACTAATTCTTGGCTTGAGCCTTCCCTCACAACACAATTTCCGACAACACTTCGGAGTCCTCGTGGTCGCTCAACCATGATTCTACCTATCACATACATAGCATTAGGTTGATCAAGCCCAACACTACATAGTATGATATTAAGTTTCATGATGGCAAGACACACTTAAGAGGCAGGAATAAATTTACTTATGATGTTTCAAGGCTAGGTCGAGGACACAACCTGCTCTGATACCAACTGTAATGCCCTGTATAATATCGATCTAGAATAATACAATACAAGCATTTTATTTGGTACTGACACATAAAAAGTGCCTAATGGCATAGTTCACATACTTGTCCATTTCTAACACATAAATACAACCCATGGCACAAGTCATGGAAACTAGCCAAAGAAAATAAAATCTAATAATATACAATATCCTCTATTGTATACAACAGATAATACACAGCGGAATAAACTTAACTAAGCTTCTCTTGAGACTTCCAAACATAACTCCACTTGTAAAACAAACCTGCAAGTACCTGAAATATAGCAACTATAGTGGGGTGAGATACATCAAATCTCAGTGAGTTCCCTATCCTATTGATTCTCTCGGCTTTACAAGGTTCTATCAATCCTAACTCAAGTCAAGGGGAAGGGAAATGACTTTGAGTTCACAATCTCACAATCTCACACTATATGGAAACATGTCATGAGTTCATCAACTCAAAATATCACTAATCGGTAACCACACCAAGGCATCCCCTTTTCCCGTCCGCTTCTACATCTAGAAGTCGACCCGAGTCATAGATCCTGGTAACCTACTTGACATACGAATGGATTCGGGTTCAACGGGCCATTAACCGTGATGAACCGTCACTTCACACGGGCCATTAACCGTCACAAGCATACGCTCCCAGAGCGCCATTCGTACTGCACGCAGGAATCAAACCTGCCAAGTAGTTGTGCACATGTTTCAGAGGAGCTCGAGACCCATGAAACGCACTCACAAGATAACCGGTTACGATTACGTGATCGCACACACAAACGTGATTGTATTCGACAATCACAAGGCCACAATGTCTTAAGGCCACAATCGCCTTTTCTCAAAGAACACAAAGGTTCACACACATGTTCCATACTAGTGTCTCACTCTCCTCTAGACCATTACTTGGCAAGGATGCACATCTACATCGAATGCACGAGCATCGCCATCTAGATTATTTATCAATCATAATCACAACCTAGAATCATCTCATTTTGTTTTGGGGTAAAGTTTCCTCACTCGTCCAAATTCATATTTTAAACATGCATATTTTATTTCATTCACAATTTACAATTAGACAGACATGGTATAATCATAATTATTACAAGTAAACACATATAATAACATAACATGTCAAACATAATCAACATAGTAGTTCTCACACATTTTTAAGGCATACAAGCCACTATTATCCTCTACCAAGCATCCTTGGTTAAATCATGGTCTCACATTACCATTCACTGCCTTATTGGATTATCTTTCCAAAGGCTTTGGACTCGTATCAATCGGATAAACGAGTCAAAAGTTATGGAAATAACAAGAAATGTTACTGCGAAAACACAATTCTGCACCCTCACTGGCCGTACGCGTATTTCCTTGTGCCATACGCGTACTGCCCAGCTGGCTCGCCCAGCCATACGCGTATTGCCCAAAGTGATACGCGTATGGGCAGAGGCTGATTTCCCTTCAAAATTCCATTTAAACTTCAATACGCGTATTGCCTCAAACCATACGCGTATTGCCCCCTCCCGTACGCGTAACGCCTAAAATCCTTCATTGCCATACTCGTATTGCCCAACCCAATACGCGTATTGCCTTACGTGTTACGCGTATGGGCAGAGGAAACCAGAATTTTTCCTGCAGAAAACTCTGCTACGGGTTTCTCAAATTCAACCCCAAAATCCCATTTTTCCCAATCAAAATACATCAAAACAGGTTACAAACATAACAACCAGTATACTACACAGTCAAACATCGAATTTCAGCAGTTAGATTATGATTCTATTGAAAAATTATTCATTTCTCACAATATCAAAACTAACTCTAAACTCGTAAAACTCTACACTAAAGTGTCTATCTAGAACCCACCTGATAATCGAAGAGGAGTTTGAAGAAGATGATGATCCAACTTTTCTCTCTTCTTCCTCTTTCTCCACTTTCTCTTTTTCTCTTCCATTTCCTCTTCTTCTTCCTAACTTCTTCTTCTTTTTCCTTTTTCCTTTCTATTTTCTTTTCTTATATATATATATATATATATATATATATATATATATATATATATATATATATATATATATACATAATCATTAATATATAATATAACTCCAACAGGGTAAAATATCTCTAATTGATATTTTGTCGTCTCAACCTAATTGATCAATTATTAGAGTTACCTTAAAATCCTTTCTTGAATTAAAATAATTGATCTCTTCAGAGTTTATCAGTTGCTCTATTGATCCCAATTGATAATACTTAAAGTACTTAGAGGATTCTATTAATCCAATTATCCAAAGATAGAACACATAGATATTTATCTGATCTCATCTGATATCCAATTGAGCATTTCAATAATACGGGGTATTACGACTTTACTCTCAAATAATTAAAATAATGTTAATGACACGTAGTGAAATTTATTTGTATAATTTATTTATTTTCTACAATATTGATTCCATTAATAAAAAACACAACAATTCCATTAACAATAAACCGGACAAACGACTTCTAAGATTTTCCTCAGAAAAAATCTAATAGACCAAGCACACCAACCAACCTATCTTTCGAAACTTCTCAGACCCCAAGCTATCTCCAACCATTAACAATAAACCGAGCAAACTAGACCAAATTGACCAACATATCTAAACCAAATAGACCAACATATCTAAGACCACGCCAACAATTCTATCTTCCGAAATTTCGCAGATCACAAACTTTCTCTGACCATTAACAATATCTGCAACCATTAACAATAAATATAACAAACTATTTTTCAGATCTTCCTCGACAAAAATAATTCTATTTTTAAAAAGAACAAATATACCAACCAAGACCACGTCAACCTGGGACGCGACACGATACAGACACTCCGACACCGATAATGTTAAAATATAGGACACCGACACCGCTATATATAAGAGAGTATTTAAGATTTATTTACCCATCTATGATTAAATAAGTTAAAAATATTCTAATTAAAATTAGTGTCTTTAATAATACATGGTTAACAATTTTAAATTTGTGTGAATTGTTAAACAAATTCTTAGTGTTATAAGCGTGTTGAAGCAAAGAAAAAACAAATTCTTGTTTAAAACACTTGTCTGAATTGTTAAACATATGTGTTATGAGTGTCGTATGGGTGTCAACTATTGATTCAGAGTGTCGAAACAAAGAAAAAAAAATCATTTTTTAGTGGACATTTGTTTGACTTGTCCGACACTTCTTTGACTTTTCTGACATGTGTCGTACGAGTGTCATACAAGTGTCGGACACTGATGCATGTCAAAAACTGCGACACGTCTACTCCTAGAGGTGCCCGTGCTTCATAGTTAAAAGATCCGCCTTAGCAAAAAGAATTATATTTCTAAAGTTCAAATAGACCAATATGTCCAAGACCACACCAACCAATCTATCTTGTTAGACCAAAGATATCTCTTTAATATGATCCATAACCATTTGTTCTTATGTTGTAGTCTTGAAAAACGTCAGAACATAGTATGGAAATAATGAAAATTAAAGGAGATATTTCAGAATGTCAGGACTCAGTATGAAAATAATGAAAATTAAAGGAAATATTTACAAATGTCAGGACTCAGTATGAAAATACTGAAACTTAAAAGAGATATTTCAAATAAGATGTACTCTGTTAAATGATAATCTTTGCTTATAAAAAAATTAGTAACTAATCAAAAAATAAAAAATATATAAAATTAAATATACTACATAAAAAATTCAAATAAAAAAAATGGAAACATTACTCTTAAATAAATAAAAAATATTAATGGTTATTCTAGATAAAATACAAATAATATATATATATATAGAGAGAGAGAGAGAGAGAGAGAGAGAGAGAACGTATCATATGAGAATGTCATTTTTACGTGAGAACATGATAATGAATCTAGATTTTAAAATAAATAGTAGAGATTGTGTGTCTTTTTTTTCTCTCTCCTCCATCATTTATTTTAATAAAGGAGAAGAGAGAAAAACAAAAATCACACATAATCTCCACCATTTATTTTAAAATCTAGATAAAATACAAATAAAACTATATATATATATATATATATATATATATATATATATATATATATATAAATATTTTAAAGTTTTTCACTTTTCAATACTGGTATTACTACATTTTTGTCAAAAAAAAAATACTGGTATTACTATATTCTTATTTTTTTAAATGAAAAGGAAAACATATATATTTTCAGATTTTTCATTTTTTAATACTGATATTACTACATTTTTGTCAAAAAAAATACTGGTATTACTATATTCTTATTCATTTAATATATATTTATATTATCAATGTCTTGAAAATATATACTCTTGTCAAATTAAAACCTTCTAAAGTCACATTTTTATTATCTTCATTCAATTTTCTTTTATCATAAATTTGATTTTAAGTTTTTCACTATTTAACTATAAGAAAATTAATGAGACAAGGATTGTTATTATTAAAAGGTGAGGAGAAAATTAGAAAATTTACAGAAACTATAACAATGAATAATGGCAGTGAAACAGAGATAGAAAAAAGAAACTATGAGATTTGTGTAGAGAAAAAGAAAAGAAAAAAAAGAATGTAGGGAAACTAATTAATCAGATTAAAAATATAGATTTAATTAAAAAATAAATCTTTAAAAGATATACAAAACTAATTATATTATTTAAAAAATTACAAATTAAAAGAAGAGGGAACTTTACTCTCAAATAATTAAAATAATGTTAATGACACGGTAGTGAAATGTATTTGTATAATTTATTTATTTTCTACAATATTGATTCCATTAATAATAAACACAACAATTCCATTAACAATAAATCGAGCAAACGACTTCTAAGATTTTCCTCACCAAAAATAATTCTATTTTTAAAAGACCCAATAGACCAACCACACCAACCAACCTATCTTCCGAAACTTCTCAGACACCATCCTATCTCCAACCATTAACAATAAACCGAGCAAACTAGACCAAATTGACCAACATTTCTAGACCAAATAGACCAACATATCTAAGAACACACCAACCATTCTATCTTCTAAAATTTCGCAGATCCCAAACTATCTCCTACTATTAACAATATCTGCAACTGCAACCATTAACAATAAATAGAACAAACTATTTTTAAGATCTTCCTGGACAAAAATAATTCTATTTATAAAAGAACAAATATACCAACCAAGACCACATCAACCATCCTATCTTCCGAAACTTCTCAGTCCCCAATCTGTATTTCGAAAATTTTCAGACCCAAACTATCTCTAACCATTAACAATAAAACCATTAAAGATCTGCCTTAGCAAAAGGAATTATATTTCTAAAGTCCAAATTAACCAATATGTCAAAGACCACACCAACCAATCTATCTTGTTAGACCTAAGATATCTCTTTAAAATGATCCATAACCATTTGTTCTTCTGTTGCAGTCTTGAAAAACGTCAGAACGCAATATAGAAATAATGAAAATTAAAGGAGATGTTTCAGAATGTCAGAAATCAGTATGAAAATAATGAAAATTAAAAGAGATATTTCAAATTCCAACTGTAATTATTTTGTATGACTCCTTCTAAGATGTAGTCTGTTAAATGATAATCTTTACTTATAAAAAAATTAGTAATTAATCAAAAAATATAAAATATAAAAAATTAAATATATTACATAAATAAATTCAAATAAAAAAAATGGAAACATTACTCTTAAATAAATAAAAGATATTAATTGTTATTCTAGATAAAATACAAATAAAACTATATATATATATATATATATATATATATATATATATATATATATATATATATATATATATATATATATATATAAAAATAAAATTTTCTAAATTTGAGATCTATAATACAATTTATTAATGAAATGCATTTGTATGTTTTTTCAATAAGCAATGATTAAATAAACGGCACAAGGGGTGCACGAACCTAAGAAACAAATCAAACGACTACAACCTCTTAATACACTCGAGAGGTGCAGTGAACTAATCGAAAAACGAACAATTATGTTTAGTACTTCCTAGAAATAACCATTTCCAAGTTAAAAACTTAATAGAATTTAAAGTATTATCGATAGCCTTAAGCTTGTCATTAAAAGATAATAAGTTTCGACTATCCCACAAAAACCACACCGTCGCAGTTCGGACAATGTTGCCCAAAGAATTACCGGTAACAATTTTTGAGGAACAATCTAAAGCGGTGAAAGAATCTAGGCAACTCCCGTCTCTACGAACCAGAATACCGAACCACTTTTCGATCCTGTTCCATACCTTTCCTGCATAATCACACTCCATAAATACATGCTTGATATTTTCAACAGAGCTCATCCAAATTAGACAGCTCAAACCCCCATCCAACCATGATTTTCATTCTAGCCAACTGCTCCTTCGTTACGATTCGTTCTCTAAATAACCTCCATACAAAAACCTGAACTTTGGAAGGGATTTTCGCCTCCCAAATCTTCTTGGACCCTTTTATATTATCCTCCCCTATAACGCTCACCACAGTATCCTGAATCAAGCATTCATAACAAGATGAAAATGAAAACGAAATTGAAGAGGAGGAAGGCTTAATTGGATCCCACAGAAAAACATCATCAATATCAACCTTCGACTTCACATTAACCAAAAGATCCAACAAATCCTCCATCTCCCTTTCCATGACCGAATCTGTAGGAAAATCATGAAATCGCAGTTTCCTATCAGAATTGACGAAAAAAAGATATAAGTTAGGAAATATCACCTTTAGAGGAACTTCAATAATCCACTTGCAGTGCCAGAACGCCACACCCTTTCCACTCCCCATCGAGCACTTTAGATTTTCGACAATCATATTAGAGCCAATTCGTCTGTCAAAACTCAGCGCTATAAGATCACACCATCATATAGAATATTAGCTTTTTCCATTTTTCCCGTCGTGTCCTGTTATGGCCAAACCAAGACCTTTCTTCGCGTATCTATAATCGATGATACCCTTCCACATGAACTCTTTAGAATTCAAACACCTCCACTTCCACTTAAGAAGAAGAGATCTATTGAAAATCGTAATATCCTTGATACCTAGACCTCCATTATCTTTGGGTGTACAAACTAATTTCCAGTCGACCCAATGGATTTTTCTTCTACTGTTACCACCACCCCATTAGAAATTACTCTGAATGCTCTGGAGAATTTTGGTAACACCTGCAAGAACTTTTTAAAACGAAAAGGCATACAACGACATAGCATTAAGGACAACATTAATCAAAACAACTCTCCCTCTAATTGACATTTTCTTTCCTTTCCAGTCTTCAAGTTTGCGCTTTACGTAGACGATAACGTCCTTCCACAAATGGATCTTCCTTGGACTATCTCCTATAAACACTCCAAGGAATTTTCATGGCAGCTTCAGAATATCACAATGTAGGAAAGTTGATGCACCCTCCAAGAATTCTGAACTAATATTCACTCTTCCTATTCTGCACTTTAAGAAATTAACTTTAAGGCCCGTTAACATTTCGAAACCGCGAAGCACCGCTTTAATGCACCAAAGGTTACTCCAATTTTCCTCCCCTATCAAAAGGGTGTTGTTTGCAAATTGCACCAGATTATACGAAATGTCTGAGCTAACCTTGAACCCCTTGTACAAATCACTAGACTCCGTTTTCTTCAACAATTGGGTTAGAACTTCCATCACTAGAATGAAGAGAAATAGAGACAGAGGGTCGCCTTGACGAAGGCCTTTACTAACCTTAAAATCTCTAGTACCACTGATGTTTATCATAATAGACATAGATCCTTTACAAACCAAATAATCAACCCACTTTATCCACATAACCCCAAAATTCATCTTCTCAAGCAAGGTTCGCAGAAACACCCAAGACACACAATCGTAAGCCCTTTCGAAGTCTATATTCATCCCCATACAATCTCGTTTACTCCTCTTGACCAAATCAACGAATTCGTTAGCTACCAACACTCCATCAAGAATGCACCTACCTGGGACAAAAGTCGTTTGTTCGATCGAAACTAAGGTATCCATAACCTTCTTAAGACGGCTAGCCAGAATTTTTGAGAGGATTTTCTGATAGCAATTCACCAAGCAGATCGGTCTATAGCTCACAAGGAGTTGAGGGTTCTTGATTTTTGCCACCAACGAGATGAAGGAGGCAGAAGCAGCCTTCGTGAGTACAGGTTTACAGAAGAATTCTTTTACAAACCTAACCACATCAGCCTTGACAATGTACCAACATTCTTGAAAAAATGAAAAATTAAAACCGTCAGGACCTGGGCTTTTACCCCCATTACACCTCTAAACTGCTTCTTTAATTTCTTCCTCAGTAACATCTACTTCCAGACTGCACTTATCGGCTACTGACAACATCTTCAGATTTAAGTCTTCAAAAGAAGGACGGACATAAGAATCATCACTGAAGTTGTCTTTGAAGAATTTACTCACCTCATGTTTAATGTCTGCCACATCCTCTTTTCTCCCCCTAGGTGTATTTACAAACCACATGTTATTCCTTATACGTATACTTTTCATAGCTCTTTGGAAGTAGCTTGTATTACTATCTCCTTCCTTCAACCATAATTCTCTCACCTTCATCCTCAGTATACCCTCTTTCAGATTCAAACTCTTCCAGATATTATTCGACGAAGACACTCTCTTAACCACCATTTCATCAAAATTAGAGAATCCGAGCCTATTAACCTCCCCGTGAAGATCATTGAGATACTAATTGCTTCTTCCACTTTCAAATCGACCTAACCAAAGACTTCAATATTCCATTTCTTCAGGCTAGCTTTGAGATTTCCCAATTTGACTTTCAAAACATAATCCCCTCTCCCATTTACTTCGATAGAATTCCACTCCGACTCAACAAAATTTTGAAACTCAAGATGTTTAAGCTAACAATTATTAAATCTGAAGGGTTTGGGGCCCCAATCCTGAGTACGCGCCTTTAACCATATCAGGCAATGATCAGACACGTCCCTCTTACCAATATGCTGACCCATAATTTTCCAATCTTCAACCAGTTTTTCTGACAGTAAAAACCTATCTATTCTGCTCATCGAACTACAGGAACTAGTAAACCAAGTGTATTGACCACCCACATATGGCACATTCACACAATCCATGTTTCCAATGAAACAGTTGAATTCCTCCATTTCCCTTCTTCTCCCTCCTTCAGACTTGCCTTTCCTCTCCTCTTTGAAAGCTACCGCATTAAAGTCTCCACCAATAACCCATTCTCCCCTCCCAAACCTCTTCTTAACCTTCACAAACTCTAACCGCAACTTTCTCTTATGCTCTAATTTGCACGGCGAATAGACGTTAACGAAAAACAAATCCTTACCTTTCCAGACAACATTAACACCGACGAAACCTTCTTTTCTGAAGCTGCAAATCAGATTTAGAGACTCTTTCCTCCATAGAATTTCCATTCCACCTGCCATACCTTTAGCTCCCTCTTCCGACCATTCAACATCAGAGCTACCCCATAAAGAAGACGCAATGTTACAATCAATCTCAGCCAATTTAGTTTCTTGGATGAAACAGACGTCAACATTACCTGAATGAATAAAACTTGCCACCCTCTCCCTCTTCACCACACTGCCACATCCTCTCAAATTAAGGGATAAAATATTCATCTAAAACCTTTGTTAGTAGACACCCTCTTAGATTTACCTTCCTCATCTCTTACCTCTAGTGCTCTAATTTCTTCCACGAAATCAATTTTATTACCTCCTCCTCTAACTCCTATAGAATCCATAATCTCCCATACTTTCTTCGTGACTTTGCTCTCCATTTCCTCCCAGAATATCTGTTAGACGATGGCTAGGATCTAGAAGGGGGGGTTGAATAGATCCCTTGAGTTTTACACGCGAATGGCTTTTCAAAAATTTGTTTTAAAAGTTTAACTGAAGCGGCCACTGAATTACGTCTACAACGAACCTCTACTAAAAGGATCAGATATGCACGACAATATTAGGAATGAATTACGGATGAGAAACATTCAGATTGATTAACACAGTTTAAACACAATCAACAATGTTTTACTTGCTTGATGTTTAATCCAAACCAACGAGGTAAATCGACAAACAATTAAAAGCAAATGCGTTTGATTTTTGCTTTGAAACAAATTATCAAACACTTGGTGTGCGTAAACACACTAAGTGCAGAATTTCAATGGAATATAATATCAAGCTGCTCCTAGATACAATTCAAGGAATTGTATCAATTTGAAAAAATAGTTTATCAGCTCAAAATTACACTACCTCAGAAATTTCGATAAATTGAAACTTAGCAAATTCGAATGATATTAAACGTAAAGAGTTAAGGGAAAGAGAGGACAAACGAGATTTGATTAGGCAGTTCCCCAATCGTCCTCGCTATGGGTACGTCTGCCCCCAATTCTACAATTGGAATTGAGATATACTCCCTCCGTCCCATATTATAAGAAAAATTTACTTTTTAGATTCATTGAATAATTAATGTATCTGGTCTATATATAGACCAGATACATTAATTATTCAATGAATCTAAAAAATAAATTTCTTTTATAATATGGGACAGAGGGAGTATATAGATTGCTGTTTGCAAATTGTTTATACAAGAGAAGAAAAATGAACATCCGAACTCTCAAACGTCTTTGGTTGTTGATGCAGAGTCTTCTCTCCCCTTGATTCAAGATGAATCAAGTGCTTTGAATATGGTTGATCCAATTACCATCTTACGCTACTTGATTGCAAGAATCCTTGTTCTTCAATCCTTTTCACTCGATCAATTGCGATCTACCAAAAATTCGAACCCAAACCTCTCTTATACGATCCTCCGATTATAGCTACTAAACCGAATGATTACTCCAATCTCTGGTTACCTTCGCACGGCTGAATCCCTGTAGAACGAAACGGTTTGTGCAAAAAAGCCCCAAAATCTACTCGATTCTTGGAGGACAAAACCCACTGGTTTTATTCAAGAAACACCTACCAAGCTCTCAACCCAGAAAATGAAGAGCATACACTTCCTAAATTCTGAACGTTATCACTTCGATTAATGGGTGACACAAACAAAGATGATTATGTGTGAATGTTTGTTTACTCAATGAAGAAGATGAAGTGAGAAATGGTATCTATTTTCACGTTTCTTGTTTTTTTGGATAATGAGATGACCAAACTATTTATAGAGAATGAATTGACCCACTAAAAGTTATAACAGAAATAACAGAAAAAATTTAAGTGAAAAAATCAGTTCAGGCGCGTTTGGGTCGACTCTTACTTTAATGAGGGTCGGCGTGCCCTGACCCGTGGAAAATACTGTGAAAATTTGACAAGTATGCGTCGACCCAAAGGTATCATGCGTCGACGCAAGAATGCAATTTTTGTATTCCCAGAATCATGCGCTTTCCCGGTCATTTCACTAGTTTTGCACCAGTAAGCATGAGTCGACTCATGCACAGGGTAGGTCAGCGCATAACCTGTATTTTTACATAAAACTCATTTTTTTTGCACATTTTAACTGACCAAGGCCCAGACAAACATACTAGACACCAGTATAATGATCATGCACATGTATTAATGGATAAGACAAAGTCTTATATGTCCAGAGACGTGAACAACATTGATTAGATGCAATTTGCCCGACAAGTAAAGTGATACCGCTCAAATTACAATCTAATACTTAGCATATTTATTGACATCATTAAAACAAAGTAGATGAAAGATCTTAGCCCTCACATACTCCCCCTTTTTGATGATGGCAACACTGTTTTAGCTTTCACGTGATTTGTAATTTGAGAACGAACAAGCTCAAGCTCCCCCTGTCTTTAACACTTGGTTAATTTCTGCTAATTTTCTGCTTGCTATCCTTCTCCCCCTTTGTCAACATCAAAAAGAAGAGAAAAATGTGGTCAAAAGAATTACACTATAACAAGTAAAGATGCATCCACATATTCGCAACACAATAACACTAACACACATCCACATATGATGCAGTTAATGTAAAATTTGAAACGGATAAATACGGAACATAAGACGCAAGGACAATTCATTCCATAGGTATAAAATCAAAACAAACTAAAGCAAAATTCAAAGTTAAACAACAGGAAAGAACATGCAATCCAAACAGCAAAACATAAAAACAAAACACAAGTAATATGATGCCCTAATTTCTATGGTCTCCTCCCCCTATATGGATGACCTCTTCCCCCATAGGATTGGCCTGGTGGTGGCAAATCCTCTAGGTGCAGGTTAACTTCGATCAGCGTGCGATTTAGAATGCCAAGACTGTTTGCAAGATTTTGATTCTGTTGAGTTAAATTCTTGTCCAGTTGGGTGAAGAGTGTCATAGAGGCGTCAGCAAACCTGTTGAAGTTGGTGATGTGAGCCGAGACTTGGTTGGATAAGTTTGTGAACCGTTCTTTCTGAGTATTGTAGTGACTTGATGCGCCGACCGCAGGTGATCCTGCGCTAACCCGTATGTTTCCCTTTAAAATTGCATCAGCTCATGAGTCGACCCATGACATGGTTCGGTCGACTCATCCAAGGCAAAAATGAAAAACAATTGAAATTTTGCAAACATAAGTTCCAAAAAGATAAATAAACATGTACACACATAGAATAAACATCCAAATGAACAATATATGCACAAAATGTAATAACCATTAAGTTTAAGGTACTTAACATGGCACAAAATATGTTTAAAAAAATCTATGAATCGGAACGATATTACCTTGATCACTATTGACTATAGGAGCCCTCACATATAGCTAAATATCTCTTTACATTGTTAGTTAAAAGAATAAACAAGCATGTATATATGTGAAGATCACTATCTTAAAGGATTATTAAACACGATCTGAGATATCGAGAATGCCAAGTTCCCTACGGATTTGAAAGAAAGGCTCTGTAGCTAATGGTTTTGTAAATATATCAGCAAGTTGATTTTCAGTGTCAACGTGCTCAAAAATCACATCACCTTTCTCTATATGATCCCTAAGAAAATGATGACGTATTTCGATATGCTTGGTGCGTGAATGCAATACGGGGTTCTTAGTTAGATTAATCGCACTAGTGTTATCGCACAAAATTGGAATACGCTCAAGTTTTAAATTGAAATCAAGCAATTGTTGTTTAAGCCATAGGACTTGAGCACAACAACTACCGGCGACAACGTATTCTGCCTCAGTTGTTGACAAAGCAACGGAAACCTATTTCTTGCTATGCCGACTCACCAAGGAATTTGCGAAAAAGTGACACGTGCCACTAGTACTTTTCCTATCCAATTTGCACCCGGCAAAGTCAAAATAGGAATAACCAACTAAGGAACAAACACTACCCTTGGAATACCAAAGCCCATACTTCGGGGTACCAGAGAGGTATCGAAGTATACGCTTAACAGCTTTTAAGTGGGATTCCTTAGGACATGCTTGATACCTCTCACACATGCAAACACTAAACATAATATCGGGTCGTGATGCAGTAAGATAAAGAAGGGATCCTATCATACCTCAATACCTTTTTACCTCAACATCCTTACCCTTTTCGTCACGATCAAGATTGGTACTTGTAGGCATATGAGTGTCTATTGCTTTGCAGTTTAGCATATCAAAACGTTTAAGTAACTCAAGACAATATTTTGTTTGACTCACGAATGTGCCCTCTTCAAGTTGTTTGATTTGCAATCCGAGGAAATAGTTGAGCTCCCCCATCATGCTCATTTCAAACTCCCCCTGCATCAAACTAGAAAACTCCTTGACCAAGGTCATGTTAGTAGACCCAAATATAATATCGTCAACATAAATTTGTACCAAGATTAAGTGTTTTCCTTGACGTTTAATAAAGAGGGTTGTGTCAACCTTTCCTCTTGAATACCCTTGATCAAGTAGAAATTTGCTTAGACGTTCATACCAAGCCCTAGGGGCTTGTTTAAGTCCGTACAAAGCTCGTTTAAGTTTATAGACATAATCAGGATATTCTTGGGATTCAAAACCCGGAGGTTGGGCTACATAAACCTCTTAATTTATGTATCCATTAAGGAACTCATTTTTAACATCCATTTGGAATCATTTGAAGTTCTTTGTGCAGGCATAGGCAAGTAGAAGGCGTATAGCCTCGAGTCGGGCAACCGGCGCATAAGTTTCCTCATAGAGGATTCCTTCCTCTTGGTTATAGCCTTGCGCTACAAGCCGCGCTTTATTTCATGTTATTACTCCATTTTCATCAAGTTTATTCCTAAACACCCATCGAGTGCCGATTACTCGATGATCTCGCGGAGGGGGGACAAGGTCCCAAACCTCATTTCTCCTGAATTGGTTTAGTTCATCTTGCATTGACAAAAACCAATGCTCATCGAGTAATGCCTCCTTTGCATTTTTAGGTTCAACTTGGGAGACAAAAGCAGAGTAATAACAAAAGTTGCTTAGTTTAGAGCGAGTGGTTACTCCCTTAGAGATATCACCGATGATATTGTCGATTGGATGGTCTTTGGAAGACTTCCATGCTGGAGGAAGGTCATCTTCATTAGTTGGATGATCCTCCTCACTCTTCATTGGTTGGTGATCCTTTTCCTCCTCAATACGCACTGATTCAGGTTGATCAGTTCCCTTATCAGTGTCCTTGAGTATGTCTTCAGAAGATACACCTGCACCATGAAAAGAACTACCTTCTCCGACATTTCTCGGATAAGACTCATCAAAAGTAACGTGCATTGACTCTTCAACAATACGTAACCTTTTATTATATATTCTATAAGCTTTACTTGACTGAGAGTATCCAAGGAAAATACCCTCGTCGGCCTTGGCATCAAACTTACCAAGCGTCTCTTTACCATTGTTCAACACAAAACACTTGCAACCAAAAACGTGAAGGTGAGAGATATTTGGCTTACACCATTTTAAAAGCTCATACGGTGTCTTGTTTAGAATAGGTCGGATGAGCACCCTATTCAAAACGTAACAAGCCGTACTTATGGCGTCGGCCCAAAAGTATTTTGGAAGTCCACTCTCATTGATCATAGTCCTTCCTAATTCTTCCAAAATTCTATTTTTACGTTCCACAACCCCGTTTTATTGAGGGGTACGTAGTGCGGAAAAATTATGATCAATTCCATGGGGTTCACAAAATGCTTCAAATAAATGGTTTTCAAACTCACCCCCATGATCACTTCTAATCGCCACAATGTTCGTGTTTAACTTGTTTTGAGACAACTTAGCAAATCTCTCAAAAGCCGAAAAGGTATCACTTTTGTTTGCTAAGAAAATGGTCCAGCAAAACCTAGAAAAGTCATCGACTATTACAAAACCATAATAGTTACCACCTAGGCTTTTAACCCTATATGGTCCAAAGAGGTCCATATGGAGGAGCTCAAGGGGTCTCATAGTTGAAATGATGTTTTTAGATTTGAATGAGATCCTTGTTTGCTTCCCCTTTTGGCACGCATCACAAAGGTGATCCTTTGTGAATTTTATTTTGGGCAAGCCGATGACTAGGTCTTTAGAGACTATTTTGTTAATCGAATAAAATTTGATATGAGCCAAACGTCTATGCCACAACCATGAATCTCCATTTATAATGACTAGACACTTGTCTCCATCCAACGATACCTCGTTTAAGTTTAGCATATAGACATTGTTCACCCTCAAGCCCTTAAACACATTCTTTTTGTCACTATCTTCAACTATGCAACAATCCTTTGAAAAAGATACTTTATAATTCTTGTCACATAGTTGACTAATGCTTAAAAGGTTGTGTCTAAGGCCTTCCACAAGGAGCACATCAGAGATAGTAGTAGATGAAGGGTTACCTACACTACCTTTGCCGAGAATTTGTCCCTTGTTGTTATCTCCGTAGGTGACAAACCCCTTTTCCTTCGCCACAAAGTCGATGAAAAGAGATATGTCGCCGGTCATATGTCTTGAGCAGCCACTATCCAGAACCCATCTTCTTTCGGTGGTCTCAAGACTTTGTACCTACAAAAACAATCAAGGGAGAGTAGGTACCCAATTCTCATTGGGTCCTTTATGGTAAGTGAAACCAAGATTGCCTTTGGGCAACCATTGATAAATGCCGTTTGGAACAAGAAATCTTCTAAAGCGGCACTTAGCAATAGTATAACCCGACTTACAACAATATAAGCAATCACGGTTCATTTGGAATTCACTTTTGCTATCACTATCTCGAATCACATACGTATATTTTTGGTATGGATTATTCATTGTTTCACGAAAATGTGATCGATCAATAGCAAACGTAATTTTAGGCTTAAGAGCCTTGTCTAACTTGGCTTTGAGGGTTCTCACCTCTTCTTGCCAAATACGACAAGTATCACAACCCCAAAACTTGAATCATGGAGACTTATTCTCATCAATCTTAGCTTTTGATGCATCCACCATGGAGTTTTTAAGATCTTCCAATTTCCTTTCGGAATCGGCAACCTTTTTCTCCAAGTATTTAAAAATCTTTTTGTTTGAGGCTAAGTGTTGAAAAGCTTCCTTAGCCTCATGGTGCAATGTATCAAAAGCTTTTTTTAATTCAGCATGAGACATATTATGAGAATTTTCATATTTAGTGTTTTACCTCCTTTTTCTTACTTCGTTGAGCCATAAGACATAGATTTACGGACTCGCTTTCCTCACTTGAGCTGTCCCCTTTTTCAGACTCACTATCGCTTTCCCAAGCGATGTAAGCTCGTCTTGACTTATTTGACTTCTTATTGTGACGACCCTTGTCCTTGTCCTTGTCCTTCTTAAACAATGGGCAATCCGGCTTGTAGTGCCCGAATTTCCCACAATTGAAACAAGATCCTTTGGGTTTGCTACTCTTGTTTCCTTCGTTTCTAGATTGCTTTCTAAACTTGACTAGATTTTTATCTGAGTGTTGGATCTCATTTTTCTGAATATACCTGTTGTATCTCTTCACAAATAGGCTTATGCCTTCACCAGATTCATCCTCTACGTCGTTGTTGGTTTCACTATCACTATGCTCTTGGTGTGTGGACTTAGAACAATAAGTCTTAAGAGCAATCGACTTCTTCTCTGTAACTTTTGTCTTCTCCTTCTTTTGTCTTTTTATGTTTTTCCAAGCCAATGAGCACCTGCTCATGCTCATCGAGTTTACCAAAAAGTGTTGTGAGGTATAGTGTAGCTAAATTGTTGGCCTCCTTGATCGCGGTGACCTTCGGTTGCCATTCCCTGTTAAGACACCTCAGAATTTTGTTAGTAGCAACCTCGTTTGGAATTGGCTTACCAAGCACATGTAATTTGTTGATAATGTGAGTAAATCATTTTTACATATCCGCAATGGTTTCCCCTTGCTTCATGTAAAACAAATCAAACTCTTGCGTTAGTGTGTTAATACGGTCCATTTTAACATCATTAGTGCCTTCGTGGGCTACTTGTAAAGCATCCCACATGGCCTTGGCCGTCTCACAATGAGAGACACGATAATACTCATCAACTCCCAATGAGGAGATCAAAATATTACGAGTCTTCCAATCGTAACTGTACTTTTTCTCGTCCTCCTCATTCTATTGGTTTTCGGGTTTGGGAATGAAAATACCTTCGGCATTGGTCATTGTAATTTCCATAGGACCGTTTAAAATAACACTCCAAACCTTTCGATCTATGGAATTTATGTGGACGCGCATACAATCCTCCCAGTAGCTGTAATTCTAACCTGTAAACACCGGAGCTCTATTATAAGCCCCTTTAGGTTCATTCGCCATGATCCAAGAAGTTTTACCGAAGCACCAGATTAACCGGAGCCCGTGATACCACTTGTTAGACGATGGCTAGGATCTAGAAGGGGGTTGAATAGATCCCTCGAGTTTTACACGCAAATGGCTTTTCAAAAATTTGTTTTAAAAGTTTAACGGAAGCGGCCACTGAATTACGTCTACAATGAACCTCTACTAAAAGGATCGGATATGCACGACAATATTAGGAATGAATTACGGATGAGAAAAATTTAGATTGATTAACACAGTTTAAATGCAATCAACAATGTTTTACTTGCTTGATGTTTAATCCAAACCAACGAGGTAAATCGACAAACAATTAAAAGCAAATACGTTCGATTTTTTCTTTCAAACAAATTATCAAACACTTGGTGTGCGTAAACACACTAAGTGCATAATTTCAATGGAATATAATATCAAGCTGCTCCTAGATACAATTCAAGGAATTGTATCAATTTGACAAAACAGTTTATCAGCTCAAAATTACACTACCTCAGAAATTTCGATAAATTGAAACTTAGCGAATTCGAATGATATTAGACGTAAAGAGTTAAGGGAAAGAGAGGACAAATGAGATTTAATTAGGAAGTTCCCCAATCGTCCTCGCTATGGGTACCTCTGCCCCCAATTCCACAATTGGAATTGAGATGTATATAGATTGTTGTTTGCAAATTGTTTATACAAGAGAAGAACAATGAACATCCGACCTCTCAAACGTCTTTGATTGTTGATGCAGAGTCTTCTCTCCCCTTGATTCAAGATGAATCAAGTGCTTCGAATATGGTTGATCTAATTACCGTCTCACGCTACTTGATTGCAAGAATCCTTGTTCTTCAATCCTTTTCACTCGATCCATTGCGATCTACCAAAAATTCGAACCCAAACCTCTCTTCTACGATCCTCCGATTATAGCTACTAAACCAAACGATTATTCCAATCTCCGGTTACCTTCGCATGGCTGAATCCCTGTAGAACAAAACGGTTTGTGCAAAAAAACCCCAAAATCTCCTCGATTCTTGGAGGACAAAACCCACTGGTTTTATTCAAGAAACACCTACCAAGCTCTCAACCCAGAAAATGAAGATCATACACTTCCTAAATTCTGAACGTTGTCACTTTGATCAATGGGCGATACAAACAAAGATGATTATGTGTGATTGTTTGTTTACTCAATGAAGAAGATGAAGATGAAGAGAAAATGGTATCTATTTTCACGTTTCTTGTTTTTTTGTATAATGAGATGACCAAACTATTTATAGAGAATGAATTGACCCACTAAAAGTTATAACATAAATAACAGAAAAAATTTAAGTGAAAAAATCAGTTCAGGCGTGTTTGGGTCGACTCATACTTTAATGAGGGTCGGCGTGCGCTGACCCGTGGAAAATACTGTGAAAATTTGACAAGTATGCATCGACCCAAAGGCATCATGCATCGACGCAAGAATGCAATTTTTGCATTCCCAGAATCATGCGCTTTCCCGGTCATTTCACCAGTTTTGCACCAGTAAGCATGAGTCGACTCATGCACAGGGTAGGTCAGCGCATAACCTGTATTTTTACATAAAACTCATTTTTTTTTGCACATTTTATCTGACCAAGACCCAGACAAACATACTAGACACCAGTATAATGATCATGCACATGTATTAATGGATAAGACAAAGTCCTGTATGTCTAGACACATGAACAACATTGATTAGATGCAATTTTCCCGACAAGTGAAGTGATACCGCTCAAATTACAATCTAATACTTAACATATTTGTTGACATCAGTAAAACAAAGTAGATGAAAGATCTTAGCCCTCACAATATATTATTACCTTGCAACACTTCTGAATCAATAACTGAATGACACCGCGTTGAATGCTCCACGACGTGCCCAACATTCTCCTCTAGAGGATGAGGATCTAGAGGATGAAGGTCAGAACAACCTTTTCATGAGTATCATCAGAGGGTACAACTGTTAATGAATTTGAATTCAGAATAGGAGAACAAACGTACTTAGAAAAAGAAAACAAGAAGGGACAAATTTGGGGGCACTTAAGCCTTCCTATTACTTGGGTCTTATTACCCACTTCACAACCCCATCTACTCAACTCCACTTGGGCCTTAAATACTAAATGGGCTCTTAACTGGCCATTAAAAGACACTGGATTCCCTTTCTCACCAGATGGCCCACTCTTCAAATTACACTTACCTTTCCTCTTCTTCACTGTACTATCCTTTCTTGCACGCGTATCCTCTCTCTCCTCTATGTCTGACACATGTAGTGTAACTTTATCCTTCACCTGGGCCTTACATCCTTTGACCTCGAGCTCGTCTACTGTCACACTTTTAGCACCTTCTGAACCCTCTTTTCTGTCTTCAGAAGAAATAAAAGTACCCTTTTTGCAACCTACCTTTTTAATAGGTCTGCTCCCTGAGTAACCTCGAAGGCTGAGCTTATCTTCTTCATCTTCTCCGTTAGACTCTTCACCGGAGTTCCACCAACAATCACCTTCTTTAACAATAGAGTCTTCAGATTCCGTGTCCCACACATCTTCAGATTCCTTAATAACTATTTTACACACTGGACCCAACGATTCCTCTACCACCCTTATCCTGAAAGCAACTCCATTGATAGAAATCTTAAACACCTCGTCTATGAGCATTCTACACATAGTTCTGATCATTAAACTCGCAATATCAATTTTAGAGAAGTTCGCAGAATTCTCCTCGCGGCTAACATACTTACTAATCTTCGATGCCAGAAACTCAAAAAAAGGCATTGTCCAAGCGTGACACGGTATGCCGTAGACTCTCAACCACGTGATCCTCTCCGGATCATTTCTTTAGGATCCCATTTTTTGATCTCGACAAACCACTGATCAAGCCAATCTTTAGCACTGACTAAGATTTCTTCAATTTCACTGTCTTCATTCTCCTCCATGAGCCACAAGTTAGCCCCCAAAGGGGTAACTTTGACTGTAAAGTAACCTTCCTTATTGAAACATCTCTGCATATGGTACGCATTCCCTGGGGAGGAAACCTTACCAACATATGCACGCTTGAACCTACTCATTTCCTCCTCCCCAACCTCAAAAGTTAGAGCATATTCCTCCTTCTTAAACCGCACCGAGTCGCATCGGCATAAGAAGGCTTGTCCTTAGGAGCTTCTTTATCAAAACATGGAAAAAACAGAGAGAAAGGCTTCCTATTTCCCTTCCTTCCATTGAGGTCCTTCTCCTCACTATCCCTTGCTTGAGTTTTCCCGGCGTCAAATGTGGAAAATTTTGTATTTTCACAAACCTCGGAACATTAGCGAACAACTTTCTTCCTTCAATGGAGATATCATCAAGCTTCAACACCAGTCTCCTGACATCCTCCACCCCAAAGAAATGAACGAAACCGTATTTTTTCCCGCGTCTATCACACTTCTGAGGGATAAAAACCTTGTCCACTTCACCGTACTCAGTAAAGACCGAATACAGATCTTTACCCCTCTTCTTTTTCGAAAACTCGGTAATGAAAATAGTAGTAGAATCTTTGACTTTGATCCCCCTGTATCTACCTTCTTCATCCCACTTCTTGCCAGACTGTCTCTGATACAACACCTTGGTCCAACCTCTTCCACATTTGTATAATTTATCCTTCATTTTTATAGAAAAACCTTGAACTCACATAAATAAAAACATCTATCTAACAATACCATATATGTGTAAAGTATGTTTTCTTCTCTTTTTTTTATAATGTCTAAATTATCTTACTTTATATGTTTCAATCCTCCCCTACTTCTTCTATTGAAAAAATAAGAAAATATGGTTACAACAATTGAGTCTGGACCACACAACAAACAAACCTTATTGCATTATATTTTTTCTTCTATTGAAAGGGGTACAATAAACTTACATAAATTACATAACACAATAATACTTACGAATAGAGAAATGATGATTTTCATGTTCCTGATCTACTAACGGATTCAACAGGGTTGGATGTGACCGGAGAAGATGGATTTGAGCCTGTTGAATCACTAATGGAAATTACATTGCATGGCTATAGCATTTCACCTAGTGGACCCTTATGAGCAGGTATGTGTCTTTAGATTTTAATCATACTTTTTTAGTTGTGTTAAAACTAGTTGTATTTGGAGATTTATGTGTGATTGGTTCGGGGTTGGCATCATAACTGTATCTGGGGAGTGTGAGCATCTTCGGACTTAGATAGAAATGGTTAGTTTGAAGATCTCGATATTTAATGTTGTTGGAATGTGGAGTATTGTTTGTTGGTGTATCTGGTATTTTAGTAACTAAATTATTTTCAACGATGAAATTGGAGATCCGTTTATAGTGTATCAGAGGATCGTGCTTAATTCGTGGTGGTGGTTTTTCAAGAGATCTAAGCTTACTTGTAGCTATCTAGATTGGTGCAATCAACCTTGAAAGATCCTCTAAATAAAGGTTGATGTTAATATTCGTAGATTATTGTGAAATGTAATTGGGTTGGGATACCTCTAGTATTCCCATTGTTATAAATATAACCTATTGCTTATAAAAAAACACACACGTGAGTTGGGAGTTCCAAATTACTTATGCTAACTTATTCACTCCTCATGATATCCTAACAAAAACATGCCACTATTATTAACCTTTTTTTTTATATTAAATAATGAAAAAAATGAAATACAATTTAAGGGATTTGAGTATTGTTGTTTTTTTGGTAAGTCCCTTTTTATTGAAACTTATTTTATATATATATGGGTTCAGAAGCCGCTTATGTGAGGGGAAGATATTAGCATCCCTTACATTCATTGTACTCAATGGGAACCATTCATTTGTCTTATGCGTAAGGATGTTGCTAAGGGTTCATGGTTTCTATGAATGCTTTATTAAAGGGAAAAAAAGGTTTTTAAACTAGTGTGCTGGCGGAGGATTGGGGCCCTCGTGCCTACGTACCCTCATAATGCAATGAGGAAATCAGAGCCTCATAGTTCGGAGAATTAGAGGTGTAAATGAATAAAGGTTTCTTGCCAAGATCTCGCAATCTTGTGTCTGCGTATCCTTATGGTGCGATAAGGAAATAAGATCTCCATAGTGGTATCAGAGCAGGTCGGTCTGTCCGACCAAGTTGTTGAGTCGGTGTGGTGTGACAGTTGAATACTGTTGGTGTTAACTTCTAACCATTGTTGTTGTTATTGGTATAAAACAGAAATGGCTGGAAGGAACGATGATGCTGCTTTGTAGGCTGTTGTTTAAGTTATGCAGAATCAGCCTAATGCTGGTGGGAACGATGAGATACGACATCTGGGAAAGTTTCATAAGAATAATATGCCTGCTTTTAAGGGTAGGTATGATCCTGATGGAGCACATGCTTGGCTCAAATAGATTGATAGGATTTTCCGTGTGATGGGTTGCTCCAAAGCGCAGAAGGTAAAGTTTTGTACTCATATGCTGGCTGAGGAGGATGATGACTGGTGGATCAATACTCGTCAAGTGTTAGAGACTGCAGGTGAAGTTGTCACTTGGGGTGTTTTTCGTATGGAGTTTCTGAGGAAGTATTTTCCTGAAGATGTTCGCGGAAAGAAGGAGATTGAGTTTCTGGAACTAAAGAAGGGTAATATGTCTGTGATTGAGTATGCTGCCAGATTTGTGGAACTTGCAAAGTTCTGTCATTATTATTGTGAGGCAATTGCTGATTTCTCAAAGTGTATCGAGTTTGAGAATGGTTTGTGTCTTGAGATTAGGCAGGCGGTTGGGTATCGATAGATACGCAGATTTTTGGAGTTGGTGAATAGTTGTAGGATCTATGAGGATGACAATAAGGCTCGGTCAGCTCATTATAAGAGTGTAAATGAGAAAAGAGGACAGCAGAATCTGAACCGTGGGAAGCCTTATCGTGCTCAAGCTGAGAAGGGTAAATAAGGGGTTGCTGATGGTAAGAAGCCAAGTGAGGGAGGTGCTCCTATTCCTCTTAAGTGCTTTAGGTGTGGTGAGTTGGGTCATCATGTCAGTGAATGCAAAAGTGATGTGAATAAGTGTTTCTGGTGTGGGAAGACAGGGCATCTGGTTGCTGATTGTAAGGATAATGTGCTGACTTGCTACAATTGTGATGAACCAGGACATATTAGTACTCATTGCCAAAAGCCAAAGAAAACATCAATTGGAGGGAATGTATTTGCTCTGTCGGGGACAGACTTCCAATGATGACAGGTTGATGAGAGGTATATGTTACTTTAATAGTATTCCTTTGATTGTTATTATTGATACTGGTGCTACTTATTCTTTTATTACTGTTGATTGTATAAAAATGCTAGGCCATGTAGTGTCTTCCATGAAGGGAGAGATGGTTGTCGATACTTCTGCTAAGGGATGGGTGACTACTTCTTTGGTTTGTTTGAAATGTCCTTTGTCAATCTATGATAGGGATTTTGGTGTTGATCTTATTTGTTTGTCGTTGAGGGATCTTGATGTGATCTTGGGAATGAACTGGTTGGAGATCAATCATGTTCATACTAACTGTAATAACAAGTCAATGTAGTTTCTTGCTCCCGATGATGAAGAAGAAGTTGGTTTCTTATTTGCTAGACAGTTGAAAGAGATTTTTCAAAAGGAAGCTCAGGTGTTTGCGTTGTTTGCGTTTTTGTATGTTGAAAGTAAGGCTGCTATTGATGAGTTGCAGGTAGTCCGTGATTTTCTAGATGTGTTCCCGAACGTTATTTTAGATGTACCGCCATAGAGAGGTGGATTTTTCTATTGATCTTGTCCTTGGTACCCGACTTTTTTTATGGCACCATACAGGATGTCGGCGTCAAAGTTAGCAGAGTTAAAGAAACAATTAGAGGATTTGCTGGAGAAGAAATTTGTGAGACAAAGTGTGTTTTCTTTGGGAACTCTGGTGTTGTTAGTAAAGAAGAAAGATGGTAGTATGAGACAGTGTGTGGACTACGGGCAGTTGAATAAGGTAACGATCAAGAGCAGGTTTCCACTTTCGATAATAGATGACTTGATGGATCAGTTAGTATGTGCTCGTGTTTTCAGTAAAATTGATTTAAGGTCGTGTTATCATCAGATTTGGGTTAAAGATGAGGATATTCAGAAGACGACTTTAAGAACTCGGTATGGATACTATGAATATTTGGTGATGTCGTTCGGCGTTTCTAATGCACATGGAGTGTTTATGGAATATATGAATTGTATATTTCATACTTATTTGGATCAATTTGTTGTGATTTTTATTGATGATATCTTAATCTATTCTAAGTCGGAAGAAGAGCATGCTAAAAATATGCGGATTGTGTTGTAAGTGTTAAAGGAGAAGAAGTTGTATGCAAATCAATCAAAATGTGAATTCAGGTTGCAAGAGGTGAGTTTTCTTGGACATGTTATATGAGGTGATGGTATAGCTGTGGAACCATCTAAAGTAGATGCAGTATTATAATGGGAGGCTTCAGATCGGTTACAGAGATTATAAGCTTTTAGGGTTTGGCTGGTTACTACCGTAGATTTACTGAAGGCTTTTCTAAGTTAGCACTTTCGTTAACTCAGTTGACTTGGAAAGGTAAAGAATTTGTGTCGAATATTCATTGTGAGAGAAGTTTCATTGAGCTGAAGAAGAGATTGACTATAACTCTAGTTCTGATTTTGCCTGAACCGAATGAACCGTTCGTGGTGTATTGTGATGCGTCGATGACGGGCTTAGGCGGGGTGCTGATGCAAGATGGCAAGGTTGTGGCTTATGTTTCACGACAACTGAGGGTTCATGAGAGAAACTATCCTATTCATGATTTGGAGTTGGCTGTAGTGGTTTTTATGTTGAATATTTGGAGGCATTATCTTTATGGTTCCAGATTTGAAGTGTTCAGTTATCATAAGAGTTTGAAGTATCTGTTTTAGCAGAAAGAATTGAATATGAGGCAACATAGATGGTTGGCTTGAGTTATCATCCCAGTAAAGCTAATGTTGTGGATGATGTTTTAAGTCGAAAGTATTTGCATATGTCAATTACGATGGTTAGAGAGTTGGAACTGATTGAGCAGTTCAAAGACTTGAGTTTGGTTTGTGAGCTAACACCGCAGAGTGTGATGTTAGGGATGTTAAAGATAAATAATGACTTTCATAATAATATTAAAGAGAGTCATAAGTTGGATGTGAAGATGGTGAACTTGATGGTGGGTAGTAATCAAACTGACAATAATGATTTTAGAGTGGATGAACAGGGTGTGTTGAGGTTCCGAGACAGAATTTGTATTCTTGATGATTCTAAGTTGAAGAAGATGATTTTAGAAGAAAGTCATAGGAGTAGCTTGGGTATCCATCCAGGAGCTACCACGATGTATCAGGATTTGAAGAAGATATATTGGTGGCCTGGAATGAAGCGCGATATAGCATAATTTATGTATGCGTGCTTGTCTTGTCAGAAGTCGAAGGTTGAGCATTAGAAACCTGTAGGGTTGATGCAATCGTTAGACATTCCAAAGTGGAAATGGGATATCATTTCGACGGACTTTGTGACTGGATTACCGAATACTTCGAGAGGGCATGATGTGGTTTGGGTGATTGTGGATAGACTGACAAAATCGTCGCACTTTATTTTGATTAACATTAGTTTTTCTTTGCAGAAGTTGGCAGAGATATATATCCTTGTGATTGTGAAGCTGGATGGAGTTCTATTGAGTATTGTTTCAGATAGATATCCGAGGTTCACTTCCAGATTTTGGGAGAGTTTGTAGGAGGCTTTGGGTTCTAAGCTGAGGTTGAGTTCTGCCTACCATCCGCAGACAGATGGTCAGACACAGTGGATTGTTCAGTCTTTGGAGGATTTGTTGGGGGCTTGTGTTCTTGAGCAAGGAGGTGCTTGGGATAGTCATTTGTCACAAATAGAGTTTACTTATAACAATAGTTTTCACTCTAGTATTGGGATGACACCTTTTGAGGCATTGTATGGTCGGAGGTGTTGGACACTTTTGTGTTGGCATGAATCTAGTGAGAGTGTGGTGCTTGGACCTGAGGTTGTCCAGCAGACTACTAAAAAGGTGAAGCTCATTCAAGAGAAGATAAAAGCTTTGCAGAGTAGACAAAAGAGTTACCATGATAAAAGAAGGAAGGGTCTTGAGTTTCAAGAGGGATAGCATGTATTCTTGAGAGTCACTCCAGTGCCCGGTGTCAGACGTGCTTTGAAGTCGAGGAAGTTTTCTCTTCAGTTTATTGGTCTGTATCAAATATCTGAGAGGATTGAGGTGGTTGTTTATAGAGTGGCGTTGCCACCAAATTTGTTGAATTTACATGATGTGTTCCATGTTTCACAGCTTCAGAAGTATGTTGCGGGTCCGTCGCATGTGATTCCGATGGATGATGTGCAGGTAAGGGATAACCTTACAGTTGAAGCCTTAACTGTGAGGATTGAAGACCATGAGTTGAAATAGTTAATAGACAAGGAGATTTCTCTCGTGAAGGTAGTGTGGGGAGGCGTTGTCAGAGGGAATATGATGTGGGAGTTAGAGAGTCGGATGCGAGAGTCGTATCCGGAGTTGTTCGCATCAGGTAAATTTTCGAGGACGAAAATGTTCTAAGTGGGGAGAGTTGAAACACCCCATTTATTTTATCTATTTTTCGTAAATAAATTATGTCATATGGTGTGATTGTATTGTGTTATTGGTGTTTTTGGTGTGTTAGAGGTGCCTTTAGTATGGGGAAGTGGCCTTAAAAAGGGAGTTTGAGGTGTTGGGGTGTGTGAGTAAAAGTGTAAAGATTGGAGGTGTGTGGGTAAAAGGAATAAAATAATAGTAACATTACTAATTAAATAATTATTTTATTAATATGGTTATAATAATAATTTTAATTTGTTGGAAATAATATTAATAATTAAATAAAATAAGAGAAAATGAGTTTTAAGAGAGAACTGATAGTTCGTGAAAAAGAGAGGAGTACATGAAAACTTAGGAAAAAGGGAAGAGAGAAGGCTAGGGCTCAAAAGGAGAAAAGGACAACTCCATTATTGAAGAAATTTACAAGATATCTAAGGTAAGGGTGGGATTCTGATTATATAAGGGTTTTTTATAATAATTTGTGGGCAGGGATTATTCTTGCTATGTTAGAATTGTTATTCTCAAATGCCATGAACTTGTATTTGTATGAGCATAATCTATAATGGTGTGTTGAATTGATTTGTGTAAATCATGCAATTATATGTTTGTTTAATGTTTTGGATGTTGTTGGACTGTTCTTGTTGATGTGTATGGACAGAGGTTAGAGTCTAAAACATGATTACATGAATTGTGTGTGAGTTAGGGAGTTTGGGTTAAGTTGAAAAGTGATTTTCGTGTCAAAAAGTAGCAGAAAAGTGATTCTGCTACAGGTGTAATCGGTTACGAGAAATGGGGAAACCGGTTACACTATTGAAAAATGTGTTTTTGGGCAAAATTGAGGTGTGTAACCAGTTACTGCATTTGGTGTAACCAGTTACACTGTGTGGCAGTAGCGTAGTAGGGACGCGTTATAGGGGTGTAACCGGTTATTGTAATTGGTGTAATCAGTTACACAAGGAGGAAATTTTGTAAATCTTTAAACATCCATATCTTGAGCTAGGGGTGTCCGTTTGGGGTACCGTTTGAAGTGTCAGGAAACTGATGTTATGTGATTTAACTTAAAATTAGTTTCAGTACCAAAAATAAATTAATTGTTGCGTGATGGTGTAGTTGACATGTGGTGTGTTTATGTTGTGGTGTGGAATGTGTATAAATGCATTGTTGTTGCTTGCTATATCGTTGTGTTGCTGTTGCTGAATGTTATAGCATGTGTTTGGTGCATGATGGCCAGTATTGAAGAGGTACCTTGACTAAGATGATGTAATTATACTTGTTGTTGTTATTGCATGTATATTATGTTGCTTGCATCACGGTGTTGGACGATGATCTGATTTGGTGAGCCTTAATCCTATGGTGATGGATTGGGTGTGAGTAGTTAATTCCTATGGTGATGGAATTAGTGAAGCATTACCTATGATGATAGTAATGATGTTGATGTGCTCTGATCCTAAGGTGGGAATTGGAGCGGTGAACCTGAGAGTACACATATTGGTACCACATGCATTGAGTCATGGTGTTGAGTCTCATTGCATTTCATAGTTGTTGTGTTGTTGAGTTTGGATTTGTGTGGAATGTGATTGGTGGAATGGGTGACTATGCATTTAATAATCTGATGCTTGCTTATTATTATGCATTGCTTTATATAATTTTGATATATCACCCCTTTTGTTTGAATGTTGGCTTTACATGGACATCGTGCAGATAATCCACAATAAAGGCGTAGATGTGAGTGGAAGAGGGTGCTCTTCCTTTTTATTTTTATGGAGTCGGCGTCTGCTCTGATGTGTAGCACTGGAGGTGGAACGTTTTGTGTTTTATTATGTTTGGTGGATTTTACCATGCTTATCTCTTATGTTTGTTATTTGTATAATTACTACAACTTATTTTTATGTTTTGTAGTATTAACATAAATGGTTGATGATGTTTTCTGCTGCTATTCATATTAAAGTTGAAGTTGGACTCGTTGGTTTTTGTTAATACTATAATTATTATTATTAATAATTTTTAAATAAAGGACATGTGTTACATATCTGATTGTATGAGCAGGTTCATGTTGAAAATAGCATCTTAAATGTGTGTTGTTTTAATTTACTATGATAATTATTCATAATTTACGCGATGGTATTTAGGGTGCTACAGTTGTTGTTGTTGGTGGTGGTGGTGTTCTTGTTCTTTTTGTTATTCTTGTTGTTCTTGTTGTTGTTCACGATGTTGTTATATTTCTTATTGTTGTTGCTGTTGTTATTGTTGTTCTTCCTGTTGTTATTATTATTGTTGTTTTTGTTTTTGTTGTTCTTGTTATTTTTATTTTTATTTTTGTTCTTGTAGCTGTTATTGTTGTTGTTGTTGTTGTTATTCTACTACTGCATTTTTATTTTATTTTATTAAAATATATACAACAATGGTTGTTTAAAGTGATCGTTGTGATATGTTGAGATATACAACAATGATTGTTTATAGTAATCATTGTGATAGGTTGTGCGCTATTAGTAGTGTCTGCTCGTTGAATTTCGCGGGAATCAAAAGCCACTTCTCACAGACGGCCTCATAGTTCCATTCTAGAACTAGAATTGTGTGTAAGTTAGTGATAAGGAATCCTGAATTGGTGGTGATGATCTCTTATACGGAGACCCTAGGTGAACTTACAAGGTTAGCAATTCAGTGCTCAAGTCATGATTAGAATTAAAGATAGGTGTAGTAAAAAATAGAGATCAGAAAAGTATACCTTGAATATCTTGAGACACGGCCTTTATAACTTGGGTTACTTAGAATGGATTGACATTAATTTGGGCCTTCGACCATCCCAAAACAGTAGGAAATAAATCTCTCTCTCTCTCTCTCTCTCTCTCTCTCTCTCTCTCTTTGAGTTTACCACTATTTGTGATCTTTCTTGCTCCGACTCTCCCTACAAACATGAAGTTCCAAAACTATTGGAGAATTTAATTATCTTTCTGCTTCTTAGTTTATTATATCTAATCCACATGAGGGTTATAGATTTCCCCTTATTACTGGATATGCACGTCCAAAATTCGTCTCATATACTATATGCCGACACACATTCTCATATCAATCTTGGGAAAGTCTCTAAAATAGATGTTGTTTTGACTTGGTTGCTAGCCAACAAATTTGAAACGATTTGATCTACCACTGTGATATATCATATGATAGTGAGCTTAATAAAGGGGAATGTGAGGGTTATTCTGGAACATTTTGTATTTAATTTTAAAGAGGAAGAGTCAATGAAAAATACAATCAAAATAGAAAGCCACTGTCTGGAATAGATGTAATATGACCACTACAATGGAATGCTAGTGCATAGAGACGTCAGAGCAATAAGAGGTTCTTTGGGACAACAAGCTTCAGCTCTACCTAAGTCAAAGGTCCTTTAAATTCGGAGGATTTCGAATTTCAATTATGAGATATTTCAAAATTTTCTAACTGTAGCTCCCATCAACACTCTTTTCAAGAACCGATAAGCCCACACCAAAGTCACAGCGAGACAAATGTCAAAATTGATTATTTAACCCGCAAACTTGCTAAAATCAAAATGTCTCTGCGACCTTAACTTCTTAGTGATGAAGAGGACATTGAGTAGTCTTTGTAGAACAAATATGTTGCACAAAATATTAACAATAAATCTTGTTCTTTAGTGCTAAAGTTAGTGTAATAAAACTTTAATTTGATATTTATTAAAATCTTTTTATTTTTTATATTATAATTACTAAATATACACTCTCTTTCTTAATCTATTACTTTTTTAATATTTTTATTTTATGTCTTATTCTATTACTATTCGTATTGAAGATCATTTAATTAATAAAATATTGGCTAAAATACAGTTTTGGTCCCCCTGTTTGTCAAAATTCACAGTTTTGGTCCCCCTATTTTTTTTTAACAGTTTTGGTCCCCCACTCCAATTTTGGCCCAAAAAAATTATGAACAGTAATTTGTCCGTACATGAACAGTACATGTCCGTACATGAACAGTGAGGGGTGGGGGACCAAACCTGTTAAAAAAAAATAGAGGGACCAAAACCGTGAATTTTGAAAAACAGGGGAACCAAAACTGTATTTTAGCCTAAAATATTTATGATTATATAACTGATATAATTAATAAAAAAAATCAGAAATATACAATTATATAATAGTTTCATTTTTGTGATAGTAAAATAAGTATGAATTATTCATATTATCATTCAATTTTAGTACAATTTATTTCATATATTATTTAGGTACTTATCACTCATGCAATCATACAATTTACTTATTATCTATTATTTTAGATCTCACGGTTTAGATATATCATGATATTGTTTTTATAGAACTCACAAATTTAATACAAATTAATTCTTTTAATTAATAATATATTTATGATTATAAAACTCATAATAGTAATGTTTCATTTCTCCAATTACACTTGTCATTTTATATTTTATATGTGGCTCTTAGGGATGACAATAAGCAGAGTTTGGGTAGGGTACTCGATCTCATACTCACAATTGGAAAAAATTTCTGTACCCGAACCTATACCCGCTTGGGTATCAACATTGCCATCCGTCCTCGTATCCCATTGATATAAAGTGCCCGTAACCGTACATGTACTTGCATTTTTAATAAAACTAAATATATCAAGTATTAAATATCATAATATTTTAATCTTTTAAAAATATTAAAAAGTTTTTTTTTTAATTTATTGTTGAATTATGAAATAAATGATCACTTATATTAAATATGTAGTAGTTTAAAATTGATGTTTTATTTTAATTTTATAAATATTTATTTTTATAAAATAATATAAATTAAAATATATAAATATATATTTTGCGAATATAAGCGGGGTGGATATTAAGGTACCCATTCCTGCAATCATCCTCGTTTATTTAAATGAATAATTATCCGAGTCCGTACCTATTTTTATGAATTTTTACCGTACTCATTATGGGGGTAATTTTATGCAGTGGGGATTGGGCAAATTGCCAGCGGCTCTACATCATAATCGACAATGTATTCATTTTTTTTTTCTCAAGGTCACAATCAAAATAAAAATGTATGGTTATATAATAGTATAATTTTGGCATCATACTATAATTATGAATTATTCTATTCATATAATTTTAATACAATTTAGTTCGAAATTTTTTATGTATTTGGCATTGTTATTGTAGTACAATTCATTTGATAGGAGTATATGTTAAATGCATGCCACACCATTTAGATCTATTATGATTTTATAAGTTAAAGCAAATTAGTTTTATTTAAAATGTACAAAAGCACAAATACCTTGTTAAAATTTAATTTGTAATTTTTATTTTTTCACTTTAATATTTTTAAACATTAACTTTTTTTATTCTTCAATTTTAGTCAAAATATTTTTTGAGACTAATCACTATTGATTTTTATTTATCAAATAAATAATCATGTACCCTATTACTTTATAAGCTACTCTATTGTTAATTTTTATGCACTTTTATTGAAACCACAAATAATAATAATAATACTAATAATAATAATAATAATAACAATAAATTAATAATTAATATTAATTATAATATCACTGGTATTATTATATTCTTATTTTTTTTTAAATGAAATGAAAACATATATATTTTCACGTTTTTCACCTTTCAATATTGGTATTACTACATTTTTGTAAAAAAAAATACTGGTATTACTCTATTCTTATTTTTTAAAATGAAAATGAAAACATATATATTTTTCAGGTTTTTCACTTTTCAATACTGGTATTACTACATTTTTGTCAAAAATAAATACTGGTATTACTATATTCTTATTTTTTTTAAAGGATAATGAAAACATATATATTTTTCAGGTTTTTCACTTTTCAATACTGGTATTACTACATTTTTGTCAAAAATAAATACTGGTATTACTATATTCTTATTCGTTTAATACATTTTTATATTATCAATGTCTTGAAAATATATACTCTTGTCAAATTCAAACCTTCTACCTTCTAAATTCACATTTTTATTATCTTCATTCAAATTTCTTTTTTATCATATAAATTTGATTTTAAGTTTCTCACTATTTAACTATAAGAAAATTATTGAGACATACATCATTATTATTAAAAGGTGTCGAGAAGTGAAACTGTGAAAGAGAGATAAAAAAAAAGAAAAAGAAACTATGAGATTTGTGGAGAGAAAAAGAAAAGAAAAAAAGAACGTAGGGTAGGGGAAAGTAATTAATCAGGTTACAAATTTAGATTTAATTAAAAATAATTTTTTTAAAGATATATAAAACTAATTATATTATTTAAAAAATTACAAATAAAAAGAAGAGAGAACTTTACTCTCAAATAAAGAATACAATGTTAATGACACACTAATAAAATGTATTTGTATAATTTAATTTTTTCTAGAATATTGATTCCATTAATAGTAAATACAACAATTCCATTAATAATAAATGTAGCAAACCACTTCTAAGATTTGCCTTGGCAAAAATAATTCTATTTCTAAAGGACCCAATAGATCAACCACACTAACCAACCTATCTTCCGTAACTTCTCAGACCCCAAGCTATCTCCAACCATTAACAATAAACCGAGCAAACTAGACCAAACCATTTTATCTTTCGAAATTTTACAGACCCCAAACTATCTCCCATCATTAACAATATCGCCTTAACAAAAAGAATCCTATTTCTAAAGTCCAAATAGACAAATATGTCCAAAACCACCCAACTAATCTATCTTGTTAGACCCAAGATATCTCTTTAAAATATTCAATAACCACTTCTGTTGCAGTCTTGAAAAACGTCGGAACACAGTATGAAAATAATGAAAATTAAAGGAGATATTTCAGAATGTCACGATTCAGTGTGGAAATAATGAAAATTAAAGTAGATATTTCAAAATGTCAGGACTCAGTATAGAAATAATGAAAATTAAGAGATATTTCAAATTTGAACTGTAATTATTTTGTATGTCTCCTTGTAAGATGTACTCTGTAAAATGATAATCTTTGTTTATAAAAAAATTAGTAATTAATCAAAAAATAAAAAATATATAAAATTAAATATACTACATAAAAAAATTCAAATAAAAAAATGGAAACATTACTCTTAAATAAATAAAAAATATTAATGGTTATTCTAGATAAAATACAAATAAAACTATATATATATATATATATATATATATATATATATATATATATATATATATATATTAAGGTTTTTCACTTTTCAATACTGGTATTACTACATTTTTGTCAAAAAAATAATACTGATATTACTATATTCTTATTTTTTTAAATGAAAAGGAAAACATATATATTTTCAGATTTTTCATTTTTTAATACTGATATTACTACATTTTTGTAAAAAAAAATACTGGTATTACTATATTCTTATTCATTTAATATATATTTATATTATTAATGTCTTGAAAATATATACTCTTGTCAAATTCAAACCTTCTAAATTCACATTTTTATTATCTTCATTCAATTTTCTTTTATTATAAATTTGATTGTAAGTTTTTCACTATTTAACTATAAGAAAATTAATGAGACATGAATCGTTATTATTAAAAGGTGAGGAGAAAATAGAAAATTTACTGAAACTTAACAATGAATGAAGGCAGTGAAACGGAGATAAAAAAAAAAGAAACTATGAGATTTGTGGAAAGAAAAAGAAAAGAAAAAAAAGAACGTAGGGAAAGTAATTAATCAGAATAAAAATATAGATTTAATTAAAAATAAATTTTTTAAAGATATATAAAACTAATTATATTAATTAAAAAATTACAAATAAAAAGAAGAGGGAACTTTTGTAACGCCCTGTATAGTATATATCTAGAATAATACAATACACGCATTTTATTTGGTACTGACACCATCATAAGTGCCTAATGGCATAATTCACATACTTGACCATTCTAAAAACATAATACAAACTATGGTGCAAGCTATGGAAATTAGCCAAAACAAGAAAATATAAGAATACGGTACAATATTCCTCATTGTACAAGAAAATGATACACAACGCAAAATAAGCTTAACTAAGCTCCTCTTGAAACATCCAAGCATAACTTCCACTTGTAAACCAAACCTGCAAACCACGCCTAAAATAAAGCAACTATAGTGCGGTGAGATACTTCAAATCTCAGTGAGTTCCCTATCCTATAAGTCCTCTCGGCTTTACAGGGTTCTATCAATCCTAACTCAAGTCAAGGGGAAGGGAAAAATGACCTTGAGTACACAATCTCACAATCTCACACTATATGGAAACATGCTCATGAGTTCATCAACTCAAAATATCACTGAAGGAATTACGTCCTGAGCCTGTTACTCAAGATTCTTTACGAATCGATAACCACACCAAGGCATCCCCTTTTCCCGTCCGCTTCTACGTCTAGAAGTCGACCCGAGTCATGGATCCTGGTAACCTACTTGACATACGAATGGATTCGGGTTCTACGGGCCATTAACCGTTATGAACCGTCACTTCACACGGGCCATTAACCGTCACAAGCATACGCTCCCAGAGCGCCATTCGTACTGCACGCGGGAATCAAACCTGCCAAGCAGTCGTGCACATGTTTCAGAGGAGCTCGAGACCCATGAAACACACTCACAAGATAACCGGTTACGATTACGTGATCGCACATACAAACGTGATTGTATTCGACAATCACAAGGCCACAATGCCTTATCACAAACCATAAAGGTTTACACACATGTTCCATACTAGTGTCTCACTCTCCTCTAGACCATTACTCGGCAAGGATGCACATCTACATCGAATGCACGAGCATCGCCATCTAGATTATTTATCAACCATAATCACAACCTAGAATTATAACAATCTTAACTATGCCATTTGTTTTGGGGTAAGGTTTACTCACTCTACCTAATTTCATATTTTAACATGCATACTCTCTCGATCAAGTTAAACATCAATAACAGGCAAAGTATATCACAATTGCACATATAATAATTCAATCACAAGTTATACAAAAGCATAATAGAATCACAAAATGGTTCATCGCATAAAACATCCCTTTCGGGGTCCCTCCGATTCATTTAATCGGGTAACAGATCAATATCGATCACTGTTATCCCATAGGATATTTCCACAGCTTTACATCGGCTATAACTATGCCTCGATCAGATTTACGATCCAAAAGATGTCAATTCCAACATTTCACAAAACATTGCTTTCTAATGACACCAAGAACGTCCCGATCCGAGTTACGGATCAAAAGTTATGAAGGAAACAAAACGGAAAAGCTGTCAGGTTCGCTTTGCGAAGCTCCAGCGAATGCTCGCTTTCTCATTCTCAGTTCGAAGCTCCCAGCGAATGCCTAAACCACACTGGGTTCGCTGCCCCATTAGCAGTACGAACGTCTAGCGAACCAAGGCAGAACTAAAATGAGGTAAAGTTCGCATTGCGAACCTCTGGCGAACGTTCGCCCTCACCCTCGCCGTGCGAATAACCCGTGAATGTTCGATTTCCCCTTCGCTAGGGGATTCGCAGTGCGAACCTGCGAAAATCCAGAATTTAAGCAGCATAACAGCTAGGGCCTTTGGGTCCAAAACCCATTCCAAACACTACCCAAAGCACAAATAAGCATCAATAGATGATTCTATACACAAATGATCATACAACATAGTTTATAACTCATTTTATCCGTTAGATTTCATTGATTCAACAATTTATCATTTTCTCTCAAATTCTAACCTAAGTTCCAAACATCTATTTCTAGAACTTAGAGTTTCTAACTAGAACCCACCTGATAATCGAAGAAGAGTTTGAAGAAGATGGTAATGATGATGATCCATGGGTTTCTCCCTTCTCTCTTCTTCTTCTCTTCTTCACTTTCTCTTCTTTCTCTTCTTTCTTTCCATTTCCTCTTTTCTTCTTTTTCTCTTTTTTCCTTTCCTTAACATATATATATATATATATATATAATACTATTATTATATAATATAATCCAATAGAGTAAAATATCTTCAATTGATATTTTGTCATCTCAACCAATTGATCAATTATTAGAGTTATCATAAAAGTCTCTCTTGAACTAATAACAAATTGATCTCTTTAGAGTTCATTAGCTGCTCTATTGGTCCCAATTGATAATGCTTAGAGTACTTAGAGGATTCCATTAATCCAATTTACCAAGGATAGGGCACATAGATGCTCATCTGATATCCAATTGAGCATTCAGATAATACGGGGTATTACAACTTTACTCTCAAATAATTAAAATAATGTTAATGACACGGTAGTGAAATGTATTTGTATAATTTATTTATTTTCTACAATATTGATTCCATTAATAATAAACACAACAATTCCATTAACAATAAACCGGACAAACGACTTCTAAGATTTTCCTCAGAAAAACTCTAATAGACCAAGCACACCAACCAACCTATCTTTCAAAACTTCTCAGACCCCAAGCTATCTCCAACCATTAACAATAAACCGAGCAAACTAGACCAAATTGACCAACATATCTAAGACCACACCAACAATTCTATCTTCCGAAATTTCGCAGATCACAAACTTTCTCTGACCATTAACAATATCTGCAACCATTAACAATAAATATAACAAACTATTTTTAAGATCTGCCTCGACAAAAATAATTCTATTTTTAAAAAGAACAAATATACCAACCAAGACCACATCAACCTAGGATACGACACGATACGGACACTCCGACACCAATAATGTTAAAATATAGGACACCGACACCGCTATATATAAGAGAGTATTTAAGCTTTATTTACCCATCTATGATTAAATAAGTTAAAAATATTCTAATTAAAATTAATGTCTTTAATAATACATGGTTAACAATTTTAAATTGTGTGAGATTTGTCTAAAATATGTATAAAAGCGTGTTGAACTAGATCAAAGTCTACGACACAACATATACAAGATGTCCAAAAAGCACTAAGAACTAGATCAATATAATGATCTCAAAATAAAACGCCATAGCGGAAGCCATGCCATCTCAAAAGCTACGATCCATAAGGAAAAGTCAAACCACTTTGTCCTTACCCTTCGCCGAACCTGCAGAACCTGTGATGTAAACAACAACAGTGGGGTGAGATACATCAAATCTCAGTGAGTTCGCTATCTTATAGTCCTCTCGGCTCTACAAGGTTCTAATAAGCCTAACTCAAGTCAAAGGGAAAAGGGAAGTGACTTTGAGTACACACACACTATATGGAAACATGTCATGAGTTCATCAACTCACACTATCACTAATCGGTAACCACACCAAGGCATCCCCTTTTCCCGTCCGCTTCTATGTCTAGAAGTCGACCCGAGTCATGGATCCTGGTAACCTACTTGACATACGAATGGATTCGGGTTCTACGGGCCATTAACCGTTATGAACCGTCACTTCACACGGGCCATTAACCGTCACAAGCATACGCTCCCAGAGCAACATTTGTACTGCACGCGGGAATCAAACCTGCCAAGTAGTTGTGCACATGTTTCAGAGGAGCTCGAGACCCATGAAACGCACTCACAAGAATAACCGGTTACGATTACGTGATAACACTCATAAACGTGATCGTATTCGACGATCACAAGGCCATAACGCCTTAGCACAACCACAAAGGTTAACACACATGTTCCATACTAGTGTTTATTCCATCTACATTTGTCGACACTGTTTATGGTAATATTCCTCACCCTACCTAATTCGTATTTTCGCATACATACATAAGTGAAACACATAATGCAACATATCACACATTCCACCAATTTACGGTTCCCTCCGATTCAGTTAATCGGGAAATAAACAGATGTTTCTCACTACCATCAGCTAGAATACGTTCCTAGCTTCACAACGATATCAAGAATACGCAAAACGGATAACCGAGTCAAAAGTTATGCAAGAAACAAATTGGATGTTCTGCTATGTTCGCATTGCGAAGGAGCCAGCGAACGCTTGCTACTTCATTCGCAGTGCGAAGCATCCAGCGAACGCCTAGCCAACACATGTTTGCTGCCCCATTCGCAGTGCGAACGCTGGCGAACCAAGGCATTAGCAAATACAACGTGAGGTTCGCAGTGCGAACCACTGGCGAACGCTCGCCTTCGCATTCGCAGTGCGAGCTGCCAGCGAGTCCACGATTTCCCCCTTTGCTGGGGGATTCGCAGTGCGAATCTGGGAATTTCAGAAACTTCATCAGCGTAACAGCTGATCTCCCATGGTTCCAAAACTTCACCAAAACATATCCCAACATCATACAATCACATATAAATGATTCTACACTCCTATAACTCATACTACTCAATTTATAACACATTTTAACCGTTAATTTCCAAGATTTTGCAATTTATCCAATTCCTTACAATTCTAACCTAAGTCTTAGAATCTAAGAGAGTCTAAAACAAAAGCATCTAACTAGAACCCACCTTGAATAGATGAAGATGGTAAAGATTTAAAGATGATCGGATGAAGATTTGATGATGTTCTTGATGATTTGATCTTGAACTTTTCTCCTCTTTTTCTCTTCCTTTCCTTCTCTTTTCTTTCTCTCCAAAATCCTTTCTATCTTTTTCTTTGGAAAATGAAAGGAAAGAAAATAATATAGGGAAAAATATCATCAATTAGCAACACTACTAATTGTCCGAAAAGTCTCTAAAGTCCAAATATTTAAATACCTCAGAGTCAGATAATATTAATTGGATTTACTCTAAATCCGACAGTTACCCTAATTATCTCTGCAGATAATTTATCAGAGTACACTAGGACTCAGTTGATCACAACTAATATTATCCAGAGCAAAATAATTTACGGGGTATTAAATCCTCCCCCCTTAAATAGAAATTCGCCCACGAATTTAAAACAATTACCTGAAAAGATGAGGATAGACCTCCGGCATCTCCGATTCCAATTCCCAAGTTGCATCACCCGGATGCGTCTCATCCCACTGGACCTTAACAAGAGAAATCTCTTTATTCCTTAACACTTTAGTTTCTCTTCCGGTGATACGACTCGGTTGAGGCTCAAATGTCAAATCTGCTTCTATCTCAATTGTATCTGGTAAAATTGGCTGAAGAGGATCTGGGACAAATTTCCTAAGCTGAGATACATGAAAAACATCGTGCATCTTGGACAGAGAAGGCGGTAAGGCTAATCTGTAAGCTACTTCACCAATTCTCTCCAAGATTTGATACGGTCCTACGTATCTCGGACTTAACTTTCGCCATCGAAACGGTCCTTTCAACCGCAATCTCGGAGTGACTTTTAAAAACACGTGACCGCCTTCTTCAAATTCTAAAGGCCTTCTACGGTTATCCGCATAACTCTTCTGACGATCTTGGGCTTGTTTGATCTTATCACGGATCATCTTAATTTTCTCCGTAGTTTCATGAATAATCTCAGGTCCCAACATCCTATCTTCACCAACCTCTGCCCAACACAACGGTGTCCTACACTTCCTTCCATATAATGCTTCATAAGGTGCCATACCAATACTTGCATGATAACTGTTATTATAAGAGAATTCAATCAATGGCAATAGTCCTATTCAATTTCTGCCACTTTCCAACACACAAGCTCTCAACATATCCTCCATGGTCTGTATTGTCCGTTCCGTCTGACCATCCATTTGCGGATGATTCAACGTGCTCATACACAATTCGTCCCCATAGCTTGTTGAAAGGCTCTCCAAAATCTAGAGGTAAATTTTGGATCTCTATCCGAAACAATACTAGTAGGAATACCATGCAACCTCACTATCTCCGAAATGAACAACCTTGCGAGATGACTCGCCTTATAGGTAGTCTTTACGGCCAAGAAATGAGCAGACTTCGTCAACCGATCCACAATCACCCAAATTGAATCATAACCACCTTGCACACGGGGTAAACCCACCGCGAAGTCCATCGAAATACTATCCCATTTCTACACCAGAATTTCTAAAGGTTGCAACAAGCCACCCGGCCTTTGGTGCTCGATCTTTACTTGTTGACACACCACACATTCTGACACATACACTGCAATATCTCTTTTCATCCCGGACCACCAATAATCCCTCCTTAGGTCTTGATACATCTTTGAAGATCCCGGATGTATCGTAAAAGCACCCTTATGCGCTTCATCTAAAATCTTCCTTTTTAACTTCGTGTTATCCGGAATACAAATCCTTTGGTTAAATACAATAACTCCATCGGTATCTCGCACAAAACTCGGTTGCAATAACACTCCTTGCAACTTCTCATCTAACCCTTGCTCTTGTTGGATTTCTTCCCTAAGAGTAGAATTGATATCCAAATTCCCCATAACCACACAATTAGGAGTCCAATTAAATTGAAGATTCAGATCTCGAAATTTCTCCAATAAAGTATACTCTAGCATCATCAAGTCAGCACTGTGCAACACTTTCCTACTTAAAGCATCCGCCACCTTATTCACTTTACCTGGATGGTATCTTAGTGCCAAGTCATAATCTTTCAAATATTCCATCCACCTTCTTTGCCGCATGTTCAACTCCTTTTGATCAAAGAGGTACTGTAAGCTCTTGTGGTCACTAAACATCTCAAAACGCACACCATACAAATAGTGACGCCACACCTTCAAGGTAAATACAACCGCCGCCAATTCTAAATCATGCGTTGGATAATTCTCTTCATGGACTTTCAACTGTCGTGAAGCATAAGCCACTACATGTCCATCTTGCATTAGCACCCCTCCTAATCCCATCTTCGACGCATCACAATATACCTCATACGACTTGCTAGGATCAGGAATGACCAAAACAGGAGCGGTCGTCAACCTTTCCTTCAAACTCATAAAACTTTGCTCACAAGCCGAATCCCATTCATAAGAACAATCTTTCCGAGTAAGTCTCGTCATCGGTAAAGCCAGTTGGGAAAAGCCTTTAATAAACCTTCTATAATACCCTGCTAGTCCCAAAAAGCTTCTAACTTCAGATACATTCTTCGGTCTCTCCCAATTTATCACTGCTTCCACTTTTGATGGGTCAACCGCTACACCTCCCTGAGATATGACATGTCCAAGGAAATTCACCTTCGACATCCAAAATTCACACTTACTTAGCTTAGCGAAAAGTTGTCTCTCTTGCAAAATGGATAAAACGATTCTTAGGTGTTCCCCGTGCTCTTGAGGGTCACGGGAATAGATAAGAATGTCATCAATGAAAATCACCACAAATTGGTCCAAGTAAGGTTGAAATATCCGATTCATGTAATCCATGAAAACTGCCGGAGCATTCGTCACACCGAAAGGCATCACCAAAAATTCATAATGACCATAACGGGTTCTAAATGCAGTCTTTGGTATGTCTGAACTCTTCACCCGAATCTGATGATAACCCGACCGTAAATTAATCTTCGAGAACACATAGGCTCCTTTCAATTGATCTAACAAATCGTCTATCCTTGGCAATGGGTATTTGTTCTTGATGGTGACCTTATTCAATTGATGGTAATCAATACACAACCGCATTCCACCATCCTTCTTCTTTACCAACAACACTGGAGCTCCCCAGGGAGAAACACTTGGTTGAACAAAATGCTTAGCCAACAACTCTTCCAATTGATCCTTTAATTCTCTTAATTCAAGTGGTGCCATCCGATACGGAGAAAAGGATATTGGAGCCGTTCCCGATATCAGGTCAATAGAGAATTCCACTTCCCATTCCGGAGGAAGAGAAGTGATATCCTCAGGGAAAACCGCAGGAAAGTCACAAACTACCAGAATACTCACAACTTGACGGTTACTAACCTCCTCCTTAGTAAGAATCAAAAGAATAGATTTTTCCTCCTCAAACAAGAAATTAATCATTCCAACCGTACCTTCTAAAATAGTAGTTAACACATCCTTCGAAGTAGCTTCAGCAGATGGAATAATGATTAACTTCTCCTCACAACCGATAAAAACCGAATTAGCTGAAAGCCAATCCATTCCCAGAACAACATCCACTTTCTTAAGCGGTAAGCAAATCAAATCAATCTGGAAGACTCTTTCATTCACCGACAATACACAATTTTCACACATCAACGGTGTTTCAACAATTTCATCCATGGCAGTAGTAACCACCATGGGTGGAGACAAAGGAACAACTTGTAACCCAAGTCGCTTCACGCACCGCGTGGACACAAAAGAATGCGTTGCCCCACAATCAAATAAAACAAAATAAGGATTTCCATTCACAAAACACGTACCAGCAATCAAAGAGTTGTCACCCTTTGTTTTCCTTGCATCCAAGGTATACACTCGCCCGATATTCTTCTTTTGAGGACAGTCTCTCGCCAAATGGCCCATTTTCTGACACTGATAACACCTCACACCTTCGATACCACACCTCCCCTGATGATTTCTACCACAAGTACGGCATACCGGAGGCACGCTAGTCCTGGAACTCTGAACTTATTTCCCTTTGAAAGGTTGTTGTCTCGGTCTAAATTGTTGATTCGATCGCCCACGATCACTTTGATTCACCCTACTTAACTCTCCTTCTGCTTGTACCTTTCTCAAACTATGCTCCACCACATAACACTGTCGTAACAACTCAGCATAGCTAGTAAATTCTCTCTGAGACACACTATGTGAAATTTCAGCCCTTAAACCAAACAGAAACTAATCAATCTTCCACCTTTCATCGGGAGCATACATGGCTTGTCTAGAATAAGCAGCCATATCTTCAAACTTTTCCGCATAAGAAGCCACTGTCAAGTTACCTTGCCTCAGCTGTTGAAATTCGAATTCTTTTTTAGACCTTAAGGAACTTGGAAAATACTTCTCCATAAAAGTTATCTTAAACTGCTCCCACACTTTCGGTACCTCTTGAATTGTCATCAAGGCTGAAGCGCTTTTCCACCATCTCATAGCAGGACCCTTTAACAAGTGAGAAGCAAAGACAACCTTATTTTCTTCACTACACTGGACGATCAAGAAAATCCGCTCCATACCGGATATCCATTCATGAGCCTTTACTGGATCTAACCCTCCCAGAAACTCTGAAGGATTCATACGAATAAAATCCCTAAAGGTTCCCCTGCAGCTTCCGGAACAACCACTGGAGGATGCACACCACCAGCCATTTGCTGCACAAACTGATTCTGATGTTGCTGCATCTGTTGCATGAATTGATACAAAGGGGCATTCCCTTCGTCCCCTGGTGGATTTGTCCCTGCTAGAGTAGTTCTCGGTCTACCACGGTTGTTTCTACGTCGGTCGACCATGTTCCTAAATGTCATACAGATAGGATTAAGTTGATCAGGCTCAATACCATAAATATAACACGTAAGACCAATGGCGACCCAACACATATGAAACGGAAAGAAACACTTATACTATTTCATGGCTAGGTCGAGGATACGACCTGCTCTGATACCAACTGTAAGGCCCACATATACATACATACATCAAAGCATATATCATACATGAATAATACGTTTGGTACTGAAATATATATGTACAAGTTCCTAGTTAACCCATTGTATACATTAAATGCTCTAAATACAAAGTTCTAAAGTCTACGGCACAACATATACAAGATGTCCAAAAAGCACTAAGAACTAGATCAATTTAATGATCTCAAAATAAAACGCCATAGCGGAAGCCATGCCATCTCAAAAGCTACGATCCGTAAGGAAAAGTCAAACCACTTTGTCCTTACCCTTCGCCGAACCTGCAGAACCTGTGATGTAAACAACAACAATGGGGTGAGATACATCAAATCTCAGTGAGTTCGCTATCTTATAGTCCTCTCGGCTCTACAAGGTTCTAATAAGCCTAACTCAAGTCAAAGGGAAAAGGGAAGTGACTTTGAGTACACACACACTATATGGAAACATGTTATGAGTTCATCAACTCACACTATCACTAATTGGTAACCACACCAAGGCATCCCCTTTTCCCATCTGCTTCTACGTCTAGAAGTCGACCCGAGTCATGGATCCTGGTAACCTACTTGACATATGAATGGATTCGGGTTCTACAGGCCATTAACCGTTATGAACCGTCACTTCACACTGGCCATTAACCGTCACAAGCATACGCTCCCAGAGCGCCAATCATATTGCACGCGGGTATCAAACCTGCCAAGTAGTTGTGCACATGTTTCAGAGGAGCTCGAGACCCATGAAACGCACTCACAAGAATAACCGGTTACGATTACGTGATAACACTCACAAACGTGATCGTATTCGACGATCACAAGGCCATAACGCCTTAGCACAACCACAAAGGTTAACACACATGTTCCATACTAGTGTTTATTCCATCTACATTTGTTGACACTGTTTATGGTAATATTCCTCACCCTACCTAATTTGTATTTTCGCATACGTACATAAGGGAAACACATAATGCAACATATCACACATTCCACCAATTTACGGTTCCCTCCGATTCATTTAATCGGGAAATAAACAGATGTTTCTCACTACCATCAGCTAGAATACGTTCCTAGCTTCACAACGATATCAAGAATACGCAAAACGGATAACCGAGTCAAAAGTTATGCAAGAAACAAATTGGATGTTCTGCTATGTTCGCATTGCGAAGGAGCCAGCGAACGCTCGCTACTTCATTCGCAGTGCGAAGCGTCCAGCGAACGCCTAACCAACACTTGTTCGCTGCCCCATTCATAGTGCGAACGCTGGTGAACCAAGGCAGTAGCAAATACAACGTGAGGTTCGCAGTGCGAACCACTGGCGAACGCTCGCCTTCGCATTCGCAGTGCGAGCTGCCAGCGAGTCCACGATTTCCCCCTTCGCTGGGGGATTTGCAGTACGAATCTGGGAATTTCAGAAACTTCATCAGCGTAATAGCTGATCTCCCATGGTTCCAAAACCCCACCAAAACATATCCCAACATCATACAATCACATATAAATGATTCTACACTCCTATAACTCATACTACTCAATTTATAACACATTTTAACCGTTAATTTCCAAGATTTTGCAATTTATCCAATTCCTTACAATTCTAACCTAAGTCTTAGAATCTAAGAGAGTCTAAAACAAAAGCATCTAACTAGAACCCACCTTGAATAGATGAAGATGGTAAAGATTTGAAGATGATCGGATGAAGATTTGATGATGTTCTTGATGATTTGATCTTGAACTTTTCTCCTCTTTTTCTCTTCCTTTCCTTCTCTTTTCTTTCTCTCCAAAATCCTTTCTATCTTTTTCTTTGGAAAATGAAAGGAAAGAAAATAATATAGGAAAAAATATCATCAATTAGCAACACTACTAATTGTCCGAAAAGTCTCTAAAGTCCAAATATTTAAATACCTCAGAGTCAGATAATATTAATTGGATTTACTCTAAATCTGACAGTTACCCTAATTATCTCTACAGATAATTTATCAGAGTACACTGGGACTCAGTTGATCACAACTAATATTATCCAGAGCAAAATAATTTACGGGGTATTACATACATGGTTAACAATTTTAAATATGTGTGAGATTTGTCTAGAATATGTATAAAAGTGTGTTGAAGCAAAGAAAAAAACAAATTCTTGTTTAAAACACTTGTCTGAATTGTTAAACATATGTGTTATGAGTGTCGTATGGGTGTTAACCATTGATTCAGAGTGTCGAAACAAAGAAAATAAACTATTTTTTAGTGGACATTTGTCTGACTTGTCCGACACTTCTTTGACTTTTCTGACATGTGTCGTACGAGTTTCATACAAGTGTCGGACACTGACGCGTGTCGAAAACTGCGACACGTCTACTCCTAGAGGTGCCCGTGCTTCATAGTTAAAAGATCCGCCTTAGCAAAAAGAATTATATTTCTAAAGTTCAAATAGACCAATATGTCCAAGACCACACCAACCAATCTATCTTGTTAGACCCAAGATATCTCTTTAATATGATCCATAACCATTTGTTCTTCTGTTGCAGTCTTGAAAAACGTCAGAACATAGTATGGAAATAATGAAAATTAAAGGAGATATTTCAGAATGCCAGGACTCAGTATGAAAATAATGAAAATTAAAGGAGATATTTCAAAATGTCAGGACTCAGTATGGAAATACTGAAACTTAAAAGAGATATTTCAAATTCTAACTGTAATTATTTTGTATGACTCCTGGTAAGAGGTACTCTGTTAAATGATAATCTTTGCTTATAAATAAATTAGTAATTAATCAAAAAATAAAAAAAAATATAAAATTAAATTTACTACATAAAAAATTCAAATAAAAAAAATGGAAACATTACTCTTAAATAAATAAAAAATATTAATGGTTATTCTAGATAAAATACAAATAATATATATATATATAGGAAACTTATCACATGAGAATGTCATTTTTACGTGAGAACATGAGAATGAATCTAGATTTTAAAATAAATAGTGGAGATTGTGTGTCCTTTTTTTCTCTCTCCTCCATCATTTATTTTAATAATGGAGGAGGGAGAAAAACAAAAATCACACATAATCTCCACCATTTATTTTAAAATCTAATGATTCAGATTTATTCTCATGTTCTTACATAAAAATTGCATTCTCATATGATATAAATCCTATATATATATATATATATATATATATATATATATATATATATATATATATATATATTCAGGTTTTTCTCTTTTCAATACTGGTATTACTACATTTTTGTCAAAAAAAAAAATACCGGTATTACTATATTCTTATTTTTTTTTAAATGAAAAGAAAAACATATATATTTTCAGATTTTTCATTTTTTAATACTGATATTACAACATTTTTGTCAAAAAAATACTGGTATTACTATATTCTTATTCATTTAATATATATTTATATTATCAATGTCTTGAAAATATATACTCTTGTCAAATTAAAACATTCTAAAGTCACATTTTTATTATCTTCATTCAATTTTCTTTTATCATAAATTTGATTTTAAGTTTTTCACTATTTAACTATAAGAAAATTAATGAGACAAGAATCGTTATTATTAAAAGGTGAGGAGAAAATTAGAAAATTTACAGAAACTATAACAATGAATGAAGGCAGTGAAACAGAGATAAAAAAAACTATGAGATTTGTGTAGAGAAAAAGAAAAGAAAAAAAAGAATGTAGGGAAACTAATTAATCAGATTAAAAATATAGATTTAATTAAAAATAAATTTTTAAAAGATATATAAAACTAATTATATTATTGAAAAAATTACAAATTAAAAGAAGAGGGAAATTTACTCTCTAATAATTAAAATAATGTTAATGACACGGTAGTGAAATGTATTTGTATAATTTATTTATTTTCTACAATATTGATTCCATTAATAATAAACACAACAATTCCATTAACAATAAATCGAGTAAACGACTTCTAAGATTTTCCTCAGCAAAAATAATTCTATTTTTAAAAGACCCAATAGACCAACCACACCAACCAACCTATCTTCCAAAATTTCTCAGACACCAACCTATCTCCAACCATTAACAATAAACCGAGTAAACTAGACCAAATTGACCAACATATCTAGGACCAAATAGACCAACATATCTAAGACCACACCAACAATTCTATCTCCTGAAATTTCGCAGATCCCAAACTATCTCCTACTATTAACAATATCTGCAACTACAACCATTAACAATAAATAGACAAACTATTTTTAAGATCTTCCTGGACAAAAATAATTCTATTTCTAAAAGAACAAATATACCAACCAAGACCACATCAACCATCCTATCTTCCGAAACTTCTCAGTCCCCAATCTATATTTCGAAAATTTTCAGACCCATACTATCTCCAACCAATAACAATAAAACCACTAAAGATCTGCCTTAGCAAAAAGAATTATATTTCTAAAGTCCAAATAGACCAATATGTCAAAGACCACACCAACCAATCTATCTTGTTAGACCTAAGATATCTCTTTAAAATGATCCATAACCATTTGTTCTTCTGTTGCAGTCTTGAAAAACGTCAGAACACAGTATAAAAATAATGAAAATTAAAGGAGATATTTCAGAATGTCAGGACTCAGTATGAAAATAATGAAAATTAAAAGATATTTCAAATTCCAACTGTAATTATTTTGTATGACTCCTTCTAAGATGTAGTCTGTTAAATGATAATCTTTGCTTATAAAAAAATTAGTAATTAATCAAAAAATATAAAATATAAAAAATTAAATATATTACATAAATAAATTCAAATAAAAAAAATGGAAACATTACTCTTTAATAAATAAAAGATATTAATTGTTATTCTATATATATATATATATATATATATATATATATATATATATATATATATATATATATATATATATATATATATATATATATATATATATATATTTATTTATTTATTTATTTATAAAAATAAATAAAATTTTTTAAATTTGAGATCTATAATACAATTTATTAATGAAATGCATTTGTATGTTTTTTCAATAAGCAATGATTAAATAAACGGCACAAGGGGTGCACGAACCCAAGATACAAATCAAACGACTACAACCTCTTAATACACTCGAGAGGTGCAGTGAACTAATCGAAAAACAAACAATTATGTTTAGTACTTCCTCCAAATAACCATTTCCAAGTTAAAAACTTAATAGAATTTAAAGTATTATCGATAGCCTTAAGCTTGTCATTAAAAGATAATAAGTTTCTACTATCCCACCAAAACCACACCGTCGCAGTCCGGACAATGTTGCCCAAAGAATTACCGGTAGCAATTTTTGAGGAACAATCTAAAGCGGTGAAAGAATCTAGGCAACTCCCGTCTCAACGAACCAGAATACCGAACCACTTTTCGATCCTGTTCCTAACTTTTTCTACATAATCACACTCCATAAATAGATGCTTGATATTTTCAACAGAGCTCATCCAAATTAGACAGCTCAAACCCCCATCCAACCATGATATTCCTTCTAGCCAACTGGTCCTTCGTTACGATTCGTTCTCTAAATAACCTCCATATAAAAACCTGAACTTTGGAAGGATTTTCGCCTCCCAAATCTTCTTGGACCCTTTTATATTATCCTCCCCTATAACGCTCACCACAGTATCCTGAATCAAGCATTCATAACAAGATGAAAATGAAAACGAAATTGAAGAGGAGGAAGGCTTAATTGGATCCCACAGAAAAACATCATCAATATCAACCTTCGGCTTCACATTAACCAAAAGATCCATCAAATCCTCCATCTCCCTTTCTATGACCGAATCTGTAGGAAAATCATGAAATCGCGGTTTCCTATAAGAATTGACGAAAAAAAGACATAAGTTAGGAAATATCACCTTTAGAGGAATTTCAATAATCCACTTGCAGTGCCAGAACGCCACACCCTTTCCACTCCCCAAAGAGCACTTTAGATTTTCGACAAACGTATTAGAGCCAATTCGTCTGTCAAAACTCAGCGTTATAAGATCACACCATCATATAGAATATGAGCTTCTTCCATTTTTCCCGTCGTGTCCTGTTATGGCCAAACCAAGACCTTTCTTCGCGTATCTATACTCGATGATACCCTTCCACATGAACTCTTCAGAATTCAAACACCTCCACTTCCACTTAAGAAGAAGAGATCTATTGAAAAACGTAATATCCTTGATACCTAGACCTCCATTATCTTTGGGTGTACAAACTGATTTCCAGTCGACCCAATGGATTTTCCTTCTGCTGTTACCACCACCCCATTAGAAATTACTCTGAATGCTCTAGAGAATTTTGGTAACACCTGCAAGAACTTTGTAAAACGAAAAGGCATACAACGACATAGCATTGAGGACAACATTAATCAAAACAGCTCTCCCTCCAATTGACATTTTCTTTCCTTTCCAGTCTTCAAGTTTTCACTTTACGTAGACGATAACGTCCTTCCACAAATGGATCTTCCTTGGACTATCTCCTATAAACACTCCAAGGAATTTTCATGGCAGCTTCAGAATATCACAATGTAGGAAAGTTGATGCAGCCTCCAAGAATTTTTAACTAATATTCACTCTTCCTATTCTGCACTTTAAGAAATTAACTTTGAGGCCCGTTAACATTTCGAAACCGCGAAGCACCGCTTTAATGCACCAAAGGTTACTCCAATTTTCCTCCCCTATCAAAAGGGTGTTGTTTGCAAATTGAACCAGATTATACGAAATGTCTGAGCTAACCTTGAACCCCTTGTACAAATCATTAGACTCCGTTTTCTTCAACAATTGGGTTAGAACTTCCATCACTAGAATGAAGAGAAATGGAGATAGAGGGTCGCCTTGACGAAGGCCTTTACTAACCTTAAAATCTCTAGTAACACTGCTGTTTATCAGAATAGACATAGATCCTTTACAAACCAAATAATCAACCCACTTTATCCACGTAACCCCAAAATTCATCTTCTCGAGCAAGGTTCGTAGAAACACCCAAGACACACAATCGTAAGCCCTTTCGAAGTATATATTCATCCCCATACAATCTCGTTTACTCCTCTTGACCAAATCAACGACTTTGTTATCTACCAACACTCCATCAAGAATGCACCTACCTGGGACAAAAGTCGTTTGTTCGATCGAAACTAAGGTACCCATAACCTTCTTAAGACGGCTAGCCAGAATTTTTGAGAGGATTTTCTGATAGCAATTCACCAAGCAGATCGGTCTATAGTTCACAAGGAGTTGAGGGTTCTTGATTTTTGCCACCAACGAGATGAAGGAGGCAGAAGCAGCCTTCGTGAGTACAGGTTTACAGAAGAATTCTTTTACAAACCTAACCGCATCAGCCTTGACAATGTACCAACATTCTTGAAAAAATGCAAAATTAAAACCGTCAGGACCTGGGCTTTTACCCCCATTACACCCCTAAACCGCTTCTTTAATTTCTTCCTCAGTAACATCTACTTCCAGACTGCACTTATCGGCTACTGACAACGTCTTCAGATTTAAGTCTTCAAAAGAAGGACGGACATAAGAATCATCACTAAAGTTGTCTTCGAAGAATTTACTCACCTCATGTTTAATGTCTGCCACATCCTCTTTTCTCCCCCTAGGTGTATTTACAAACCACATGTTATTCCTTATACGTCTACTTTTCATAGCTCTTTGGAAGTAGCTTGTATTACTATCTCCTTCCTTCAACCATAATTGTCTCACCTTCATCCTCAGTATACCCTCTTTCAGATTCAAACTCTTCCAGATATTATTCGATGGAGACACTCTCTTAACCACCATTTCATCAAAATTAGAGAATCCGAGCCTATTAACCTCCCCGTCAAGATCATTGAGATAATAATTGCTTCTTCCACTTTCAAATTGACCTAACCGAAGACTTCAATATTCCATTTCTTCAGGCTAGCTTTGAGATTTCCCAATTAAACATAATCCCCTATCCCATTTACTTCGATAGAATTCCACTCCGACTCAACAAAATTTTGAAACTCAAGATGTTTAAGCCAACAATTATTAAGTCTGAAGGGTTTGGGGCCCCAATCCTGAGTACGCGCCTTTAACCATATCAGGCAATGATCAGACACGTCCCTCTTACCAATATGCTGACCCATAATTTTCCAATCTTCAACTAGTTTTTCTGACAGTAAAAACCTATCTATTCTGCTCATCGAACTACCAGAACTATTGATCCAAGTGTATTGACCACCTACATATGGCACATTCACACAATCCATGTTTCTAATGAAACAGTTGAATTCCTCTATTTCCCTTATTCTCCCTCCTTCAGACTTGCCTTTCCTCTCCTCATTGAAAGCTGCCGCATTAAAGTCTCCACCAATAACCCATTCTCCCCTCCCAAACCTCTTCTTAACCTTCACAAACTCTAACCGCAACTTTCTCTTATGCTCCAATTTGCACGGCGAATAGACGTTAACGAAAAACAAATCCTTACCTTTCCAGACAACATTAACACCGATGAAACCTTCTTTTCTGAAGCTGCAAATCAGATTTAGAGACTTTTTCCTCCATAGAATTTCCATTCCACCTACCATACCTTTAGCTCCCTCTTCCGACCATTCAACATCAGAGCTACCCCATAAAGAAGACGCAATGTTACAATCAATCTCAGCCAATTTAGTTTCTTGGGTGAAACAGACGTCAACATTACCTGAACGAATAAAACTTGCCACCCTCTCCGTCTTCACCACACTACCACATCCTCTCAAATTAAGGGATAAAATATTCATCTAAAACCTTTGTTAGTAGACACCCTCTTAGATTTACCTTCCTCATCTCTTACCTCTAGTGCTCTAATTTCTACACGAAATCAATTTTATTACCTCCACCTCTAACTCCTATAGAATCCATAATCTCCCATACTTTCTTCGAGACTTTGCTCTCCATTTCCTCCCAGAATATCTGTTAGACGATGGCTAGGATCTAGAAGGGGGGTTGAATAGATCCCTTGAGTTTTACACGCAAATGGCTTTTCAAAAATTTGTTTTAAAAGTTTAACTGAAGCGGCCACTGAATTACGTCTACAACGAACCTCTACTAAAAGGATCGGATATGCACGACAATATTAGGGATAAATTACAGATGAGAAACATTCAGATTGATTAACACAGTTTAAACGCAATCAACAATGCTTTACTTGCTTGATGTTTAATCCAAACCAACGAGGTAAATCGACAAACAATTAAAACCAAATGCGTTTGATTTTTGCTTTGAAACAAATTATCAAACACTTGGTGTGTGTAAACACACTAAGTGCAGAATTTCAATGGAATATAATATCAAGCTGCTCCTAGATACAATTCAAGGAATTGTATCAATTTGAAAAAACAGTTTATCAGCTCAAAATTACACTACCTCAGAAATTTCGATAAATTGAAACTTAGCAAATTCGAATGATATATTAAACGTAAAGAGTTAAGGGAAAGAGAGGACAAACGAGATTTGATTAGGCAGTTCCCCAATCGTCCTCGCTATGGGTACCTCTGCCCCCAATTCTACAATTGGAATTGAGATATATATAGATTGCTGTTTGCAAATTGTTTATACAAGAGAAGAAAAATGAACATCCGAACTCTCAAACATCTTTGGTTGTTGATGCAGAGTCTTCTCTCCCCTTGATTCAAGATGAATCAAGTGCTTCAAATATGGTTGATCCAATTATCGTCTCACGCTACTTGATTGCAAGAATCCCTGTTCTTCAATCCTTTTCACTCGATCAATTGCGATCTACCAAAAATTTGAACCCAAACCTCTCTTCTATGATCCTCCGATTATAGCTACTAAACCGAATGATTACTCCAATCTCCGGTTACCTTCGCACGGCTGAATCCCTGTAGAACGAAACGGTTGTGCAAAAAACCCCCCAAAATCTACTCGATTCTTGGAGGACAAAACCCACTGGTTTTATTCAAGAAACACCTACCAAGCTCTCAACCCAGAAAATGAAGATCATACACTTCCTAAATTCTGAACGTTATCACTTCAATTAATAGGTGACACAAACAAAGATGATTATGTGAGATTGTTTGTATACTCAATGAAGAAGATGAAGATGAAGAGAAAAATGGTATCTATTTTCACGTTTCTTGTTTTTTTGGATAATGAGATGACCAAACTATTTATAGAGAATGAATTGACCCGCTAAAAGTTATAATAGAAATAACAGAAAAAATTTAAGTGAAAAAATCAGTTCAGGCGTGTTTGGGTCGACTCATACTTTAATGAGGGTCGGCGTGCGCTGACCCGTGGAAAATACTGTGAAAATTTGACAAGTATGCGTCGACCCAAAGGCATCATGCGTCGCAAGAATGCAATTTTTGCATTCCCAGAATCATGCGCATTCCCGGTCATTTCACCAGTTTTGCACCAGTAAGCATGAGTCGACTCATGCACAGGGTAGGTCAGCGCATAACCTGTATTTTTACATAAAACTCATTTTTTTTGCACATTTTAACTGACCAAGACCCAGACAAACATACTAGACACCAGTATAATGATCATGCACATGTATTAATGGATAAGACAAAGTCCTATATGTCTAGACACGTGAACAACATTGATTAGATGCAATTTGCCCGACAAGTGAAGTGATACCGCTCAAATTACAATCTAATACTTAGCATATTTATTGACATCATTAAAACAAAGTAGATGAAAGATCTTATCCCTTACATACTCCCCCTTTTTGATGATGGCAACACTGTTTTAGCTTTCACGTGATTTCTAATTTGAGAACGAACAAGCTCAAGCTCCCTCTGTCTTTAACACTTGGTTAATTTCTGCTAATTTTCTTCTGCTAATTTTCTGCTTGCTATCCTTCTCCCCCTTTGTCAACATCAAAAAGAAGAGAAGAAGGTGGTCAAAAGAATTACACTATAACAAGTAAAGATGCATCCACATATTTGCAACACAACAACACTAACACGCATCCACATATGATGCAGTTAATGTAAAATTTGAAACGGATAAATACGGAACATAAGACGCAAGGACAATTCATTCCATAGGTAAAAAATCAAAACAAACTGAAGCAAAATTCAGAGTTAAACAACAGGAAAGAACATGCAATCCAAACAACAAAACAAAAAAACAAAACACAAGTAATATGATGCCCTAATTTCTATGGTCTCCTCCCCCTATATGGATGACCTCTTCCCCCATAGGATTGGCCTGGTGGTGGCAAATCCTCTAGGTGCAGATTAACTTTGATCAGCATGCGATTTAGAATGCCAAGACTGTTTACAAGATTTTGATTATGTTGAGTTAAATTCTCGTCCAGTTGGGTGAAGCGAGTCATAGAGGTGTCAGCAAACCTGTTGAAGTTGGTGATGTGAGTCGAGACTTGGTTGGATAAGTTTGTGAACCGATCTTCCTGAGTATGGCAACGACTTGATGCGCCGACCGCAGGTGATCCTGTGCTAACCCGTATGTTTCCCTTTAAAATTGCATAAGCTCATGAGTCGACCCATGACATGGTTCGGTCGACTCATCCAAGGGAAAAATGAAAAACAATTGAAATTTTGCAAACATAAGTTCCAAAAAGATAAATAAACATGTACACAAATAGAACAAACATCCAAATGAACAATATATGCACAAAATGTAATAACCATCAAGTTTAAGGTACTTAACATGGCACAAAATATGTTTTAAAAAATCTATGAATCGGAACGATATTACCTTGATCACTATTGACGATAGGAGCACTCACATATAACTAAATATCTCTTTGCATTGTTAGTTAAAAGAATAAACAAGTATGTATATATGTGAAGATTACTATCTTAAAGGATTATTAAACACGATCCGAGATATCGAGAATGCCAAGTTCCCTACGGATTTGAAAGAAAGGCTCTGTAGCTAATGGTTTTGTAAATATATCAGCAAGTTGATTTTTAGTGTCAACGTGCTCAAAAATCACATCACCTTTCTCTACATGATCCCTAAGAAAATGATGACGTATTTCGATAAGCTTGGTGCGTGAATGCAATACGGGGTTCTTAGTTAGATTAATCGCACTAGTGTTATCGCACAAAATTGGAATACACTCAAGTTTTAAATTGAAATCAAGCAATTGTTGTTTAAGCCATAAGACTTGAGCACAACAACTACCGGCGACAACGTATTCTGCCTCAGCTGTTGACAAAGCAACGGAAACCTATTTCTTGCTATGCCAACTCACCAAGGAATTTGCGAAAAAGTGACACGTGCCACTAGTGCTTTTCCTATCCAATTTGCACCCGGCAAAGTCGGAATAGGAATAACCAACTAAGGAACAAACACTACCCTTGGAATACCAAAGCCCATACTTCAGGGTACCGGAGAGGTATCGAAGTATACGCTTAACAGCTTTTAAGTGGGATTCCTTAGGACATGCTTGATACCTCGCACACATGCAAACACTAAACATAATATCGGGTCGTGATGCGGTAAGATAAAGAAGGGATCCTATCATACCTCGATACCTTTTTACCTCAACATCCTTACCTTTTTCGTCACGATCAAGATTGGCACTTGTAGGCATAGGAGTGTCTATTGCTTTGCAGTTTAGCATATCAAAATGTTTAAGTAACTCAAGACAATATTTCGTTTGACTCACGAATGTGCCCTCTTCAAGTTGTTTGATTTGCAATCCGAGGAAATAGTTGAGCTCCCCCATCATGCTCATTTCAAACTCCCCCTGCATCAAACTAGAAAATTCCTTGACCAAGGTCATGTTAGTAGACCCAAATATAATATCGTCAACATAAATTTGTACCAAGATTAAGTGTTTTCCTTGACATTTAATAAAGAGGATTGTGTCAACCTTTCCTCTTGAATACCCTTGATCAAGTAGAAATTTGCTTAGACGTTCATACCAAGCCCTAGGGGCTTGTTTAAGTCCGTACAAAGCTCGTTTAAGTTTATAGACATGATCAGGATATTCGTGGGATTCAAAACCCGAAGGTTGGGCTACATAAACCTCTTAATTTATATATCCGTTAAGGAACGCACTTTTAACATCCATTTGGAATATTTTGAAGTTCTTTGTGCAAGCATAGGCAAGTAGAAGGCGTATAGCCTCGAGTCGGGCAACCGGCGCATAAGTTTCCTCATAGTCGATTCCTTCCTCTTGGTTATAGCCTTGCACTACAAGCCACGCTTTATTTCATGTTATTACTCCATTTTCATCAAGTTTATTCCTAAACACCCATCGGGTGCCGATTACTCGATGATCTCGCGGAGGGGGGACAAGGTCCCAAACCTCATTTCTCCTGAATTGGTTTAGTTCATCTTGCGTTGACAAAAACCAATGCTCATCGAGTAATGCCTCCTTTGCGTTTTTAGGTTCAACTTGGGAGACAAAAGCAGAGTAATAACAAAAGTTACTTAGTTTTGAGCGAGTGGTTACTCCCTTAGAGATATCACCGATGATATTGTCGATTGGATGGTCTTTGGAAGACTTCCATGCTGGAGGAAGGTCATCTTCATTAGTTGGATGATCCTCCTCACTCTTCATTGGTTGGTGATCCTTTTCCTCCTCAATACGCACTGATTCAGGCTGATCAGTGTCCTTGAGTATGTCTTCAGAAGATACACCTGCACCATGAAAAGAACTACCTTCTCCGACATTTCTCGGATAAGACTCATCAAAAGTAACGTGCACTGACTCTTCAACAATACGTAACCTTTTATTATATATTCTATAAGATTTACTTGACTGAGAGTATCCAAGGAAAATACCCTCGTCGGCCTTGGCATCAAACTTACCAAGTGTCTCTTTACCATTGTTCAACACGAAACACTTGCAACCAAAAACGTGAAGGTGAGAGATATTTGGCTTACACCATTTTAAAAGCTCATACAGTGTCTTGTTTAGAATAGGTCGGATGAGTACCCTATTCAAAACGTAACAAGCCGTACTTATGGCGTCGGCCCAAAAGTATTTTGGAAGTCCACTCTCATTGATCATAGTCCTTCCTAATTCTTCCAAAATTCTATTTTTATGTTCCACAACCCCGTTTTGTTGAGGGGTACATGGTGTGGAAAAATTATGATCAATTCCATGGGATTCACAAAATGCTTCAAATAAATGGTTTTCAAACTCACCCCCATGATCACTTCTAATCGCCATAATGTTCGTGTTTAACTTTTTTTGAGACAACTTAGCAAATCTCTCAAAAGCGAAAAGGTATCACTTTTGTTTGCTAAGAAAATGGTCCAGCAAAACCTAGAAAAGTCATCGACTATTACAAAACCATAATAGTTACCACCAAGGCTTTTAACCCTATATGGTCCAAAGAGGTCCATATGGAGGAGCTCAAGGGGTCTCATAGTTGAAATGATGTTTTTAGATTTGAATGAGATCCTTGTTTGCTTCCCCATTTGGCTCGCATCACAAAGGTGATCCTTTGTGAACTTGATTTTGAGCAAGCCGATGACTAGGTCTTTAGAGACTATCTTGTTAAGCAAATCAAAGTTGATATGAGCCAAACGTTTATGCCATAACCATGAATCTCCATTTATAGTGACTAGACACTTGTCTCCATCCAACGATACCTCGTTTAAGTTTAGCATATAGACATTGTTCACCCTCAAGCCCTTAAACACATTCTTTTTGTCACTATCTTCAACTATGCAACAATCCTTTGAAAAAGATACTTTATAATTCTTGTCACATAGTTGACTAATGCTTAAAAGGTTGTGTCTAAGGCCTTCCACAAGGAGCACATCAGAGATAGTAGTAGATGAGGGGTTGCCTACACTACCTTTGCCGAGAATCTGTCCCTTGTTGTTATCTCCGTAGGTGACAAACCCCTTTTTCTTTGCCACAAAGTCGATGAAAAGAGATATGTCGCCGGTCATATGTCATGAGCAGCCACTATCCAGAACCCATCTTCTTTCGGTGGTCTCAAGACTTTGTACCTACAAAAAAAATCAAGGGAGAGTAGGTACCCAATTCTCATTGGGTCCTTTATGGTAAGTGAAACCAATATTGCGTTTGGGCAACCATTGATAAATGCTGTTTGGAACAAGAATACTTCTAAAGCGGCACTTAGCAATAATATAACCCGACTTACAACAATATAAGCAATTACGGTTCATTTGGAATTCACCTTTGCTATCACTATCTCGAATCACATACGTATATTTTTGGTATGCATTATTCAATGTTTCACAAAAATGTTATCGATCAATAGCAAACGTAATTTTAGGCTTAAGAGCCATGTCTAACTTGGCTTTGAGGGTTCTCACCTCTTCTTTCCAAATACGACAAGTATCACAGCCCCAAAACTTGAACCATGGAGACTTATTGTCATCAATCTTAGCTTTTGATGCATCCACCATGGAGTTTTTAAGATCTTCCAATTTCCTTTCGGAATCGGCAACCTTTTTCTCCAAGTATTTAAAAATCTTTTTGTTTGAGGCTAAGCGTTGAAAAGCTTCCTTAGCCTTATAGTGCAATGTATCAAAAGCTTTTTTTAATTCAGCATGAGACATATTATGAGAATTTTCATATTTAGTGTTTTACCTCCTTTTTCTTGCTTCGTTGAGCCATAAGACATAGATTTATGGACTCACTTTCGTCACTTGAGATGTCCCCTTTTTCGGACTCACTATCGCTTTCCCAAGCGATGTAAGCTCGTCTTGACTTATTTGACCTCTTATTGTGACGACCCTTGTCCTTGTCTTTGTCCTTCGTAAGCAATGGGCAATCCGGCTTGTAGTGCCCGGATTTCCCCCAATTGAAACAAGATCCTTTGGCTTTGCTACTCTTGTTTCCTTCGTTTCTAGATTGATTTCTAAACTTGACTAGATTTTTATCTGAGTGTTGGATCTCATTTTTCTGAATATACCTATTGTATCTCTTCACAAATAGGCCTATGTCTTCACCGGATTCATCATCTTCGTCGTTGTTGGTTTCACTATCACTATGCTCTTGGTGTGTGAACTTAGAACAAGAAGTCTTAAGAGTAATCAACTTCTTCTCTGTAACTTTTGTCTTCTCCTTCTTTTGTCTTTTTATGTTTTTCAAAGCCAATGAGCACCTGCTCATGCTCATCGAGTTTACCAAAAAGTGTTGTGAGGTATAGTGTAGCTAAATTGTTGGCCTCCTTGATCACGGTGACCTTCGGTTACCATTCCCTGTTAAGACACCTCAGAATTTTGTTAGTAGCAACCTCGTTTGGAATTGGCTTACCAAGCACATGTAATTTGTTCATAATGTGAGTAAATCGTTTTTGCATATCCGCAATGGTTTCCCCTTGCTTCATGTAAAACAAATCAAACTCTTGTGTTAGTGTGTTAATACGGGCCATTTTAACATCATTAGTGCCTTCGTGGGCTACTTGTAAAGCATCCCACATGGCCTTGGCCATCTCACAATGAGAGACACGATAATACTCATCAACTCCCAATGAGGAGATCAAAATATTACGAGCCTTCCAATCGTAACTGTACTTTTTCTCGTCCTCCTCATTCCATTGGTTTTCGGGTTTGGGAACGAAAATACCTTTGGCATTGGTCATTGTAATTTCCATAGGACCGTTTAAAATAGCACTCCAAACCTTTCGATCTATGGAATTTATGTGGACGCGCATACAATCCTCCTAGTAGTTGTAATTCTCACCTGTAAACACCGGAGCTCTATTATAAGCCCCTTTAGGTTCGTTCGCCATGATCCAAGAAGTTTTACCGAAGCACCAGATTAACCGGAGCCCGTGATACCACTTGTTAGACGATGGCTAGGATCTAGAAGGGGGGTTGAATAGATCCCTTGAGTTTTACACGCAAATGGCTTTTCAAAATTTTGTTTTAAAAGTTTAACGGAAGCGGCCACTGAATTACGTCTACAATGAACCTCTACTAAAAGGATCGGATATGCACGAAAATATTAGGAATGAATTACGGATGAGAAAAATTCAGATTGATTAACACAATTTAAACGCAATCAACAATGTTTTACTTGCTTGATGTTTAATCCAAACCAACGAGGTAAATCGACAAACAATTCAAAGCAAATGCATTCGATTTTTGCTTTCAAACAAATTACCAAACACTTGGTGTGCGTAAACACAATAAGTGCATAATTTCAATGGAATATAATATCAAGCTGCTCCTAGATACAATTCAAGGAATTGTATCAATTTGACAAAACAGTTTATCAGCTCAAAATTACACTACCTCAGAAATTTCGATAAATTGAAACTTAGCAAATTCGAATGATATTAAACGTAAAGAGTTAAGGGAAAGAGAGGACAAACGAGATTTGATATGGCAGTTCCCCAATCGTCCTCGCTATGGGTACCTCTGCCCCCAATTCCACAATTGGAATTGAGACGTATATAGATTGCTGTTTGCAAATTGTTTATACAAGAGAAGAACAATGAACATCCGAACTCTCAAACGTCTTTGATTGTTGATGCAGAGTCTTCTCTCCCCTTGATTCAAGATGAATCAAGTGCTTCGAATATGGTTGATCCAATTACCGTCTCACGCTACTTGATTGCAAGAATCCTTGTTATTCAATCCTTTTCACTCGATCCATTGCGATCTACCAAAAATTCGAACCCAAACCTCTCTTCTACGATCCTTCGATTATAGCTACTAAACCAAACGATTACTCCAATCTCCGGTTACCTTCGCACGGCTGAATCCCTGTAGAACAAAACAGTTTGTGCAAAAAACCCTCAAAATCTCCTCGATTCTTGGAGGACAAAACCCACTGGTTTTATTCAAGAAACACCTACCAAGCTCTCAACCCAGAAAATGAAGATCATACACTTCCTAAATTCTGAACGTTATCACTTCGATCAATGGGCGATATAAACAAAGATGATTATGTGTGATTATTTGTTTACTCAATGAAGAAGATGAAGATGAAGAGAAAATGGTATCTATTTTCACGTTTCTTGTTTTTTTGGATAATGAGATGACCAAACTATTTATAGAGAATGAATTGACCCACTAAAAGTTATAACATAAATAACAGAAAAAATTTAAGTGAAAAAATTAGTTCAGGCGTGTTTGGGTCGACTCATACTTTAATGAGGGTCGGCGTACGCTGACCCGTGGAAAATACTGTGAAAATTTGACAAGTATGCATCGACCCAAAGGCATCATGCGTCGATGCAAGAATGCAATTTTTGCATTCCCAGAATTATGCGCTTTCCCGGCCATTTCACCAGTTTTGCACCAGTAAGCATGAGTCGACTCATGCACAGGGTAGGTCAGCGCATAACCTGTATTTTTACATAAAACTCATTTTTTTTTGCACATTTTAACTGACCAAGACCCAGGCAAACATACTAGACACCAGTATAATGATCATGCACATGTATTAATGGATAAGACAAAGTCCTGTATGTCTAGACACATGAACAACATTGATTAGATGCAATTTTCCCAACAAGTGAAGTGATACCGCTCAAATTACAATCTAATACTTAACATATTTGTTGACATCATTAAAACAAAGTAGATGAAAGATCTTAACCCTCACAATATATTATTACCTTGCAACACTTATGAATCAATAACTGAATGACACCGCGTTGAATGCTCCACGACTTGCCCAACATTCTCCTCTAGAGGATGAGGATCTAGAGGATGAAGGTCAGAACAACCTTTTTCATGAGTATCATCAGAGGGTACAACTGTTAATGAATTTGAATTGAGAATAGGAGAACAAACGTACTTAGAAAAAGAAAACAAAGAAGGGACAAATTTGGGGGCACTTAAGCCTTCCTATTACTTGGGTCTTATTACCCACTTCACAACCCGATCCGCTCAACTCCACTTGGGCCTTAAATACTAAATGGGCTCTTAACTGACCATTAAAAGACACTGGATTCCCTTTCTCACCAGATGGCCCACTCTTCAAATTACACTTACCTTTCCTCTTCTTCACTGTACTATCCTTTCTTGCACGCGTATCCTCTCTTTCCTCTATGTCTGACACATGTAGTGTAACTTCATCCTTCACCTGGGCCTTGCATCCTTTGACCTCGAGCCCGTCTACTGTCACACTTTTAGCACCTTCTGAACCCTCTTTTCTGTCTTCAGAAGAAACAAAAGTACCCTTTTTGCAACCTACTTTTTTAATAGGTCTGCTCCCTGAGTAACCTCGGAGGCTGAGCTTATCTTCTTCATCTTCTCCGTTAGACTCTTCACCGGAGTTCCACCAACAATCACCTTCTTTAACAATAGAGTCTTCAGATTCCGTGTCCCACACATCTTCAGATTCCTTAATAACTATTTTACACACTGGACCCAACGATTCCTCTACCACCCTTATCCTGAAAGCAACTCCATTGATAGAAATCTTAAACACCTCATCTATGAGCATTCTACACGTAGTTCTGATCATTAAACTCGCAATATCTATTTTAGAGAAGTTCGCAGAATTCTCCTCGTAGCTAACATACTTACTAATCTTCGATGCCAAAAACTCAAAAAAAGGCATTGTCCAAGCGTGACACGGTATGCCGTAGACTCTCAACCACGTGATCCTCTCCGGATCATTTCTTTAGGATCCCATTTTTTTATCTCGACAAACCACTGATCAAGCCAATCTTTAGCACTGACTAAGATTTCTTCAATTTCACTGTCTTCATTCTCCTTTAGGAGGCACAAGTTAGCCCCCAAAGGGGTAACTTTGACTGTAAAGTAGCCTTCCATATTGAAACATCTCTGCATATGGTACACATTCCCTGGGGAGGAAACCTTACCAACATATGCACGCTTGAACCTACTCATTTCCTCCTCCCCAACCTCAAAAGTTAGAGCATATTCCTCCTTCTTAAACCGCACCCGAGTCGCATCGGCATAAGAAGGCTTGTCCTTAGGAGCTTCTTTATCAAAACATGGAAAAAAATGAGAGAAAGGCTTCCTATTTCCCTTCCTTCCATTGAGGTCCTTCTCCTCACTATCCCTTGCTTGAGTTTTCCCGGCGTCAAATGTGGAAAATTTTGTATTTTCACAAACCTCGGAACATTAGCGAACAACTTTCTTCCTTCAATGGAGATATCATCAAGCTTCAACACCAGTCTCCTGACATCCTCCACCCCAAAGAAATGAACGAAACCGTATTTTTTCCCGCGTCTATCACACTTCTGAGGGATAAAAACCTTGTCCACTTCACCGTACTCAGTAAAGACCGAATACAGATCTTTACCCCTCATCTTTTTCGAAAACTCGGTAATGATAATAGTAGTAAAATCTTTGACTTTGATCCCCCTGTATCTACCTTCTTCATCCCACTTTTTGCTAGATTGTCTCTGATACAACACCTTGGTCCAACCTCTTCCACATTTGTATAATTTATCCTTCATTTTTATAGAAAAACCTTGAACTCACATAAATAAAAACATCTATCTAACAATACCATATATGTGTAAAATATGTTTTCTTCTCTTTTTTTTATAATGTCTAAATTATCTTACTTTATATGTTTCAATCCTCCCCTACTTCTTCTATTGAAAAAATAAGAAAATATGGTTACAACAATTGAGTCTGGACCACACAACAAACAAACCTTATTGCATTATATTTTTTCTTCTATTGAAAGGGGTACAATAAACTTACATAAATTACATAACACAATAATACTTACGAATAGAGAAATGATGATTTTCATGTTCCTGATCTACTAACGGATTCAACAGGGTTGGATGTGACCGGAGAAGATGGATTTGAGCCTGTTGAATCACTAATGGAAATTACATTGCATGGCTATAGCATTTCACCTAGTGGACCCTTATGAGCGGGTATGTGTCTTTAGATTTTAATCATACTTTTTTAGTTGTGTTAAAACTATTTGTATTTGGAGATTTATGTGTGATTGGTTCGGGGTTGGCATATTAATTGTATCTGGGGAGTGTGAGCATCTTCGGACTTGGATAGAAATGGTTAGTTTGAAGATCTCGATATTTAATGTTGTTGGAATGTGGAGTATTGTTTGTTGGTGTATCTGGTATTTTAGTAACTAAATTATTTTCAACGATGAAATTGGAGATCCGTTTATAGTGTATCAGAGGATCGTGCTTAATTCGTGGTGGTGGTTTTTCAAGAGATCTAAGCTTACTTGTAGCTATCTAGATTGGTGCAATCAACCTTGAAAGTTCCTCTAAATAAAGGTTGATGTTAATATTCGTAGATTATTGTGAAATGTAATTGGGTTGGGATACCTCTAGTATTCCCATTGTTATAAATATAACCTATTGCTTATAAAAAAACACACACGTGAGTTGGGAGTTCCAAATTACTTATGCTAACCTATTCACTCCTCATGATATCCTAACAAAAACATGCCACTATTATTAACCTTTTTTTATATTAAATAGTGAAAAAAAATGAAATACAATTTAAGGGATTTGAGTATTGTTGTTTTTTTGGTAAGTCCCTTTTTATTGAAACTTATTTTATATATATATGGGTTCATAAGCCGCTTATGTGAGGGGAAGATATTAGCATCCCTTACATTCATTGTACTCAATGGGAACCATTCGTTTGTCTTATGCGTAAGGATGTTGCTAAGGGTTCATGGTTTCTATGAATGCTTTATTAAAGGGAAAAAAAGGTTTTTAAACTAGTGTGCTGGCGGAGGATTGGGGCCCTCGTGCCTACGTACCCTCATAATGCAATGAGGAAATCAGAGCCTCATAGTTCGGAGAATTAGAGGTGTAAATGAAAGAAGGTTTCTTGCCAAGATCTCGCAATCTTGTGTCTGCGTATCCTTATGGTGTGATAAGGAAATAAGATCTCCATAGTGGTATCAGAGCAGGTCGGTCTGTCCGACCAAGTTGTTGAGTCGGTGTGGTGTGACAGTTGAATACCGTTGGTGTTAACTTCTAACCATTGTTGTTGTTATTGGTATAAAACAGAAATGGCTGGAAGGAACGATGATGCTGCTTTGTAGGTTGTTGTTTAAGTTATGCAGAATCAGCCTAATGCTGGTGGGAACAATGAGTTACGACATCTGGGGAAGTTTCATAAGAATAATATGCCTACTTTTAAGGGTAGGTATGATCCTGATGGAGCACATGCTTGGCTCAAATAGATTGATAGGATTTTCCGTGTGATGGGTTGCTCCAAAGCGCAGAAGGTAAAGTTTTGTACTCATATGCTGGCTGAGGAGGATGATGACTGGTGGATCAATACTCGTCAAGTGTTAGAGTCTGCAGGTGAAGTTGTCACTTGGGGTGTTTTTCGTATGGAGTTTCTGAGGAAGTATTTTCCTGAAGATGTTCGCGGAAAGAAGGAGATTGAGTTTCTGGAACTAAAGAAGGGTAATATGTCCGTGATTGAGTATGCTGCCAGATTTGTGGAACTTGCAAAGTTCTGTCATTATTATAGTGAGGCAATTGCTGATTTCTCAAAGTGTATCAAGTTTGAGAATGGTTTGTGTCTTGAGATTAGGCAGGCGGTTGGGTATCGATAGATATGCATATTTTCAGAGTTGATGAACAGTTGTAGGATCTACGAGGATGACAATAAGTCTCGGTTAGCTCATTATAAGAGTGTAAATGAGAAAAAAGGGAAGCAGAATCTGAACCGTGGGAAGCCTTATAGTGCTCAAGCTGAGAAGGGTAAACAAGGGGTTGCTGATGGTAAAAAGCCAAGTGAGGGAGGTGCTCTTATTCCTCTTAAGTGCTTTAGGTGTGGTGAGTTGGGTCATCATGTCAGTGAATGCAAAAGTGATGTGAATAAGTGTTTCTGGTGTGGGAAAACAGGTCATCTGGTTGCTGATTGCAAGGACAATGTGCTGACTTGCTACAACTGTGATGAACCAGGACATATTAGTACTCATTGCCAAAAGCCAAAGCAAACTTCAATTGGAGGGAATGTGTTTGCTCTGTCGAGGACTCTGACTTCCAATGATGACAGGTTGATGAGAGGTATATGTTACTTTAATAGTATTCCTTTGATTGTTATTATTGATACTGGTGCTACTCATTCTTTTATTACTGTTGATTGTATTAAAATGCTAGGCCATGTAGTGTCTTCCATGAAGGGAGAGATGGTTGTCGATAGTCCTGCTAAGGGATGGATGACTACTTCTTTGGTTTGTTTGAACTGTCCTTTGTCAATCTATGAAAGGGATTTTGGTGTTGATCTTATTTGTTTGTCGTTGAGGGATCTTGATGTGATATTGGGAATGAACTGGTTGGAGTTCAATCATGTTCATATTAACTGTAATAACAAATCAATGTAGTTTCTTGCTCCCGATGATGAAGAAGAAGCGGGTTTCTTATCTGCTAGACAGTTGAAAGAGCTTTTGCAAAAGGAAGCTCAGGTGTTTGCGTTGTTTGGGTTTTTGTCTGTTGAAAGTAAGGCTGTTATTGATGAGTTGCAGGTAGTCCATGATTTTCTAGATGTGTTCCCGGACGATATTTCAGATGTACCGCCATAGAGAGGTGGAGTTTTCTATTGATCTTGTCCTTGGTACCCAACTTTTTTTTATGGCACCATACAGGATGTCGGCGTCAAAGTTAGCAGAGTTAAAGAAGCAATTAGAGGATTTGTTGGAGAAGAAATTTGTGAGACAAAGTGTATTTTCTTTGGGAACTCTGGTGTTGTTAGTAAAGAAGAAAGATGGTAGTATGAGACAGTGTGTGGACTACAGGCAGTTGAATAAGGTAACGATCAAGAACAGGTTTCCACTTCCGATAATAGATGACTTGATGGATCAGTTAGTATGTGCTCGTGTTTTCAGTAACATTGATTTGAGGTCGTGTTATAATCAGATTTGGGTTAAAGATGAGGATATTCAGAAGACGACTTTAAGAACTCGGTATGGATACTATGAATATTTGGTGATGTCGTTCGGCGTTTCTAATGCACATGGAGTGTTTATGGAATATATGAATTGTATATTTCATACTTATTTGGATCAATTTGTTGTGATTTTTATTGATGATATCTTAATCTATTCTAAGTTGGAAGAAGAGCATGCTAAACATTTGCGGATTGTGTTGCAAGTGTTAAAGGAGAAGAAGTTGTATGCAAATCTATCAAAATGTGAATTCAGGTTGCAAGAGGTGAGTTTTCTTGGACATGTTATATGAGGTGATGGCATAGCTGTGGAACCATCCAAAGTAGATGCAGTATTATAATGGGAGGCTTCGGATCGGTTACAGAGATTATAAGCTTTTTGGGTTTGGCTGGTTACTACCGTAGATTTACTGAAGGCTTTTCTAAGTTAGCACTTTCGTTAACTCAGTTGACTTGGAATGGTAAAGAATTTGTGTCGAATATTCATTGTGAGAGAAGTTTCATTGAGATGAAGAAGAGATTGACTACAACTCTAGTTCCAATTTTGCCTGAACCGAATGAACCGTTCGTGGTGTATTGTGATGTGTCGATGATGGGCTTAGGCAGGGTGATGATGCAAGATGGCAAGGTTGTGGCTTATGTTTCACGACAACTGAGGGTTCATGAGAGAAACTATCCTACTCATGATTTGGAGTTGGCTGTAGTGGTGTTTATGTTGAAGATTTGGAGGCATTATCTTTATGGTTCTAGATTTGAAGTGTTCAGTTATCATAAGGGTTTGAAGTATCTGTTTTAGCAGAAAGAATTGAATATGAGGCAACATAGATGGTTGAAATTTCTGAAGGATTATGACTTTGGCTTGAGTTATCATCCCGGTAAAGCTAATGTTGTGGATGACGTTTTAAGTCGAAAGTATTTGCATATGTCCACTATGATGGTTAGAGAGTTGGAACTGATTGAGCAGTTCAAAGACTTGAGTTTGGTTTGTGAGCTAACACCGTAGAGTGTGATGTTAGGGATGTTAAAGATAAATAATGACTTTCATAATAATATTAAAGAGAGCCATAAGTTGGATGTGAAGATGGTGAACTTGATGGTGGGTAGTAATTAAACTGACAATAATGATTTTAGAGTGGATGAACAGGGTGTGTTGAGGTTCCGAGACAGAATTTGTATTCTTGATGATTCTGAGTTGAAGAAGATGATTTTAGAAGAAAGTCATAGGAGTAGCTTGAGTATCCATCCAGGAGCTACCACGATGTATCAGGATTTGAAGAAGATATATTGGTGGCCTGGAATAAAGCGCGATGTAGCACAATTTATGTATGCGTGCTTGTCTTGTCAGAAGTCGAAGGTTAAGCATCAGAAACCTGCAGGGTTGATGCAATCGTTAGACATTCCAAAGTGGAAATGGGATATCATTTCGACGGACTTTGTGACTGGATTACCGAATACTTCGAGAGGGCATGATGCGGTTTGGGTGATTGTGGATAAACTGACGGAATCATCGCATTTTATTTTGATTAACATTAGGTTTTCTTTGCAGAAGTTGGCAGAGATATATATCCTTGTGATTGTGAAGCTGGATGGAGTTCCATTGAGTATTGTTTTAGATAGAGATCTGGGGTTCACTTCCAGATTTTGGGAGAGTTTATAGGAGGCTTTGGGTTCTAAGCTGAGGTTGAGTTCTGCCTACCATTCGCAGACAGATGGTCAGACACAGTGGACTGTTCAGTCTTTGGAGGATTTGTTGGGGGCTTGTGTTCTTGAGCAAGGAGGTGCTTGGGATAGTCATCTGTCACAAATAGAGTTTACTTATAACAATAGTTTTCACTCTAGTATTGGGATGACACCTTTTGAGGCATTGTATGGTCAGACGTGTTGGACACTTTTGCGTTGGCATGAATCTGGTGAAAGTGTGGTGCTTGGACCTGAGGTTGTCCAGCAGACTACTAAAAAGGTGAAGCTCATTCAAGAGAAGATGAAAGCATTGCAGAGTAGACAAAAGAGTTACCATGATAAAATAAGGAAGGATCTTGAGTTTCAAGAGGGATACCATATATTCTTGAGAGTCACTCCGGTGACCGGTGTCAGACGTGCTTTGAAGTCGAGGAAGTTTTCTCTTCAGTTTATTGGTCTGTATCAAGTATCTGAGAGGATTGAGGTGGTTGCTTATAGAGTTGCGTTGCCACCAAATTTGTTGAATTTACATGATGTGTTCCATGTTTCATAGCTTCAGAAGTATGTTGTGGGTCTGTCGCATGTGATTCCGATGGATGATGTGCAGGTAAGGGATAACCTTACAATTGAAGCCTTAGCTGTGAGGATTGAAGACCATGAGTTGAAATAGTTAATAGACAATGAGATTTCTCTCATGAAGGTAGTGTGGGGAGGCGTTGTCGGAGGGAATATGATGTGGGAGTTAGAGAGTCGGATGCGAGAGTCGTATCCGAAGTTGTTCGCATCAGGTAAATTTTCGAGGACGAAAATGTTCTAAGTGGGGAGAGTTGAAACACCCCATTTATTTTATTTATTTTTCGTAAATAAATTATGTCATATGGTGTGATTGTATTGTGTGATTGGTGTTTTTGGTGTGTTAGAGGTGCCTTTAGTATGGGGTAGTGGCCTTAAAAAGGGAGTTTGAGGTGTTGGGGTGTGTGAGTAAAAGTGTAAAGATTGGAGGTGTGTGGGTAAAAGGAATAAAATAATAGTAACATTACTAATTAAATAATTATTTTATTAATATGGTTATAATAATAATTTTAATTTGTTGGAAATAATATTAATAATTAAATAGAATAAGAGAAAATGAGTTTTGAGAGAGAACTGATAGTTCGTGAAAAAGAGAGGAGAACATGAAAACTTAGGAAAAAGGGAAGAGAGAAGGCTAGGGCTCAAAAGGAATAAAGGACAACTTCATTATTGAAGAACCTTACAAGATATCTAAGGTAAGGGTGGGGTTCTGATTATATAAGGTTTTTTATAATAATTTGTGGGCAGGGATTATTCTTGCTATGTTAGAATTGTTATTCTCAAATGCCATGAACTTGTATTTGTATGAGCATAATCTATAATGGTGTGTTGAATTGATTTGTGTAAATCATGCAATTATGTGTTTGTTTGATGTTTTGGATGTTGTTGGACTGTTCTTGTTGATATGTATGGACAGAGGTTAGAGTCTAAAACATGATTACATGAATTGTGTGTGAGTTAGGGAGTTTGGGTTAAGTTGAAAAGTGATTTTCGTGTCAAAAAGTAGCAGAAAAGTGATTCTGCTACAGGTGTAATCGGTTACGAGAAATGGGGAAACCGGTTACACTATTGAAAAATGTGTTTTTGGGCAAAATTGAGGGGTGTAACCAGTTACTGCATTTGGTGTAACCAGTTACACTGTGTGGCAGTAGCGTAGTAGGGGCGCGTTATAGGGGTGTAACCGGTTATTGCAATTGGTGTAATCGGTTACACAGGGAGGAAATTTTGTAAATCTTTAAACATCCATATCTTGAGCTAGGGGTGTCCGTTTGGGATACCGTTTGAAGTGTCGGGAAACTGAAGTTATGTGATTTAACTTAAAATTAGTTTCAGTACCGAAAATAAATTAATTGTTGCGTGATGGTGTAGTTGACATGTGGTGTGTTTATGTTGTGGTGTGGAATGTGTATAAATGCATTGTTGTTGCTTGCTATATTGTTGTGTTGCTGTTGCTGATTGTTATAGCATGTGTTTGGTGCATGATGGCCGGTATTGAAGAGGTACCTTGACTAAGATGATGTAATTATACTTGTTGTTGTTATTGCATGTATATTATGTTGCTTGCATCACAGTGTTGGAAGGTGATCTATTTTGGTGAGCCTTAATCCTATGGTGATGGATTGGGTGTGAGTAGTTAATTCCTATGGTGATGGAATTAGTGAAGCGTTACCTATGATGATAGTAATGATGTTGATGTGCTCTGATCCTAAGGTGGGAATTGGAGCGGTGAACCTGAGAGTACACATATTGGTACCACATGAATTGAGTCATGGTGTTGAGTCTCATTGCATTTCATAGTTGTTGTGTTGTTGAGTTTGGATTTGTGTGGAATGTGATTGGTGGAATGGGTGACTATGCATTTAATAATCTGATGCTTACTTATTATTATGCGTTGCTTTATATAATTTTGATATATCACCCCTTTTGTTTGAATGTTGGCTTTACATGGACATCGTGCAGATAATCCACAATAAAGGCGTAGATGTGAGTGGAAAAGGGTGCTCTTCCTTTTTATTTTTATGGAGTCGGTGTCTGCTCTAATGTGTAGCACTGGGGGTGGAACGTTTTGTGTTTTATTATGTTTGGTGGATTTTACCATGCTTATCTTTTATGTTTGTTATTTGTATAATTACTACAACTTATTTTTATGTTTTGTAGTATTAACATAAATGGTTGATGATGTTTTCTGCTGCTATTCATATTAAAGTTGAAGTTGGACTCGTTGGTTTTTGTTAATACTATAATTATTATTATTAATAATTTTTAAATAAAGGACATGTGTTACATATCTGATTGTATGAGTAGGTTCATGTTGAAAATAGCATCTTAAATGTGTGTTGTTTTAATTTACAATGATAATTATTCATAATTTACGCGAGGGTATTTAGGGTGCTACAGTTGTTGTTGTTGTTGGTGGTGGTGTTCTTGTTCTTTTTCTTATTCTTGTTGTTCTTGTTGTTGTTCACGATGTTGTTATATTTCTTATTGTTGTTGCTGTTGTTATTGTTGTTCTTCCTGTTGTTATTATTATTGTTGTTTTTGTTTTGTTGTTCTTGTTATTTTTATTTTTGTTCTTGTAGCTGTTGTTGTTGTTGTTGTTATTCTACTACTGCATTTTTATTTTATTTTATTAAAATACATACAACAATGGTTGTTTAAAGTAATCGTTATGATATGTTGAGATATACAACAACGATTGTTTATAGTAATCATTGTGATAGGTTGTGCTCTATTCACTACAAGAAAATTGGCAGATTGCGACGGTTATTTTTGCAGGTTACGACGGTTAAAACCACCGTAATTTGCAAGTCACGACGGTTGTTGTGTTGTCGCAGAAACGTGCGTCGCAAGGCCGTATCGCGTCGGTTGTGAAAACCGTCATACCAACTGTCGTTATCTCTCACGAAGGGTAGGGAACTGTCATAATTTAAATATTACGACGGTTCCAACCGTCGTAAATTTCCATTTGATTTTTATTTTTATTGTTGATTACGACGGTTCCAACTGTCGCAACTTTCTTTTCCACAGTTACATCTGCAGGTAAATCCATTGGAAATTTATTTTCCACAGGTAAATCCGCAGGTATTTTATTTTTAAAATTTAAAAAAAAAAATTATTTGGAGCATATTGTTTTCTATCCTTTACCAGTCCATCCACTGTTTGAAGCTCAAACTACAATATAAAATCAATTAAATTCTATTCAGCACGAGCTGAGGATGAAGAATAGTATCAATAAACAATAGGAATACACTTGCACTGCATCCTCCGCCCAGTAGGAACAACAAGATACCAAAAAAATATTAACTAAGGCCCTGTTTGGATAAACTTATTTTGCAGCTTAAGTCATTTCAATAACAAAGATAAAGCCAAACTATTTTGTATAATCTATTTTTGAAGCTGTTCAGAAGAGCTTATAGAAATAAGCTTAAAATTGTTTATGAACATGTCAAACATTTTCACGAGCTCTCCCAAATAGTGCCACAATTGCTTATGCCAGTAGATAAGCTCAAACAAGTCGCTCCAAACAGGTCAAGTAGAGTCGCCGTCGCCTGGGTTGGTCTCTGCAGAATCCTTCTCTGTCGAATCGATCTACTCGATTCCGACACATCATCGTCGTGATCATCTTCAAAATACTAGATTAGTCTAACATTCTTATATAGAAAAAATTAAAATGAAAAAGAATCACTCAATAAAAAACAAAAAACAAGATAATCCCACTAATCAACAAAACTCATATATCATATAAAAATGGCAAACGAAACGCATAATAAAATCACACAAAAAGACGAAGAAAGAACAAGTTTTGGCAAGTTCATATACTTGGGCTTCATTCATCTTTTATTCTGACCTCAAACCTGGGAATTGTCCAATATCACGGCCTTCCAGTGGTTGAAACTCTTGATTCAAACCAACATCAAACTCTCCAGGATCAGTTCCTGGACTTTGGATATAGTCTTCAATCTGTGTCAAAATGGCCAAACAAGATTTTGAATGGAAAAAAGACATTGTTAAGGCAATTCACTGTGCAATAAAACTGAATTACTAATTTTGAAGGTGTCCAATTAGCAAATTAGAAAAAGATGTGGCAAACAAACTACATAAATTGACAGGTGAAAGTGTCATACATGGTTAGCTAAAGCAATTCCACTCAAGGCTGCTACCTCTATATTAGAACCTAGTAGCCAATCTCCGCATATCCCAGCTCTTCCAAAGGGATCAAAGATGCAAGGAACTCCAGGTGTGTTAGTTGGAAGAGCTGCACCCCTGTTTACATTTAAACACTCAAGACCGATAATAATGTAGAAGCATAATTTGACTATATTATTTTGAAGAGAACAAACAAAGAAACTATCAAGTTACCATTGTGTGCGATAACAATTGCATCAAATTTCCCACAAGGTTTCCCATTTTCACTCAAATGCCACATCCTATTAAATGGCTCCAATTTACTGATCCAACACGGTCTCTCCACACTCACTAACGGACTCTGCACAAGATCCAGATTCTCATCACAAAATATAATGGCAACCACCGAAAAACCAAAATCTATAAACAACAACAACATGAAAGTTATAAGAACTTATTTGTAAGTGAAAACCACATCAAGAAGCTTTCATAAACTATAAATCAATCAAAATTTTGCAGAATTTAACAGAAAGTTTTCTTATGGACATTGTTTTCATAACTCAGTCAATACAATTAGAATCTTGATAGTTAAAAACAAAGGTTGAATAATGAGTATTCAATGAGGACTAACCTCAGACAATAATGAATCAGCAAGGAACCTCATTCCATTAGTCGCTATATATCTCGGAGTCGAGGGTAAAATTAGAAGAAATTCACCACCATTATGAAGCTCTCCTACAGTACCCAACCAAGGTTTTGCCTGAAAATATTATTCGGAAACAAAATTAATGCCTAGAGTACTAATCTTATAACAATCACTCAAAATTAACTAAGGATTTGTTTGTTATATCAGAAACTATACTCACAAAACAAGGCTTTGTTGTGAATAATCAAGTGCTCTTCTCCCACTGCTCAATACTAGAGCTGCATGGAGAAGCTTTCTTCCATATCTTGATAAATTTCGAGTCCCGATTGCACCTTGTCAATGGAGGAAGTAAAGGAATGTAACTTTGTTTTGAACCTGAAAAAAAGAAACCGATTTCAAAAGAAAAGCCATGAACATAGCACACTTTTCTTGTATATTTTTTAGTCTAACGAGTTTAATTTTTTCTCTATTGATGAATCCAAAATCAATTTCTTACCACATGTTGCAACAAATTTCATGTAGTCCATGAAGAGATTTTCCAATCCATCAACAAGATCTTGAACTAAATCTTTGTAATTGCTATTGGAACTTGGAAGAACTCATCCACAGTGGTCGCGACCAATTTCATTAGCTCATAAGCTGATTGTGCATGGAGTTCTGTTTTAGACTTTGGATTCCATGTCTGCAACAAAAATGAATTGTAACCATATATTTTATGGTAAAGTAACAATAAGTTAAACACATAAAAAGTGTCATCATCATAAAGCCAAAACTTACTTCAGTCTCTTTTGCCCTTTGCAAACTCTCTTTGCCTTTATTGAGTGAATCATCAATCCATTTTCCAAGAAGACTTAACATGACTGAATCAACATCAAAGGGAACCATCTGTCTCACAACGGTTTTTCCACCGTCATCGCAATCATTAAAATCTTCAACAACTATTTGTACAATTAGCTTTTCTAGCTTTCCAGCCCTTTACAATACTTGAACTGATTCAGATGTCAATGAGGTCACTTCACCTATATACTACCTAAGAACTTGGCCATAACATGTGTGCAACATCATTGCTGCAACTGCACTTGATGTTGGATGCCATTTCCTTAGTATTGGACTGAAATGCTGCCTTTCTTTCATCACCTAGACTTCGGTCTCGATGGCTAATTGAAGCAGGTGTTTTCAATGTATGGCTAATACAACGATTGGGATATCTGCAAAAAGTAATAGTCTGTTACACAAAAACCTACAAACCAAATGCTTTCATGGAAAATGTGAACAGAAGATGGCCTACAACTCCAGCAGAAAATTTATCTGGACAGGGTGGAGTCAAAAAATAAATAGAAAAATATGAATTTTTTAAAACATGAGAATGAACAGAAAAGTGAATCTGGCTAATAATATTTCATTAGTGTAATATCAAAAGAAATCTACAATACAACGTGTCATCATAAGTCATTTCATTTTAGCCTAAAAGTTTAATTTATCACAATTTCCAATTGAATAGTGAATATTAAGAAAATACTCTACTGTAAAAAAATCTCAGTGTCAATCCTTTAGAACCTAAAATGTTATCTTACCTACGTTGAGAAATGCTTCAATAGGAATTTAACTTAGTGATAAATAATTTGAGAGTCTTTAACTGAAATTTCTTTTATACATGAATAGTTAGCAAATTCTATACTTTCAAATAGTATTATTTATTGCATATTTATCATGCATTTTCCTTACAAATTACCGACAGCAAGTGCATTCATCACAAATTTAAAACTTATAGAGATAAAACATAGGGATTTTACACAACTAAAACAAACAAAACTTGATTCCAATAAACAAATATGAACAAGATTTGAAAGCATGTGGCAATGCAAGATATTGAGGAAGGTGAAATAAATAGGAACAATGACAACAATGATTTCTGTAACTAACCATTAATGATGTTCAAAGACCTCTTCTTTCTCTTATTACATTAGATCGAATAGAAATAGGAATGTCGTGAAGGACAGCAGCGTCGGTGTAGCTGCTCTCAAACTGCAAGCACACGTGACCCTTTATTTATTCACGAATATCCCTGCCAAGTTGATTTCTATTCATATATTTCATCAAATCTCTCATCCTGTCCCTAAACTTTTCAGTCTTTGATCCCTTGACTATCAAAATTGTCATGTTACCGATCAAATAAGCACCGAGAACCATGTCCAATGAAATATAAACCATTACGAATATCATCTCCCTCATATTTACATCATGTATATCACCATAGCCTGTGGAAGAAAAGAAGTTTGCAAACATGACTAATTCAAAATAACTTTCTAAGATAGAAAAGATAGTATACAATTTGGACACTATAAAATTATCGAGATCAATGCATATAATACATGGATCTAGAAACCCATAAAAGAGTTCTGATAACTGTCAGTTCATTCATTTAACCTAGAAAACCTTCAGCAGATGCGGACAAGGTAACAACAGTTGTGTTGGATATGAACAAAGGTTCACATTTCAATTTGTGCTGATATGGCTCATAAGGCCAGTAATTTCATAAAAAACTGGTTCTTTTGAGATTGGGTCGGTGAGAAAATAGTGGCTGAGTTTCTGCTGCTTTATTTTAGAGCACTTAAAAGATATGTCAAAGTTCTACAATTAGCAACCAATTGCCAGCACACCCTTCTTCTTTTATCTAGAGTGACCAGCTATATAAAAGCTGGAAGCAGACCACTACATAGGCTTGGTGGAGATGACTAATGCTAGAAAACATGAAAATCATTCTGCATTGTGAATTAAAATTTAAAGAAAGAAACCTACCTACAGTAGTCATCGTAACAATAACAAAATACATTGATGTCGTGTAGCGCTTCCAAAGATCAACTTCTCTGAACTTTGAATAACTATAGTCACCCATTTTAAAACGTCCTATCCATGTGTAACCCTCTTGTGATTCAAGTAGTGTAGTAGCCAAATAGTAGAAAATACAGGTTGTTGTGTGGGTACAATAGACCTCAACAATTAAAAGTTTCACAATCCGAGCAATAGTGTAATTGAAACGTATGTCTTTTTCCAAATTCATGAGAAATCGCACGACTATCTGCGCCCTATATAATCTGATCCACAATAGGTACCTCACTTCCTCTCTCGATCCACAAGCCTGTTCATTAAAGGTTATCTTGGTGGTTAGAGCAAGATTCAAGAACTGAAAACTTTCGATAATAAATAACTTGCTGCAAAACCAGAAGTGTCATAACAAAAGCTTTTAACATGTTTGTATAACAAGTGTCGTTCTTCGTCATCTCAGGCCATGTCTCAAAACCAAACATCCAACATTAACCTTAACTTGTGTTTAGTTAAATAAGTTGCATAGAGTCTCACAAGTGCAAAATCCTGCCTTTTAATAACATGCTTTGTAACTTGTGCAACATAATGCTGTAATCAACATGACTAATGACTAATATACATTATTAGTCTGTAAACTTGTGAACCAACGAGGCATTCTATTAAGGCTACATAGCTTGTCACTAAGGCTTTAAAACACAGTTGTTTTGTAATCTCATTTTTCTTCTCTAAACTTCTCATCCTTCCTTCACCAACAACTCCTGCGTAATCGAAACCAATAGTCCTAGATACTCAAATCAATTGTTTAATACAAGATAAATAATTCTAAACATAAATTCTTGTATAGAATCAAAGCTAGATCTCAAATTAGAACTAAAATATTAATGTTAGGGTTTACAAATTTGGATATTTCTCAACAATCAACCGAAACAAGGGTAGAATACTCACACAAATGTGTATAAGTGGAAGCAAAAAAAATAATCCCTAACCTTTAAGAAATGAACAATCAATCGAAATAAGGGTAGAATACTCACACAAAAGTAGCGGACTTAGCAGTCCCTACCCGAGTCAAGCTTCATCCTTGGAAGAAGACCTTCCAACACGATGACCTTAGCTTCATGGTTGTAGCTGGTAGACCCGCCTACCCCGGACGAAGTGATCAATCTTCTCGGAAGGGAAAAGGCATAGAAACGATGGTGGAGATTGCTCGAGAATGAAAAACAAAAAGTAAAAGATGGTTTTAAGTGAATTTTTTAAATTTTATTTTATTTTTTGTTTGGTGGTTGGGCTGAATTTAGAATAAAAAATTAAAATAGTAATTGGGTGTTCTGTTTTTGTATAAAACTTGAAGATATATAAAAAAGAAGTAAAAATGATGGAAGATTCAAGTTTTTTTATCAACTTGTAAAATCTGAGAGTTATTTAACTTCTATTTAGAATATTAAAAGACAGACTCAATTAAGTAAAAAATACAAAAGTGTTATACTTAATTTGATTTTAATTGAAGACTATTAGTTTTTAAAATAAAATACCTCTTAGATCAAGTACCATATAACTGACCTAAGAAAGTTAAAATTAATTATAAAATTGCTACCGTGTTATTTGTTAAGTCAGATAACATGTCAAGCGACTTAAAAACTGATTGAGGGATTTTTAATTATTTGAGAGGGAATGAATTTCCCATTGGGGAGTCGATAAGAAATTTTTATGAATTAGGGGAACAAATTTTCCTTTTCATTTAGCGCTCAATCAAAAAAATTATTTTATAAAATAAAAAGTTAAGTAAAAAAACATAATAAGGACGGGTTTGTGATAACTGTCGTGAAAACTGTCACAGTCCAGTCCTTAACTGTCGTGACAACTGTCGCAGTCCAAGAATTAGGACGGTTTTGTGATAGCTATCACAAAAAATCTATGACAGTTGACCCTAACTGTCGTGAGAACCGTCGCAGTCCGGGAATAAGGACGGTTTTGTGATAACTGTCGCAACTCAAGTGTCGTAAATCTCCTTTTTTCTTGTAGTGATTTGTCTTATAATCACGATCGCACGAATGTGGTGGAAAGAATCATACATACAATCACATATTACCTTACAACGGTTGGTCAGATGTGGTTGTATCCCTTTTCCAACCGTCATGAGAGGTGTTTTTTGTAGTAGTGTCTGCTCGTGGAATTTCGTGGGAATCAAAAGCCACTTCTCACAGACGGCCTCATAGTTCCATTCTAGAACTAGAATTGTGTGTAAGTTGGTGATAAGGAATCCTGAATTGGTGGTGATGATCTCTTATACGGAGACCCTAGGTGAACTTACAAGGTTAGCAATTCAGTGCTCAAGTCAGGATTAGAATTAAAGATATGTGTAGTAAAAAATAGAGATCAGAAAAGTATACCTTGAATATCTTGAGACACGACCTTTATAACTTGGGTTACTTAGAATGGATTGACATTAATTTGGGCCTTCGACCATCCCAAAACTGTAGGAAATAAATCTCTCTCTCTCTCTCTCTCTCTCTCTCTCTCTCTCTCTCTCTCTCTCTCTGAGTTTACCACTATTTGTGATCTTTCTTGCTCCGACTCTCCCTACAAACATGAAGTTCCAAAACTATTGAAGAATTTAATTATCTTTCTGCTTCTTAGTTTATTATATCTAATCCACATGAGGGTTATAGATTTCCCCTTATTGCTGGATATGCACGTCCAAAATTCGTCTCATATACTATATGCCGACACACATTCTCATATCAATCTTTGGAAAGTCTCTAAAATAGATGTTGTTTTGACTTGGTTGCTAGCCAACAAATTTGAAACGGTTTGATCTACCACTGTGATATATCATATGATAGTGAGCGTAATAAAGGGGAATGTGAGGGTTATTCTGGAACATTTTGTATTTAATTTTAAAGAGGAAGAGTCAATGAAAAATACAATCAAAATAGAAAGCCACTGTCTGGAATAGATGTAATATGACCACCACAATGGAATGCTAGTGCATAGAGACGTCAGAGCAATAAGAGGTTCTTTGGGACAACAAGCTTCAACTCTACCTAAGTCAAAGGTCCTTTAAATTCGGAGGATTTCGAATTTCAATTATGAGATATTTCAAAATTTTCTAACTGTAGCTCTCATCAACACTCTTTTCAAGAACCGATAAGTCCACACCAAAGTCATAGCGAGACAAATGTCAAAATTGATTATTTAACCCACAAACTTGCTAAAATCAAAATGTCTCTGCCACCTTAACTTCTTATTGATGAAGAGGACATTGAGTAGTCTTTGTAGAACAAATATGTTGCACAAAATATTAACAATAAATCTTGTTCTTTAGTGCTATAAAGTTAGTGTAATAAAACTTTAATTTGATCTTTATTAAAATCTTTTTATTTTTTATATTATAATTACTAAATCTACATTCTCTTTCTTAATCTATTACTTTTTAAATATTTTTATTTTATGTCTTATTCTATTACTATTCGTATTGAAGATCATTTAATTAATAAAATATTTATGATTATATAACTGACATAATTAATAAAAAAAATCAGAAATATACAATTATATAATAGTTTCATTTTTGTGATAGTAAAATAAGTATGAATTATTCATATTATCATTCAATTTTAGTACAATTTATTTCATATATTATTTATGTACTTATCACTCATGCAATCATACAATTTACTTATTATCTATTATTTTAGATCTCACGGTTTAGATATATCATGATATTGTTATTATAGAACTCACAAATTTAATACAAATTAATTCTTTTAATTAATAATATATTTATGATTATAAAACTCATAATAGTAATGTTTCATTTCTCCAATTACACTTGTCATTTTATATTTTATATGTGGCTCTTAGGGATGACAATAAGCAGAGTTTGGATATGGTACTATAGTGCCCGTTTTCATACTCACAGTTGGAAAAAATTTCCGTACCCGAACCTATACCCGCTTGGCTATCAACATTGCCATCCGTTCTCGTATCCCATTGATATATAAGTGTCTGTAACCGTAAGTGTACTTGCATTTTTAATAAAACTAAATATGTCAAGTATTAAATATCATAATATTTTAATCTTTTAAAAAGATTAAAAAGTTTTTTTTTTAATTTATTGTTGAATTATGAAATAAATAATCATTTATATTAAATATGTAGTAGTTTAAAATTGATGTTTTTTTTTTAATTTTATAAATATTTATTTTTATAAAATAATATAAATTAAAATATATAAATATATATTGTGCGAATATGGGCGGGGTGAATATTAAAGTACCCATTCCTCCAACCATCCCCGTTTATTTAAATGAATAATTATCCGAGTCCGTGTCCATACCTATTTTTATGAATTTTTACCGTACTCATTATCGGGGGTAATTTTATGGATATGCAGTGGGGATTGGGCAAATTGCCAGCGGCTCTACATCATAATCGACAATGTATTTATTATTTTTTTTCTCAAGGTCACAATCAAAATAAAAATGTATGGTTATATAATAGTATAATTTTGGCATCATACTATAATTATGAATTATTCTATTCATATAATTTTAATACAATTTAGTTCGAACAATTTTTATGTATTTGGCATTGTTATTGTAGTACAATTCATTTGATAGGAGTATATGTTAAATGCATGCCACACCATTTAGATCTATTATGATTTTATAAGTTAAAGCAAATTAGTTTTATTTAAAATGTACAAAAGCACAAATACCTTGTTAAAATTTAATTTGTAATTTTTATTTTTTCACTTTAATATTTTTAAACATTAACTTTTTTTATTCTTCAATTTTAGTCAAAATATTTTTTGAGACTAATCACTATTGATTTTTATTTATCAAATAAATAATCATGTACCCTATTACTTTATAAACTACGCTATTGTTAATTTTTATGCACTTTTATTGAAACTACAAATAATAATAATAATAATAATAATAAAAATAAATTAATAATTAATATTAATTATAATATCACTGGTATTATTATATTCTTATTTTTTTTAAATGAAATGAAAACATATATATTTTCACGTTTTCACCTTTCAATATTGGTATTACTACATTTTTATAAAAAAAAATACTGGTATTACTATATTCTTATTTTTTAAAATGAAAATGAAAACATATATATTTTTCAGGTTTTTCACTTTTCAATACTGGTATTACTACATTTTTGTCAAAAATAAATACTGGTATTACTATATTCTTATTTTTTAAAATGAAAATGAAAACATATATATTTTTCAGGTTTTTCACTTTTCAACACTGGTATTAGTACATTTTTGTCAAAAATAAATACTGGTATTACTATAGTCTTATTCATTTAATACATTTTTATATTATCAATGTCTTGAAAATATATACTCTTGTCAAATTCAAACCTTCTACCTTCTAAATTCACATTTTTATTATCTTCATTCAAATTTCTTTTTTATCATATAAATTTGATTTTAAGTTTCTCACTATTTAACTAGAAGAAAATTAATGAGACATACATCGTTATTATTAAAAGGTGTCAAGAAGTGAAACAGTGAAAGAGAGATAAAAAAAGAAAAAATAAATAAAAGAAACTATGAGATTTGTGGAGAGAAAAAGAAAAGAAAAAAAGAACGTAGGGGAAAGTAATTAATCAGGTTACAAATTTAGATTTAATTAAAAATAATTTTTTTAAAGATATATAAAACTAATTATATTATTTAAAAAATTACATATAAAAAGAAGAGAGAACTTTACTCTCAAATAAAGAATACAATGTTAATGACACACTAATAAAATGTATTTGTATAATTTATTTTTTTCTAAAATATTGATTCCATTAACAGTAAATACAACAATTCCATTAATAATAAATATAGCAAACCACTTCTAAGATTTGCCTTGGCAAAAATAATTCTATTTCTAAAGGATCCCAAGCTATCTTCCGTAACTTCTCAGACCCCAAGCTATCTCCAACCATTAACAATAAACCGAGCAAACTAGACTAAACCATTTTATCTTTCGAAATTTTACAGACCCCAAACTATCTCCCATCATTAACAATATCACATTAACAAAAAGAATCCTATTTCTAAAGTCCAAATTGACCAATATGTCCAAGACCACCCAACTAATCTATCTTGTTAGACCCAAAATATCTCTTTAAAATATTCAATAACCACTTCTGTTGCAGTCTTAAAAAACGTCGGAACACAGTATGGAAATAATGAAAATTAAAGGAGATATTTCAGAATGTCACGATTCAGTGTGGAAATAATGAAAATTAAAGGAGATATTTCAAAATGCCAGGACTCAATATAGAAATAATGAAAATTAAAAGAGATATTTCAAATTCGAACTATAATTATTTTGTATGTCTCCTTGTAAGATGTACTCTGGAAAATGATAATCTTTGCTTATAAAAAAATTAGTAATTAATCAAAAAATAAAAAATATATAAAATTAAATATACTACATAAAAAAATTCAAATAAAAAAATGGAAACATTACTCTTAAATAAAAAAAATATATTAATGGTTATTCTAGATAAAATACAAATAAAACTATATATATATATATATATATATATATATATATATATATATATATATATATATATATATATTAAGGTTTTTCACTTTTCAATACTGGTATTACTACATTTTTGTCAAAAAAAAAATAATGATATTACTATATTCTTATATTTTTAAATGAAAAGGAAAACATATATATTTTCAGATTTTTCATTTTTTAATACTGATATTACTACATTTTTGTCAAAAATAAATATTGGTATTACTATATTCTTATTCATTTAATATATATTTATATTATTAATGTCTTGAAAATATATACTCTTGTCAAATTCAAACCTTCTAAATTCACATTTTTATTATCTTCATTCAATTTTCTTTTATCATAAATTTGATTGTAAGTTTTTCACTATTTAACTATAAGAAAATTAATGAGACATGAATCGTTATTATTAAAAGGTGAGGAGAAAATAGAAAATTTACCGAAACTTAACAATGAAGGAAGGCAGTGAAACGGAGATAAAAAAAAAATAAACTATGAGATTTGTGGAGAGAAAAAGAAAAGAAAAAAAAGAACGTAGGGAAAGTAATTAATCAAAATAAAAATATAGATTTAATTAAAAATAAATTTTTTAAATATATATATACAACTAATTATATTAATTAAAAAATTAAAAATAAAAAGAAGAGGGAACTTTATTCTCTAATAATTAAAATAATGTTAATGACACGGTAGTGAAATGTATTTGTATAATTTATTTATTTTCTACAATATTGATTCCATTAATAATAAACACAACAATTCCATTAACAATAAACCGGACAAACGACTTCTAAGATTTTCCTCAGAAAAATTCTAATAGACCAAGCACACCAACCAACCTATCTTTCAAAACTTCTCAGACCCCAAGCTATCTCCAACCATTAACAATAAACCGAGCAAACTAGACCAAATTGGCCAACATATCTAAGACCACCAACAATTCTATCTTCCGAAATTTCGCAGATCACAAACTTTCTCTGACCATTAACAATATCTGCAACCATTAACAATAAATATAACAAACTATTTTTAAGATCTGCCTCGACAAAAATAATTCTATTTTAAAAAAGAACAAATATACCAACCAAGACCACATCAACCTAGGATACGACACGATGCGGACACTCTGACACCAATAATGTTAAAATATAGGACACCGACACCGCTATATATAAGAGAGTATTTAAGCTTTATTTACCCATCTATGATTAAATAAGTTAAAAATATTCTAATTAAAATTAATGTCTTTAATAATACATGGTTAACAATTTTAAATTGTGTGAGATTTGTCTAAAATATGTATAAAAGTGTGTTGAAGCAAAGAAAAAAACAAATTCTTGTTTAAAACACTTGTCTGAATTGTTAAACATATGTGTTATGAGTGTCATATGGGTGTCAACCATTGATTCAGAGTGTCGAAACAAAGAAAAAACATTTTTTAGTGGACATTTGTCTGACTTGTCCGACACTTCTTTGACTTTTCTGACATGTGTCGTACGAGTGTTATACAAGTGTCGGACACTGACGCGTGTCGAAAACTGCGACACGTCTACTCCTAGAGGTGCCCGTGCTTCATAGTTAAAAGATCCGCCTTAGCAAAAAGAATTATATTTCTCAAGTTCAAATAGACCAATATGTCCAAGACCACACCAGTATGGAAATACTGAAACTTAAAAGAGATATTTCAAATTCTAACTGTAATTATTTTGTATGACTCCTGGTAAGATGTACTCTGTTAAATGATAATCTTTGCTTATAAAAAAATTAGTAATTAATCAAAAAATAAAAAATATATAAAATTAAATATACTACATAAAAAATTCAAATAAAAAAATGGAAACATTACTCTTAAATAAATAAAAAATATTAATGGTTATTCTAGATAAAATACAAATAATATATATATATATATATATATATATATATATATATATATAGGGACGGAATCATTTGACACCGGTGTCAAAATATTAACTTTTACACCAAATCCTAATCGTTTATTATTATTAATTTAAAGGTTAAGATATATTCACTTAAAACTAATACATGAGTTTTTTAAGGGAATTTATCTTAGCCATTGAATGAATAATAATAAAGGGTAGGATTTGGTGTCAAAGTTAATATTTTGACACCGGTGTCAAATGATCTGCTCCCATATATATATATATATATATATATATATAGGGAACATATCATATGAGAATGTCATTTTTATGTGAGAACATGAGAATGAATCTAGATTTTAAAATAAATAGTGGAGATTGTGTGTCCCTTTTTTTTCTCTCTCCTCCATCATTTATTTTAATAATGGAGGAGAGAGAAAAACAAAAATCACACATAATCTCCACCATTTATTTTAAAATCTAATGATTCAGATTTATTCTCATGTTCTTACATAAAAAATGCATTCTCATATGATATAAATCCTATATATATATATATATATATATATATATATATATATATATATATATAGGTTTTTCTCTTTTCAATACTGGTATTACTTCATTTTTGTCAAAAAAAAATACTGGTATTACTATATTTTTATTTTTTTTAAATGAAAAGGAAAACATATATATTTTTCAGATTTTTCATTTTTTAATACTGATATTACTACAATTTTGTCAAAAAAAATACTGGTATTACTATATTCTTATTCATTTAATACATTTTTATATTATCAATGTCTTGAAAATATATACTCTTGTCAAATTCAAACCTTCTACCTTCTAAATTCACATTTTTATTATCGTCATTCAAATTTCTTTTTTATCATAAATTTGATTTGAAGTTTCTCACTGTTTAACTATAAGAAAATTAATGAGACATGCATCGTTATTATTAATAGCTGAGGAGAAAATTAGAAAATTTACAGAAATTAAAGGATAGTCTCAAATGGTGGAACTTAAATGTGTTTGGTAGGTTCAATTTGAAGATGGAGGAGGGAGTTAGTGGGTTGAACATGGAGGATGATGAGTCGGTGGAGTATGGGGAGTCAGAGAGGGAGGAATTATTGAGGAGGAAGAAGAATGGAGGTGGCAAATTTTGGCTTAATCTTAAGATTAAGGAGAATATGTTCATCCAAAAATCTAGATTGAATTGGTTAAATGATGGAGATTCTAATAGTAAATTCTTTCATAAAGTGGTGAAGGAGAGGAGGAGGCGTAACTTTATCGGTTCTTTAGGAACGGATCATGGTATAGTGGTTAAGGTGGAAGAGGTTAAGGAAGAGGTGAGAAGGCATTTCGAGGCTAAATTTGTTGAACCGGATAAAGAAAGACCTTCTATTGATGGCCTTTCTTTTAATAGGATCTCTTCAACGAATAAACTTTTCCTTGAAGCTCCTTTTTCGGAGGTGGAAATAAAGGATGTGGTGTGGAGTTGCGAGGGGTAGAAAAGTCCGGGGCCCGACGAATATTCTCTCTTTTTCATTAAAAAGTGTTGAAATTTTATGAAGGATGATTTTATTAGGTGCTTCCAAAGTTTTCACTCGGGTGCTTGGTTTTCTAAAACCTTTATCTCTTCTTTTTTGACTTTGGTGCCTAAATCCTCTAATCCCTTATGTTTGGATGATTTTGGCGGCAAGACTTAAGATGGTTTTGGATCCGATTATTTCGAATTCTCAAAGTGCTTTTGTTCCGGGTAGATAATTGTTGGATGGGGTTTTGGTGGCTAATGAGGTGGTGGATTATGCCAAAAAGGAGGGAAAAGGCGTTTTGCTATTTAAAGTTGATTTTGAGAAAGCTTATGACAAGGTGAGTTGGAATTTCCTTAGGTTTATGTTAAGGAAAATGGGTTTTGGGGACGTTTGGATGAAGTGGATGGAGGCTTTAATTTTTTCTAGTAAAATGTCGGTGATGGTTAACGGTAGTCCGACAAAGGAGTTTGTGGTGGAGAGAGGTTTGAGACAAGGTGACCCGCTTTCTCCGTTTCTCTTTGTTATGGTGACGGAGGGTTTGAGGGGCATGGTAACCAAATCGGTGGAGAATAGAGATTTTGAGGGGTTTAATTTTAAGGGTGATTGTTTGGTTGAAATTTTACAATTTGCGGATGATACTTTAATGATTAGAGAAGGAAGTTGGAAGCATATTTGGGCCATTAAATCGGTGTTGAGGAGTTTTGAGATTGTGTCGGGATTGGGTATTAATTTCCATAAAAACAAACTTATTGGAATTAATATTAGTCCTCGTTTCATGGAGGTGGCCTCTTATTTCCTTTCTTGTAGAAGAGAGGATAATTCTTTTGTTTTTTTTGGAATCCCCTTTCGGATATAGATCTAACAGTATGTCCATTTGGTCGGATTTGATCTCTAAGATGAATAGGAGGCTTGCTTGTTGGAATAATCGGTTTCTTAGCTTTGGAGGGAGACTTACTCTGTTAAAGTCGGTTCTTTCTAGTCTATCGATTTTCATGCTTTCTTTCTATAAAGCACCGGTGAAAGTTGTGAAACTTATTACAAAAATTCAAAGCAACTTTCTTTGGGGAGGGAAGGAGGGGAGAAGGAAGATTCATTAGGTGAGTTGGAAGGAAGTGTGCCTCCCAATTGAAAAAGGGGGTCTAGGATTGAGAAGGGTGGATGATTTCAATTTGGATCTCCTTAATAAGTGGAGATGGAGAATATTAAAGGAGTCAAAGGCTTTATGGTACAAGATTCTAAAAGTTAGGTACGGAGATGTGAATTTGAGAGTTCTGAGTTCCGGGAAGGGGAGCAGGGGGAACTCCCGACACTCTTTTTGGTGGAGGGACATTATCGAATTGGATAGAGGTGTTTCGGATAATTTATTCGCCTCTCGTTGTAGATTTTCTATTGGGAATGGTTTTTCCACTTCTTTTTGGTTTGCTTATTGGGCGGATGCTTTTTGTTTTAAGGACAAATATCCTCGTCTCTATGACATGTCTTGCCTTAAAGATGTGTCGGTTGCTTGTATGGGTAGTTGGAGTGGAGAGGATTGGTTTTGGGGGGATTTTGGAGTCCTAAATGTAATTGGCAGTGAGGAGGCCGGAGATATGAGTTTGATGCGCGCCGATTTGATGCATGTTCGGCCATGTTTTTCGGAAAATGATTTGGTTTCTTGGAGGTCTACTTCATCGGAGGATTTTTCGGTTAGTTCTTTTTACTCTCTTCTTCTCTCTCTTCGAATCCCCTTTGGTCCAAGTAATAGTTATGATGATGCTTTTGTGTTGGTTTGGAAGATGCATGTTCCTTTTAATATTAAGGCCTTCGGTTGGAGGAGTTTTATTAATAGGATTCCAACAAAGGCCTCTCTTAATTATAGAGGTTGCCTTGCTCCGGATAGTGATGTGTATTGCGTTTTTTGTTCTTTCGAGGAAGAATCTTTGGATCACTTGTTATTATGTTGTAATGTTTCTACATTGATTTGGAAGGAGGTGGCGGAATGGATTGGTTTTAAGGATTTTGGGGCGAGCAATATTAAAGAGAGTTTTATGAAGTGGAGTCGATATTGTAAGAGGAACAAAGTGAAAAGTGGGAGGGAAGGGTGTATTTGGTTGGCTACAACTTGGTATATTTGGTTGATGAGGAACAGTATTATCTTTAGGAATGATAGTTGGAACGTCTTTGACGCGGTTTGGAGTATTAAGGTGTTAACTTGGAGATGGTCTTTCATCGGGAAGAATATCGATACCAATTATGGCTTTTATGAGTTTTGTAGGTTTTTATTGTACTACTTTCATTAGGTCTTATTGGTTTTGTATTCTTCTTTTGGCGAGCATGTTCTCGTTTTTTTAAGAGGTTTCGAAAATCCATTGTTCTCGCTTTAATGATATTTCTTGCTTACTAAAAAAAGAGTGAAACAGTGAAAGAGAGATAAAAAAAGAAAAAAAAAGAAACTATGAGATTTGTGGAGAGAAAAAGAAAAAGAAAAAAGAACGTAGGGAAAAGTAATTAATCAGGTTACAAATATAGATTTAATTAAAAATAATTTTTTTTAAGATATATAAAACTAATTATATTATTTAAAAAATTACAAATAAAAAGAAGAGAGAATTTTACTCCCAAATAAATAATACAATGTTAATGACACAGAAATAAAATGTATTTGTATAATTTCTTTTTTTCTAGAATATTGATTCCATTAACCGTAAATACAACAATTCTATTAACAATAAATAGAGCAAACCACTTCAAAGATTTGCCTTGGCAAAAATAATTCTATTTCTAAAGGACCCAATAGATCAACCACACTAATCAACCTATCTTCCGTAACTTCTGAGACCCCAAGCTATCTTCAACCATTAACAATAAACCGAGCAATCTAGACCAAATATACCAATATATCTTAGACCAAACCAACCATTTTATCTTTCAAAATTTTACAGACTCCAAACTATCTCCCACCATTAACAATATCGCCTTACCAAAAAGAATTCTATTTCTAAAGTCCAAATAGACCAATATGTCCAAGACTACCCAACCAATCTATCTTGTTAGACCCAAGATATCTCTTTAAAATATTCAATAACCATTTGTTCTTCTGTTGCAGTCTTGAAAAACGTCAGAACACAGTATGGAAATAATGAAAATTAAAGGAGATATTTCAGAATGTCAGGATTCAATGTGAAAATAATTAAAATTAAAGGACATATTTCAAAATGTCAGGACTCAGTATAGAAATAATGAAAATTAAAAGAGATATTTCAAATTCGAACTGTAATTATTTTGTATGTCTCCTTGTAAGATGTACTCTGTAAAATGATAATATTTGCTTATAAAAAAATTAGTAACTAATAAAAAAAATATAAAATTAAATATACTACATAAAAAAATTCAAATAAAAAAATGGAAACATTACTCTTAAATAAATAAAAAATATTAATGGTTATTCTAGATAAAATACAAATAAAACTATATATATATATATATATATATATATATATATATATATATATATATATATATTCAGGTTTTTCACTTTTCAATACTGGTATTACTACATTTTTGTCAAAAAAAATTACTGGTATTACTATATTCTTATTTTTTTAAATGAAAAGGAAAACATATATATTTTCAGATTTTTCATTTTTTAATACTGATATTTCTACATTTTTGTCAAAAAAAAAATACTGGTATTACTATATTCTTATTCATTTAATATATATTTATATTATTAATGTCTTAAAAATATATACTCTTGTCAAATTCAAACCTTCTAAATTCACATTTTTATTATCATAAATTTGATTGTAAGTTTTTCACTATTTAACAATAAGAAAATTAATGAGACATGAATCAAATAAAAGGTGAGGAGAAAAATATAAAATTTACCGAAACTATAACAATGAATGAAGGCAGTGAAACGGAGATAAAAAAAAACTATGACATTTGTGGAGAGAAAAAGAAAAGAAAAAAAAAGAACGTAGGGAAAGTAATTAATCAGAATAAAAATATTGATTTAATTAAAAATAAAATTTTTAGAGATATATGAAACTAATTATATTATTTAAAAAATTACAAATAAAAAGAAGAGGGAACTTTACTCTCAAATAAATAAAATAATGTTAATGACACGGTAGTGAAATGTATTTGGATAATTTATTTATTTTCTACATTATTGATCCCATTAATAATAAACACAGCAATTCCATTAACAATAAACCGGGCAAACGATTTCTAAGATTTTCCTCAGCAAAAATCTAATAGACCAACCACACCAACCGACGTATCTTCCGAAACTTCTCAGACCCCAAGCTATCTCCAACCATTAACAATAAACCGAGCAAATTAGACCAAATTGACCAACATATCTAAACCAAATAGACCAACATATTTAGGACCAAACCAACCATTCTATCTTCCGAAATTTCACAGATCCCAAACTTTCTCCGACACCGATACGGACACGACACGATACCAACCAAGACCACATCAACCTGGGACATGACACGATACGGACACTCTGACACCGATAATATTAAAATATAAGACACCGACACCGCTATATATAAGAGAGTATTTAAGCTTTATTTATCCTTCTATGATTAAATAAGTTAAAAATATTCTAATTAAAATTAATGTCTTTAATAGTACATGGTTAACAATTTTAAATTTGTGTGAGATTTGTCTAAAATATGTATAAAAGTGTGTTGAAGCAAAGAAAAAAACAAATTCTTGTTTAAAACACTTGTCTGAATTGTCAAACATATGTGTTATGAGTTTCGTATGGGTGTCAACCATTGATTCAGAGTGTCGAAACAAAGAAAAAAACTATTTTTTAGTGGACATTTGTTATCCGACACTTCTTTAACTTTTCTGACATGTGTCGTACGAGTGTCATACAAGTGTCGGACACTGACGCGTGTCGGAAACCGTGACACGTCTACTCCTAGAGGTGTCCGTGCTTCATAGTTAAAAGATCTGCCTTAGCAAAAAGAATTATATTTCTAAAGTCCAAATAGACCAATATGTCCAAGACCACACCAACCAATCTATCTTGTTAGACCCAAGATATCTATTTAATATGATCCATAACCATTTGTTCTTCTGTTGCAGTCTTGAAAAACGTCAGAACATAGTATGGAAATAATAAAAATTAAAGGAGATATTTCAGAATGTCAGGACTCAATATGAAAATAATGAAAATTAAAGGAGATATTTCAAAATGTCAGGACTCAGTATGGAAATAATGAAACTTAAAAGAGATATTTCAAATTCCAACTATAATTATTTTGTATGACTCCTTGTAAGATGTACTCTGTTAAATGATAATCTTTGCTTATAAAAAAATTAGTAATTAATCAAAAAATAAAAAATATATAAAATTAAATATGCTACATAAAAAATTCAAATAAAAAAAATGGAAACATTACTCTTAAATAAATAAAAAATATTAATGGTTATTCTAGAAAAATACAAATATATATATATATATATATATATATATATATATATATATATATATATATATATATATATATATATATATATTCAGGTTTTTCACTTTTCAATACTGGTATTACTACATTTTTGTCAAAAAAAATACTGGTATTACTATATTCTTATTTTTTTTAAATGAAAAGGAAAACATATATATTTTCAGATTTTTCAATTTTTAATACTGATATTCAGGGCCGGCCCAGTGCAGGTGCAGCCTGTGCTGCAGCACTGGGCCTCAAATTTAAGAGGGCCCATTTTTATTTTAATTTTTAAAAAAATATATTTAAATCTTTTTTTTTTTTAAAAACATATGTAAAATTATTGGTTTCAAAATCTATTTTATACCTATTTCTTAAAAAGAGGTGTAAAATCGTAATTTTTATTTTAAAATTTTATGTATTTTTATCGATTTTGTTAAAAATTTGATATAAATTAATATTTTAAGGCCTATTTTTTTTAATTATAACAGGGCCCCCGAATTTATTGGGCCGACCCTGCTGATATTACTACATTTTTGTCAAAAAAAAATAGTGGTATTACTATATTCTTATTCATTTAATATATATTTATATTATCAATGTCTTGAAAATATATACTCTTGTCAAATTCAAACTTTCTAAAGTCACATTTTTATTATCTTCATTCAATTTTCTTTTATCATAAATTTGATTTTAAGTTTTTCACTATTTAACTATAAGAAAATTAATGAGACATGCATTGTTATTATTAAAAGGTGGGGAGAAAATTAGAAAATTTACAGAACCTATAACAATGAATGAAGGCAGTAAAACAGAGATAAAAAAAAAAGAAACTATGAGATTTGGGTAGAGAAAAAGAAAAGAAAAAAAAAAGAATATAGGGAAACTAATTAATCAAATTAAAAATATAGATTTAATTAAAAATAAAATTTTAAAAAATATATAAAACTAATTATATTATTTAAAAAATTACAAATAAAAAGAAGAGGGAACTTTACTCTCAAATAATTAAAATAATGTTAATGACACGGTAGTGCAATGTATTTGTATAATTTATTTATTTTCCACAATATTGATTCCATTAATAATAAACACAACAATTCCATTAAAAATAAATCGAGCAAACGACTTTTAAAATTTTCCTCAGCAAAAATAATTCTATTTTTAAAAGACCCAATAGACCAACCACACCGACCAACCTATCTTCCGAAACTTCTCAGACTCCAACCTATTCCCAACCATTAACAATAAACCGAGCAAATTAGACCAAATTGACCAACATATCTAAGACCACACCAACCATTCTATCTTCCGAAATTTCGCAGATCCCAAACTATCTCCTACTATTAACAACTGCAACTGCAACCAGAACAAACTATTTTTAAGATCTTCCTCGACAAAAATAATTCTATTTCTAAAAGAACAAATATACCAACCAAGACCACATCAACCATCCTATTTTCCGAAACTTCTCAGTCCCCAATCTATATTTCAAAAATTTTCAGATTCAAACTATCTCCAACCATTAACAATAAAACCATTAAAGATCTGCCTTAGTAAAAAGAATTATATTTCTAAAGTCCAAATAGACCAATATGTCCAAGACCACACCAACCAATCTATCTTGTTAGACCCAAGATATCTCTTTAAAATGATCCATAACCATTTGTTCTTCTGTTGCAGTCTTGAAAAACGTCAAAACGCAGTATGGAAATAATGAAAATTAAATGAGATATTTCAGAATGTCAGGACTCAGTATGGAAATAATGAAAATTAAAAGAGATATTTCAAATTCCAACTGTAATAATTTTGTATGACTCCGTCTAAGATGTACTCTGTTAAATGATAATCTTTGCTTATGAAAAAAATTAGTAATTATTCAAAAAATATAAAATATAAAAGATATTAATTGTTATTCTAGATAAAATACAAATAAAACTATATACACACACACACACACACATATATATATATATATATATATATATATATATATATATATATATATATATATATAAATAAATAAAATTTTCTAATTTTGAGATCTATAATACAATTTATTAATGAAATGCATTTGTATGTTTTTTTAATAAGCAATGATTAAATAAACGACACAAGGGGTGCACGAACCCAAGATACAAATCAAACGACTACAACCTCTTAATACACTCGAGAGGTGCAGTGAACCAATCGAAAAACGAACAATTATGTTTAGTACTTCCTACAAATAACCATTTCCAAGTAAAAAAACTTAATAGAATTTAAAGTATCGTTGATAGCCTTAAGCTTGTCATTAAAAGATAATAAGTTTCTAATATCCCACAAAAACAACACCGTCGCAGTCCGGACAATGTTGCCCAAAGAATTACCGGTAGCAATTTTTGAGGAACAATCAAAAGGGGTGAAAGAATCTAGGCAACTCCCGTCTCTAAGAACCAGAATACCGAACCACTTTTCGATCATGTTCCAAACTTTTCTTGCATAATCACACTCCATAAATAGATGCTTGATATTTTCAACAGAGCTCATCCAAATTAGACAGCTCAAACCCCCATCCAACCATGATATTCCTTCTAGCCAACTGGTCCTTCGTTACGATTGGTTCTCTAAATAACCTCCATACAAAAACCTGAACTTTGGAGGGGTTTTTCGCCTCCCAAATCTTCTTGGACCCTTTTATATTATCCTCCCCTATAACGCTCACCACCGTATCCTGAATCAAGCATTCATAACAAGATGAAAATAAAAACGAAATTGAAGAGGAGGAAGGCTTAATTGGACCCACAGAAAAACATCATCAATATCAACCTTCGGCTTCACATTAACCAAAAGATCCAGCAAATCCTCCATCTCCCTTTCCATGACCGAATCTGTAGGAAAATCATGAAATCGCGGTTTCCTACTAGAATTGACGAAAAAAAGATATAAGTTAGGAAATGTCACCTTTAGAGGAACTTCAATAATCCACTTGCAGTGCCAGAATGCCACACCCTTTTCACTCCCCATCGAGCACTTTAGATTTTCGACGAACATATCAGAACCAATTCGTCTGTCAAAACTCAGCGCCATAAGATCACACCATCATACAGAATATGAGCTCTTTCCATTTTTCCCGTCGTGTCCTGTTATGGCCAAACCAAGACCTTTCTTCGCGTATCTATACTCGATGATACCCTTCCACACGAACTCTTCAGAATTCAAACACCTCCACTTCCACTTAAGAAGAAGAGATCTATTGAAAAGCATAATATCCTTGATACCTAGACCTCCATTAACTTTAGGTGTACAAACCGATTTCCAGTGGACCTAATGGATTTTCCTTCTGCTGTTACCACCACCCCATTAGAAATTACTCTGAATGCTCTGGAGAATTTTGGTACCACATGCAAGAACTTTGTAAAACGAAAAGGCATACAACGACATAGCATTAAGGACAACATTAATCAAAACAACTCTCCCTCCAATTGGCATTTTCTTTCCTTTCCAGTCTTCAAGTTTGCGCTTCACGTTGACGATAACGTCCTTCCACAAATGGATATTCCTTGGACTATCTCGTATAAACACTCCAAGGAATTTTCATGGTAGCTTCAGAATATCACAATGTAGGAAAGTTGATGCAGCCTCCAAGAATTCTGAACTAATATTCACTCCTCCTATTCTGCTCTTGAAGAAATTAGCTTTGAGGCCCGTCAACATTTCGAAACCGCGAAGCACCGCTTTAATACACCAAAGGTTACTCCAATTTTCCTCCCCTATCAAAAGGGTGTTGTTTGCAAATTGCACCAGATTATACGAAATGTCTGAGCTAACCTTGAACCCCTTGTACAAATCACTAGACTCCGTTTTCTTCAACAATTGGGTTAGAACTTCCATCACTAGAATGAAGAGAAATGGAGATAGAGGGTCGCCTTGACGAAGGCCTTTACTAACCTTAAAATCTCTAGTACCACTGTTGTTTATCAGAACAGACATAGATCCTTTACAAACCAAATAATCAACCCACTTTATCCACATAACCCCAAAATTCATCTTCTCGAGCAAGGTTCGCAGAAACACCCAAGACACACAATCGTAAGCCCTTTCGAAGTCTATTTTCATCCCCATACAATCTCATTTACTCATCTTGGCCAAATCAACAACTTCGTTAGCTACCAACACTCCATCAAGAATGCACCTACCTGGGACAAAAGCCGTTTGTTCGATCGAAGCTAAGGTACCCATAACCTTCTTAAGACGGCTAGCTAGAATTTTTGAGAGGATTTTATGATAACAATTCACCAAGCAGATCGGTCTATAGTTCACAAGGAGTTGAGGGTTCTTGATTTTTTCCACCAACGAGATGAAGGAGGCAGAAGCAGCCTTCGTGAGTACAGGTTTACAGAAGAATTCTTTTACAAACCTAACCACATCAGCCTTGACAATGTACCAACATTCTTGAAAAAACGCAAAATTAAAACCGCCAGGACCTGGGCTTTTACCTCCATTACACCCCCAAACCGCTTCTTTAATTTCTTCCTCAGTAACATCTACTTCCAGACTGCACTTATCAGCTACTGACAACGTCTTCAGATTTAAGTCTTCAAAAAAACGACGGACATAAGAATCATCACTGAAGTTGTCTTCGAATAATTTACTCACCTCATGTTTAATGTCTTCCACATCCTTTTTTCTCCCCCTAGGAGTATTTACAAACCATATGTTATTCCTTATACGTCTACTTTTCATAGCTCTTTGGAAGTAGCTTGTATTACTATCTCCTTCCTTCAACCATAATTCTCTCGCCTTCATCCTCAGTATACCCTCTTTCAGATTCAAACTCTTCTAGATATTATTCGACTGAGACGTTCTCTTAACCACCATTTCATCAAAATTAGAGAATCCGAGCCTATTAACCTCCCCGTCAAGATCATTGAGATCACAAATTGCATCTTCCACTTTCAAATTGACCTAACCGAAGACTTCAATATTCCATTTCTTCAGGCTAGCTTTGAGATTTCCCAATTTGACTTTCAAAACATAATCCCCTCTCCCCTCTACTTCGATAGAATTCCACTCCGACTCAACAAAATTTTGAAACTCAAGATGTTTGAGCCAACAATTATTAAATCTGAAGGGTTTGGGGCCCCAATCCTGAGTACGCGCCTTTAACCATATTAGGCAATGATCAGACACGTCCCTCTTACCAATATGCTGACCCATAATCTTCCAATCTTCAACTAGTTTTTATGACAGTAAAAACCTGTCTATTCTACTCATCGAACTACCAGAACTATTAAAGCAAGTGTATTGACCACCCACATATGGCACATTCACACAATCCATGTTTCCAATGAAACAATTGAATTCCTCCATTTCCCTTCTTCTCCCTCCTTCAGACTTGCCTTTCCTCTCCTCTTTGAAAGCTACCGCATTAAAGTCTCCACCAATAACCTATTCTCCCCTCCCAAACCTCTTCTTAACCTTCAAAAACTCTAATTACAACTTTCTCTTCTGCTCCAATTTTCACGGCGAATAGACGTTAACGAAAAACAAATCCTTACCTTTCTAGACAGAATTAACACCGACGAAACCTTCTTTTCTGAAGCTGAAAATCAGATTTAGAGACTCTTTCCTCCATAGAATTGCCATTCCACCTGCCATACCTTTAGCTCCCTCTTCCGACCATTCAACATCAGAGCTACCCCATAAAGAAGACACAATGTTACAATCAAACTCAACCAATTTAGTTTCTTGGATGAAACAGACGTCAACATTACCTGAACGAATAAAACTTGCCACCCTCTTCCTCTTCACCACACTGCCACATCCTCTCAAATTAAGGGATAAAATATTAATCTAAAACCTTTGTTAGTAGACACCCTCTTAGATTTACCTTCCTCGTCTCTTACCTCTAGTGCTCTAATTTCTTCCACGAAATTAATTTTATTACCTCCTCCTCTAACTCCTATAGAATCCATAATCTCCCATACTTTCTTCTAGACTTTGCTCTCCATTTCCTCCCAGAATATCTTATTACCTTGCAACACTTCTGAATATATAACTGAATGGCACCGCGTTGAATGCCCCACGACGTGCCCAACATTCTCCTCTAGAGGATGAAGGTCAGAACAACCTTTTAATGAGTATCATCAAAGGGTACAACTGTTAATGAATTTGAATTGAGAATAGGAGAATAAACGGACTTAGAAAAAGAACACAAAGAAGGGATAAATTTGGGGGCAATTAAGCCTTCCTATTACTTGGGTCTTATTACCGACTTCATAACCCGATCCACTCAACTCCACTTGGGCCTTAAATACTAAATGGGCTCTTAACAAGCCATCAAAAGGCACTGGATTCCCTTTCTCACCAGATGGCCCACTCTTCAAATTACACTTACCTTTCCTCTTCTTCACTGTACTATCTTTTCTTTCAAGCGTATCCTCTCTCTCCTCTATGTCTGACACATGTAGTGTAACTGCATCCTCCACCTGGGCCTTACATCCTTTGACCTCGAGCCCGTCTACTGTCACACTTTTAGCACCTTCTAAACCCTTTTTTCTGTCTTCAGAAGAAACAAAAGTACCCTTTTTGCAACCTACTTTTTTAATAGGTCTGTTCCCTGAGTAACCTCGAAGGCTGAGCTTATCTTCTTCATCTTCTCCGTTAGACTCTTCGTCGGAGTTCCACCAATAATCACCTTCTTTAACAATAAAGTCTTTAGATTCCGTGTCCCACACATCTTCAGATTCCTTAATAACTATTTTACACACTGGACCCAACGATTCCTCTACCACCATTATCCTGAAAGCAACTCCATTGATAGAAATCTTAAACACCTCGTCTATAAGCATTCTACACGTAGTTCTGATCATTAAACTCGCAATATCTATTTTAGAGAAGTTCGCAGAATTCTCCTCGCAGCTAACATACTTACTAACCTTCGATGCCAGAAACTCAAAAAAAGGCACTGTCCAAGCGTGACACAGTATGCCGTAGACTCGCAACCACGTGATCCTCTCCGGATCATGTCTTCAGGATCCCATTTTTTGATCTCGACAAACCACTGATCAAGCCAGTCTTTAGCACTGACTAAGATTTCTTCAATTTCACCGTCTTCATTCTCCTCCAGGAGGCACAAGTTAGCCCCCAAAGGGGTAACTTTGACTGTAAAGTAACCTTCCATATTGAAACATCTCTGCATATGGTACGCATTCCATGGGGAGGAAACCTTACCAACATATGCATGCTTGAACCTACTCATTTCCTCCTCCCCAACCTCAAAAGTTAGAGGATATTCCTCCTTCTTAAACCGCACCCGAGTCGCATCGGCATAAAAAGGCTTGTCCTTAGGAGCTTCTTTATCAAAACATAGAAAAAACTGAGAGAAAGGCTTCCTATTTCCCTTCCTTCCATTGAGATCATTCTCCTCACTATCCCTTGCTTGAGTTATCCCGGCGTCAAATGTGGAAAATTTTGTATTTTCACAAACCTCGGAACGTTAGCGAACAACTTTCTTCCTTCAATGGAGATATTGCCAAGCTTCAACACCAGTCTCCTGACATCCTCCACCCCAAAGAAACGAACGAAACCGTACTTTTCCCGCGTCTATCACACTTTTGAGGGATAAAAACCTCGTCCACTTCACCGTACTCAGTAAAGACCGAATACAGATCTTTACCCCTCATCTTTTTCGAAAACTCGGTAATGAAAATAGTAGTAGAATCTTTGACTTTCGTCCCCCTGTATCTACCTTCTTCATCCCACTTCTTGCTAGACCGTCTCTGATACGACACCTTGATCCAACCTCTTCCACATTTGTATAATTTATCCTTCATTTTTATATAAAAGCCTAGAACTCACATAAATAAAAACATCTATCTAATAATACCATATATATGTAAAGTATGTTTTCTTCTCATTTTTTTTATAATGTCTAAATTATCTTACTTTATATGTTTCAATCCTCCTCTACTTCTTCTATTGAAAAAATAAGAAAATATGGTCACAACAATTGAGTCTGGACCACACAACAAACAAACCTCATTGCATTATATTTTTTCTTCTATTGAAAGGAGTACAATAAACTTACATAAATTACATAACACAATAATACTTATGAATGGAGAAATAATGATTTTCATGTTCCTGATCTACTAACGGATTCAACAGGGTTGGATGTGACCGGAGAAGATGGATTTGAGCCTGTTGAATCACTAATGAAAATTACATTGCATGGCTATAGCATTTCACCTAGTGGACCCTCATGAGCGGGTATGTGTCTTTAGATTTTAATCATACCTTTTTTAGTTGTGTTAAAACTAGTTGTATTTGGAGATTTATGTGTGATAGGTTCGGGGTTGGCATCATAACGGTATCTGGGGAGTGTGAGCATCTTCGGACTTGAATAGAAATGGTTAGTTTGAAGATCTCGATATTTAATGTTGTTGGAATGTGGAGTATTGTTTGTTGGTGTATCTGGTATTTTAGTAACTAAATTATTTTCAACGATGAAATTGGAGATCCGTTTATGGTGTATCAGAGGATCGTGCTTAATTCGTGGTAGTGATTTTTCAAGAGCTCTAAGCTTACTTGTAGCTATTTAGATTGGTGCAATCAACCTTGAAAATTCCTCTAAATAAAGGTTGATGTTAATATTCGTAGATTATTGTGAAATGTAATTGGATTGGGATACCTCTAGTATTCCCTTTGTTATAAATATAACCTATTGCTTATAAAAAAACACACACGTGAGTTGGGAGTTCCAAATTACTTATGTTAACCTATTCACTCCTCATGATATCCTAACAAAAACATGCCACTATTATTAACCTTTTTTTATATTAAATAATGAAAAAAATGAAATACAATTTAAGGGATTTGAGTATTGTTGTTTTTTTGGTAAGTCCCTTTTTATTGAAACTTATTATTTATATATATATATATATATATATATATATATATATATATATGATCGTACCAGGATCAGACAGTTAGACAGTGGCCAGCAACGTCGTATGGGGTGTACCTGCAAGGTACTTCGACGCTCAACTCAGGTAAGGTCAGAGAAAAACAAATACAGAGATGTGAGTTTAGAATATTGCGTAACCTGGCCCTCTCAAGTGAGAGGGTATTTATAGAGAGCCCCCAGCGCGGGGCCAACAGCTACTTGCACTGGGCTAGATTGCAAGGCCCAATCCAAGTAACTGCCAGGGCTTACGTGGCGTAGTGAAGAGCAGCACGTGGTTTTCTCTCTGGGGTAACGGTCTTGAGATCTCCATAAGTAGGGAAGACCGGTTCCTTCAGGAGTGGGAGGTTACCAGAGAACGTGTCCTCGCAGGGAGGCTCGTGTGTGTCGAGAAGAACCGAGACCTGCAGGACTTGGTGCCTCTGCTCGACGGTCTCAGGTGTATGTGTGCTCAACGCTACTGATGGTCGTTACGTGCTCGACGTAGGCAGTTTACATGGCCCTTATTGGGCCTGCCGGGGTCGTGCGGGTTGGGCCTGCCCGTCTGAAGGGCAGGCGATGGCCAGTCCAGAACAGGAGCCCCCCAAGCCGTTGCTCTGAGGTGTCGGAGTAATGACTTAAGGGTCAGCAACTGTGTCGAGGACGAACTTCGTCGGGGAAAGTCCTCTATAGGGGAAGCGCTTGGTCTGCTTGAGTTTGACAGGCCGTGTTGGGCGATCTACCGGGATACGAGAAGTTCGAAGTCGAGCAGCAAAGCAACGGAAGAACGCGTGTGGTGGAACGAAGGGACGTGCATGGGAAAGCGTATGCCACGTGTCACACGCCATCATTACCTAGGGCGGCTAGCCTAGGGTAGCGTAATCGAGTGCCTAGGAAACCCCTCGAGACTCATGAGGGTCTTATAAATAGGGGTCATCCCGTTTCATTTGCACTTTTGGCCGTCCCTTGTTCAGACTCTCCCTATCTTCCTTCTTTGTTTTCACCGCCGCTCTCCGCCGCAGACTGCCGCTTTCCACCACAAACTGCCGCGTCGGAACCCTATCAAGAATGTATTTCAAGTAAGTTTTCTGATCTTTCTCTTTTCGTTCGCATTTTGTACGGTGGTCCTATGGTGAACTGATGAAGTTCCCATGGGAACCGTGAAATCTCTGGCGAATACGACAGAGTTTCTTTGTTTTCTTGTTGAATCTCGCGGGGGGGAAGGTACGATAATTACGGGGAAAAGAAGAACGTCCCGAGGACACGGGATGAATATCCCAGGGTCTTCGACAGCACCCCTAATGGCGGGACGAGTCCTCGGGGGGTCGAAGCACCGGTGACCTGAAGATGGTCACGGGGTCGCTCGTTGGATACCCCGAGGATGTTGTGCAAGCACAACAGACGCTTGATCCCGACGCTCCTTCTTCTCCCTTTCACTTGATCAGCGGTGGAGGGGTGAATTTGATACGGGTCATCGAATTCACCGTTTCTTTCTGCTTTTCAGGTAAATGGACGCATTGGCCGCGGCCGTGGGAACCTTGGACGTCGACGACCAACCCGACTCTCCAATGGCGGAGATCATTAGTGCCGAGAAACGACCGCTCGACGAGTGGGTCAGCGACGAGCCCCTAAATATGATCTCCCAGTTTGTTGACGGAGACGAGGACGACATATTCTACACTGTCGAGCACCGCCTGGTAGGCTCTGCGAAGACGTGGAAAGTGTTCTGGCCACTGGAGCGCCATCGTATATGTTCGACGTATCGGGGGATGAGGTTTCCCCTGTAAGAATTTATGTTCGATGAGGCGGGATGGCGCCTGCCCTTCACAGATTTCCAACAGTCGATGTTCGTCTGGCTGCGCTTGGCGCCGTCGCAGCTCTATCCTAACTCCCTTTCCTTTATCCGCGCCTTCGAGCTTGTTTGTAAATACCTCAAGATCAGGGCAACCGTGCCCCTCTTCTTCCGTATTTTTCGCCTCCAGAGGTAAGCGGCCAACGGCAGACACGACTGGGTGTCCTTCAAGCAAGTGAGCAGCCTGTTCCACACCTATATGGATTCTGTTCGCGACTTCAAGTATCGGTACTACATCTTGAGGCCGGTCTCGCTGGAAGCTGTGAATACTGTGTATCGCCGGGTCTCTCGAGAAGTAGACGGGTTGGAGGAAGAAACCCTTGTACCGAGGATCCCCTTGTTCTGGATGGAAGAACATTTCAAGAGGGGGACGAACATCTACATCTTCAGTCCTGGACGACTTTGCGAGGGGGACCGACTGGCGCACGAGGCAATAGTCAACTTCATCGCCGGTTTTAACAAAGCAAAGTTCGTGACGCCTGACGGAGAATTTGTCTGGGGTGACGACGAGGAGGTCTTAACGAAGCGCCGGTTAATCAATACGAGGGCCCTCCTCGAGACGTTTTCTGACGAGGATGCCCTCGAGCTGTTAGGTGGGGGCGGCTTCCATGACCTACCTTTCCCTTGTGCTCTCGGTTTCGATTTACTGATGCATTTCTTTTCTTTGCATGCAAGATGTTGAGTGCTGAGGAGCGCATCAAGAAGCTAAAGGCCTCCCGAAATGCGAAGAAGGTTCGGGTTGAACAACTCCGTTCACAGCCTCTCGCCACTACTTCAATACTTGTGGATTCCTCCGGCTCTCGTCAAGGGAGTTAGTCTCCTAGCAGCCAAGGATCCCCGAAGCAACAACGCACAAATGGGCAGGTTGATGTCGACTTGAAGGTGGTAGCCGACAGTCCTCCCTCCGAGAAGTTCGTACTTCCCCCTTGTCATTCGAGGCCCCATTTCTTCTTGGATGTCAACTCTCCGGGCATCGTAGCTGCCGAGGTCCAGGCCGTCCTGGGTGCCGCTCAGGGTTCGAGGAGGAAGGCTCTGCTCGAGGACTTGTCCGCGGTGATGCGAGTCTGTTCGATGGCTTTGATCTTGAATGACGAAACTTGTCCAGTGGCTGAACTGGGTAAGCTATAGGAGAAACTCAAGTCCGTTGCTACTGAGATAAAGAGAGCGAGGAAGGAGTTAAACGGGTGTAAAGAGCAGAACAGGGCACTGGCCAAACTTCAGAGACAGCTGGAGGAGAGGTTGAAGGAAGCTGGCGAGGAGAGAAATGGTTTCTTGGAGAGGATTTCCGGGTTGGAGGACGTTGTTCGCCCCGCTGAAGAGGAAACTGAGGAGGACAAATTGTTGACCTCGCGGGCAGTGCTGATAGCGAAACTCAGAGAAATCGAACAGGATAACCTCGTAGCGGCTGACATAGGTTTCAAGAATGCCGTGCAACAGCTTCGGGTTCTCAACACCGACCTTATTACTAAAGGGGCAGAGCCCAACTACGATGTGGTCGATGGTCAGATCGTGCAGCCGATGCAAGAGGAAAAGGTTGGCGGAGGGGCAGACGAACACGAGCATCCAGAGGGGACCAACTAGGTTTTTCCTTTTTTGTTTTGTTTGGCCTGTGAGCCATTTCATTTTGGTGCCTTTTGCCCGGCCTGTGTGCCAGGGGCTTCTTGGATATTTTGTAATACCTGTACAATGGGCTTCTGCCCGCTTAATGCATTTTTGTTTATCTGCACGTGTGATGTTTGTATGTTTTTGCTTGTGTGTGATGCTATTGTATTTGCTATACTTTACTTATTTTTTTCTAAGTGGTTTGGTGATCTTGGGAATTTGCTCGACTTTGACGATCCTCGACTGCGTGGAGAGCTGGTCGAGTGGTCGGAGGTGTATTCTGACCTTCAACGAGTCTAAGAGCTCGGTCGAGGTCTTAGCTTCGTGGCGTGTGTAACACCCTTTTCTACCCCCAAATAATGTTGCAGCAGAAACAACTCAAATATCAGAGTAAAGCATAAGAATTCCCTCGAAGGGTGCACATTTCTCATTAAATCAAAATAACACAATTACCCTGTAAACAAAAAAAGGATTTTTCCTCAAAGTTTCACAAAAAGCCTTCACATGGCAGCGGAACTCAAAATTCTCATTTAAAAGGTTTTCCACAACTTCGTAATAATCAAAAATAAAACCGCAACATCCAAATGACAACAAAATAAGGAAACAACATAGTTCGACTCAAAGGACCCCAACCCAATGTTACACTATCAGAGCAAGACCCTCTAAATCGACCAAAGCAAATAAACCTCAAGTCCTCGAAAGCATCCATGGTTAAGCCTGATCACCTGCACGTTACCCACGTGGAGGCAACATTCAAACAGGCAGGGTGAGTAATCACAATTCAATATAAATCATATAAAGAAAAGACATTAACAGGGCAACAGTTGTTTTATCAGTTACTTCAATGACTCACCCAAAACATCATATAAAACATCACATCACCAATATCACTCATATGCAATCATGCAATGCCACCAAGAATGAAATGCAGCTTCATAAGAATGCATGTGGTACCAAATCGTCATAATAATGGACACTAGGCCATCAACCCTCCACAAGGGAGCACGTCACAAACACCTCAATCCACACAATGGGATTGAAGCCACCACTGGACCGAAGTCCTAACATCATCAATAGACCAAAGTTTAAATGCTATGAATGCATGATGCACAACGTCAATATCATCATCATCAACAAAAGTCATTACGTGCATCAACATTCATCAAAATCTCATGTTAATCCATGTCATCATTTAATCATCAAAACATCATGAATCGTCATCTCATAATCGTCAATATACTCATGGTACTTCACATCGTCATTCTATCTTCAAACATCACATATAAACCTCTAATAATCATCAATAACATCATATCATCATCTAATCATCAAAACATCATTTTCATCACTAAATAATTCATCATATAACACGCCAACACATAGCAGAAATTCACAACAACATCACCGCATTAATATAATATAAAATATATATTTTTCATGAATTTTAAATCAATAAAAATAATATTTTTCAGTCCCAGGTCGCGCTAAGCGCGCCCCACCCGCGCTAAGCGCGCTACTCACTGCCTCGAAGAGGCGAAATTTCTTCAGACCGCGCTAAGCGCTCTAGGCCGCGCTAAGCGGGCTCTGCAATTTCTGCAGAAAAACCCTGCGATAACAGCACTCCTCCATCTGCGATCCTGCACTCCTAAACTCGTTTTAACTCAGATTTTTCACAGATTATGTTATTATAACCTATAGTTATCACATATACATCAATAACAACAACCATCACATAGAAAATCATCAAAATTCATCATCCCTAACCTCTAATTTCTAGGTTTTCCCCCAAAACCCCAATTACCCACTAACACCTAATCTTTATATCAAAATATTGCAAAGTGATACTCCCCATACCTTAGAATGTTGTCCCCTTCGACCTCTCTTGAAGTTTCGTCGGAATTCTTCTATGCCCTAGCCTCCTTCTCACTTGTTCTTCAGAGCACCTTTGTCTTTTCCTCAAAATAATACGAATAATGAGTTCCTTTCATTATTCTCTCTTAAAATACCCCTAAATGTGCTCTTCCCATTATACCCTCACTAATTCTCCTCCAATGTCCACTTTACCCTTCATACTTCTAATATTATTTTAAATAAATAATAATACAAATATATTCATATTATATACTATTATTTAATTAAAATAACCAAAACTTCACAAAATCACCGACATCGACACGAAACACCAAAATTCACAGGAATCCACGAATACAATATTTAAATAATTTAAATAAATATTCTACGAAATTTGCGGCGTTACAGCGTGAACTTCCCATCGCGAGCTGGGTGTTCTGCCTCATTGGTACGGCGACGATGGAGCTCGATCGAGGTATCCTCGTCGGATCAAAGTCCTCGCGCACACACAATGCGGCCCTTGATCATCGTGTCTCGTATGGAGGTGTCGTGCCTGTACCCTAGCGCGCCCCCGTTATCGCGACGTTGGTGTGTCGCTGGCAGTGTTTAACTGTAGTATTGCTTAAGCTTCTCAGCGTTCCATGGTCGAGCAAGTTCTTCCCTGTGCATATTGTAGCGGTAAAATTTGTGAGTATAAGCTATTAATTAACTCAACTCAAAAATAAGCAAGAGTCGCCACCGCACTTTTATTTTTATCCATAAAGGAAAGGAAAAAAGAGCGAACAAAACCTAAAGAGATAAGGGTAAGGGGGTTGGTTATGTAAAGGGAAGGTTTTACGCACCCAATACATCTATAGTACTCTATAGGAGCCCTTTGATGTATTCACTGCTTTTTGGTCTAAAAAAAAGGGTATGCTTGAAAAAGAGATTGAAGAGATGAGAGGAGAATTATTTTTTTAGATTTTTGTGTTTGGAGAGACTTATCGCCTCATGCCTACGTACCCACGAAGTGCAATGTAGGATCAAAACCCCGTAGTTCGTGGTACAAAGAACAAAAAATTATTGGTTATGGTTTATTTTATCTTGAAAAAGACAACTTGTCATTCTCAAGAGAGAATACTCAACTAATTACCCAAAGGTATGGGAAAGTGGCATTTGCATCACATTAAGATAGAGGATTTGCTTGGATTAACATCAACAAGACTAATCACTTCAACATCTAAGTGGAAAATGACCATACTTTCAACAAAATACCATGGTTAGGAGTTTTACATCTCATCAAAAAAATGACTCATGTCTAATTCCTTTTGAAAAGTTTAAAAGAAAAATGTGCATAAAAGCACACAAAAAAATTGGATGAGTTTTGTATTTTTTATTTTTATGAAATAGTCAAAATATAGTTAAATGCATTGACATTTATTAAGAAAACAAAGTTTAAAAAGTCACTTGACAAAAGTCAAGGTTTTATTATGAAAGTGGTTTTAAGTTTGAAAACAAGAAGAAGATTTTGAAAAAGGGAGAAGATTTTGAAAATTTAAGAATGGGGAGGAGAAGAAGTGACTATCCTAGTGCATGAAATAAAAGCTAGGGAAAAGAAGGATCTAACCAAAATGGAGCCACTTCAAAGCAATATTAAAAGAATTCCATCCTTAAGCAAATTGGCCAAATAAAGGCAAGTCTTCAATCCATACTCCAAGCAAAGGGATAAGAAGTCCTAATTCTAGGTCCATAAGTCCAATATTACTTCAAAAAAGGCCCATAAAGAGATCACTCCAAAGCATAGGATAGTAACCAATAGTCCAAAATGAGGAGAATTAAGTTTTTTATGGTTTAATCCTTTATTAATGTTTTAAGTCCAAGTGGATAAAGAGAAAAAGGCATAAGCATAAACATATGTCCAACGGACAAAGGAAAAATTGCGGAAACATAAACATATGTCCAACGGACAAAGGAAAAATTGCGGAAACATAAACATATGTCCAACGGACAAAGGAAAAATTGCGGAAACATAAACATGATATGGAATTATAATATTGAAACATAAAAGAAATAAAAGAGATAAGGAGCGAGAAGGAAACATAAACAAAATTAATATAATAAAATTGTTAGTAAGTTAGTGGTTAGTCGTTAGTGTTAGTGATCAATAACAATTGAATAATTGCACTTAGGTCAAGGTTGATGAAACTTATTAGAGGATTGATAAGACCAAAGCCTCCTAACAACAAGTTTCATGAGTTGTGAACCATAAGACAAATAATCAACTATTCTTGATAGTTTTTCTGAGGCAGGACAAATTTTGGTCTATGTTAAGCGCACGCCGAGTAATTTGTTCGAGCAATTACCCTCCGAATGAGGCCGACCATGAGATATATGTGTTAATGCACGCGAGATAAATGATATATGGATCATCATCCTAAAGCGATGCCACACGAAAAGAAAAAAGTGGTAATGATCTCGTCTCGATCGAAATTCAATAAAAGAATTCCAATATCTTTGACTTTCATTGATCAAAAAGAAAAAGAATTAAGATGAAGAGAAGAGGTAACCAAATTGAATTACAAATTCAAGACAATTCCATCTTTAAGTTCATTCACTCATTTTGGTGGATTAAAGTGCTAAACATCTCATTAACTCAAAGCACCTAAAGTGAATTAAGTAATTCACTTTAAAGATAGATTTGAATTAGTGAACATTTATCCAACTTCATCTACACCCTAAGTCCAATGAATTTAAAGAGAAATAATGCCTTAAAAAATGTAATTCAAATCCAATATTAAAAAGAAAAATAAAAACAAGAGCAAAGGTATTCAAATAATTTTTCAAGAAATTTTTCTAAAACTGAATTTAAAAGTAAAATTTAATTTCAAAAAAAGCTTACTAGAAAAAGTATGAGAGAAAAAATGAAGCTATATTGAAAAAAAAAACACAAATGGAAAGGAGGTTAGTTTTAGAAAATGGTGGTGGTGTGATGAATGGGCTAGGCCCATCATTTCCAAAAAAAAAGAGTTATGAACCAAAAACAACAAAAAAAAAACATAGAAAAGGAAATGAAAAAGAAAAGGTCAGAAAGAAGCAAAATATCTTCTTCTCCTCCAAATGCCGCGTTACTATTCATCATCACCATGCTTCAATTTTTGAGCTCCGTCAAATCGGAGCGACGGAGCTCAAACCATATACCGTTGTGATCGTGAGACGGAGAGGATTTCAAATATGTGATCACAATTAACCGTCGATGCAAGAATTGGACGAATCGGAGTTTCAAAGTTTCGACGAAAAATTCGAACTACCTTAAAAAATGGAAGCAAGACCTCTTTTCAACTTCTACTCTCTTCCTCTTGTTGTTGTGTGAAGAATTTCACTCTTAGAAACGATTTTTGATGAAGATTGGAGTGATATTTGAAGCTTTTGGAATTGGAGCTTCAATGGAGTTTTCAAAGCTTGGTTTGATTTTGGCAGAGTTTTTGGGGCTGTCTAAGCTTGGAAAATTGAATGAAATGAGTGTGTATTTATAGATGAAATGGTGAGAATTGTTGCTGCCGTTTTGTGTTAATTATTTTCGCGTTTTGGAATGGATGTTGTGCGTGAGGTGATGTATGTTGTGCGCTGCGTTTTGTTCACGGCTTGTGTGTTGTGATGAAGGCTGAAAGTGTGATGTTTCACGGCTGGAGGTTCGCGTGTGGTAGCAGCTGCGGCTTGGAAGTGAAGCTGATGGCGTGATGGGAGTTTATGTGAGGTGTTGAATTCAGCTGGGTTGGAAGCTCGGCTGGGCGTTCAAGTGTGAGTTTTTTCCACAGCTTTTTCCATATTGTGTATCATGGGCCTTTGATTGGAATAGGAGGTGTGAATAGAAAAATGGAAAATGGGCCTTAGGTATTTTTTGTAATGAATTCTTGATGGATTTTGGTTTTTGAAAGGATAAAAAATGTTAAGGAATGGTATAAAAATGAATATTATATATTGAGAAAAATATGGAGAATTGGATTGGAATATGGATATAAAAAAATGGTTTGGATAGTAAAAATGAAGTATTGATAAATTGGTTAAAAAAATGGTTTAGAAGTTGGATATGATATTTGGATATGAAAAATGGATATTGGGCTTTAAATTGGATAATGGATATGTAAAGTGGTCATTGGATATGCATTTGAATTTTAAATGGACATGGCTAAAAAAGTATAAAATTGGATTGAATGAGAATTGGATTTAAAGAGAAATGAATTTTATGAATAAAGGATAGGTGAATTGGATATGGAAATTTAGAGAAATGGTTTCACATGAGAATTTGGACAAGAAAGGATAAGAAAATGATTTAGTAAATGGATAATGGAGAATTGGTTTAGAAATGGATAATGGAAAATTGGATTTAGAAATTGGTTTGAAAAAAAAGGATATTTGGTTACTAAAATGTGGATATGAAAATTGGTTTAAAAATGGATAAAGGAATTGGTTTAGAAAAAAAATGGTTTAAGGAATGGAAATGAAAATGGATCATGAATAGCAAAATCTTTATTTTTTTTTTTAGCCCAGAACCAACTTTAAACTTTTTCCACAAGCCCCTGATAAAATGCACACAGCTACCACTGGACAATCTTGCCACTGAAACAAACATCTGAATCAAACATCCTTTGAATCTCTGATAATAAGTTCTGAATCACTTCAAAATTCATCTGAATCAACTATCTTGGAAAATAAATCCACAGATGAACACAGTCTTGATTGATGAACTCAGATGAACCTGATGAATATCACCATACAACAACTTGACAGTCGCTGCTTTGAGGAATAGCTCACTGAAACAGATAACTGGCACTTGAAACAATTGCTGGATAGTTTGACCAAGATCAGGTCAAACATCCATCTAAACTAGATCAAGAACAAACAGTCACACGTAACTTGAAATCACTTCATTTCCTTTGACAAACCTGCACAACACACAAGCAAACAGCAACATATTTTTGGTATTTTGGTTAGAGGTTAGTAAACATAAACAAACATAAAGCAAAAGAGAAATACACAAGGATACCAGTGATCTTGTTTGTGGTATGAGATGCAAAATGATATGTGGGATCTTAGGGGAAAAATTTAGGGTATTACACATATTTTTGAGGAAATAGACTCTTGTCCCCGTTTTCGCGCGGACGCGGTACGGGGCCTCCCAGTTCGTGGCGAGTTTGCCTTCTCGCGAATCTTTGTAATACCCCGTAAATTATTTTACTCTGAATAATATTGGTATGATCAACTGGGTTCCGATTTACTCTGAGGATTTATTGGATGAAATATTTAGAGTAAACTGATGAGCTCAGAGCAGATCAAATTAATATTTTTTGACTCTGAGGTTTTAATTGTTTGAGCTTTAGAGACTTTTTGGACAATTAGTAGTGTTACTAAGTGATGATATCTTACTATATCATTTTCCTTTCCACTCTTTTTCCACTTAGAAGAAAAGGAAGAAAAAGATAGAAAGAAGTTGGAGAGAAAGGAAATGAAAGGAAAGAAGAGGAAGAAAAGCTCAAGAGCACAAGATCATCAACCATCACTCATTCTTCATCAAATCATCTTCCAATCTTCATCTTCATCATCTATTCAAGGTGGGCTATAGATAGAAACTTTTGTTTTAGATTTTCTTGAGGTCTAGAATCTAGGTTAGAATTGTGAAAAAATGAATAATCTTGACTTTAACGGTTGGAATGCGGTATAAACTGTGTAGTATACTCATTAGCCATGTATAATCACCTGTTAATGCAAGTTTGTGTGTTGGGTGAAGTTTTGGATGGGTTTTTGGTCCCAAAGCTCTATTTTCACACTGCTGGGAAACCCAGTTTTCGCAGGTTCGCACTGCGAGTCCCCTAGCGAAGGGGAAGCGAGCATTCGCTGGTTACTCGCACGGCAAAGGTGAGGGCGAACATTCGCCAAAGGTTCGCACTGCAAACTTTACCTTGTTTTGGTTCTGCCACGATTCGCCAGACGCTCGCATTACGAATGGGGGTAGCGAACCCAGTGTTGTTTAGGCATTCGCTGGGAGCTTCGCACTGCGAATGAGGAAGCGAGTATTCGCTGGCTGCTTCGCAATGCGAACATGACAGATCCTTCAACTTCTTTCTTTCATAACTTGGGACTTGTTTATCCGATTTGAGTATTCTTGGTATCGATGTGAAGCTACGGAAATATACTATATAATGGAAGTGGAAAATGCGAGTGGTGATGCCCGATTAAATAAATCGGAGGGAACCGTGAATTAGTGTAATTGGTGGTATGTGGAATTATGTGTTTCCATTATGTGATTGATGACTATTTGCCTATGCTCTTATTGTTAAACATGTTTGAATATGAATGCATGTTAAAATACGAAATAGGTAGAGTGAGAAATATTACTGTAAACAATGTACGAAAGTGCGGAATGACATAGTAACTACGCTCGTGCATGAGAGGCCGAGGCGTGTGTCTAGCAATCATAACCAGTTTCTCTTGAGGTGTAGTTTCATGAGACTCGACCTCCTCTGAAATGTATGCACAATTACTTGGTAGGTTTGATTCCTTACGTGTAGTACGATTGAAGCCTATGCTATGGGTAGAGACTTGTGATGGTTAACAGGCCATGAGAAGTGACGGTTCACGGTTAACAGGCCGATGATCCCGAATCTAATTTGTATGCCAAGTAACTAGAAGGATCCCTGACTCAGGTCGTCTTCTAGACGTAAAAGCGGACGGGAAAATAGGGATGCCTTGGTACGGTTATTTATTAGCGAGATTCTTGAGTGAACAGGATCAGGACTTACCTTTGTATTAGTGTGAGTTAACAGGCTCACGAGTGCGGATCCATATAGGGTGTGTGTGTACTCAAAGTCACTTCCCTTCCCTTTTGACTTGAGTTAGGTTTGTTAGAACCTTGTAAAGCCGAGAGGACTTTAAGATAGATAGCTCACTGAGATTTGATGTATCTCACCCCATGTTGTTGTTTACATCACAGGTACTACAGGTTCGGCGAAGGGTAAGGACAAAGTCGTTTGACTTTCCTTACGGATCGTAGCTTTTGTGTGGCAAGGCTTCCGTTGTGGAGATTTTGAGATCATTAGTTGATCTAGTTCTTAGTTTTATCTTTTGGAACATCTTGTATATATAACATGCCTTAGTTGTTGTAATTAGGCTTTTGGGCATTTATATGTATACTGTGTTACTAGGAACTTGTATATTTCAGTACCAAACGTATTATTCATGTATAATATATGCTTTGATGTATGTATATATATGTGGGCGTTACAATCTTTCTGGTTCCTTCGCAGGACGAGGGTGTCTACCTGAAAATCACGTTTGATAACTTTGTTGTTATAACGTAAAGTTATTTTCTATTTAAGTGAGACTTCCCGGAGGGATGCACCCGTCCTTATCTCCTCGACGAAGTCGAGCTCTTCCCTTAGGGCCTCGCTGTTTGCATCCTCGTTGAGGGGGGCTTCCGTCCTCCTCGAGGGTTCCCTAATCTCCATGGGGATCAACGCTTCCGTTCCGTAGGTCAGACGAAAGAGGGTCTCCCCGGTCGTGGAATGTGGGATTGTTCGGTAGGCCCAGAGGACGTTGTGTAGGTCCTCGACCCACCGTTGTTTGGCGTCGCCTAGTCGACGTTTCAATCCTCGGAGGATCATTCTGTTCACTGCTTCGGCCTATCCACTCGTTTGAGGATGCTCGACCGACGTGAAGTGCTGCTTCGTGCCCAGTTTGGTGACGAAGTCTTGGAAATTCTTGTCGGTGAACTATGTCCCATTGTCGGTGACGATTGCTTGGTGTAACACCCCAAAATTTGCTCTTTTGTTTTGAAGCTAACTGGCTTATGTTTCTTTGCATTTCTTGCATTAGCATTTGTGCATAGCATTGGTTCTTAGCATAGGATCAAGGTACTTGGTTCATCTCAAAGGAGTCTCAAGCCTCAAGGTGTTTTGTGGAGGTCATCCTATCTTCATAAGATCAAGAATGGCAAAGGATTTCAAGTGAATCTTTCCCTCCTAACCAGAGGGACCAAATTAGGGTTCTTGGGTTCAAAGAGCTTCTTGAGAAAACTTTGTGGATTCAAGCATGCTCATGGGTTCCATATGCTCACAAACACTCATAGAGGAAGGCTTGGCTAGTGGTTCATTGTGGAAGATGTCCAGTGGATCAGTTGCTTGTGAAGTAAGCAAAAGTCGACAGTACAAAAGGAAAGTCAACCATGGGTTTTCAAAGGTTCAAATCATGTTTCCCAAGTCCATGTACCTTTATTTGGTCAAGTAATGGCATGGATGGCATTATTCATCAAGAATCAAGAGTTTGTACAAAAGTTACTATTTTTGGAAAATGACCTATAATGCGAAACTTCCATTTTTGGCAACTTTTCAAACCATCTTCAACTTGACTTTTCATCATCAAAGAAGCTTCGAATGAATTTTCTTCAGACATGAACGTTGAAGATCTCTCTCTCCCATTTCCAAAAAGTACTAGATTATCTCCATACCATTTGTGAAACTCAAGTTATGATCAAAAGAAGGCAAGGTGCTTTTTAGGGTTTTCTCATGTATCCATTTTTCCATCTATTGCATTTTGGTTCAAAATGACTTGTAATTGTTTCTAATGCTTCAAGTCACATTGCCACATCCAAGTACACTCCATGAGGACCATTTTTGACCCTTGAATCAAGGGAATCCGTGCCATGTACCTCACTATTTTCACAAAATGCAAATTTGCAAGATGGATTGAATCTCATGAATCAAGCATCCACAAAGCCCAAACCCAATTCCATTGTGATCAGCAAGTGAAATGTGAATGAATCATACTTATTCCATGACCTTTGCACGTGTGGATTAGTGGGTGCATCACAACTTGCATTTTTGCAAATTACTTTGGATAGCCTTAATCAAGGGATTAACAAAATCCTAATCATGCTCAGAGCTCTAACCAAGTCTATATAAGGAGACTCACACGTTCATTCACACCTCATGCACTCTCATTTGCTCAGAATTCCAATTTTTGCTCTCACTCTCCTTGGAGTTTCTTTGAGATCTTATTTCACATTCTTGATCAGTGAAGTAAATAGAGCAAGAATCAACCATTGATTGAAGCTGAGAGTGAGTTTTTCATCAGATTCAGTTTTGGAAGGTTCAAGTTCAAACCTCAAGATCTAGCAGGATTCCAAACTCTAATTACATTTATTTTGCAATAAGAGGTTCTAAGGAGTAGATCTGCAGCTTCCAGAGGGTTTTCTTGGTGTATTTTAAACTCTGCAATTCTCAGGTTAGTGTGAAATTCATCATCATATAACTTGATTTTATGGTGTGCATTGTGTTCTTTGAGAGTTGCTGATCATCCTGATGTAATTTGATTTGATTTTGGATGTGTATCATGGCTGTATTGTAGATCTAAAGTTTTTAGATCTAAACTTTATCTCTTCGATTTGCCTTGTGTGTTGATGATCTGTTGAAATGGTTTGCATATTCTTAATCCTTGTGAAAATCTGAGAAAGATAGTGTACTTGTTCTTGATTTCTGGGAATTTTTAAGTTGATGGTCGCCGGAGAAGACGACCGGAGCTAGGGCTCCGGCGTCTGGTTCATTTGCAGGTCACCTGAGGTTTGGAGGAAGAAGATGCAATCTGGACCGTTGGTGGTCCAGATCTGATGGTCCACGTTCAGCCACGTCTTTTAAAATCTTCTTTTATTTTATTGATTGTGTGTTGTTAATCCATGATTGTTATTACGCACACATAGATCTGACCACACATCTTGTTTAATCTTTGATCTGATGATTTATTTGTGTGCGTTTGATTAATCTGATGGCTTATGTTGTGCCAATGCAATAAATTTGTCACATGCCTATCACGTGAGTCTTATTGGTGTCCAGAATAATCATTGTGTTTGCTTGCTCATCATTATTACCATGTGCGCGTGATCATGACCCTTGATCTTGATTACTTTTGATTTTGTTGACTAAATGTGGAGTGTTGAATTAATCCTGTGGCTTGTGTGAGTCAATCATGTTGACTGGATCTTTTTTTGTTAGACTGCGCTTGCTTTTTTTATTTGTTGTGGACTGGGCTTGCTTTTTCCACCCCCTCCTTGAGCCCATTTTATTTCTCCAACGTGATTTTCTTGCTTGTTGCACCCCCTGGCTGCTTTATTTTCTTTTTATTTTATTTAATTGTTTCATTCTCATTTTTAATTGGTAAAAATAGTTTTATGCATCAAAAAATTATGAAAAAAATCATGAAGCATCTTTGGAATTTTATAAAAAAATTTCAAATTTTATTTTCCATTTTTATTTTATTTTGTGCATCTGAATTAATTGTTTGATTAATTTCTTTGTGAATTTCTTTAATTGTGCACACTTCATCTTGTTGATTTTTGTTCTCATCATTGGTGTATGATTTGCTTCCCATTCTTTTTTCATATTTCAGAAGACATCTTGAGGTACTTAAAAATATTTTTCTTACATTTTTAAACTCTTTTCATATTGCATTTTAGTCCCTCTATTTGTGAATTGTTCTTCTTTGTTCTTATGCAACTTTGAAGCATTGTTTGAAGTACTTAACTTGTGAATTTTTGTGTGATCTTTTGGCATGTTGCTAGCTTCTGACTTAGGTCACTTGGGTTTTAATTTCACAATTTTTTAATTTCATTTGATATATGTTTGATTATTTGTGCTTAAGTGAATTATGCATGATCATCTCTTGACATTTCTTAACCCTAATTGCTTTGCCATGCCTAATTGTTTGAGTTTCTTTGTGATTCTTTGCATGAGTATTTGATATGATGTTTACCCCTGGTTGAGGTCCCTTGTGACCAAATTTTGCAATTTGTGGATCATGTTTGGATATGCTTTATGTGCTTGAACTTTGATTTCCTTTTGTGGACTTTCTTTGGTGTATAATGTTTTATGTTTTGATCCTTTCTTGCACATGAGAATTGTTGATGATGGTATGATCTTGGTTCTGACTTGCTTTCATCTTCATCTTATTTTTCTCATTTCATCTTGATTTGAAGTTCATTGGTGCTTAATTGTGCATCTCATATAAGTATGCTTGCATTCTTTCATGATTACCTTTGCATGCTTACTTGAGATGTTTTGCATGATCTTTGAGACTTGTTTATTGATGTAAGTTGGATATACTTGATATGATGTACTTGCTGCCCTATCTTGTTTCTTATCTCATCCTTCTCTTTCTCATTCTTCTCTCTCACTCTCTTCCTCCCATGAATCTCAAGACTTGTTTAAGTCTTGGATTCTCTCCCTTTAGAGCTACCTAGTCCAACTTAATTTTTGATTAAGCTTGGAGTAGGATTAGCATTAGGTTTTAGGTAGTCATCCCTCCTAAATCTCACTAACCATAGGTCATCCATGCATGATAACATTAGGACTCTTAGTTTCCCTTAGAGTTTCCTTTGGGTCTTCTCTCTTCCCATCTCAAAACTTCTTGAAAACACTTAATAAAGATAAAGTGTATTGCGCACGAGCCCTAAGCGTGGGGAATGAGAAATGAGGGGCTTCCTCTCGTCTTTCTAGAGTGCTTAGCGGGCGTCCTGTCTTGGGACGATTCGTTAAGTATTCGTCCCTGTGCCCTAGACTTTGGTGCAATGCAAGTTATGAACTAACTTAAAAAACACTTCTGTCTAAAAAACACAAAAACAAATTCAAATATTTTTGTCCTTCGGGATTGTTGGGTTTCAAATTTCATTTTCAGAAAAGAGCTCTTCGCTCACGTAAAAAACACTTACCCATTCGTGGTCGTACCCACGAACTACATTAGCTCGGATTCCTCTCTCTCGTCCGATTGAGGATAGGTAGGCACAAGACAGCGATTGTCTTGGCGAGCAACCTTCCCCCATAGTTCCCGTCCGAACTACGTTGACTCTGACTTTCCCATTGCACTGAGGGAGTACGTAGGCCTAGGGCATCGAATATGTCCTACCGAGTCCGTCTTAGTCACCCTCATCCCCGTTTTCTTTTGCAGCCATAGATAGTAGGACAACTCACCCTCCGTTTAGACAACAAGCGTGGATCCCATCGAGTACGATGGATGCGTGGGGTGCTAACACCTTCCCCTCGCATAACCGACTCCCGAACCCGGACTATAGTTGCGATGACCATGTCTTTCCCCCTTTCTCTTCAGGTTTATGCAGTGTTTCCTTTCCCTCTCTCGGGATAAATACACATTGCTGGCGACTCTGTGTTTTCTGCGCCACTCTCGCATTTATACCGTTGGATGCGAATCTTTCGGGAGCGACACTTGGGGCACGCCGAACCGGGCGAAGATGTCCCATTTGTAGAAGCGGAGTATGCTGAAGGCCGTGATTTTGGCCAGGGCTTCTGCCTCGATCCACTTCGTGAAATAATTTATGCCGACGATGAGGTATTTGTTTTGGTATGACCCCATGGCGAAGGGCCTGAGGATATCCATTCCCCACCACGCAAACGTCCACGGGGACGACAATGTCTTGAGCTCGTTAGGGGGAGCGAGGTGCATGTCCCCGTGTCGTTGGCATTTATCGCACTTCTTAACGTGCTCCTTGGCGTCCTGCTGCATGGTGGGCCAGTAATACCCTGCCCGGAGTGCTTTGCGGGCTAAGGATCACCCTCCAAGGTGTTGGGCGTTGATCCCCTCGTGTATTTCTTGGAGTAAACCGGGGACCCTGGTCTCTTCGACGCATCTGAGGAGGGGAATAGAGAACCCACGGCGATATTGCTTGTCCTCGACTATTGTGTACGAGCACGCTCGTCGCTTGACCATCCCCGCTTCCTTGGGATCTTCGGGCAGTTTGCCCGTCGTGAAGTATTCGTATACCGGGGTCATCCAACAATTGTTGTCCCCGATGGCGTTCACGTCTGTCGCCAGAGCGGGTTTGTCGATGCTCGGGTGAGAAAGTACTTCCTGAATGACGGACTTGTTTCCGCCTTTCTTCTTTGTGCTCGCCAATTTGGACAAAATGTCTGCCCGGGTGTTGTGCTTGCGCGGGATGTGGGTCACTTATGCGGAAGCGAAATCCTTCATCTTTTCCTTTACCAACGTCAGGTATTTGATGAGGAAGTCATTATTGGCCTGGTACTCCCCTCGGGCTTGCGAGGCTACGAGCTGGGAGTCGGTGAAGATTTTGACCTCTTTGGCGCCCAGGTCCTCAGCCAATCGTAGCCCGGCTAGGAAGGCCTCATACTCTGCCTGGTTGTTCAATGTTGGGAAGGATAACTCGAGGGAGACCTCGATCAGGATGCCTTCCTCGTTCTCGAGGATAATGCCCACCCCACTTCCTTTCGTGCTGGATGCCCCGTCGACGTAGATTGTCCATTTCTGGGATCCGTTGGTCGAAGGTTCTGGGACGGTCATTTCCACCACAAAGTCGGCCAGTACTTGAGCCTTCAGGGCTTTCCTTCCCTCGTACAGGATTTCGAACTCGGCAAGTTCGAGCGACCATCTGAGCATCCTTCCCGCTATGTTTGGTCAATCGAGGAGTTGCCTTATTGGCTGCTCGGTTCGTACAACGACCGTGTGGGCTAGAAAGTAATGGAGTAACCTCTTGGCTACGGTGACGAGGGCCAGGGTGACTTTCTCGATCTGCTGATACCTGAGCTCGGGACCTTGGAGGGCTTTGCTCATGAAGTAAATCGGTTTTTGTCCATCGGGGGTTTCCCGTATGAGGACGGCGCTGACCGCTTCGCTCGTGATGGCGAGATACAAGAAGAGTGTCTCCCCGTTCTCTGGTCGTGAGAGGACCGGGGGCTGTGACAGGACTCGTTTGAGATGGAGTAAAGCCTGCTCGCATTCCTCGCTCCATTCAAACGTGGCTTTTTGTCGAAGAAGCTTGAAAAACGGGAGTGCGTATTGTGCGTATTTGGCGACGAAACGGGAGAGGGCGGTCAGTATCCCGTTCAGTGATTGTATTGACTTCTTCGAGTTTGGAGTTAGAATCTCGGAGAAAGCCCTACACTTTTTGGGGTTGGCCTCGATTCCTCGCTCTGTGAGGTAGAAGCCGAGGAACTTACCCGCCCGAACACCGAAGGTGCATTTGTCGGGATTGAACCTCATGCGGCATTTCCTCGCCGTGTCAAACACCTTCTTGAGATGGGCAGCGTGGTCAACTTCCTCCGCGGACTTGATGATCATGTCGTCCAAATAGACTTCGAGCATGTCGCCGATCTCTCCCCGGAAGATTTTGTTCATCATCCGTTGGTAGGTCGCGCCAGCGTTCTTCAAGCCGAAGGGCATTACATTGTAGTAGTAATTGCCCGACTCGATCATGAAGGTTGTGTGCTATTTGTCGGCCTTATCCATGGGGATTTGGTTGTACCTCGAGTAGGCATCCATGAAGGATAAGAGCTTGTAACCTGCAGAATTGTTGACCAGCTGGTCGATGTTAGGCAAAGGATAACAGTCTTTCAGGCATGCCCGGTTAAGGTCGGTATAGTCAACACACATCCTCCATTTTCCATTATTCTTTTTAACAAGTACAACGTTGGACAGCCAGGTTGTGTACCTGGCCTCCGAAATAAAATTTGCCTCTAGGAGGTCTTTTACAGCTTTTTCAGCAGCCTCCGCTTTTTTGGGAGATTGCCTACGCCTACGTTGAACTATGGCCCTAGCGGCCGAATCTACTACAAGCTGATGGAAAGCCACCTCGGGGTCAAGGCCAGGCATCTCGGAGGTGCTCTATGCCAACAGATCAGCGTTCTCCCTGAGACATGCCTTCAGCTGCTTCTTCGCCAGGTCGGGGAGCCCGATGCCAATCTTTACGTTACGGTCTGGATTGTCCCCGAGGTCGACGAGCTCGAAGTCTCCGTTTGGAATGGGGCGTGTTGGGTGGAGAGGCTGCCCTTTGTTTTCCGCTTGGAGGTCGAGGTCCGCTGCTCCGCCCTCTTCGTGCTCGCCCAGGAACCTGCTGTCGAGGTCGATCGTGTTGACGTGCGGGAGAGGCCTCTGTACGGTGTCCGAGGATGACTTTGCTCCGGTCTTGGGCTTGGTGCCGATGGAACTCATACCTTTGATTGCAACGTTGAAGCACCTCCTGGCTGCGTCTATGTCCCCGTGCATCGTAACTACCCTTCCCCTGGCCATGTAGTACTTCATCTTGAGGTGGATTGTTGATGGCACTGCTGTGAGTTCGGCCAGGGTGGTCATCCCGAGGATGCAGTTGTAGAGGGATGGACATTCAACCACCAGGAAGCGGGTCTTCACTTGACGGGCAATGTCTTCGGCCCCGAATGTGACCATCAGTTCAACATAGCCCCATGGTCTGGTGGTGGTGCCGTTGAACCCCTGCAGATCTGAACTGATGTACGCGGTCAGATGTCTCTCGTCGAGCTAGAGAGTCCCGAAGAGGTGAGCGTACATGATGTCGACCGAACTTCCCTGGTCGACAAGGATCCTACGAACGTCAAAATTTTCCATCTGTGCCCTGACCAAGAGGGGGATAGTGGCGTTGGGCGCTCCGCCTGGGAGCTATTCAAGGTAGAAGGTGATAGGGTTTGATTTCCCTTGCACCTTCTCGAGAGTGGTGGTCTTCGCCGATGTTGCAGACTCCAGTTCGTCAAATTTCCGCTTGATCGACTCGACGGACACCTTCTCGTAACCACCTCCGGATATGACCATTGTCTTGGGGAGACCTTCCCACGTGTTGCGGGCCGCGACAGGGTCTTCGTGGAGGAAGTTTGCCCACATGCTGCGAATTGCCTCTTGGCCCTCGATGCCTTCGGGGACAAATAAGTCTTCGGGTCGAGTGATGCTGAGGGCGACCTGCAGCCGACTCTCGTCGGGAGGAGGTGTCGTCTCCTCGACGTTTTGGGCTTCTCGGCACTGGGACGAGGGACGTCATTCTTCTGGGCGTACTTCTTTAGGTGCACTTCCTTGATCAGGATCTCAATTGCATCTTTGAGATGGATGCAGTCCTCCGTGACATGTCCGTGGCTCTGGTGGAACCTACAGTACTTTGACTTGTCCGTGTTTGATTTAGGGGTCGTTGGCTTCGAAAAACGGATGCCTCCCTTCAAAAATTCCGAGTTGGAGCACTCGGAGAAAATTCGCGGGCGGGGAGCGTTGAGCGGCATGTATTCCATGAACCTGCCAGCTGGTCCGGTTCACGAGAGTCCCGGGGGCATCTTTCCTTCTTTCTTTCTCCTCCACGTCGGGGATGAGAGTCTTTTTCTTTGCTCCCGCGGGGGCCTTCCTTCCGCCTCGAGTCGAGGGCGATCTGTGCTACCTCCGACTCCTCGAACTCGATGTATGACTGAGCTCGTTGGAGGAGGTCCTCCAAACGGCGAGGTCTGCGGAGGCCCACGGACTTGGAAAAATCGGATCCAAGTCGTAGTCCCCGGATGATTAAAAACTTCTTTATGTCATCGGTCGTGTGGACCTCGACAGCCTCCCTGGTGAACCTCTCAATGTAGTTCCTGAGAGACTCGTTCTTCCCCTGGAAGATGCTCTCTAGTGTGGCCTCCGTCTTCGGGTGTCGGCGAGATGCCGTGAAGTGTTTGGTAAAGCATTCTCTTAGTTGCTTCCAGGACGTGATCGACCCGGGTGCTAGACTCTTGTACCAAGTCATGGCGCCCTTCCGCAAGGTGGTGGGGAAAAGTCTGCACTTAATGGATCCCCTGACGTTTCTGAAGTTGAGCATGGCTTCAAAACTTTCGACGTGATCGTCAGGGTCGGCCAGGCCGTCGTAGGTCCCCAGTGGCAGGGGTTTCTCCATGCCCGCAGGGAGTGGTGTGTCCATGATCTCCCATGACAGGGGGGTCCTCTGGTCGTCGTCGTCGCTTCCGGCTGGGAACCTTGATGGGGATCGCTGGTGTCAACCAGGTCCTTGTCGTGGAGGGGAGTTCCTAGAATGGTTCCTCAGCCTCTCCTCGGCGGTCTTGCTCCTCTTGGTAGTCGAGGAGTGCCTGGGTTCCTTCCGAGGCGGGGAACGATAGCGCTTCTGGGAGGTTTCTGGCTGGGTGCGCTCGAGGGGTGGCCAGCGGCCCTCGCGCACCGGCGAGGGGGTCTGAGATTCTTCTGGAGGAGTCCTTCGCGGGGAAGGAGAACTGCGAGGTGAAGGTGGACGACGATGTCTTCGCGGGGAAGATCGTCGTGTTCGCCCTCGCTCGAGTGCTTCAATTCTGAGATTCTGGTGCATGATCAGCTGGTTGGTCTAGTTGACCAAGGCGAATAGGGCCACGGTGCTCGAATCCGCATTAGGCGGAGGAGGAACTGGCTGAAAGGCGGCTTGCTGGTCGTCCCGCTGGGCGGCGTCGTAAGCTGTGTCTTCGGAGTCTGGGGAGGCGGTCTGCCCGTATCTTACGTCGCCTTCTTCGACGTTGAGGGCGACATTGTCCTCACGGTGGTTTCCGTTCTCGAGTTGCGCGAGGACGGTGTCTAGAGCTTTTTTCGTAGACGGGTTGTTGGCCGTGCTGGTGGTGAACGGAGGAATTGCTTTGGTTTATCGTTGAAGGAAAAAGGGGGAAGCAGTGGTTCCCACAGACGGCGCCACTGATCGTACCTGGATCAGACAGTTAGACAATGGCCAGCAACGTCGTATGGACTTCAGCTTCGGTGATGATGATACGGCGGGGGGGGGGGGGGGGTGTACCTGCAAGGTACTCCGACGCTCAAGTCAGGTAAGGTCAGAGAAAAGCAAATACAGAGATGTGAGTTTAGAATATTGCGTAACCTGGCCCTCTCAAGTGAGAGGGCATTTATAGAGAGCCCCTAGCGCGGGGCCAACGGTTACTTGCACTGGGCTGGATTGCAAGGCCCAATCCAAGTAACTGCAAGGGCTTACGTGGCGTAGTGAAGAGCAGCACGTGGTCTTCTCCCTGGGGTAACGGTCCCAAGATCTCCGGAAGTAGGGCAGACCGATTCCTTTGGGAGTGGGAGGTTACAAGAGAACGTGTCCTCGCGGGGAGGCTCATGGGTGTCGAGGAGAACCGAGACCTGCAGGACTTGGTGCCTCTGCTCGACGGTCTCAGGTGTATGTGTGCTCAACGCTGCTGATGGCCATTACGTGCTCGACGTAGGCAGTTTACATGGGCCTTATTGGGCCTGCCGGGGTCGTGCGGGTTAGGCCTGCCCGTCTGAAGGGCAGGCGATGGCCAGTCCAGAACAATATATATATATATATATATATATATATATATATATATATATATATATATAAAGAAAGACACCACTTTAAAGAAATAAAAACATAAATAGTTGACTATAAGATTTGAAGCATGTTCTGAATTATTTTTTTCTCTTGGTTGTATTTAGAAATCGAGAAAATATGTGGTATTTATTAAAAAATAAAATAAAATCTGGCGCGACTTGACTTTTTACTTTGGTTTTTGATTGTGTGAGATGAAAGTTTTGTCATAAAATATATTATTTATAGTAATATAAATATTAATTATTGACAAATAAATATTAAGTCAGGATAAATATTTATCATTGATAAGTAAATAAATGAATAAATAACTAAATAAATAAATTACATTTTAGATATTTATTAAATGTAAAGATGATATATTTATATTAGCTAATAGTATTCAATTTAATTTTAAAAAATGATTTTCATGGTCCAGAAATCAATTTTTATAAACTATCTCAAAATAATTTCCATATTTGACACTTTCAAATATTAATAAATGTAATAAATGAAAGAGATAAGAATAATTTATCAAAATATTTTTATTGATTATTGATGTATTATAATCATTAATGTAGAAGAAATAATAAACTATATGTATTATTTAAAGGATAAAAATAGAAGATAAAATAAAAAATTGCATAGAAACCTAAACATAACACTTAATTTGAGACAAATTAATTTTTAAAACATAACACTTATTTTGAAACCGAGATAGTAAGTTTTTTAATAAGGAAAAAGAAGAAAAAAACATTGATGATTGGTATTAATTATTAATAAATTTTACAACATAGATATTAGTATTTGGTATTTTATGGGAATTGCTACCTCTACTTTTTCTTTTTTTTTTAAATATGTTTTGGTAAACACATAAAGAAGAAGAAAAAGATAAAAGAAATATGTTAATAAAAAAGACACGGTGAAAAATAGATATCAATAATAAAATATAAATAAATATAGAACAAATATTTTTATCTATAAATATAAAAATATTGAACAAATATTAGTCATATACTATAAAGTTAAAAAAATTAAAATTGGATGAAGAGAAATAAACTAATTAATGGTAATAAATTTTCTCGGTGGTTTACATTTTTTTAAAAAGTAAATTTTCATTAAATAAAAAATGTAGATTATGAGTATTCAATTTTATTTGTGATACATAAATTTAAAACATATTTTTACTTTAGAATTGAAGGTATAAGAAAATTAATGAAACATATAACAATATTATTACAAATTGAGGATAGAAACTCAATAGAAAAAGGAGGGAGGAGAGTGAAAGAATGGAATGGAGAGTTGTGGGTGAAAGAATGCAAGGATGATATGCCGTTTCAGTAGTCGATGTAAGATGACGTCAACCTGGATGAAAGAGATAAGGCTGGGGTTTACGAGTGGGGGAATAGAGTTGGCGATGAAGATAGGTATGAATAGATGCTGGAGAAGACTAAAATTTTCACTGTAAAATCTTGACTTAAAAGACCTAGAAAAAGACAAGGAAGCGGCTTTCAGAACTATGTGGAACGCCCAAATTCTTTAAAAATTAAAGTTTTTAGATGAAGAGTCTTTCTGAACTGCCTTTTTAGTAATGATCAATTTTTTAAAAGAAAATTGAATTAAAAGAGGTACTCCTAAGGTCACTATTATAAGCAAAAATAAGTAGCTTTAACTTTAATGTAATTCAATAGTATTTAATGTTGGTAGTTGATTCATAAAATACAATTAAAGATATTATGATAAATTTTACGTTAATTATATATGAAACCAAAAAAATTAATTGCACTTAACAAATTTTTTTAATTAATGTGAAAGTAGTTATTTTTATTTATAATTGTGACTGAAATTTTTTTATGAATGGTAGTTAAAGTAGATTGTTCAGTTAAAGGAGATTGTCGGGTTGTAAGTGGAAAGAGTACTCATTATCTTGATTTCATTAAAACGACTTCTAAGAAGATACCAATCAACCTATTTTTTGAAATTTCTCAGACCCCAAACTATCTTCCACCATTAATATTAACAATATACAGAGTAAAGTACTTCTAAGATCTAATATTTGCTTAGACAAAAAATTCTAATTCTAAAGGTTCAAATAAATCGACATATCAAGACCACACCAATCCACCTATCTTCCTAAACTTCTCAGATCAATAAAGAGAGCCAACTATTTCTAAGAGTTCAAATAAACCGACATCAAAACCACACCAACCCACATATCTTCCTAAACTTCTCAAATTTGTTAAATTGTAATTTCTTGTGTCGAAGTGTCGAAGCAAGGAAGTGTCGAAGTAGTGTGTCGAAACAGTTGTTTCACACATATTTATTTTTCTAGATTTGATATGATTTAGATTAGATTTGATTTAGTTCAAATCGATATTTTGGGCTTTTGTAAACCTGAATCTATAAATAAGGAGCATCTCTTGTAGTTTTGTAATAACGAGAATCATAACAAGTAGTGAAGAATCACAGTGCTTGTATTCACAGTTGCAGATTTGCAAGTGATCAATAATAATCAGAAATCCCACAGTTCGTGGGTAACATCTTTCTCCAAATATTTCTCTTCTCTCGTTTCTTTCTTGCTGTTTGTTCTTCATCTTTACCATTGCCACTGCGTGTTTGTGGGTTTGTTATCAATCTTGAGATCAAGATTGAAGAGGAATTCCCATAGGTTGTGGTGAATTTCCAACATCTGGTATCTAGAGCTCCGGTTGCGATTCAAGGAAGGAAAATCGTGATGGCGATGAACTATCCAAACGGGCACTTTCCGGCGAGTCTTCCGATTCTCAAGAAAGACAATTATGAGAATTGGTGCAAGCAGATCAAGGTGGTTTTTTGTTATCAAGATCTTTGGGATCTTGTGAAGGAAGGAGTAACACCGCTTGCAGAGAACACGGAGGATCAAGAAAAGGCTGCACACAAAGAGTTGAAGAAGAAAGATTATAAAGCTCTCTTTATAATCCATCAGTGTGTTGATCTAGATAACTTTGGAAAAGTTAGCGACGTAGAGTCAGCGAATGAAGCATGGGAGATTCTTGAAAAGTCGTTTGGATGCGCAGAGAATGTGAAAGAGGTGAAGTTACAAACTCACAAGAGAACCTATGAGTTGCTTCAGATGGAAGACAATGAAAGTATTATAGATTTCTTCACCAGAGTTACAAAGCTGGTGAATCAAATCAAGGTATGTGGAGAGGTGTTGACATCAAGATCAGTTGTTGCAAAGATCTTGAGGTCATTAGCTCCAAAGTTCGACCACGTGGTAGTTGCCATAGAAGAGTCGAAAGACTTGTCAGTATTGACAAAGGAAGAGCTTCAAGGGACGCTTGAGTCTCATGAACAAAGGATGGCTGAAAGAGCTGCAGGAAAGTCAAAAAGTGATATGGCTTTGCAGGCGTAGTCAGAAAAAGAAAGGAAAGGCAAAGGAAGCGTGAATGGCAACAAAGGAAGAGGAGGCTACAACAATTCGACTCAGAAGAAACTCTGGAACCAAGGCAACCAAAGAGGTGGTGCTGCAGGTAAAGGAAGAGGTGGTGGTCGAAAGCCGGACAAAAGTCACATTCAATGTTTCAATTGTCAGAAGTATGGTCACTATGTTAGTGATTGTCCAGAAAAGAAGAAAAGTCAAGAAACTGATGCAAAGCTGGCGAAACATGAAGAAGAAGAGACGTTGCTGATGGTCACAACAAGAGATGACGAAAGATTCCAAGATCAGTGGTACTTGGACTCAGGATGCTCATTACACATGACTGGAAGAAAAGATTGGTTTGTCAACATGAAGCCCTTGTTGAAGAACACAGTGAAGTTTGCAAATGACAACACTCTTGCAGCTGAAGGTGTTGGTGATGTTCTGATTATGAGGAAAGATGGCAAGCGGTCAATAATTTCCAATGTGTTGTACATACCAGGCATGAAGAGTAATTTGCTCAGTATAGGGCAGCTTGTCGAAAAGAAATACAAGGTAGTTGTCGAAGACAAGATGATGAGAGTTCTGGACGCAGGTGGTAGGTTGATCTTGAAGGCTCAAATGTCTCAGAATAGGACCTTCAAGATTGAACTCAAGGTGATGGAGCACAAGTGTCTAGCAACTGCAGCCAGCAGAGATGAGTGGTTATGGCATTTTCGACTAGGCCATCTCAACTTCAATGACATCAGAGAACTAAAGAGAAGAAATATGGTTTCGGGATCACCAGAAATCGACATCCCAACTGAAGTCTGTGAAGAGTGTGTTCAGTCGAAACAACACAAGAATAGCTTCAGCAAGGATGTAGGAAGGAAGTCGAAGGCAATTCTGGAAGTCATATACTCTGATGTATGTGGTCCAATCCAGGTGGATTCGATTGGTGGCAACAGATACTTTGTCACGTTCATAGATGATTACAGTCGAAAGTTGCGGACTTACCTCATCAAGAAGAAAAGTGATGTGATCGAGGTATTTTCCAGATTCAAATCGATGGTCGAAAGACAGAGTGGTCGAAAGCTAAAAATTTTGAGGACTGATGGTGGTGGAGAGTATGTGTCAAAAGAGTTCGATGCATTATGTTAAAAAGAAGGGATTGTGCATGAGGTAGTGTCACCCTATACTCCACAGCAAAATGGAGTTGCAGAAGAAAGAACAGAACCATCATGAATATGGTGAGAAGTATGTTGAATGGAAAGCATCTACTCAAAGAATTATGGGGAGAAGCGGTTTCGACAGCAACATATATTTTGAATAGATGTCCGACAAAGAAGCTTGAAGGAATCACACCAGAAGAATGTTGGTCAGGTGTCAAGCCTAGTCTTAGTCACCTGAAGGTGTTTGGATCTATAGAACATAGACATGTGCCAGATCAGTTGAGAAGGAAGCTTGATGACAAGTCGAATCAGATGATCTTGATAGGATATCATTCGACTGGAGGTTACAAGCTGTTCGACCCAGTGAATAAGCAGGTAGTGATCAGCAGGGACGTGATCATAGATGAGCTTAAAGAATGGGATTGGACTGAGAATGCCAAGAAGGATTCAGTGAGTGTTAGATGTCAAACATGCTTCATATTTGTATATGATACTTGGCATTTTTCAACACTTTTCTATATTTAATTGCGGATTGTAGGAGTGAATTGTTGTTGTTCTTCATGCATTGTATTTCTACCTTTGGTGCTTGTAATGGGTGTGTAATTGTGCAGAAAAGTGCACTAATTGATCAAAGAATTGAGACATAAAGAGATGATACAAACTGCCAAAGAAAGAGGAAAACAACAGAGTGTTTGCTTTGTGAAATCTGGAGAAGGAGCCAGCGAAGGTTCGCTTTGCGAACATCAGCGAGTCTCCTAGCGAATAGCTCCAGAATGTGGAAGAGGGAAAAGAACCTAAAGTTTGCTTTGCGAAATCCCAGCGAATGTTCGCTGGTTTTCTCGCTTTGCGAAGTACTTGGTGAATGGAGGCAGTGGAAAAAGAACCCAAAATTTGCATTGCGAAGGTTTTGGCGAATGGTTCACTTTGCGAATGAATGGTTCGCAGTGCGAACCCGCGAAGACAACCTGGGGCAGTTTAATTCTCAGAGGCACTTAAGGTGCCATTTTCTTTCATTCACTAGGCGAATGATTCATTTGCAGTGCGAATGTAGCAGATCCCAAATGTATTATAAATAGATTTTCACTTTTTCTTGGGATCATAACTTGATATTTTCACACCAAAACATATTTTTCTGAACTTTGATCATTCAAGAGTGAATTTTCACATAGAGAAGCTAAAGTCACATCCAATCTCGATTATTCTACTCGTATGTTCTTTCATCTCCTCTTGAAACTTGTCATCCTAGCTACCATGAAAATGAGTAGCTAAGCACCTCTTGTGTTAAGGTTAGATGTTGTTGATCTTGATCATGTGTATTTCTTTTAATCTTTTGTATATGAACAAGGTTTATGATCAATATAGATGAAGTTATTTTCTCTTAATGATGTATGTGTGGTTTGTATCACTCTAGACATAGATTTTACAAATCATGACCTAATATTTTCATCTCTTAAAAACCAAACTCTAGACATAGATTTGGGATTTGTTATTCGCTTTGTGTTGGTCTTAACGGTTGTTGTTTCGATTGTTAGTGTGAGACATCATCTAATGGTCTAAACAACGACACTAACGAATTTGCTTTAGACATAAACTTATTCGAGAGGATACGCGATTGTATTGGTCGGAAACTAAGTTCATATGCTTGATTAATCGGATATGTATAAAAAGGATTAGCGAAATCTAATCTTGACATGCCTTTCTAAAACTTACAACATCTTTGCTTAAAATTTACTCTTTGCTACCAATTTATGTTAAACAAAACCAAGAATCATTTGAAACTCCTTAACTTAAAACGTTTCGACTATTAAACGACATGCATCAAAATATCGCACAATCCCTGCGGATACAATAAAAACACCCCCCGAAATACTGTTTCAACAAAATGGCGACGTTGCCGGGGATTGTTGTTTGATTTTGCAAGCATTGCAATAGTTGTTTTGTTTTAAGCTTGTTAATTTTTTCTTGAGCTTGTTGATTTGTTTGGTTTAGTGTTCAGACTTCCTTTTATGCGAGGGAAGTTACCTGCGGACCAACTTCTGTTCGATCCCAAGATTGAAAGAATCGCTCGTAAAATCAATAGCAGAACAAGGCGAAGGAGGCAACTTGCCAAAGAAAGACGAGAGTGAGACGGAAGTTCAACTTCGACGCAAATACCACAGTTACTGCCTATCATGACTGAACCACCACCACCACCACCTGCTTCTAGACCTTGTACTAACAGTCTGAGACACACCGCGCAATTTTCACGAAATGCTCAGAACTGTCGGCATTCAGAAATGAAGACTGGTATTCTCTCGCTTATATATCAGAGTCTTTTTACTGGTATGGATCATGAGGATCCTTATACACATCTGACAAAGTTCTATGAGATTGCAGGAGCAACTGGTGCGCCCGAAGCTGAAGAGGAATCTCTGTTTAAGAGACTATTCCCGCATTCCCTCATTGGGAAGGCCAAGGAATGGTATCTTGATCAATCTACGGCAATCATGACAGATTGGAATGTACTTGAGGAAAAATTTTTGGAACGATTTTTTCCACATAATCGTTTCATGGAGGCAAAGACCGCAATTGCAGTTTTCATGCAAGGTGCAAACGAATCTCTCAACGAAGCTTGGGAGAGATTCAAATCTATGTTGAGAAAATGTAAGGGGCATGGTTTTGATGAGCTTTCTCAAATTCATATTTTTCGGAATGGTCTTCAATTAGTGCATAAAACCTTGTTGGACGCCACCGCGGGTGGATCCTTAATGAGAAAAACTGCCGAAGAAGCCATTGCCATAATTGACAAGATGGCTTTAAATGATCATCAGGGAAGCCATAACCGTGACCCTTCTCAAAGGACTCCAGGAGTTTTGGAGTTGGGAACTAATGATGCTATACTTGCTCAAAACAAGTTATTATCCCAACAAGTTGAGTTGTTAACAAAACAAATGTCCAAACTTCCTCAACAACTCAAAGGGATTCATGACTCTCCTAGCAAGAATGTACAAGTAGCTTGTTGTGAATTGTGTAGGGGAGATCATCCAACCGGATATTGTCCTCCGGTTGTGGAGGAGGTAAATTATGCTGGAAATCCAACTCAAGGTTATCAAGGAAGACCTCCTTACCAAAGTGCTTAACAACCGTACCAAAATCAACAAGGCTATCAACCACGAGGCAACTACCAAAATCAACAAGGATGGAGACAAAATCCTTACAAACCACCCCAAGATCAAAGTGGAAGTTCAAGAATGGAGGAGACTTTCGCACAATTCATGCAATTATCAATGGAAACTCAAAAGAGTACGGAAGCTTCGATTGAAAATCTTGAATCTCAAGTAGGGCAACTTGCCAAGCAATTAGCCGAAAACTAACCGGGGCCATCCTTCTCCACTACCACTCAACCAAATCCCAAAGGGGAGTGTAAATCCATTTTCACAAGAAGTGGAAGAACAATTGGAGGAGATGTTGAACATGAGGTGGTAGTTGAAAAGGAAAATGATATTGTGTTGGAGGAAGTCGAAAAAAATTATGAAAATGGTGTAGTTGAAAAGAATGAGGAAGAAGTGGGGAAGAAAAAAGAACGAGAAAGAAAGGAGTTTGAGAAGGAAGTTTTACAAAGACGATTACCATATCCCCCTACTCCAAAGAAAAAAGAGAATGATAGGCATTACACAAGATTTTTAGAGATATTTAGTCGGTTACAAGTAACCGTACCTTTCTCAGAAGCTCTTGAACAAATGCCTAGGTATGTCAAATTCATGAAAGGCATACTTATGAAAAAGAAGAGGTGCACTGACAAAGGCAACATTGATCTTAATGCCAAGTGTAGTGCCGTCATCCAATTTGTGCTTCCGCAGAAAGAACAAGATCCGGGAAGAGTAGCTTTACCTATTACAATAGGTAATAATTTTCAATGCAAAGCTTTGGTTGACATGGGTGCTAGTATTAATTTAATTCCTTTGTCGGTGGTGAAAAGACTTGATAATATGAATGTGCAATCAACAACCATGACATTACAACTTGCGGATAAGTCTAGAACTCGTCCGTATGATGTTGTGGAAGATGTGCTGGTAAAAGTGGATAAATTCTTATTTCCTGTTGATTTTGTGATTGTTGAAATGGATGAGGATAAAGATACGCCGATCATATTGGGCATACCATTCATGAAAACCGCCAAAATGTTGGTGGATGTTGATGAAGGCTTAATGAAGGTGCGGATCAAGGATAGTGGTAAGGAGGAAGAAGCTTATTTTACATTGTTCAAAGGAGTAATGTTTGTGAATTAAGTGGATGAAGTCGTGCAAAAAGAAAAAGACTTGAAAAAAGAAAATCTGGAAAGCGAAACGTTTAAAAAGAAAAAGGATGAAGATGCGAAGGTGGCTTTGATGAAGTCATGTTGGGATTGGTCATTTTTAAAGAAAAGGAGACCAAAAACTGGGCACGATAACGGATGAGTTTGTGTTCGCTAAGTGTGTTTTTCTCGGAAGCCAATTCTTTAGCTTTTGGTTTCGAGGCGTCTAGTCTCCGGACCGTCGAGCTTAGCCGACGGTAAACAAGCGCTTGTTGGGAGGCAACCCAACGTTGTAAGTATTTATCGTTTTAATTGCTGTTTTAATGATGTTTGATGTTTGAATGATGGAGAAAGTGGCAGCAATGCAGAGAAAAAAATTTGCAAAACCTGTCATGTCCGCTGGTGTTCGCTTTGCGAACCTGGGGCGAGCATTCGCCAGCCAGTTCGTTTTGCGAACCCAGCGAGGCAGGGGAAGTCTGCTGTTGCCACCTCAGAAAAAAAGAGGGGGTTTTAATTGTTGGGTGGGCCAACACTTGGGCCCAAGACCCATTTCAATTGCTGAACATTGGAGGGGAAAAAAACCTTACTCCCACTCTTGTCACTCTCTTTCAAACAACACAACATACCCTCTCAAGAAGAAAAATTTCTCACATGTTCTTGTGTTCAAATTTTACATAACTTTCTCCAATTCCTTTATCCAGTTCAGGTTTGCATCTCTTTTCCTTGCTATTTTCTGTTAGATATGGTTAGGGTTGTGATGTACATTAGAGACATTTGTAATCTTAGGGTTTGATTTCTGTTTTATGGTTTGAGTCATTGCATGTTAAATTTTCTTCAAGCCTTAGAATAGGAATGATAAAAGATAAATGGAGCTCTAAAGATAGGAAGCATGGCTGTTGTTTTTCTGCATTTTTCGCGTGTTCGCTGTTCTGTTCACTTTGCAAACTTGGGCGAGCATTCGCCAGACCTTCCCAAAGCGAATCTGGGGCGAATGTTCTGATTTTGATTGGCTTCTAAATTCTAATGAGCTATTTTTGTGCTTTGCGTTGTTTTGTTTGTTGATGTATGCAGATGGGGCCAAAGACTAACCCCGCTAAAAAGCAAAAAGCAACCACATCGCGACAAGTGTCGATCCGGTTCGATGATACTCAATTTAAAGGTGCCAAGCAAGCTGCGAGATATCTGACATTGGAAAAAAGAACAATTTTAGCTGAAAAGAGGTTCAATTTAAGTGAACAATGGAGTTATCGTGTTGTGGTTCCTCTCTTGGAAGCAAAAAAATGGGATCGACTGATAACTCCGGTCGATAGTTATAATGTGGAAATTGTCTGGGAGTTCTATGCGAACGCCCTCCCTGATGATGGCGACCTCTTTAGTTGGACGACTCAAGTTGGGGGGAAAACTGTGAGATTTGACCGTAGGACCATAAGTACTGTTCTTGGAAGTCCTCTTCCATTGCGAGCCAATGAGATTGATGATTACCATAGGGATCTTCACCTTCACCGAGATATCCCTTAAATGACCAGAGATCTCTTGCGCCCGGGAAAGAATGTTGAACTCAACCCATCTAGGGTTGTTATCAGGTACCGGCGGGAGGACATGCAACCTTTGGCCCAGCTCATATTGCTTTTGGTTGTAACCAATATCAAGCCAAAATCGCATTCCTCAACCATCATTATTCCATTAGCTCACCTAGTCTATAGTATCTAGACAAATGTGCAGATTGATGTGGTGCGTATAATTGCCAATGAGATAAGGGAAATTGTGGAGAGTGGCCTTAGGGGTAACACTTCTCGGAAAAATGCCCCTCTCGCATTCCCTTGTCTTATCATGTCATTGTGTGCCGAAGCTGGGGTTGATATTCCTACACGCTGCCAGATCACGATCCCGTCGGCTATTGATGATCGATATATCGACAAATTCTGCAAGCCAAAGGGGACTAGGGGTGAGTCTTCTGGTGCTGGTGCTGATGCCGGCACAAGTGATGGAGATGCTTCTGGGTCACAAAATTTTTATCCTTATCAGCAAGAGATCTGCCAGTTTAACTGGGACTGGATGACGGCTTCTCAGCACGCCATGTTAGACTTACATGATTCTATGCAGGTACTCCAGCTTCAGATTCGCGATCCCGCCGCTGAGCATTCTATGATGTCGAGGGAGCAGTTCCTTGCACACGCTGGTTGGCCTGAGGCCAGGCCAGTATTCGAAGGGGGAGAGGATGCGGCTGGTCCTGCTGATGATGATGCTGATGAGGAGGGTGACGGTGAAGAAGTTGAGGTATCTGGCTCGGAGGAAGGAGAGGAGACTGAGGTGTATGCTACAGAGTCCGAGGAGGACTGATGTTTTTTGTGATGATGATTTTGTACTTCCTTTGAGCATCAAAGTGAATTTTTCTTGTATTCAGTTTTTATTTTAGTTTTTATTGATGTATTTTATCCACTTTGTGGATAATTTTGGATTGATGTACTTGTACCGCTATGGTACTTTTGACTTTGTAGGTGTTTTCACATCAATACATTTTTATTATTATTAGTAATGCATGTTGTTTTCCAGAAAAAAGTTATTATGTTTTTAATTGTACTAATATTTCAGTTTTAAATATTGTTATTAAGTGTTGAGTTCTTCAGTTTACGAATGCTCAACACTTAAATTGTTGGTATGCTTGTGTGTTAATTGTTATTAAGAGTTGAATTCTTCAGTTTACAAATGTTTAACTCTTAAGTTGTTGATATGCTTTTTATTGCTTTATGTTGGTATGCTTGTGGAAATTTAATATTTCCAACTTTTGGATGTTTTGTGGAAGAAATTTGGGTTGGTGTTGAGTGATCATCAAAGAAGATTCTTCCAAGTTGGATGGCGATGATAGTACTTTAAGCATGATGTTATGGCAAGGTACTTAGTTACCTAGTTCTAGAATTTATAATGAATTAGAACTTTGTTGTATTTGTACAAATGAAAATATTGTTTCCTGTTACAACTCTATTTGAGTGCTTGTGTCATTTAGGTCCAAAAATCACAAAAGTGAGAAACCTCCATGTATACTAAATGCTTTGGATTGATGATGAATTTTGTTTGGTACTTATAATTCATGCTTTATCTTGCTTGTTGTTTTGAATTTGTGGAAGCATAGAAATGATCAAGGCAATGTTTTTGCACTTTGAGTATAACCACCATTCCAAAAACACTTTAATTCACCTTGTGAGTGTGCGCGTATTTGAAACCTCTTTTGAGCGGAAAATTGTGATTGAATCATGAACCCGATTTTAACCCGTGTTGAAGAGCATTTAAGCGAAGATTATGGCAATGTTGAAGTTGGGGAGAATGGTTTATTTTGAAAAGAGAAAAAGGATTTGGTGATACAATGCACTCTTAGACAAAGAAATTGAAAAAAAAATGTGTAGAAAAAAAAAGGAGAGATCAAAAGGAAAAGAAAATCAAAAGAAGAGAATGCATTGTGAAAGAAAGAAATAAAGATTGAACAAGATATAAAATTTTGAAAAAGAAATGCTCTTCATTGTCTTTAACCTTTCTTGTTTCAATGGTCATGTATATATCTCCCTTGTTTTTAACCCCGACCAAGTTACAACCGATGAAAGCCCTTAGTGATCTGTTGTTTCCATGATTTCTTATGATTGATTAGATATTGTATGAATTGCTTAGTATTTGCTTCATTTGTCATTTGAGAGAAATTTCCCCGCGGTTGCAAACGCGTTAATTTCCTTCAATTCTTTTTCGAAGACAGTGTTAGAGTAACATGGGCATGATGATTTAGTTGTCTCTTGAAACATTGTCTGAGATTTATTGTAAGAATCCAGTTCTTTTGCATTATCGATTCTAGGATTGTGTAATTGTGCTTGGCTACAAGTGTTGTTTATTTGAGCCATTTATCCTTCCTTGGATTGATTCAAATGCTCGAGCAAATCCTCTTGTGTCAATGAGAGGCATACTTTGCTTGAGGACAAACAAAGAGTTAGTTGGGGAAAGTTTGTTAGATGTCAAACACGCTTCATATTTGTATATGATACTTGGCATTTTTCAACACTTTTCTATGTTTAATTGTGGATTGTAGGAGTGAATTATTGTTGTTCTTCATGCATTGTATTTCTACCTTTGGTGCTTGTAATGGGTGTGTTATTGTGTAGAAAAGTGCACTAATTGATCAAAGAATTGAGACACAAAGAGATGATACAGGCTGCCAAAGAAAGAGGAAAACAACAGAGTGTTCGCTTTGCGAACTCTGGCGAAGGAGCAAGCGAAGGTTCGCTTTGCGAACAGCAGCGAGTCTCCCAGCGAATAGCTCCAGAATGTGGCAGAGGGAAAAGAACCTAAAGTTCGCTTTGCAAACTCCCATCGAATGTTCGCTGGTTTGCTCGCTTTGCGAAGTACCTGGCGAATGGAGGCAGTGGAAAAAGGACCCAAAATTCACATTGCGAAGGTTTTGGCGAATGGTTCGCTTTGTAAATGAATGGTTCGCAGTCCGAACTCGCGAAGACAGCCTGGGGCGGTTAAACTCTCAGAGGCACTTAAGGTGCCATTTTCTTTCATTCGCTAGGAGAATGATTCATTCGCAATGCGAATGTAGCAGATCCCAAATGTATTAGAAATAGATTTTCACTTTTTCTTGGGATCATAACTTGATATTTTCACACCAAAACTTATTTTTCTGAACTTTGATCATCCAAGAGTGAATTTTCACATAGAGAAGCTGAAGTCACATCCAATCTCGATTATTCGACTCAGATGTTCTTTCATCTCCTCTTGAAACTTGTCATCCTAGCTACCATGAAAATGAGTAGCTAAGCACCTCTTGTGTTAAGGTTAGATGTAGTTGATCTTGATCATATGTATTTCTTTTGATCTTTTGTATATGAACAAGGTTTATGATCAATATAGATGAAGTTATTTGCTCTTAATGATGTATGTGTGGTTTGTATCACTCTAGACATAGATTTTACAAATCATGACCTAATATTTTCATCTCTTAAAAACCAAACTCTAGACATAGATTTGGGATTTGTTATTCGCTTTGTGTTGATCTCACTATGCCAAACAAGACATTAGACAGCGCTTTTTTAGGCCTTAGACAGCGCTTAACAACGCTACCTAAGGTTGCGCTGTCGTAGGTAAAGACAGCCTTTTTTATTTATGAACAAGCGCTCTCTAAAGTATATATTAGACAGCGCTTTTTCGTAAAATGCGCTCTCTAAAGTGGGCCTTTAGACAGCGCTTTTTCAAAAGCGCTGTCTAATGTATACATATAAAATTTTAATGAATTTTTTTATATACCTTTAGAGAGCGCTTTTTCAAGAAAAAGCGCTGTCTAAAGGCCCCCTTTAGACAGCACTTTTTAAAGCGCTGTCTAATGTATGCCTATAATTTTAGTTATCAATTTTTCTATACCTTTTGTGGGCGCTTTTTAGGAAAAGCGCTTTCTTTTGTGAACTATAGACATCGCTTTTTCTAGAAAGCGCTGTCTTTTCTCTACGTATAATTTTAATGATTTTTAAAAAAAAATCCCATTTTAACCATTTTTTTATGCAGAAACCTGTATAATTCAAGCCATTTCAATAAACCTGTATATTTCACATTTCCATTAACAATTTCTAGTATGATTCATTAACCATTTCCACTAATCCCATAAATCACATAAACCACATAAACCATTTCCATTATAATTCAAGTTATTTACATTAACTATTCACAAAACTATACAATTACAATCCAAAAACACATAAAGGGCATAAACCATTCACAAAACTATACAATCCCATAAAATAAACCATTCACAAAACTATACATCCACATAATCCCATAATCCTATACCTTATATAGGATTCTTTTTTCAATAAGGTATTCGCACAATCCCTCCTTAATTTCTTGCAATTTATCCTTCGTGTAATGAGAACACGCGTATTCATCAAAGTACTATATAACAAAACAAAATATGCATGATTTAGTTAAAAATAATAAATTATATGACATATCCGATAAATATTAAAATAAATCCTAAGTTATAAATCCATGCATACCGTAATAGGAATCTCTAATCGATCCATTTGACGGATTTCTCTCATAAATCTCAAAACGAATACCCGCAGTCTATGCCATTACGCTGACGAGGGCACTACACATAGACAAACAAATAAGAATTAATATATAGTTGTTTTGTGTTATCAAGTAGCATCACTAATAAGCAACATTGTGAAAATTAATATACCTCCACTTTGATCCATGTAACGTTGATTGCTTTAGCCCGTGCTACTCGAGATTCTCTTTGTGCTCGGTATACTTCTCTTGTAGGATTAATGGCAACCAACAACCAGTGTCCACTGTAAAATATAACAAAAGTTTAGATGGATAATTTCTACGCAAAAGATACAAATTAAAGATTAGAATGAAATTAGAATGAAAATCTTAGTACCTTTTTCACTAACGTCTCTTTCTTTTCTTGGTTGGAATATGTTCTACCCGTCTCTTAACAACACGGACGGTTGGATTGATCGAAATACCCTCATTATGATCATTTCTTGTATATGATTCATTCACTATAATATTTTCATCTTGATCATTTCTAGTAAATGATTCAATATCAACATCAATATCACCTTGATCTCCAATGTTTTCATCAATTACTTTGTTAGATAAAAGCACTATAGACCATTTTGTACTTGTCAGATCAGTGACATAGAACACTTGTTTAGCTTGAGAGGCTAGAATAAAAGGCTCATCTTTATACCCCAGCCTATTAAGATCCACTTGCAAAAATCCTGACTTATCCATTCGTACGCCATTATTATTTTCAACCCACTTGCAACGAAATATAGGAATCTGAAACTTCTTATAATCAAACACCCAAATGCACTTGATAACCCCAAAATATGACAGATTTGCAAATTTGGGGTTTAAATCTTTCACACTTGAAATGTTCATTGCTTAAGCTACCACGGTGACACCACTATTTTGCATAGTACTTTTATCATCTTGTTCTTTAGTATAAAATGTGTATCCATTAATTGCATATGCGCTATAAGAAAACACAACCAAACTTGGACCATATGCTAAACATCTCAACCTTTCTGTTATTGAAGCGGGATCTGAATAATACTTTGAATAAATATGATCCTTAAACCAAGGTATGAAACTTCGATTGTGTTCTCGTACTATCTAATTCTCATTTCTATTCGGATTTAAACCTCGAAGAACATCCTTGTGCATTTCAACATACGGCTCAACCTCATTCTCATAGTGCGGAACATACAAATGCACTTGATCCCGTTCGACCCTTGATACTGTCACAACTTCATTTCCAATTAACTTTTTTCCTTCTTTTTTTTCGACAATAAGAGATTTGGGGAGTCCAATTGATTGTACATTGGACAGATATTCAGTACAAAACTCAATTGCTTCTTCAACAATGTATTGTTCGGCAATACAACCCTCTGGTCGACTTCGGTTTTTCACATACCCTTTTAATATTTTCATATAACATTCAGCAGGGTACATCCATCTCATATAAGCTGGTCCACACAATTGTGTCTCTTTCACCAGATGAACAACTAGATGAACCATTATGTCAAAACACGAGGGAGGAAAAATCATTTCAAGATCACACAAAGTAATAACTATTTCTTTTTGCAATGTTGGTAAGATCGCAGGATCGATCACCTTACTGCAAATTGACTTGAAGAAAAAACATAATTTAGTTATTGTGCTTCTTACTTTTTCTGGCAGAATAGAACGTATACCTATTGGTAGAAAATGTTCCATTATAACATGGCAGTTATGCGTCTTTAAACTCTTTAACTTGAGGTCTTTCATAGACACAAGTCTTCTAATATCGGAAGAGTATCCTTCTGGAACTTTAACATCACTTAGAAACTTACACAATACCTTTTTCTCTTTTCTAGAGAGAGTATAAGCAGCAGGTGGTAGATATGTTCGTGTTCCTTTCTTCATGGGTCCTAATTCATTTCTTATTCCCATCGCTACCAGGTCCTTTCTTGCTTTAAGGCCATCCTTAGACTTTCCTTGTATATTGAGTAACGTACCAATAGCACTGTGAAATACATTTTTTTCAATATGCATAACGTCGAGAAAATGTCTTACATACAACGACTTCCAATATGGCAGTTAAAAAAAATTGACCTCTTCTTCCACCCACTCTTGACAAGTGTATGTGCAAAAGGCTTTCCAAACTGAGTACTCACATCTTTCACCTTTTCAAAAATTTGATCACCTATCAATATAGTTGGAGCTCTACCAAGTTCTGCCTCTCCATTGAATGCTTTTCTCCACCCACGATAGTGATGATTAGAATTTAAGAATCTACGATGACCGAGAAATACATTCTTCTGACCAAACTCCAATCGCGTCCAATCTGTTTTATCTTCACAAATAGGACACGCACATTGACCTTTTATGCTGTACCCTGATAGATTTTCGTATGCTGGAAAATCATTAATTGTGCCAAACAACATCGCCCTCAAGTTGAAACTTTCTTTCCTATACCCATCATAAACCTCCACACTGTTCTCCCACAAAAACTTTAAATCTTTGATTAAGGTTGCCAAGTATACGTCTATGTCATTCCCTGGTTGTCTAGGCCCAGAAATTAACATAGATAACATCATGTACTTACGCTTCATACATAGCCATGGAGGTAGGTTATAAATCATTATGATCACAGGCCAAGTGCTATGTGAGATACTTTGAAGACCGTGTGGGTTCATTCCATCAGTAGATAATGCCAAGCGAAGGTTTCTTGCTTCTTTTCCAAATTCAGGATAATCATCATCAATTTTCATCCATTGTGGTGAATCTGCCGGATGTCGAAACTTTCCATCAATAATTCTTTCATCTGCATGCCAAGTCAACTGTCTTGAATCGGTCTCACTATGAAACATGCGTCTAAATCTCGGAATTATAGGAAAATACCATAAGACTTTTACTGGAGACAACTTTTCCTTATATCAAGAGACACCGCATTTAGGACACTCATTTAACGATGCATACTCATTTCGAAACAAAACGCAATCATTTGGAAAGACATGTATCTTATCATAGCTCATGCCAATAGAGCACAGCATCTTTTTGGCCTCATATGTTCGATTGGGAAGAACATTATCCTCTAGAAGCATATCTTTCATAAGGGCCAATAACTCTGTGAAACTTTTATCCGACCATCCATTGCCCGCCTTTAAGTTGTACAACTTTAATACCGCAGACAATCTTGTGAATTTGGTGCAACCATTATATAACGGTTTCTCTGCATCGCTTACCAATCTCTCAAACATTTTGGGACAATCCTTAAGATCTTCTTCAAGTGCTTCCGCAATCTCTTCGACTCGATCAGAATCGTATGTATCTGTGCCATTGTCGTTTGAAGCATAGGTCGTATTATCCCCCGGTTCAACATTCCCGTTAATTTTCTCACCATGCAAATTCCAACATGTATAACTTTTATCAATTCCACTCCTTATTAAATGCGATGCCAACTGAACCGTGTCAACCCGACTCCCAAAACAACAACCCAAGCAAGGACATCTCATTCGACTAGGGTCTTTGGCGTGCGCAACAGCAAACTTAACGAATTCCGATACCCCATTCTCGTACTCTTTCGACAATCAACTTGAAGACATCCATTTCTTATCCATAGTTATACTAATTAAACTAAACAAAAACAAAAATAAAAAATATTTACCTGTAGAGATGTAAACAACTTCTAGACCCACACAGTGTCCAGATAGGTTAGAATTACCAAGATCCCCCTGTACACGTATCATAAAATGAAATATCATTAATTGACCAATTATGAGTGATAACTTGATAAGTGGCAACATGTAATCACAAACAAGCAACAATTAGAGGTAAACACCTACATAATGGCCTCAAAAGTAAGTACTCTTTCTCAATATATATAGTCACTATATAATAGCAATGTTGTGATTGGAATTTAATTAATATTAACAAGGCTTTTGATTATCTCCAACAAGGAAAGAGCATTCGTTGCACTATAAGGATGGATCATTAACAAACTACACAACATTTTCTTTTAATTAATCTCAAAACTATGTCTTTCTTTTATATCCAATATATGATAGTAAACTACACAATATATGATAGTAATCCATGATAGCAATGTTGCTTCTTTTATTTCTAATATATGATAAATCTCTCCATTTCTAAGTATGAGTCTCCATTTCTATGTATATGATAAATCCATGAAAGAATAAAATTATGCCAAACAATGTTAATGTATATCCATTTCTATGCCAAACAATGTTCATAACAGAAGCAACAACAACATTCATCCTGATACATTTATGCCAAACATTCATTCTGATACAAAAAATAACAGAAGCAACAACAACAGAAACAGAACGGCAACAACCACAACACAACGAGGGCAACAACAACAGAACATACGGTTTCAATGGTGACGGCACGAATGAACGACAACAACAACAACGACGACAAGAACAATGTAAGATGCAAGAACAACAACAACAACGTACCTCTTCTTCGTTTTCGTCTTCTCCTTCACGAATACGAGAATGAACGACGGCGACGGTGATGGCAAGGGTTTCAGAACGACGGCAAGGGTTTCAGAACGACGACAACCGTGACGGCAAAGGTTTCAGAACGATGGCAATGACAAGGTTTCAGAATGCATGCAAGAACAATTGAAAGCAAGGGTTTCAGAACGCATGAAAGCAACGGTCGAGAGAAGAAAATGAAAAGAGATTTCTGAAAATGAATAGAAATTGTTTTATAATTTAATTCATAATTGACCTTAGAGAGCGCTTTTCATAAAGCGCTTTCTTAAGTGCTACATATAAGAGCGCTTTTCTGAAAGCGCTTTCAAAGGTTAATACATATAGCAGCGCTTTTCCAAAAAGCGCTTTCTAAGGTGGCTTTCGTTTAACAGCGCTTTTAAAAAGTGCTTTCTAAAGTCTGTCTTTTACAGCACTTTTTTTAGCGAAATTTTTTTATTCTTTTTAGCAGCGCTTTGTGCAAAAAGCGCTTTCTAAGGTGGCTTCCATTTATGGCATTTAACAGCGCTTTTAAAAAGCGCTTTCTAAAGGCTGTCTTTTACAGCGCTTTTTTTAGCGAAATTTTTTTATTCTTTTTAGCAGCGCTTTTTAATCAAAGCGCTGTCTTTTTAGTGCTGTCTATTCCAATTTTTGGCGTAGTGTCTTAACGGTTGTTGTTTTGATTATTAGCATGAGACATCATCTAACGGTCTAAACAACGACACTCACGAATTTGCTTTAGACATAAACTTATTCGAGAGGATACACGATTATATTGGTCGGAAACTAAGTTCATATGCTTGATTAATCGAATATGTATGAAAAGGATTAGCGAAATCTAATCTTGACATGCCTTTCTAAAACTTACAACATCTTTGTTTAAAATTTACTCTTTGCTACCAATTTATGTTAAACAAAACCAAGAATCATTTGAAACTCCTTAACTTAAAACGTTTCGACTATTGAACGTCATGCATCAAAATATCGCACAATCCCTGCGGATACGATAAAAACACCCCCCGAAATACTGTTTCATCAGTGAGAATCTCTTGTGAAGAACCAGCCATTGAAGTCGAAAGAGAAGTTCGACAGGAGCCAGTTATAGATGAAGCAGGCCCAAGCAGACCTCAACAAACAAGACACATGCCTGCAAGGTTGCAAGAATGTGAAATTACATCAGATGATGTGGTCGATGAAGAGGGTAAGCTGGTGCATTATGCTTTCTACGCAGATGTCAAACCAGTCAATGCAGCTGACATTGAAAGATTCGAAGTGGGTGAAAGCAATGAATGAGGAGTTACAGTCCATCGAAGTCAACAACACCCGGTCACTTGTCGAATTGCCTCAAGGCAAGAAGGTAATTGATGTAAAGTGGGTTTACAAGGTGAAGGTGAATCCTAGTGGAGAAGTAACTCGACACAAGGCGAGACTTGTGGCGAAAGGATTTCTACAGAAGGAAGGAATCGACTTCGATGAAGTGTTCGCACCTGTTGCTAGGATCGAAACAATTAGGTTGGTTATTGGTCTAGCAAATATGAACAATTGGCACACATGTCAGATGGACGTGAAGTATGGTTCCTTAATGGCCCCTTAGATGAAGAAGTTTATGTCACATAACCAGCTAGGTATGTGAAACGAGGCGAAGAAGGAAAGGTGTACAGGCTACATAAAGCCCTGTATGGACTTAAGCAAGCTCCAAGAGCTTGGAATAAGAAAATCGACAGCTTCTTAAGGGAGAAGGAATTTGTAAAGTGTACGACTGAGCATGGAGTGTATGTAAGGAGAAGCAATAATGAATTGCTTATACTATGCCTCTATGTTGATGATTTGTTGATAGCAGGAAGTTGCAAGAAGGAGATCGAAGATTTCAAACATGACCTAAATGAGGAGTTTGAAATGTCAGACTTGGGAAATCTCTCATATTTCCTTGGCGTCGAATTCTACAAGACTAGTAGAGGTTTGATGATGCACCAAAGAAGATATGCAGGCGAAATACTCAAGAGATTTGAGATGCAAGATTGCAACCCAACTTCGACTCCAGCTGAGACCAGACTGCAACTGTCGAAGGATTCAGATGAAGATAATGTCGACCCAACCCAATACAGAAGACTTATTGGGTCACTTAGATACCTTTATCACACAAGGCCTGACTTAGCATACAGTGTGGGTATGGTAAGTAGATTCATGCAGAAGCCAAAGGTATCACACCTAACAGCAACGAAGAGGATACTGAGGTATCTGAAAGGGACTCTCGACTACGGCATTTTGTTTCCTGCAGCTGATGAAGGGAAAGAATGCAAGTTAGTGGGATACACCGACTCTAGCTGGTGTAGTGATGCTGAGGATAGAAAATCCACAGCTGGATATGTGTTTATGTTAGGTGGTGCACCAGTTGCTTGGAGTTCGAGAAAGGAGCCAGTAGTGGCATTGTCATCATGCGAAGCAGAATATATAGCTGTTTCTCTTTGTTCATGTCAAGCAACTTGGATAGTGAACTTGGTCGAAGAGATTACAGGGAAGTGCCATGGAGCAATTACCATGAAGATCGACAACATGTCAGTTATCAACTTGGCGAAGAATCCAATAGTACACGGTCGAAGCAAGCACATCGAAATGAGGTTCCATTATCTTCGAGAGCAGGTAGCAGATGGGAAGATGAATTTGGAAAACTGCAGAACTGAGAATCAGATTGCAGATATCATGACGAAGGGAGTGCAGGTCAAAGCTTTCAGAAGACTAAGAGTCATAATGAATGTGGACAACTTAGACACAATGAATTAGGTGGTGTGTTAAATTGTAATTCCTTGTGTCGAAGTATCGAAGCAAGGAAGTGTTGAAGTAGTGTGTCGAAACAGTTGTTTCACATAGATTTATTTTTCTAGATTTGATATCATTTAGATTAGATTTGATTTAGTTCAAATAGATATTTTGGGCTTTTATAGTTTTGGGCTTTTGTAAACTTGAATCTATAAATAGGGAGCATCTCTTGTAGTTTTGTAATAACGAGAAGCATAACAAGTAGTGAAGAATCACCGTGATTGTATTCACAGTTGCAGATTTGCAAGTGATCAATAATAATCAGAAATCCCACAGTTCGTGGATAACATTTTTCTCCAAATATTTCTCTTCTCTCGTTTCTTTCTTGCTGTTTGTTCTTCATCTTTATCATTGCCATTGCGTGTTTGTGGGTTTGTTATCAATCTTAAGATCAAGATTGAAGAGGAATTCCCATAGGTTGTGGTGAATTTCCAACAAAATTAATAAAGATAACAAACTACTTCTAAGATCAGCCTCGGCAAAAAGAATTCTATTTCTAAAAGAACAAATATACCAACTTATCTAAAACCACATCAACCACCCTATCTTTCAAAACTTCTCAGTCCCAACCTATCTTCCGATAAACAAAGCAAACTACTTCAAAGATTTGCGTTAGCAAAATAATTCTATTTCTAAAGACCAAATAAACCAATATGTCAAAGACCACACCAACCAACCTATTTTGTTAGACACAAGATATCTCTTTAAAATGATCCATAACCCAAGATATCTTTAAAATGATCCACAATCATTTGTTCTTCTGTTACAGTCTTGAAGAACGTCAGAACTTAGTATGGAAATAATGAAAATTAAAGGAGTTATTTCAAAATATAAGGACTCAATATAAAAATAATGAAAATTAAATGAGATATTTCAATTTCTAACTATAATTATTTTGTATAACTCCTTTTAAGATGTCTGAACAAGATTCGTTTGTACTCTGTTCAATGATTATCTTTGCTTATAAAAAAATTAGTAATTAATCAAAAAAATAAAAAAATATATATATAATTAAATATATTATATAAAAAAATTTAATTAATGGTTATTCTAGATAAAATACAAAATAAAACTATATATATATATATATGTGTGTGTGTGTGTGTGTGTGTGTGTGTGTGTGTGTGTGTGTGATTTATCCTTCATTTTTATAGAAAAACCAAGAACTCACTTAAATAAAATACCATATATATGTAAAGTATGTTTTCTTCTCATTTTTATTTATAATGTCTAACTTATCTTACTTTATATGTTTCAATCCTCCCCAACTTCTTCTATTGAAAAAATAAGAAAATATGGTGACAACAATTGTGTCTGGACCACACAGCAAACCGACCTTATTGCATTATATTTTTTCTCTATTAAAAGGAGTACAATAAAATTACATAACACAACTATACTTAAGAATAGAGAAATGATGATTTTCATGTTCCTGATCTGCTAATTATTGAGTTGTAATTCCTTGTGTCGAAGTAGTTTAGCTCGACAGAAACAAGGAGCAGCCGAGTTGTAATAGTGTGTCGAAGTGTCGGAGGAGGTTTTTTCACACATGATTTCGACTTAGGCCTGTTTTAGTAATGTTAACTATTTTGGGCTTTTATAGTTTTGGGCCTTGGCTTGGGGTGCAAGCTAACCTAAATCTATAAATAGGGAGAAACCCTTATATTTTGTAACAAGAAGCTTAGAATTGAAAGCTTGTATTCACAGTTGCAGCTAGCAAGTGAAATAACAAAATTTCCACAGTTTGTGGGCAGAGAGATCTCTACAGAATTGTTCATCTTCTCCTCCAAATATTTTCTTCTTTCGTTTCTTTTCATGCTGTTCTTTCTCAATCTTTTCATTGCCATTGCGTATTTGTGGGTTTGTTAACAATCTTGAGATCAAGATCGAAGAGGAATTCCCATAGGTTTTTGGGTTAATTCCAACATCTGGTATCTAGAGCTCTGGTTGCGATTCAAGGAAGGAAAATCGTGATGGCTATGAATCATTCAAACGGGCACTTTCTGGCGACCCTACCAATTCTCAAGAAAGATAATTATGAGAATTGGTACAAGCAGATCAAGGTGGTTTTCTGTTATCAAGATCTTTGGGATGTTGTGAAGGAAGAAGTAACGCCGCTTGCAGAGAACACGACGGATCAAGAAAAGGCTGCACACAAAGAGTTGAAGAAGAAAGATTATAAAGCTCTCTTTATAATCCATCAGTGTGTTGATCCAGATAACTTTGAAAAGGTTAGTGATGTAGAGTCAGTGAAGGAAGAGTGGGAGATTCTTGAAAAGTCGTTTGGAGGCGCAGAGAAGGTGAAAGAGGTGAGGTTACAAACTCACAAGAGAACCTATGAGTTGCTTCAGATGGAAGACAACGAAAGTATAACAGATTTCTTCACCAGAGTTACAAAGCTGGTGAATCAAATCAAGGTATGTGGAGAGGTATTGACATCAAGATCAATTGTTGCAAAGATCTTGAGGTCGTTGGCTCCAAAGTTTGACCACGTGGTAGTAGCCATAGAAGAGTCGAAAGACTTGTCAGTATTGATGAAGGAAGAGCTTCAAGGGACGCTCGAGTCTCATGAACAAAGGATGGCTGAAAGAGCTGCAGGAAAGTCGAAGAGTGATATGGCTTTGCAGGCGCAGTCAGAAAAGGAAAGGAAAAACAAAGGAAGCGTGAATGACAACAAAGGTAGAGGAGGCTACAACAATCAGAGAAAACCCTGGAACCAAGGCAACCAAAGAGGTGGTGCTGTAGGTAGAGGAAGAGGTGGTGGTCGAAAGCCGGACAAAAGTCACATTCAATGTTTCAATTGTCAGAAGTATGGCCACTATGTTAGTGACTGTCCAGATAAGAAGAAAAATCAAGAAACTGATGCAAAGCTGGCGAAACATGAAGAAGAAGAGACGTTGCTGATGGTCACAACAAGAAATGAAGAAAGATTCCAAGATTAGTGGTACTTGTACTCAGGATGCTCATCACACATGACTGGAAGGAAAGATTGGTTTGTCAACATGAAGCCCTCGTCGAAGAACACGGTGAAGTTTGCAAATGACAACACTCTAGAAGCTGAAGGTGTTGGTGACGTTCTGATTATGAGGAAAGATGGCAAGAGGTCAACAATTTCCAATGTGTTGTACATACCAGGCATGAAGAGTAATTTGCTCAGTATAGGGCAACTTGTCGAAAAGAACTACAAGGTAGTTGTCAAAGACAAGATGATGAAAGTCATCGACGCAGGTGGTAGGTTGATCTTGAAGGCTCCAATGTCTCAGAATAGGACCTTCAAGATTGAACAAAAGGTGATAGAGCACAAGTGTCTAGCAACTGCAGCCACCAGAGATGAGTGGTTATGGCATTTTTGACTAGGACATCTTAACTTCTATGACATCAGAGAGCTAAAGAGAAGAAATATGGTTTCAGGATTACCAGAAATCGACATTCCAAGTGAAGTCTGTGAAGAGTGTGTTCAGTCAAAACAACACAAGAATAGCTTCAATAAGGATGCAGGAAGGAAGTCGAAGGCAATTATGGAAGTCATATACTCTGATGTATGTGGTCCAATCCTGGTGGATTTGATTGGTGGTAACATATACTTTGTCACGTTCATAGATGATTATAATCGAAAGTTATGGACTTACCTCATCAAGAAGAAAAGTGATGTGATCGAGGTATTTTCCATATTCAAATCTATGCTCGAAAGACAGAGTGGTTGAAAGCTGAAAATTCTGAGGACTGATGGTGGTGGAGAGTATGTTTCGAAAGAGTTCGATGCATTATGTGAAAAGGAAGGGATTGTGCATGAGGTGGTGCCACCCTACACACCACAACAAAATGGAGTTGCAGAACGAAAGAACAGAACCATCACGAACATGGTGATAAGTATGTTGAATGGAAAGCATTTACCCAAAGAATTATGGGGAGAAGCGGTTTCGACAGCAACATATATTTTGAACAGATGTCCGACGAAGAAGCTTGAAGGAATCATACCAGAAGAATGTTGGTCTGGTGTCAAGCCTAGCCTCAGTCACTTGAAGATGTTTGGATCTATAGTACATGGACATGTGCCAGATCAGTTGAGAAGGAAGCTTGATGACAAGTCGAATCAGATGATCCTGTTAGGATATCATTCGACTTGAGGTTACAAACTGTTCGACCCAGTGAATAAGCAGATAGTGTTCAGCAGTGACGTGATCATAGATGAGCTTAAATAATGGGATTGGACTGAGAATGCCAAGAATGATTCGGTGAGAATATCTTGTGAAGAACTAGCCACTAAAGTCGAAAGAGAAGTTCGACAGAAACCAGTCATAGATGAAGCCGGCCCAAGCAGACCTCGAAGAACAAGACACATGCCTGCAAGGTTGCAAGAATGTGTAATTACATCAGATGATGTGGTTGACGAGGAGGGAGAGCTGGTACATTATGCTTTCTACGCAGATGTCGAACTAGTCAATGCAGCTGAGGCATTGAAAGATTCTAAGTGGGTGAAAGCAATGAATGAGGAGTTAGAGTCCATCGAAGTCAACAACACTTGGTCACTTGTTGAATTTCCTCAAGGCAAGAAGCCAATTGATGTGAAGTGGGTTTACAAGGTGAAGGTGAATCCTATAGGAGAAGTAACTCGACACAAGGGGAGACTTGTGGCGAAAGGATTTCTTCAGAAGGAAGGAATCGACTTTGATGAAGTGTTCGCACCTGTTGCTAGGATCGAAACAATCAGGTTGGTTGTTGGTCTAGCAAATATGAACAATTAGCACACATGTTAGATGGACGTTAAGTCTAAATTCCTTAATGGACCCTTAGATGAAGAAGTTTATGTCGCACAACCAGCTGGGTATGTGAAACGAGGCGAAGAAGGAAAGGTGTACAGGCTGCATAAAGCCTTGTATGGACTTAAGCAAGCTCCAAGAGCTTGTAATAAGAAAATCGACAGCTTCTTAAGGGAAAAGGAATTTGTGAAGTGTACGACTGAGCATGGAGTGTATGTAAGGAGAAGCAATAATGAATTGCTTATACTATGCCTCTATGTCGATGATTTGTTGATAACAGGGAGTTACAAGAAGGAGATCGAAGATTTCAAACATGACCTAAGTGAGGAGTTTGAAATGTCAGACTAGGGAAATCTCTCATATTTCCATGGCATCGAATTCTACAAGACTAGTAGAGGTTTGATGATGCACCAAATAAGATATGCAGGTGAAATACTCAAGAGATTTGAGATGCAAGATTGCAACCCAACTTCGACTCCAGCTGAGATCGGACTGCAATTGTCAAAGGATTCAGATGAATATGATGTCGACCCAACCCAATACAGAAGACTTATTGGGTCACTTAGATACCTTTGTCACACAAGGACTGACTTAGCATAGAGTGTGGGTATGGTAAGTAGATTCATGCAGAAGCCAAAGGTATCACACCTAACAGCGACGAAGAGGATACTGAGGTATCTGAAAGGGACTCCTAACTACGGCATTTTGTTTCCAGTAGCTGATGAAGGGGAAGAATGCAAATTAGTGGGATACACTGACTCTAGCTGGTGTAGTGATGTTGAGGATAGAAAATCCACAGCTGGATAAGTGTTTATGTTAGGTGGTGCACTAGTTGTTTGGAGTTCAAGAAAGGAGCCAGTAGTGGCATTGTCATTATGCGAAGCAGAATATATAGCTGCTTCTCTTTGTGCATGTCAAGCAACCTGGATGGTGAACTTTGTCGAAGGGATTACAGGGAAGAGTCATGGAGCTATCACCATGAAGATCGACAGCATGTCAACTATCAACTTGGCGAAGAATCCTATAGCTCATAGTCGAAGCAAGCACATAGAAATGAGGTTCCATTATCTTCAAGAGCAGGTAGCAGAAGGGAAGATGAATTTGGAACACTGCAGAACTGAGAATCAGATTGCAGATATCATGACAAAGGGAGTGCAGGTCGAAGTTCTCAGAAGACTGAGAGCCATGATGAATTTAGACAGCTTAGACACAATGAATTAGGTGGTGTGTTGAGTTGTAATTCCTTGTGTCGAATCAGTTTAGCTCGACAGAAACAAGGAGCAGTCGAGTTGTAATAGTGTGTCGAAGTGTCGAAGGAGGTTCCTTCACACAGGATTTCGACTTAGGCCTGTTTTAGTAATGTTAACAATTTTGGGCTTTTATAGTTTTGGGTCTTGGCTTGGGGTGCAAACTAACCTACATCTATAAATAGGGAGAAACCCTTATATTTTGTAACAAGAAGCTTAGAATTGAAAGCTTGTATTCACAGTTGCAGTTTGCAAGTGAAATAACATAATTTCCACCGTTTGTGGGCAGAGAGATCTCTGCAGAATTGTTCATCTTCTCCTCCAAATATTTTCTTCTTTCGTTTCTTTTCTTGCTGTTCTTTCTCAATCTTTTCATTGCCATTGCGTGTTTGTGGGTTTGTTAACAATCTTAAGATCAAGATTGAAGAGGAATTCCTATAGGTTTTTGGGTTAATTCCAACACTAACAGATTCAATAGGCTTGGATGTGACAGGAAAAGATGAATTTCTACTTGTTGAATCACTAATGGAAATTATATTGCGTGACCATAGTATTTCACCTAATGGACCCATCATTGAATGATCAACAGATGCAGATGCAGAGACATTGCAGCTAATCCTACTAGATTGGGTAGGAACAAGAAGCGGATTATGTATTATATTTTGGAAGTGACTGCGTATACTGATTCACATGTATGTTGTTGTGCCATCCATAGTTAGAAGCACCAAGAGACCTTGGATCTCCATTCAGCATCCTATTCATTCAAGTCACCAAATCATTAAAAACTAAATATAATAATAACCATAAGCATAGATATGGACTAGGGCTGTTGTTGGTTTTTTTGTTCAGTCCGTTGTTATTGAAACTTCTCATGGCTGAAAATATAAAATAACTTCTTGTTTCATGTAAGCAAGAGAGTAATGTTTATAGCATTCAGATTGATGCGTATATATATATATATATATATATATATATATATATATATATATATATATATATATATATATATATATATATATATATATAATGAAATGATATTAATCATATAGAACTAAGGTTTGATAGTATGTCTCTTTTGTGCTCATGTAATGAAAGTGAAACATATGGAAGATGACGTCAACCTGGATGAAAGAGACGACGATGAAGATAGCCATGAATTATTGCTGTAGAAGACTAAAATTTTCACTGTAAAATATTGCTATAACTTTGTTGCAAAGTCAAGAAACTTAAAGACCTAGAAGAAGACAAGGAAGCAACTTTCAGAAGCCACGCTCAAATTCTTTAAAAATTAAAGTTTTAGATGAAGAGCCTTCCTGAACTGCCTTTCTAGTAAAGATCAATTTTTTAAAAAAGCAAATTGAATTAACAGAGGTAATAGGGTATCCAACCAATTACAAAGGAAAAAACAAAATCAACTTTGTACCTAAGAAGTAGGTTAAGTAGCTTTTTATGAATGGTGTAAACTTTCTTTAGATCAGTTAAAGTAAATTGTTGGGTTATAAGTGAGAAGAGTACTCATTATCAATGTATAACAATAAACAGAACAAATTACTTCTCTGTCTTGGCAAAAAAAAAAATCTATTTCAAAGGAACAAATAGACCAACATATCTAAGACACACCAACCAATCTATCTTCAGAAATTTCAGAGACGATCTGCCTCAGCAAAAGAATTGTAATTCGAAAGGTTCACATAGACCAACATATCAAGACCACACCAACCCACCAATCTTCCGAAACTTCTCAGATCCAAAGATATTTCCAACCATTAACAATAAACAGAGCAAACTACTTCTATGATTTGCCTCGACAGAAAGAATTCTATTTCTAAAAGAACAAATATACCAACATATCCAAGACCATATCAACCATCCTATCTTCCGACTCCAACCATTAACAATAAACAGAGCAAACTATTCAAAGATCCGCCTTATCAAAAAGAATTATATTTCTATAATATGTCAAAGACCACACCAACCAACCTATCTTGTTAGACCCAATGTATCTCTTTAAAATGATCCACAACCATTTGTTCTTCTGTTTCAGTCTTAAAGAACATCAGAACTCAGTATGAAAAGAATGAAAAGTAAATGAGATATTTCAGACTCAGTATGTAAATAATGAAAATTAAATGAGACATTTCAAATTCCAACTGTAATTACGTTGTAGTAGGTCGATGTCCTCTATATTCGAAAAAGATTCGTTCTTAGGCTGTTCAAGGATAATCTTTTCTTATAAAAAAAATAGTAAATAATATATATATATATATATATATATATATATATATACTCCCTCCGTCCCACAATGAGTGACCCATTTGGAATAAAAGGGTGTCCCAAAATATATGACCCATTTCAATTTTCAATGCAACTTTTCCTATTTTACCCTCTAATTAATATTACTTTCATCATTTCCAATACATCATAAGGGTACTTTAGTAAAAATACCATTCTCTCTCTTTCATTTATTCTTTTTTTCTTAATCTGTGTGAAAAGTCAACTGAGTCACTCATTGTGGGACGGATGGAGTATATATATATATATATATATCAAATTTTCTAATTTTGAGATCTTTTATACAATTTTTTAATGAAATGCATGTGTTTAATTTATCCTTCATTTTTATAGAAAAACCTAGAACTCACATAAATAAAAACATCTATCTAACACTACCATACATTTGTAAAAGTATGTTTTCTTTTCATTTTTTTTTATAATGTCTAACTTATCTTACTTTATATGTTTTAATTCCCCCCCCCCCCCCCCCCCCCCCCCCCGACTTCTATTGAAAAAAATAAGAAAATATGTTGACAACAATTGAGTCTGGATCACACAACAAACAAACCTTATTGCATTATATTTTTTTTGTTCTATTGAAAGGAGTACAATAAAATTATATAAATTACATAACACAACAATATTTAAGAATAGATAAACAATGATTTTCATGTTCCAGATCTGCTAACGGATTTTACAGGATTGGATGTGACCAGAGAAAATGGATTTGAGCCTCTTGAATCACTAATGGAAATTACATTGCATGGCCCAAGCATTTCATCTAGTGGACCCATCATTGATTGATCAACAGATGTAGATGCAGAGGCATTGCAACTATTCCCTCTAGGTTTATCAGATTCGGGAAGAACAAGAAGTGGATTATATACGACAGTATTATATTGTGGAAGTGACATATATATTGATTCATAGACAATATTATATTGTGGGAGTGACATCATATATTGACATCATCAAAATTTTAAAAAAAATTTACTCAAAAAAAGATTAAATATATGCAATAAAATTAAAAAATGGCACACTTTATAAGCAAATATAAAATTGATTTTTTTACTTTATTTTAATAAATAAATTAAAAAATTAAATGTGACCAATTAAATAAAGTTTGATATTATATTGAAACTTTTGGTGGTTCCGCATACCAAACAATAAAAAAAAGAAAATAATATATGCACTTCATACGTATAAATTGAAAAAGCACGACTCCATAAACAAAAATAAAATAATATATGTATAATTTGTTATTAATTAATATAAAAACAATATAAACACATCTATATTACAAATTTTTTCCAGTAAAGTTACCCAAATACCCCACATTTTAAAAAAAATATCCCAACTACCCCACATTTTAAAAATTTTCCCAAACTGCCCAAGTTAGGGCAAGACTTTGTACATTGTCGCAAAATGAAATGACGACACCCCTTTAAGATTATAACCCTGTCGCCAATTGTATTGGCGACTCTCTTTTGTCTTTGTACAGGGTCGCCAATTGCACTGACAACTTTATAAGCAAGGAGTCGCCAATACAATTGCCGACAAAGTTGTAGCCTTAAAAGGGTGTCGCTATTTCATTTAGCGACAATGTACAAAGTCTTGCTCTAACTGGGACAATTTGAGAAATTTTTTAAAACGTGAGATATTTGAGGAATTTTTTCGAAAATGTGGAATATTTGGATAAAAACTTCATTTTTTCCAATCATATTGACGCTGTCTAAGGTGAAAGACCTTCTTAATAAATTTATCACCAATTTGATTTTCTTTTTAGGTATTTTAATAATTTAACGGTGGTTTTAAATCGTTGCAAAAATGTTAATGTATAATTTTTTTGAGTATGTTAATAAAAAAAGACACAGTACAAAATAGATATCAATAAAAAAATATAGAAAAAAAATATTTTTATCTAAAAATATAAAAATACCATCAAATATTAGTCATATACAATAAAGTTAAAAAAAATTAAAATTGGAAAAATATAAAAAATTGAACAAATATTAGTCATACACAATAAAGTTGAAAAAATATTAAAATTGGAAAAAGATAAATATACTTATTAATGATAATAAATTTTTACAGTGGTTTACATTTTTTTAAAACGGAAAATTTCATTAAATAAAAAATATTGATTATGAGTATTCAATTTTATTTATTATACATAAATTCTAAAATATATTTTTATTTTAGAATTGAAAGTATAAGAAAATTAATGAAACATATAACAATATTATTAAAAGTTGAGGATGAAATTCAACAATTTAAAGACGTCAACCTGGATGAAAGAGATGATGGCTGGAGTTTACGAGATGGCTGAAGTTTACGAGTGGGGGAATAGAGTTGGCGATGAAGATAGGTATGAATGAATGGATGTTGGAGTAGACTAAAATTTTCACTGTAAAATCTTGCAGCAACTTTGTTGCAAAGTCAAGAAACGTAAAGACCTAAAAGAAGACAAGGAAGCAGCTTTCAGAAGTATGTGGCACGCTCAAATTTTTAAAAAATTAAAGTTTTTAGCTTAAGAGTCATCCTGATCTGCCTTGCTAGTAAAGTTCAATTTTAAGAGAGGTAATAGAGTATCTCTATCCCAAACTATCTCTAACCATTAACAACAAACAGAGCAAACTACTTCTAAGATTTACCTTGGCAAAAAGAATTCTAATTTTAAAGGTTCAAATAGACCACCAACATATCAAGACCACACCAACCCATCTATTTTTTGAAACTTCTCAGATCCTAAACTATCTCCAACCATTAACACTAAACAGAGCAAACTACTTTTAAGATATGAAACTTCTCAGATCCTAAGCTATCTTCAATCATTAAAAATAAACAGAGCAAACTACTTCTAAGATCTGCTTTGACAAAAAAAAAGAATTCAAACTGTAATTATTTGGTATGACTCTTTCTAAGATATCCTCTGTATTCTAACAAGATTCGCTCTTAGTCTAACCAGATTCGTTCTTACTCTGTTAAGTGATATTCTTTGTTTATAAAAATATTAGTAATTAATCATAGAAATAAAAAAAATATAATATTAAATTTATTATATAAAAAAATTCAAATAAAAAAGTGGAAACATTACTCTTAAATAAATAAAATAATATTAATGGTTATTCTAAATAAAATACAAATAGTATATATATATATATATATATATATATTCAAATTTTCTAATTTTGAGATCTTTAATAGAATTTATTAATGAAATGCATTTGTGTAATTTATCCTTCTTTTTTATAGAAAAACCTAGAACTCACATAAATAAAAACATCTATCTAACAATACCATATATATGTAAAGTATTTTTTTTTTCTCATTTTTCTATAATGGCCAACTGATCTTACTTTATATTTTTCAATCCTCCCCAACTTCTTCTATTGAAAAAGTAAGAAAATATGGTGACAACAATTGAATCTGGACCACACAACAAACAAACCTTATTGCATTATATTTTTTCTTCTATTGAAAGGAGTATAATAAAATTACATAAATTACATAACACAACAATACTGAAGAGTAGAGAAATGATTATTTTCATGTTCCACTAACAGATTCAACAGGCTTGGATGTGACAGGAGAAAGCTGAATTTCCGCTTGTTGAATCACTAATCACTACAACAAAAGTAAGTTATAACATCGCACCTTAGACAGCGCTTTAATACAAAAGCGCTGCTATAAGTTAAAACCAAGGAATCTATTCATTTAAAAAAATAAAAGCGCAAAAAATATAAGACCTTAGACAGCGCTTTGGTCAAAAGCGCTTTATAAGGTCTTATAAATTTTTTAAAAAAAATTTAATGGAAAATATTAGACAGCGCTTTAGTTAAAAGCGCTTTCTAAGATCTTAAAAATTTAAAAAAATATAAGACTTTAGACAGCGCTTCCGTAAAAAGCGCTTTCTAAAGTTTTATTAATTTTAAAAAACAAATTAAAGGAAAATATTAGACAGCGCTTTCATTAAAAGCGCTGTCTAAGGTCTTAAAAATTATAAAAAAAAAAATCAAAAGCGCTGTCTAAGGCCTACCATAGAAAGCGCTTTGAAAAGCGTTGTCTAAGATCCACCTTAGAAAGCGCTTTTATGACAAGCGCTGTTTAAGGTCTAATTAAATTAAAATATATGAATAGTCAGTATTCATTTTCATATTTCCGCTCTTTCTTCTCCCCTGCTAGCGAACAGAGCTTAAAACCCTTGCGAACGAAAAACCTTCACCGTCAACCGTCCTCCACCGTGCCGTCGTTCGTTGTTGCCGTCGTTGCATTGCCGTCCGTCCGTTTCTGCTCACTGCCGTCGTTTTCGTTTCTGCTCATTGCCGTCGTCGTTCGTTTCTCTTTCTGCTCTTTGATACATGTCGTTCTTGCATTGTCGTTGTTACCGTCGTTAAAGGTACGTCGTTGTTGTGAAGAATAGGGTTTTGTTGCTTTACATTGTTGTTGTAGGGTTTTGTTGCTTTACAATGTTGTAGTGAATGATTATGTTTGATGAGTTTTGTTAATGAAGTTATGTTGGACTGTTTTATTAATGAAGTTTTGTAGTGAATGAGTATGTTTGAAGTTTTGTTAATGAAGTTTTGTAGTGAATGAGTATGTTTGATGAAATCTTCTAAAAAACTCTAAAAAAACTCTTAAAATTGATGGAGTTTTGCTAAAATTGATGAAAATAGTTTAGTTTAGTTTTATTTTTTCCACCTCTTAAATCTTCTAAAAAACTCTTAAAATTGATGGAAATGTACTCCGAAGGTTAAATCAGAACAGAAATGAAAATTGGATAGTACGAGAGCACAATCAAAGTTTCATTCAATGGTTAAAGGATCATATTTATTCGAAGCGCTCTTCAGATCCTGCTTCAGTAACAAAAAGGTTGAGATGTTTGGCATATGGTCCAAGTTTGCATGTGTATTCTCATAGCGCATACACAATTAATGGATACACATTTTATACCAAAGACCAAGACGATAAAAGTACTATGCAAAATAGTGGTGTCACCGTCCTAGCTGAAGCAATGCACATATCAAGTATGAAGGACTTAAACCCCAAATATGCAAATCTGTCATATTTTGGAGTTATTGAGCACATTTGGGTGTTTGATTACGAGAAGTTTCAGATTCCAATCTTTGGTTGCAAGTGGGTAAATAGTAGTGGCATACGAATGGATAAGTCTGGATTTTTGCAAGTGGATCTTAATAGGGTGGGGTACAAAGATGAGCCTTTTATTCTAGCATCTCAAGCTAGACAAGTGTTCTATGTCACTGACCCGACGAGTACGAAATGGTCTATAGTGCTTCTATCTAACAAAGTGGTTGATGATAGCGGTGTAGATCAATGTGATATTGATGTTGAGAATGAGTCATGCATTAGACGGAATGAGTTGAATACAAATGATCAAGATGAGGATCTTATAGCGGATGAGTCATATATCAGAAATGACCATAACGAGGGAATTTGGATCCATTCATCCGTCCGCATTGCTAAGACACAAGTAATTCATATTCCAACCAAGAAAAGAAAGAGATGTTAGTGAAAGAGGTAAAATTTGTTATATACTTGATTTCTTTATTATATTTGTTATATATTATGTCATATTTGTTATATATTAGTGAAAGAGCATTTTATTTTCATTTTTTACATGGTAATGTTATTTAGACTCCAACAAGATCCAAAACAAAGGATAAGCGGATTCCGGAGCATACCGAGTCAGTTGTTTCAAAAAAACAGGTACATCACAATTATATGATATTTATGCATAGAAAATGTTAAATTGGATATCTTATACTTCATCTAACAAATTATATGATATATAGCTGTTAATCTTACACTTGTTTAATCTTACAGTGGACATTGGTTGTTGGTCGCAATTAACCACAGCGGAGAGTCAACCCCATTATTACATGGAATTATGTGAAGGTATATTAATTATCACATGTTTTATTATATTAGTGATGCTACTTGATAAAACTTAGGATTTATCCATATTTTCTTTTCATTTGTAGTGTCCTCGGCAACGCAATCAAATAGATTGCAGCTATTTCATGTTGAGGTTTATGAGAGACACTCTTTTGTTGGATCGAATAGAGATTTCATCTGATGTATGTATTTCTAACTTATGAGTTATTTTAATATTAACACATATCTCTCATGTCTAATGAAATAGTTAAAACTAAATCAAACTATGTTATATTATTATGTAGTACTTTGAAGAATGCAAGTGTGCTCATTACTCAATTTCTAACTCGGAATTTTACAAGGTATAATATTGTACTCTTACTTTAATTGATGAGAATTTAAATATGTGTAACTTTGTTTATGTATTCTTTTAATTGAATTACAATCTTTGTGTTTTCAGGACCTATAATGTAGATTTGAAGCAATGCTTTGGTTGGATGCAAAAGTATTAGTATAAGTAATATGTGCATTTGTAGAAAAAATGTAATGATTTGTAATTATAAATAGGTGTATATATAATTTTGGTTTGTAATTTTAAATATATATATTGGTTTGAATTGCCAATTGTTTTGCATATATAATTTTGGTGTAAATTGCCAATGGTTTGAATTGCCAATTTCTGGAAAAAATTGCTGGTTGAAAAACAGGTAAAATTCTGGTTGAAAAAACCTGGTAAAAATTGTGGTTTAAAAAAATTTATATAAAATTTTTCGTATACCTTAGACAGCGCTTCTGGAGAAAGCGCTGTCTAAGGTAGGGCTTAGACAGCGCTTTTGACAAAAGCGCTGTCTAAGGTAAGGCTTAGAAAGCGCTTTTGACAAAAGCGCTGTCTAAGGTATACCTAGAAAAGTTCAAAAAAGGTAGGGCTTAGACAGCGGTTTTGGTGAAAGCGCTGTCTAAGGTATACCAAAAAAATGTCAAAAAAGGTGAGGCTTAGAAAGCGCTTTTTCCAAAAGCGCTGTCTAAGGTATACCTTATAATGTCAAAAAGCGCTGTCTAAAGGTACCATAGACAGCGCTTTTCATTAAATATACCCCCCTTTAGACAACGCTTTTGGTATTACCCAAAGCGCTGTCTAAACCTATAGCAGCGCAGGTTTATACAGCGCTTAAAAGCGCTGTCTAAGGGCAAAAAAAGCGCTGTCTAAGGTCTTTTTTGTGGTAGTGAATGGAAATTACATTGCTTGGCCATAGCCTTTCCCCTAATGGACCCATCATTGATTGATCAACAGATGTAGATGGAGAGGCATTGCAACTATTTCCTCTCGGTTTATCAGATTGGGGAGGAACAAGAAGTGGATTATATACAAGAGAATTATATTGTGGAAGTGACATTATATATTGATTCACAGGTATGTTGTTGTGCCATCAGAGTTAGAAGCGCCAAGAGACATTGGATCTCCATTCAGTATCCTATTCATTCAAGTCACCAAATCATTAAAAACTAAACATAACAATAACAACAAGCATAGATATACTAAAATATAGATATCACCATTTTACCTTGGTCTTGGTTGCATATTTGAAGGGACAAAACTTAGAGCTAATTTTGAGACCAAAGCTGTGATTATCAAAGGAAAAAGAAGGTTGGAGATAAGGAAGGAGATTAGGAAGAGAAGCTGTGGAAGCAAGAAAATGGGATGAATACTTTCCCGAATGATTGATGCGAAGTTCCACAGACTTTCTTGAACGGCCACTACCTCTATGCATAGGTCGCTGACAATACTTGTTGTTAGGAGCAACATATCTATAAGACTATAACATCTCCATCTTTTAAGCTCTCTCAATTGGGCATATGTGAAAGGATTCCATAATGAAGCAGTCATTACAACTTCTGTGAAACCACAACCAACACACCAACACATACCACTATTATTAGCTTTAACATGTTTTTATGAATAATGAAAAAAAAAATGAAACACAAATTTATCTGGGAATGGACTAGGGTTGTTGTTGCTTTTTTGGTCAGTCCCTTGTTATAGAAACTTCTCATGGCTGAAAATATAAAATAACTTCTTTTTAGGTATTAGGTTTGTGTGGTCTTAGGTTTTTTGAATATAAGATGAAGGTGAATTCTTATCTATTTACCTCAAAAAGTTGGGTAGAGTTACCCATAAAATAAATTAGAGTAAATTGTATTGGAAAACTATAAAATTTAAACTATTAAATAAATAATTAAATATAATAAAATGATATGACATTAATTGATTGGTTGAAGGTACACTATCCAATTTTTTGTGGTGGGTAGAGAAATTGTCCCCTAAGATGAAAATTAATGCGGCTCCTGTTTTTAGTTGAATGAATAAGTTATGTTTTTATGAGAAATATTTGCATAACAACACACCTCCTGTTTTTAGTTGAATGAATAAGTTATGTTTTTATGAAAAATATTTGAATAAGGACACACTTGTATCTATATTGTTAGAAACAATCAATAAAAAAAATTAAATTTATTATCTACTTAATTTTGTTTTTAATTGTAATTATAGGGTGACAGTTATTAGACAGAAAAAAATATTTTTATTTTTTAATTAATAAAAAAGTTATGATTGATTGTTTTTATATAAATATTTGTGTGTTTTAATATAAATATTTGTGTGTTTTTATATTCCTTCTAGACTGTTTATATAGTGGTGTGTTTACTCCACGGTTAAAATTGAAAAAATTTAAATATGAGGTGTGTTGTCCCTGTTCCAATTACTAAATACAGTATGATATACAATATTTTAAAATACAATTATTTTTTTTTGAAAATTAAGATATATCATTTAAAATAAATAATTATAACAATAATCTTAAAGAATTATATTATTAAAAAAATATAAAGAAATTATATTGTTTAAAGGATAATAAAATATCAAAATTTTAAAAAAATTACTCAAAAAAAGATTAAATATATGTAATAAGATAAAAAAAATGGCACACTTTATAAGCAAATATAAAATTGTTTTTTTTTTTTACTTTATTTTTATAAATAAATTTAAAAAAATTAGATGTAACCAATTAAATAAAGTTCGATATTGTATTGGCACTTTCGGTGGTTCCGCATACCAAACAATAAAAAAGAGAAAAGAATATATGCACTTCATACGTACAAATAGAAAAAGCACGACTCCATAAACAAAAATAAAAAAAATATATATGTATAATTTGTTATTAATTAATATAAAAACAGTATAAACACATTTATATTATAAATTTTTGTCGATTATATTGACCATGTCTAAGGTGAAAGATCTTAATAAATTTATCACCGTGTGCAATTTAATTTTTTTTTTAGGTCTTTTAATAATTTAGTGATTGTTTTAAATTGTCAGCAAAAATTTTAGTGTATTATTTTCTTGAGTATATTAATAAAAAAAGACACCGTACAAAATAGATATCAATAATAAAATATAAATAAATATAGAAAAAATATTTTTATCTATCAATATAAAAATATTGAACAAATATTAGTCATATACAATAAAGTTTAAAAAATTAAAATTGGAAAAAGATAAATATACTAATTAACAATAATAAATTTTCTCTCCTTTTTACATTTTTATAAAGGAAAATTTCATTAAGTAAAAAATATTGATAATGAGTATTCAATTTTATTTAATATACAAACATATTTTTATTTTAGAATTGAAAGTATAAGAAAATTAATGAAACATATAACAATATTATCAAAAATTGAGGGTGAAATTGAAAATTTTAAAGAAAGAAGATGATATGGGATTTCGCTAGTAGATGGAAGATGACGTCAATTTGATCCTTCTGATGAAAGAGAGGATGGCTCCTTCTGATAAAAGAGAGGATGGCTGGGTTTACTAGTGGAAGGAATAGAGTTGGCGATAGAATGGATGGATGCTGGAGAAGACTAAAATTTTCATGGTAAAATCTTGCTATTTCTTTTTAATAATCAATGGAATTAAAAATAGTACAAGGATGCCAAAACTCGATTACAACACGCCAAAAAGCTATTTCCGATTAAGACAAACGACAGAAGCAAAGCCCGATTACAACCCGCCAAAAAACTATTTCCAATTAAGACAAATTAGAGGGGCCCAAAACTAATCAAGAAGACCGATCTGTCCCTTAACTAAACTAGAACTAAACCACTTCCAAAATAAAAACTTGATAGCATATAACGTATCTGCTATAACTTTGTTGCAAAGTCAAGAAACTTAAAGACCTAAAAGAAGACAATGAAGCAACTTTCAGAAGTATGTGGTGTGGAGTGCTCAAATTCTTTAAAAATTAAAGTTTTTAGATGAAGAGTCTTTCTGAACTGTCTTTCTAGTAAAGATAACTTTTTAAAAGCAAGTTGAATTAAGAGAGGTAATAGAATATCCAACCCAATTACAAACGATTTCTAAAATTTGCCTAGTCAAAGAGAATTCTATATTTTTTTCTTTCTAAAAGACCAAATAGAACATATCCAAGACTACACCAATCAATCTATCTTCTGAAACTTCTCAGACCACACCAACAATCTATCTTCCCCAAACTATCTTAAACCATTAACAATAAACAAAACAAAGTACTTCTAAGATTTGCCTCTGCAAACAAAATTCTAATTTTAAAAGTTCAAATAGACCAACATATCAAAACCACACCAACCCACTTATCTTCTGAAACTTCTCAGATCCTAAGCTATCTCCATCTTTTGACAATAACCAGAGCAAACTACTTCTAAGATCTGACTCGACAAAAGAATTCAATTTCTAAAATAACAAATATACCAACCTATCCAAGACCACATCAACCATCCTATCTTCCGAAACTTCTCAGATCCCAACCTATCTTCTGAAATATTCTATCTTCCCCCAAACTATCTCCAACCATTAACAATAAACAGAGCAAACTACTTTAAATCTGCCTTAGCAAAAAGAATTTTATTACTAAAGACCAAATAGACCAATATGTCCAAGACCACATCAACCAACCTTTCTTGTTAGACCCAAGATATCTCTTTAAAATGATCCACAACATTTGTTTTTTTTGTTGCAGTCTTGAAGAACTTCAGAACTTAGTAGGAAAATATAGAAAATTAGAGGAGATATTTCAGAACTTCAGAACTCAGTAAAAAATATTGAAAATTAAAAGAGATATTTCAGATGTCAGGACTGGGTATGGAAATAATGAAAATTAAAGGAGATATTTCAAATTCAACTGTAATTATTTGGTATGACTCCTTCTAAGATGTCCTCTGTATGTGAACCAGATTCGTTCTTTCTCTGTTCAATGATAATCTTTGCTTATAAAAAAAATAGTAATTAATCAAAAAATAAAAAAGATATAAAATTAAATATATTATATAAAATTCAAATAAAAAAAGTGGAAACATTACTATTAAATAAATAAAATAATATTAATGGTTATTCTAGATAAAATCCAAATAAAACTATATATATATATATATATATAATTTTCTAATTTTAAGATCTTTAATACAACAATACATAAGAATAGAGAAATGATGATTTTCAAGTCCCGGATTTGCTAACGGATTCCATAGGGTTGGATGTGACCGGAGAAGATGAATTTCCGCTTGTTGAATCACTAATGGAAATTACATTGTGTTGCCATAGCATTTCACCTAGTGGACCCATAGTTGATTGATCAACAGATGTAGATGTAGATGCAGAGGCATTGCAACTAGTCCCTCTAGGTTTATCAGACCGAGGAGGAACAAGAAGTGGATTATATACGAGAGTATTATATCGCGGAAGTGACATTATATATTGATTCACAGGTATTTTGTTGTGCCATCCAGAGTTAGAAGCACCAAGAGACACTGGATCTCCATTCAGTATCCTATTCATTCAAGTCACCAAATCATTAAAAACTAAACATAACAATAACAATAAGCATAGATATACTAAAACACAGATATCAACATTTTACCTTGGTCTTGGTTGCATATTTGAAGGGACAAAACCTGGAGCTAATTTGAGACCAAAGCTGTGATTATCAAAGGAAAAAGAGGGTCGGAGATAAGGAAGGAGACTAGGAAGAGAAGCTGTGCCAGCAACAAAGTGGGATGAATACTTTCCCGTATGATTGATGCGAAGTTCCGCAGACTTTCTTGAACGGCCACTACCTCTATGCATATGTCGCTGGCAATACTTGTTGTTAGGAGCAGCATATCTATGACATCTCCATCTTTTACCATCTGTTCTTCTGCATCTACCTTCCATTGGATCAGTGATGATACTACTTGATGATGACGCTGGGGTGGTAGACAGAAGATAAGAAGGAACAGAAGCACAAGCCATAAAGTACTTGTAAATAAAAATTTGTCTTTCAAGCTCTCTCAATTGAGCATATGTGAAAGGATTCCATGAAGCGGTCATTACACCTGTGAAACCACAACCAACACACCAACACATACCACTATTATTAACTTTAACATGTTTTTATGAATAATGAAAACAAATAAAACACAAATTAACCTGGGAATGGACTAGGGTTGTTGGTGCTTGTTTTGGTCAGTCCCTTGTTATTGACACTTCTCATGGCTGAAAATATAAAATAACTTCTTGTTATGGTTTATTATGAATGATAGGAAGAACCCCTACAAAAATGAAGAAACTGAACTTTTCAAGTAAGCAAGAGAGTAATGTTAGCATTCAGATTGATGTGTGTATTTTTATATATAGTGAATTGATATTAATTATATAGAACTAAGATCTGAGGTATGTCTCTTTTGTGCTCATGTAATGAAATTTATAGTGTTCAAGAAGGGATATGGGTTATGTATTAGGTTTGTGAGGTCTTAGGTTTTTTTTTTATGACACCGATACTCACACTTTCTAAAGACACACTAATAAAAAGATGACTCACTTGTGTTTCTCACTTGTGTTTCTTTTATATCAAAAACAGTTTGAATATAAGATGAAAAATAATGCGTCTTCTGTTTTGAGTTGAATGAGTTATGTTTTTATGTTACTCCTAGACCTGCTTATATAGTGGTGTGGATACTTCACCTATTTATAGTTAAAATTGAAAAAAAATTAAATATGAGGTGTGTTGTCCCTGTTCCAATTACTGAATACAGCATGTAATACAACATTTTTAAAATACAATTTTTAAAATAAATAATTATAAAAATAAATTAAAAAAACTATATTATTAAAAAAATATAAAGAAATTATATTGTTTAAATGATAATAAAATATCAAAATAAAAAAAATTACTCAAAAAAAGATAAAATATATGCAACAAGATAAAAAAATGTCACACTTTATAATAAAAATAATATTTTTTATTTTACTTTTTGTTATAAATAAATTAAAAAAAATAAATGTAACCAATTAAATAAAGCACGACTCCATACATTAATATATAAACTATATAAGCATTTATAAATTTGATTATATTAAAGCGTGTGTTGTCTAAGGAGGGAGACCTAGTAGGTGAGAGACCTTAATAGATCTCTCACCATGTGCAATTTGACTATTTTTTTGGTATTTTAATAATATAGTGACTTTTCTCTTAGATTGGAGACTAAGGGGATTACTAGAAAGAGGTCAGCTACTTACCCTCTCAAAATGAGAGCTTCAGGGGATAGAAGATAAAGATGGTAGGCTAAGACAGAAGGAGTTCAAGTTAGATCCGCTAAGATCGAGTTGAGATTTCTAATTCAAGTTAGGGACTGAGTGGGCCGTTGGCTATGCTATTGAATGCGTTGTCGGAAGGATGAGAGGATAGAATACCCGAGACTAGTGTTAAATTGTAATTTCTTGTGTCGAAGTGTCGAAGCAAGGAAGTGTCGAAGTGTCGAAACAAGGGCGTGTCGAAACAGTTGTTTCACACAGATTTGATTTAGATTTGATTTAGATTTGATTTGATATAGTTCCAAATAGGTATTTTGGGCTTTTATAGTTTTGGGATTTGACTTGGAGAACAAGTAAACCTAAATCTATAAATAGGGAGTAACCCTTATTTTTTGTAAATAATCACAACACATTGTAATTCACAGTTTGCAGTTGCAAGTGAATAGAAAGAGAAAAATCCCACAGTTTGTGGGTAACAGCCTTCTTCTCCAAATTCTCTTAGAATCCTAATTTCCTTTCTTTCTCTATTTTCTTCTTTTGTTTGGTATTGATGCGCTAAGAACCCTTCTTGTTTATCTAGATAGGGTCGGAATTCCCATAGGTTTTGGGTTAATTCCAACATCTGATATCTAGAGCTCCGGTTGCGATTCAAGGAAGGAAAATCGTGATGGCAATGAATCATCCGAACGAGCACTTTCCGGCAAGTCTTCCGATTCTCAAGAAAGATAATTATGAGAATTGGTGCAAGCAGATGAATGTGGTTTTCTGTTATCAAGATCTTTGGGATCTTGTGAAGGAATGAGTAACACCGCTTGCGGAGAACGTGACGGATCAAGAAAAGGCTGCACACAAAGAGTTGAAGAAGAAAGATTATAAAGCTCTCTTTATAATCCATCAGTGTGTCGATTCAAATAACTTTGAAAAGGTTAGTGATGTAGAGTCAGCAAAGGAAGCGCGGGAGATTCTTGAAAAATTGTTTGGAGGCGCAGAGAAGGTGAAAGATGTGAGGTTACAAACTCACAAGAGAACCTATGAGTTGCTTCAGATGGAAGACAATGAGAGTATAACAGATTTCTTCACTAGAGTTACAAAGCTGGTGAATCAAATCAAGGTATGTGGAGAGGTGTTGACATCAAGATCAGTTGTTGCAAAGATCTTGAGGTCATTGGCTCCAAAGTTCGACCACGTGGTAGTAGCCATAGAAGAGTCGAAAGACTTGTCAGTATTGACGAAGGAAGAGCTTCAAGGGACGCTTGAGTCTCATGAACAAAGGATGGCTGAAAGAGTTGTAGGAAAGTCGCAGAGGGATATGGCTTTGCAGGCGTAATCAGAAAAGGAAAGAAAAGGCAAAGAAAGCGGGAATGGCAACAAAGGTAGAGGAGGAAACTGGTCGAATTAGAGAAAACCCTAGAACCAAGGCAACCAAAGAGGTGGTGCTGCAGGTAGAGGAAGAGGTGGTGGTTGAAAATATGACAAGAGTCACATTCAATGTTTCAATTGTTAGAAGTATGACCACTATTTTAGTGATTGTCCAAAAAAGAAGAAAAATCAAGAAACTGATGCAAAGATGGCGAAACATGAAGAAGAAGAGAGGTTGCTGATGGTCACAACAAGAGATGAAGAAAGATTCCAAGATCAATGGTACTTGGACTCAGGATGCTCATCACACATGACTGGAAGGAAAGATTGGTTTGTTAACATGAAGCCCTCGTCGAAGAACACGGTGAAGTTTGCAAATGACAACACTCTAGCTGCTGAAGGTGTTGGTGATGTTCTGATTATGAGGAAATATGGCAAGAGGTCAACAATTTCCAATATGTTGTACATACCAGGCATTAAGAGTAATTTGCTCAGTATAGGGTAGCTGGTCGAAAAGAACTACAAGGTAGTTGTCGAAGACAAGATGATGAGAGTCCTCGACGCAGGTGGTAGGTTGATCTTGAAGGCTCCAATGTCTCATTATAGGACCTTCAAGATTGAACTCAAGGTGATGGAGCATAAGTGCCTAGCAACTGCAGCCAGCAGAGATTAGTGGTTATGGCATTTTTGACTAGGCCATCTCAACTTCAATGACATCAGAGAGCTAAAGAGAAGAAATATGGTTTCAGGATTACCAGAAATCGAAATTCCAAGTGAAGTCTGTGAAGTGTGTGTTTAGCCGAAACAACACAACAATAGCTTCAACAAGGATGCAGGAAGGAAGTCAAAGGCAATTCTGGAAGTCATATACTCTGATGTATGTGGTTCAATTCGGGTGGATTTGATTGGTGGCAACAGATACTTTGTCACGTTCATAGATGATTACAGTCGAAATTTGTGGACTTACCTCATCAAGAAGAAAAGTGATGTGATCGAGGTATTTGCCAGATTCAAATCTATGGTCAAAAGACAGATTGTCGAAAGTTGAAAATTCTGAGGACTGATGGTGGTGGAGAGTATGTTTCGAAAGAGTTCGATGCATTATGTAAAAAGGAAAAGATTGTGCATGAGGTGGTGCCACCCTACACTCTACAGCAAAATGGCATTGTAGAACGAAAGAACAGAATCATCATGAACATGGTGAGAAGTATGTTGAATGGAAAGCATCTACCCAAAGAATTACGGGGAAAAGCGGTTTCGACAACAACGTATATTTTGAACAGATGTCCCATGAAGAAGCTTGAAGGAATCACACCAGAAGAATGTTGGTCTGGTGTCAAGCCTAGCCTCAATCACTTGAAGGTGTTTGGATCTATAGCACATAGACATGTGCCAGATCAGTTGAGAAGGAAGCTTGATGACAAGTCAAATCAGATGATCTTAATAGGATATCATTCGATTGGAGGTTATAAACTGTTCGACCCAGTGAGTAAGCAGGTAGTGATCAGCAGGGATGTGATCATAGATGAGCTTAAAGAATGAGATTGGACTGAGAATGCCAAGAAGGATTCAGTGAGAATCTCTTGTGAAGAACCAGCCACTGAAGTCGAAAGAGAAGTTCGACATGAACAAGTCAGAGATGAAGCAGGCCCAATCTGACCTCGACGAACAAGACACATGCCTGCAAGGTTGCAAGAATGTGTAATTACATCAGATGATGTGGTTGATGAAGAGGGTGAGCTGGTACCTTATGCTTTCTACACAGATGTCGAACCAGTCAATGCAGCTGAGGCATTGAAAGATTCGAAGTGGGTGAAAGCAATGAATGAGGAGTTAGAGTCCATCAAAGTCAACAACACCTGGTCACTTATTTAATTGCCTCAAGGCAAGAAGGCAATTGATGTGAAGTGGGTTTACAAGGTGAAGGTGAATCCTAGAGGAGAAGTAACTCGACACAAGGCGAGACTTGTGGCAAAAGGATTTCTACAGAAGGAAGGAATCGACTTCGATGAAGTGTTCGCACCTGTTGCTAGGATCGAAATAATCAGGTTGGTTATTTGTCTAGCAAATATGAATAATTGGCACACACGTCAGATGGACGTGAAGTGTGCATTCCTTAATGGCCCCTTAGAGAAAGAAGTTTATGTCGCACAACCAGCTGGGTATGTGAAACAAGACGAAGAAGGAAAGGTGTACAGGCTGCATAAAGCCCTGTATGGACTTAAGCAAGCTCGAAGAGCTTGGAATAAGAAAATCGACAGGTTCTTAAAGGAGAAGGAACTTGTGAAGTGTATGACTGAGCATGAAGTGTATGTAAGGAGAAGCAATAATGAATTGCTTATACTATGCCTCTATGTCAATGACCTGTTGATAATAGGGAGTTACAGATGGAAATTACTAATGGAAATTATATTGTGTGACCATAGTATTTCACCTAATGGACCCATCATTGAATGATCAACATATGCAGATGCAGAGACATTGCAGCTAATCCCACTAGATTGGGTAGGAACAAGAAGCGGATTATGTATTATATTTTGGAAGTGACTGCGTATACTGATTCACATGTATGTTGTTGTGCCATCCATAGTTAGAAGCACCAAGAGACCTTGGATCTCCATTCAGCATCTTATTCATTCAAGTCACCAAATCATTAAAAACTAAATATAATAATAACCATAAGCATAGATATGGACTAGGGCTGTTGTTGGTTTTTTTGTTCAGTCCGTTGTTATTGAAACTTCTCATGGCTGAAAATATAAAATAACTTCTTGTTTCATGTAAGCAAGAGAGTAATGTTTATAGCATTCAGATTGATGCGTATATATATATATATATATATATATATATATATATATATATATATATATATATATATATATATATATATATATATAATGAAATGATATTAATCATATAGAACTAAGGTTTGATAGTATGTCTCTTTTGTGCTCATGTAATGAAAGTGAAACATATGGAAGATGACGTCAACCTGGATGAAAGAGATGGCGATGAAGATAGCCATGAATTATTGCTGTAGAAGACTAAAATTTTCACTGTAAAATATTGCTATAACTTTGTTGCAAAGTCAAGAAACTTAAAGACCTAGAAGAATACAAGGAAGCAACTTTCAGAAGCCACGCTCAAATTCTTTAAAAATTAAAGTTTTAGATGAAGAGCCTTCCTGAACTGCCTTTCTAGTAATGATCAATTTTTTAAAAAAGCAAATTGAATTAACAGAGGTAATAGGGTATCCAACCAATTACAAAGGAAAAAACAAAATCAACTTTGTACCTAAGAAGTAGGTTAAGTAGCTTTTTATGAATGGTGTAAACTTTCTTTAGATCAGTTAAAGTAAATTGTTGGGTTGTAAGTGAGAAGAGTACTCATTATCAATGTATAACAATAAACAGAACAAATTACTTCTCTGTCTTGGCAAAAAAAAAATCTATTTCAAAGGAACAAATAGACCTACATATCTAAGACACACCAACCAATCTATCTTCAGAAATTTCAGAGACGATCTGCCTCAGCAAAAGAATTGTAATTCGAAAGGTTCACATAGACCAACATATCAAGACCACACCAACCCACCAATCTTCCGAAACTTCTCAGATCCAAAGATATTTCCAACCATTAACAATAAACAGAGCAAACTACTTCTATGATTTGCCTCGATAGAAAGAATTCTATTTCTAAAAGAACAAATATACCAACATATCCAAGACCATATCAACCATCCTATCTTCCGACTCCAACCATTAACAATAAAAAATATTAACAATAAACAGAGCAAACTATTCAAAGATCCGCCTTATCAAAAAGAATTATATTTCTATAATATGTCAAAGACCACACCAACTAACCTATCTTGTTAGACCCAATGTATCTCTTTAAAATGATCCACAACCATTTGTTCTTCTGTTTCAGTCTTAAAGAACATCAGAACTCAGTATGAAAAGAATGAAAAGTAAATGAGATATTTCAGACTCAGTATGTAAATAATGAAAATTAAATGAGACATTTCAAATTCCAACTGTAATTACGTTGTAGTAGGTCGATGTCCTCTATATTCGAAAAAGATTCGTTCTTAGGCTGTTCAAGGATAATCTTTTCTTATAAAAAAATAGTAAATAATATATATATATATATATATATATATATATATATATATATATATATATATATATATATATATATATATATATATATATATATATATATACTCCCTCCGTCCCACAATGAGTGACTCATTTGGAATAAAAGGGTGTCCCAAAATATATGACCCATTTCAATTTCCAATGCAACTTTTCCTAATTTACCCTCTAATTAATATTACTTTCATCATTTCCAATACATCATAAGGGTACTTTAGTTAAAATACCATTCTCTCTCTTTCATTTATTCTTTTTTTCTTAATCTGTGTGAAAAGTCAACTGAGTCACTCATTGTGGGACGGATGGAGTATATATATATATATATATATATATATATATATATCAAATTTTCTAATTTTGAGATCTTTTATACAATTTTTTAATGAAATGCATGTGTATAATTTATCCTTTATTTTTATAGAAAAACCTAGAACTCACATAAATAAAAACATCTATCTAACACTACCATACATTTGTAAAGTATGTTTTCTTTTCATTTTTTTTTATAATGTCTAACTTATCGTACTTTATATGTTTTAATCCCCCCCAACTTCTATTGAAAAAAATAAGAAAATATGGTGACAACAATTGAGTCTGGATCACACAACAAACAAACCTTATTGCATTATATTTTTTTGTTCTATTGAAAGGAGTACAATAAAATTATATAAATTACATAACACAACAATATTTAAGAATAGATAAACAATGATTTTCATGTTCCGGATCTGCTAACGGATTTTACAGGATTGTATGTGACCAGAGAAAATGGATTTGAGCCTCTTGAATCACTAATGGAAATTACATTGCATGGCCCAAGCATTTCATCTAGTGGACCCATCGTTGATTGATCAACAGATGTAGATGCAGAGGCATTGCAACTATTCCCTCTAGGTTTATCAGATTCGGGAAGAACAAGAAGTGGATTATATACGACAGTATTATATTGTGGAAGTGACATATATATTGATTCATAGACAATATTATATTGTGGGAGTGACATCATATATTGACATCATCAAAATTTTAAAAAAAATTTACTCAAAAAAAGATTAAATATATGCAATAAAATTAAAAAATGGCACACTTTATAAGCAAATATAAAATTGTTTTTTTACTTTATTTTAATAAATAAATTAAAAAATTAAATGTGACCAATTAAATAAAGTTTGATATTATATTGAAACTTTTGGTGGTTCCGCATACCAAACAATAAAAAAAAGAAAATAATATATGCACTTCATACGTATAAATTGAAAAAGCACGACTCCATAAACAAAAATAAAATAATATATGTATAATTTGTTATTAATTAATATAAAAACAATATAAACACATCTATATTACAAATTTTTTTCAGTAAAGTTACTCAAATACCCCACATTTTAAAAAAAATTTCCCAACTACCCCACGTTTTAAAATTTTTCCCAAACTGTCCATGTTAGGGCAAGGCTTTGTACATTGTCGCAAAATGAAATGACGACACCCCTTTAAGACTATAACCCTGTCGCCAATTGTACAGGGTCGCCAATTGTACAGGGTCGCCAATTGCACTGACAACTTTATAAGCAAGGAGTCGCCAATACAATTGTCGACAGAGTTGTAGCCTTAAAAGGGTGTCGCCATTTCATTTAGCGACAATGTACAAAGTCTTGCTCTAACTGGGACAATTTGAGAAATTTTTTAAAACGTGAGATATTTGAGGAATTTTTTCGAAAATGTGAAATATTTGGATAAAAACTTCATTTTTTCCAATCATATTGACGCTTTCTAAGGTGAAAGACCTTCTTAATAAATTTATCACCAATTTGATTTTCTTTTTAGGTATTTTAATAATTTAACGGTGGTTTTAAATCGTTGCAAAAATGTTAATGTATAATTTTTTTGAGTATGTTAATAAAAAAAGACATAGTACAAAATAGATATCAATAAAAAAATATAGAAAAAAATATTTTTATCTAAAAATATAAAAATACCATCAAATATTAGTCATATACAATAAAGTTAAAAAAAATTAAAATTGGTAAAATATAAAAAATTGAACAAATATTAGTCATACACAATAAAGTTGAAAAAATATTAAAATTGGAAAAAGATAAATATACTTATTAATGATAATAAATTTTTACAGTGGTTTACATTTTTTTAAAACGGAAAATTTCATTAAATAAAAAATATTGATTATGAGTATTCAATTTTATTTATTATACATAAATTCTAAAATATATTTTTATTTTAGAATTGAAAGTATAAGAAAATTAATGAAACATATAACAATATTATTAAAAGTTGAGGATGAAATTCAACAATTTAAAGAAAGACGATGATATGAGGAGGTTTCACTGGTAGATGGAAGATGACGTCAACCTGGATGAAAGAGATGATGGCTGGAGTTTACGAGATGGCTGAAGTTTACGAGTGGGGGAATAGAGTTGGCGATGAAGATAGGTATGAATGAATGGATGCTGGAGTAGACTAAAATTTTCACTGTAAAATCTTGCAGCAACTTTGTTGCAAAGTCAAGAAACGTAAAGACCTAAAAGAAGACAAGGAAGCAGCTTTCAGAAGTATGTGGCACGCTCAAATTTTTAAAAAATTAAAGTTTTTAGATTAAGAGTTATCCTGATCTGCCTTGCTAGTAAAGTTCAATTTTAAGAGAGGTAATAGAGTATCTCTATCCCAAACTATCTCTAACCATTAACAATAAACAGAGCAAACTATTTCTAAGATTTACCTTGGCAAAAAGAATTCTAATTTTAAAGGTTCAAATAGACCACCAACATATCAAGACCACACCAACCCATCTATTTTTTGAAACTTCTCAGATCCTAAACTATCTCCAACCATTAACACTAAACAGAGCAAACTACTTTTAAGATCTGAAACTTCTCAGATCCTAAGCTATCTTCAATCATTAAAAATAAACAGAGCAAACTACTTCTAAGATCTGCTTTGACAAAAAAAAGAATTCTATAAAAAAGAATTCTATTTCTAAAGACCAAATAGACCAATATCAATATATTCAAGACCACATCAATCAACCTATCTTGTTAGACCCAAGATATCTCTTTCAGGATTCAGTATGCAAATAATGAAAATTAAAGCAGACATTTCAAATTCAAACTGTAATTATTTGGTATGACTCTTTCTAAGATATCCTCTGTATTCTAACCAGATTCGTTCTTAGTCTAACCAGATTCGTTCTTACTCTGTTAAGTGATATTCTTTGTTTATAAAAAATATTAGTAATTAATCAAAGAAATAAAAAAAATATAATATTAAATTTATTATATAAAAAAATTCAAATAAAAAAGTGGAAACATTACTCTTAAATAAATAAAATAATATTAATGGTTATTCTAAATAAAATACAAATAGTATATATATATATATATATATATATATATATATATATATATATATATATATATATATATATATATATATATATATATATATTCAAATTTTCTAATTTTGAGATCTTTAATAGAATTTATTAATGAAATGCATTTGTGTAATTTATCCTTCTTTTTTATAGAAAAACCTAGAACTCACATAAATAAAAACATCTATCTAACAATACCATATATATGTAAAGTATTTTTTTTTCTCATTTTTCTATAATGGCCAACTGATCTTACTTTATATTTTTCAATCCTCCCCAACTTCTTCTATTGAAAAAGTAAGAAAATATATGGTGACAACAATTGAATCTGGACCACACAACAAACAAACCTTATTGCATTATATTTTTTCCTCTATTGAAAGGAGTACAATAAAATTACATAAATTACATAACACAACAATACTGAAGAGTAGAGAAATGATTATTTTCATGTTCCACTAACAGATTCAACAGGCTTGGATGTGACAGGAGAAAGATGAATTTTCGCTTGTTGAATCACTAATCACTACAACAAAAGTAAGTTATAACATCGCACCTTAGACAGCGCTTTAATACAAAAGCGCTGCTATAAGTTAAAAACAAGGAATCTATTCATTTAAAAAAATAAAAGCGCAAAAAATATAAGACCTTAGACAGCGCTTTGGTCAAAAGCGCTTTATAAGGTCTTATAAATTTTAAAAAAAAAATTTTATGGAAAATATTAGACAGCGCTTTAGTTAAAAGCGCTTTCTAAGATCTTATAAATTAAAAAATATATAAGACTTTAGACAGCGCTTCCGTAAAAAGCGCTTTCTAAAGTTTTATTAATTTTAAAAAACAAATTAAAGGAAAATATTAGACAGCGCTTTCATTAAAAACGCTGTCTAAGGTCTTAAAAAAAAAAAAAAAATCAAAAGCGCTGTCTAAGGCCAACCTTAGAAAGCGCTTTGAAAAGCGTTGTCTAAGATCCACCTTAGAAAGCGCTTTTATGACAAGCGCTGTCTAAGGTCTAATTAAATTAAAATATATGAATAGTCAGTATTCATTTTCATATTTCCGCTCTTTCTTCTCCCCTGCTAGCGAACAGAGCTCAAAACCCTTGCGAACGAAAAAACTTCACCGTCAACCGTCCTCCACCGTGCCGTCGTTCGTTGTTGCCGTCGTTGCATTGTCGTCCGTCCGTTTCTGCTCACTGCCGTCGTTTTCGTTTCTGCTCATTGCCGTCGTCGTTCGTTTCTCTTTCTGCTCTTTGATGCATGTCGTTCTTGCATTGCCGTTGTTACCGTCGTTAAAGGTACGTCGTTGTTGTGAAGAATAGGGTTTTGTTGCTTTACATTGTTGTTGTAGGGTTTTGTTGCTTTACAATGTTGTAGTGAATGATTATGTTTGATGAGTTTTGTTAATGAAGTTATGTTGGACTGTTTTATTAATGAAGTTTTGTAGTGAATGAGTATGTTTGAAGTTTTGTTAATGAAGTTTTGTAGTGAATGAGTATGTTTGATGAAATCTTCTAAAAAACTCTAAAAAACTCTTAAAATTGATGGAGTTTTGTTAAAATTGATGAAAATAGTTTAGTTTAGTTTTATTTTTTCCACCTCTTAAATCTTCTAAAAAACTCTTAAAATTGATGGAAATGTACTCCGAAGGTTAAATCAGAACAGAAATGAAAATTGGATAGTACGAGAGCACAATCAAAGTTTCATACAATGGTTAAAGGATCATATTTATTCAAAGCGCTCTTCAGGTCCTGCTTCAGTAACAGAAAGGTTGAGATGTTTGGCATATGGTCCAAGTTTGCATGTGTATTCTCATAGCGCATACACAATTAATGGATACACATTTTATACCAAAGACCAAGACGATAAAAGTACTATGCAAAATAGTGGTGTCACTGTCCTAGCTGAAGCAATGCACATATCAAGTATGAAGGACTTAAACCCCAAATATGCAAATCTGTCATATTTTGGAGTTATTGAGCACATTTGGGTGTTTGATTACGAGAAGTTTCAGATTCCAATCTTTGGTTGCAAGTGGGTAAATAGTAGTGGCATACGAATGGATAAGTCTGGATTTTTGCAAGTGCATCTTAATAGGGTGGGGTACAAAGATGAGCCTTTTATTCTAGCATCTCAAGCTAGACAAGTGTTCTATGTCACTGACCCGACGAGTACGAAATGGTCTATAGTGCTTCTATCTAACAAAGTGGTTGATGATAGCGGTGTAGATCAATGTGATATTGATGTTGAGAATGAGTCATGCATTAGACGGAATGAGTTGAATACAAATGATCAAGATGAGGATCTTATAGCGGATGAGTCATATATCAGAAATGACCATAACGAGGGAATTTGGATCCATTCATCCGTCCGCATTGCTAAGACACAAGTAATTCATATTCCAACCAAGAAAAGAAAGAGATGTTAGTGAAAGAGGTAAAATTTGTTATATACTTGATTTCTTTATTATATTTGTTATATATTATGTCATATTTGTTATATATTAGTGAAAGAGCATTTTATTTTCATTTTTTACATGGTAATGTTATTTAGACTCCAACAAGATCCAAAACAAAGGATAAGCGGATTCCGGAGCATACCGAGTCAGTTGTTTCAAAAAAACAGGTACATCACAATTATATGATATTTATGCATAGAAAATGTTAAATTGGATATCTTATACTTCATCTAACAAATTATATGATATATAGCTGTTAATCTTACACTTGTTTAATCTTACAGTGGACATTGGTTGTTGGTCGCAATTAACCACAGCGGAGAGTCAACCCCATTATTACATGGAATTATGTGAAGGTATATTAATTATCACATGTTTTATTATATTAGTGATGCTACTTGATAAAACTTAGGATTTATCCATATTTTCTTTTCATTTGTAGTGTCCTCGGCAACGCAATCAAATAGATTGCGGCTATTTCATGTTGAGGTTTATGAGAGACACTCTTTTGTTGGATCGAATAGAGATTTCATCTGATGTATGTATTTCTAACTTATGAGTTATTTTAATATTAACACATATCTCTCATGTCTAATGAAATAGTTAAAACTAAATCAAACTATGTTATATTATTATGTAGTACTTTGAAGAATGCAAGTGTGCCCATTACTCAATTTCTAACTCGGAATTTTACAAGGTATAATATTGTACTCTTACTTTAATTGATGAGAATTTAAATATGTGTAACTTTGTTTATGTATTCTTTTAATTGAATTACAATCTTTGTGTTTTCAGGACCTATAATGTAGATTTGAAGCAATGCTTTGGTTGGATGCAAAAGTATTAGTATAAGTAATATGTGCATTTGTAGAAAAAATGTAATGATTTGTAATTATAAATAGGTGTATATATAATTTTGGTTTGTAATTTTAAATATATATATTGGTTTGAATTGCCAATTGTTTTGCATATATAATTTTGGTGTAAATTGCCAATGGTTTGAATTGCCAATTTCTGGAAAAAATTGCTGGTTGAAAAACAGGTAAAATTCTGGTTGAAAAAACCTGGTAAAAATTGTGGTTTAAAAAAATTTATATAAAATTTTTCGTATACCTTAGACAGCGCTTCTGGAGAAAGCGCTGTCTAAGGTAGGGCTTAGACAGCGCTTTTGACAAAAGCGCTGTCTAAGGTAAGGCTTAGAAAGCGCTTTTGACAAAAGCGCTGTCTAAGGTATACCTAGAAAAGTTCAAAAAAGGTAGGGCTTAGACAGCGGTTTTGGTGAAAGCGCTGTCTAAGGTATACCAAAAAAATGTCAAAAAAGGTGAGGCTTAGAAAGCGCTTTTTCCAAAAGCGCTGTCTAAGGTATACCTTATAATGTCAAAAAGCGCTGTCTAAAGGTACCATAGACAGCGCTTTTCATTAAATATACCCCCCTTTAGACAACGCTTTTGGTATTACCCAAAGCGCTGTCTAAACCTATAGCAGCGCAGGTTTATACAGCGCTTAAAAGCGCTGTCTAAGGGCAAAAAAAGCGCTGTCTAAGGTCTTTTTTGTGGTAGTGAATGGAAATTACATTGCTTGGCCATAGCCTTTCCCCTAATGGACCCATCATTGATTGATCAACAGATGTAGATGGAGAGGCATTGCAACTATTTCCTCTCGGTTTATCAGATTGGGGAGGAACAAGAAGTGGATTATATACAAGAGAATTATATTGTGGAAGTGACATTATATATTGATTCACAGGTATGTTGTTGTGCCATCAGAGTTAGAAGCGCCAAGAGACATTGGATCTCCATTCAGTATCCTATTCATTCAAGTCACCAAATCATTAAAAACTAAACATAACAATAACAACAAGCATAGATATACTAAAATATAGATATCACCATTTTACCTTGGTCTTGGTTGCATATTTGAAGGGACAAAACTTAGAGCTAATTTTGAGACCAAAGCTGTGATTATCAAAGGAAAAAGAAGGTTGGAGATAAGGAAGGAGATTAGGAAGAGAAGCTGTGGAAGCAAGAAAATGGGATGAATACTTTCCCGAATGATTGATGCGAAGTTCCACAGACTTTCTTGAACGGCCACTACCTCTATGCATAGGTCGCTGACAATACTTGTTGTTAGGAGCAACATATCTATAAGACTATAACATCTCCATCTTTTAAGCTCTCTCAATTGGGCATATGTGAAAGGATTCCATAATGAAGCAGTCATTACAACTTCTGTGAAACCACAACCAACACACCAACACATACCACTATTATTAGCTTTAACATGTTTTTATGAATAATGAAAAAAAAAATGAAACACAAATTTATCTGGGAATGGACTAGGGTTGTTGTTGCTTTTTTGGTCAGTCCCTTGTTATAGAAACTTCTCATGGCTGAAAATATAAAATAACTTCTTTTTAGGTATTAGGTTTGTGTGGTCTTAGGTTTTTTGAATATAAGATGAAGGTGAATTCTTATCTATTTACCTCAAAAAGTTGGGTAGAGTTATCCATAAAATAAATTAGAGTAAATTGTATTGGAAAACTATAAAATTTAAACTATTAAATAAATAATTAAATATAATAAAATGATATGACATTAATTGATTGGTTGAAGGTACACTATCCAATTTTTTGTGGTGGGTAGAGAAATTGTCCCCTAAGATGAAAATTAATGCGGCTCCTGTTTTTAGTTGAATGAATAAGTTATGTTTTTATGAGAAATATTTGCATAACAACACACCTCCTGTTTTTAGTTGAATGAATAAGTTATGTTTTTATGAAAAATATTTGAATAAGGACACACTTGTATCTATATTGTTAGAAACAATCAATAAAAAAAATTAAATTTATTATCTACTTAATTTTGTTTTTAATTGTAATTATAGGGTGACAGTTATTAGACAGAAAAAAATATTTTTATTTTTTAATTAATAAAAAAGTTATGATTGATTGTTTTTATATAAATATTTGTGTGTTTTAATATAAATATTTGTGTGTTTTTATATTCCTTCTAGACTGTTTATATAGTGGTGTGTTTACTCCACGGTTAAAATTGAAAAAATTTAAATATGAGGTGTGTTGTCCCTGTTCCAATTACTAAATACAGTATGATATACAATATTTTAAAATACAATTATTTTTTTTTGAAAATTAAGATATATCATTTAAAATAAATAATTATAACAATAATCTTAAAGAATTATATTATTAAAAAAATATAAAGAAATTATATTGTTTAAAGGATAATAAAATATCAAAATTTTAAAAAAATTACTCAAAAAAAGATTAAATATATGCAATAAGATAAAAAAAATGGCACACTTTATAAGCAAATATAAAATTGTTTTTTTTTTTACTTTATTTTTATAAATAAATTTAAAAAAATTAGATGTAACCAATTAAATAAAGTTCGATATTGTATTGGCACTTTCGGTGGTTCCGCATACCAAACAATAAAAAAGAGAAAAGAATATATGCACTTCATACGTACAAATAGAAAAAGCACGACTCCATAAACAAAAATAAAAATAATATATATGTATAATTTGTTATTAATTAATATAAAAACAGTATAAACACATTTATATTATAAATTTTTGTCGATTATATTGACCATGTCTAAGGTGAAAGATCTTAATAAATTTATCACCGTGTGCAATTTAATTTTTTTTTAGGTCTTTTAATAATTTAGTGATTGTTTTAAATTGTCAGCAAAAATTTTAGTGTATTATTTTCTTGAGTATATTAATAAAAAAAGACACCGTACAAAATAGATATCAATAATAAAATATAAATAAATATAGAAAAAATATTTTTATCTATCAATATAAAAATATTGAACAAATATTAGTCATATACAATAAAGTTTAAAAAATTAAAATTGGAAAAAGATAAATATACTAATTAACAATAATAAATTTTCTCTCCTTTTTACATTTTTAAAAAGGAAAATTTCATTAAGTAAAAAATATTGATTATGAGTATTCAATTTTATTTAATATACAAACATATTTTTATTTTAGAATTGAAAGTATAAGAAAATTAATGAAACATATAACAATATTATCAAAAATTGAGGGTGAAATTGAAAATTTTAAAGAAAGAAGATGATATGGGATTTCGCTAGTAGATGGAAGATGACGTCAATTTGATCCTTCTGATGAAAGAGAGGATGGCTCCTTCTGATGAAAGAGAGGATGGCTGGGTTTACTAGTGGAAGGAATAGAGTTGGCGATAGAATGGATGGATGCTGGAGAAGACTAAAATTTTCATGGTAAAATCTTGCTATTTCTTTTTAATAATCAATGGAATTAAAAATAGTACAAGGATGCCAAAACTCGATTACAACACGCCAAAAAGCTATTTCCGATTAAGACAAACGACAGAAGCAAAGCCCGATTACAACCCGCCAAAAAACTATTTCCAATTAAGACAAATTAGAGGAGCCCAAAACTAATCAAGAAGACCGATCTGTCCCTTAACTAAACTAGAACTAAACCACTTCCAAAATAAAAACTTGATAGCATATAACGTATCTGCTATAACTTTGTTGCAAAGTCAAGAAACTTAAAGACCTAAAAGAAGACAATGAAGCAGCTTTCAGAAGTATGTGGTGTGGAGTGCTCAAATTCTTTAAAAATTAAAGTTTTTAGATGAAGAGTCTTTCTTAACTGTCTTTCTAGTAAAGATAACTTTTTAAAAGCAAGTTGAATTAAGAGAGGTAATAGAATATCCAACCCAATTACAAACGATTTCTAAAATTTGCCTAGTCAAAGAGAATTCTATATTTTTTTCTTTCTAAAAGACCAAATAGAACATATCCAAGACTACACCAATCAATCTATCTTCTGAAACTTCTCAGACCACACCAACAATCTATCTTCCCCAAACTATCTTAAACCATTAACAATAAACAAAACAAAGTACTTCTAAGATTTGCCTCTGCAAACAAAATTCTAATTTTAAAAGTTCAAATAGACCAACATATCAAAACCACACCAACCCACTTATCTTCTGAAACTTCTCAGATCCTAAGCTATCTCCATCTTTTGACAATAACCAGAGCAAACTACTTCTAAGATCTGACTCGACAAAAGAATTCAATTTCTAAAATAACAAATATACCAACCTATCCAAGACCACATCAACCATCCTATCTTCCGAAACTTCTCAGATCCCAACCTATCTTCTGAAATATTCTATCTTCCCCCAAACTATCTCCAACCATTAACAATAAACAGAGCAAACTACTTTAAATCTGCCTTAGCAAAAAGAATTTTATTACTAAAGACCAAATAGACCAATATGTCCAAGACCACATCAACCAACCTTTCTTGTTAGACCCAAGATATCTCTTTAAAATGATCCACAACATTTGTTTTTTTTGTTGCAGTCTTGAAGAACTTCAGAACTTAGTAGGAAAATATAGAAAATTAGAGGAGATATTTCAGAACTTCAGAACTCAGTAAAAAATATTGAAAATTAAAAGAGATATTTCAGATGTCAGGACTGGGTATGGAAATAATGAAAATTAAAGGAGATATTTCAAATTCAACTGTAATTATTTGGTATGACTCCTTCTAAGATGTCCTCTGTATGTGAACCAGATTCGTTCTTTCTCTGTTCAATGATAATCTTTGCTTATAAAAAAAATAGTAATTAATCAAAAAATAAAAAAGATATAAAATTAAATATATTATATAAAATTCAAATAAAAAAAGTGGAAACATTACTATTAAATAAATAAAATAATATTAATGGTTATTCTAGATAAAATCCAAATAAAACTATATATATATATATATATATAATTTTCTAATTTTAAGATCTTTAATACAACAATACATAAGAATAGAGAAATGATGATTTTCAAGTCCCGGATTTGCTAACGGATTCCATAGGGTTGGATGTGACCGGAGAAGATGAATTTCCGCTTGTTGAATCACTAATGGAAATTACATTGTGTTGCCATAGCATTTCACCTAGTGGACCCATAGTTGATTGATCAACAGATGTAGATGTAGATGCAGAGGCATTGCAACTAGTCCCTCTAGGTTTATCAGACCGAGGAGGAACAAGAAGTGGATTATATACGAGAGTATTATATCGCGGAAGTGACATTATATATTGATTCACAGGTATTTTGTTGTGCCATCCAGAGTTAGAAGCACCAAGAGACACTGGATCTCCATTCAGTATCCTATTCATTCAAGTCACCAAATCATTAAAAACTAAACATAACAATAACAATAAGCATAGATATACTAAAACACAGATATCAACATTTTACCTTGGTCTTGGTTGCATATTTGAAGGGACAAAACCTGGAGCTAATTTGAGACCAAAGCTGTGATTATCAAAGGAAAAAGAGGGTCGGAGATAAGGAAGGAGACTAGGAAGAGAAGCTGTGCCAGCAACAAAGTGGGATGAATACTTTCCCGTATGATTGATGCGAAGTTCCGCAGACTTTCTTGAACGGCCACTACCTCTATGCATATGTCGCTGGCAATACTTGTTGTTAGGAGCAGCATATCTATGACATCTCCATCTTTTACCATCTGTTCTTCTGCATCTACCTTCCATTGGATCAGTGATGATACTACTTGATGATGACGCTGGGGTGGTAGACAGAAGATAAGAAGGAACAGAAGCACAAGCCATAAAGTACTTGTAAATAAAAATTTGTCTTTCAAGCTCTCTCAATTGAGCATATGTGAAAGGATTCCATGAAGCGGTCATTACACCTGTGAAACCACAACCAACACACCAACACATACCACTATTATTAACTTTAACATGTTTTTATGAATAATGAAAACAAATAAAACACAAATTAACCTGGGAATGGACTAGGGTTGTTGGTGCTTGTTTTGGTCAGTCCCTTGTTATTGACACTTCTCATGGCTGAAAATATAAAATAACTTCTTGTTATGGTTTATTATGAATGATAGGAAGAACCCCAACAAAAATGAAGAAACTGAACTTTTCAAGTAAGCAAGAGAGTAATGTTAGCATTCAGATTGATGTGTGTATTTTTATATATAGTGAATTGATATTAATTATATAGAACTAAGATCTGAGGTATGTCTCTTTTGTGCTCATGTAATGAAATTTATAGTGTTCAAGAAGGGATATGGGTTATGTATTAGGTTTGTGAGGTCTTAGGTTTTTTTTTTATGACACCGATACTCACACTTTCTAAAGACACACTAATAAAAAGATGACTCACTTGTGTTTCTCACTTGTGTTTCTTTTATATCAAAAACAGTTTGAATATAAGATGAAAAATAATGCGTCTTCTGTTTTGAGTTGAATGAGTTATGTTTTTATGTTACTCCTAGACCTGCTTATATAGTGGTGTGGATACTTCACCTATTTATAGTTAAAATTGAAAAAAAATTAAATATGAGGTGTGTTGTCCCTGTTCCAATTACTGAATACAGCATGTAATACAACATTTTTAAAATACAATTTTTAAAATAAATAATTATAAAAATAAATTAAAAAAACTATATTATTAAAAAAATATAAAGAAATTATATTGTTTAAATGATAATAAAATATCAAAATAAAAAAATTACTCAAAAAAAGATAAAATATATGCAACAAGATAAAAAAATGTCACACTTTATAATAAAAATAATATTTTTTTTTTTACTTTTTGTTATAAATAAATTAAAAAAAAAAAATGTAACCAATTAAATAAAGCACGACTCCATACATTAATATATAAACTATATAAGCATTTATAAATTTGATTATATTAAAGCGTGTGTTGTCTAAGGAGGGAGACCTAGTAGGTGAGAGACCTTAATAGATCTCTCACCATGTGCAATTTGACTATTTTTTTGGTATTTTAATAATATAGTGACTTTTCTCTTAGATTGGAGACTAAGGGGATTACTAGAAAGAGGTCAGCTACTTACCCTCTCAAAACGAGAGCTTCAGGGGATAGAAGATAAAGATGGTAGGCTAAGACAGAAGGAGTTCAAGTTAGATCCACTAAGATCGAGTTGAGATTTCTAATTCAAGTTAGGGACTGAGTGGGCCGTTGGCTATGCTATTGAATGCGTTGTCGGAAGGATGAGAGGATAGAATACCCGAGACTAGTGTTAAATTGTAATTTCTTGTGTCGAAGTGTCGAAGCAAGGAAGTGTCGAAGTGTCGAAACAAGGGCGTGTCGAAACAGTTGTTTCATACAGATTTGATTTAGATTTGATTTAGATTTGATTTGATATAGTTCCAAATAGGTATTTTGGGCTTTTATAGTTTTGGGCTTTGACTTGGAGAACAAGTAAACCTAAATCTATAAATAGGGAGTAACCCTTATTTTTTGTAAATAATCACAACACATTGTAATTCACAGTTTGCAGTTGCAAGTGAATAGAAAGAGAAAAATCCCACAGTTTGTGGGTAACAACCTTCTTCTCCAAATTCTCTTAGAATCCTAATTTCCTTTCTTTCTCTATTTTCTTCTTTTGTTTGGTATTGATGCGCTAAGACCTTCTTGTTTATCTAGATAGGGTCGGAATTCCCATAGGTTTTGGGTTAATTCCAACATCTGGTATCTAGAGCTCCGGTTGCGATTCAAGGAAGGAAAATCGTGATGGCAATGAATCATCCGAACGAGCACTTTCCGGCAAGTCTTCCGATTCTCAAGAAAGATAATTATGAGAATTGGTGCAAGCAGATGAATGTGGTTTTCTGTTATCAAGATCTTTGGGATCTTGTGAAGGACTGAGTAACACCGCTTGCGGAGAACGTGACGGATCAAGAAAAGGCTGCACACAAAGAGTTGAAGAAGAAAGATTATAAAGCTCTCTTTATAATCCATCAGTGTGTCGATCCAGATAACTTTGAAAAGGTTAGTGATGTAGAGTCAGCAAAGGAAGCGCGGGAGATTCTTGAAAAATCGTTTGGAGGCGCAGAGAAGGTGAAAGATGTGAGGTTACAAACTCACAAGAGAACCTATGAGTTGCTTCAGATGGAAGACAATGAGAGTATAACAGATTTCTTCACTAGAGTTACAAAGCTGGTGAATCAAATCAAGGTATGTGGAGAGGTGTTGACATCAAGATCAGTTGTTGCAAAGATCTTGAGGTCATTGGCTCCAAAGTTCGACCACGTGGTAGTAGCCATAGAAGAGTCGAAAGACTTGTGAGTATTGACGAAGGAAGAGCTTCAAGGGACGCTTGAGTCTCATGAACAAAGGATGGCTGAAAGAGTTGTAGGAAAGTCGCAGAGTGATATGGCTTTGCAGGCGCAATCAGAAAAGGAAAGAAAAGGCAAAGAAAGCGGGAATGGCAACAAAGGTAGAGGAGTAAACTGGTCGAATTAGAGAAAACCCTAGAACCAAGGCAACCAAAGAGGTGGTGCTGCAGGTAGAGGAAGAGGTGGTGGTTGAAAATCTGACAAGAGTCACATTCAATGTTTCAATTGTTAGAAGTATGGCCACTATTTTAGTGATTGTCCAAAAAAGAAGAAAAATCAAGAAACTGATGCAAAGATGGCGAAACATGAAGAAGAAGAGAGGTTGCTGATGGTCACAACAAGAGATGAAGAAAGATTCCAAGATCAATGGTACTTGGACTCAGGATGCTCATCACACATGACTGGAAGGAAAGATTGGTTTGTTAACATGAAGCCCTCGTCGAAGAACACGGTGAAGTTTGCAAATGACAACACTCTAGCAGCTGAAGGTGTTGGTGATGTTCTGATTATGAGGAAATATGGCAAAAGGTCAACAATTTCCAATGTGTTGTACATACCAGGCATTAAGAGTAATTTGCTCAGTATAGGGTAGCTGGTCGAAAAGAACTACAAGGTAGTTGTCGAAGACAAGATGATGAGAGTCCTCGACGCAGGTGGTAGGTTGATCTTGAAGGCTCCAATGTCTCATTATAGGACCTTCAAAATTGAACTCAAGGTGATGGAGCACAAGTGCCTAGCAACTGCAGCCAGCAGAGATGAGTGGTTATGGCATTTTTGACTAGGCCATCTCAACTTCAATGACATCAGAGAGCTAAAGAGAAGAAATATGGTTTCAGGATTACCAGAAATCGACATTCCAAGTGAAGTCTGTGAAGTGTGTGTTTAGCCGAAACAACACAACAATAACTTCAACAAGGATGCAGGAAGGAAGTCAAAGGCAATTCTGGAAGTCATATACTCTGATGTATGTGGTTCAATTCGGGTGGATTTGATTGGTGGCAACAGATACTTTGTCACGTTCATAGATGATTACAGTCGAAATTTGTGGACTTACCTCATCAAGAAGAAAAGTGATGTGATCGAGGTATTTGCCAGATTCAAATCTATGGTCAAAAGACAGATTGTCGAAAGTTGAAAATTCTGAGGACTGATGGTGGTGGAGAGTATGTTTCGAAAGAGTTCGATGCATTATGTAAAAAGGAAAAGATTTTGCATGAGGTGGTGCCACCCTACACTCTACAGCAAAATGGAATTGTAGAACGAAAGAACAGAACCATCATGAACATGGTGAGAAGTATGTTGAATGGAAAGCATCTACCCAAAGAATTACGGGGAGAAGCGGTTTCGACAACAACGTATATTTTGAACAGATGTCCGACGAAGAAGCTTGAAGGAATCACACCAGAAGAATGTTGGTCTGGTGTCAAGCCTAGCCTCAATCACTTGAAGGTGTTTGGATCTATAACACATAGACATGTGCCAGATCAGTTGAGAAGGAAGCTTGATGACAAGTAAAATCAGATGATCTTAATAGGATATCATTCGATTGGAGGTTATAAACTGTTCGACCCAGTGAGTAAGCAGGTAGTGATCAACAGGGATGTGATCATAGATGAGCTTAAAGAATGAGATTGGACTGAGAATGCCAAGAAGGATTCAGTGAGAATCTCTTGTGAAGAATCAGCCACTGAAGTCGAAAGAGAAGTTCGACATGAACAAGTCAGAGATGAAGCAGGCCCAATCTGACCTCGACGAACAAGACACATGCCTGCAAGGTTGCAAGAATGTGTAATTACATCAGATGATGTGGTTGATGAAGAGGGTGAGCTGGTACCTTATGCTTTCTACACAGATGTCGAACCAGTCAATGCAGCTGAGGCATTGAAAGATTCGAAGTGGGTGAAAGCAATGAATGAGGAGTTAGAGTCCATCGAAGTCAACAACACCTGGTCACTTATTTAATTGCCTCAAGGCAAGAAGGCAATTGATGTGAAGTGGGTTTACAAGGTGAAGGTGAATCCTAGAGGAGAAGTAACTCGACACAAGGCGAGACTTGTGGCAAAAGGATTTCTACAGAAGGAAGGAATCGACTTCGATGAAGTGTTCGCACCTGTTGCTAGGATCAAAATAATCAGGTTGGTTATTTGTCTAGCAAATATGAATAATTGGCACACATGTCAGATGGACGTGAAGTGTGCATTCCTTAATGGCCCCTTAGAGGAAGAAGTTTATGTCGCACAACCAGCTGGGTATGTGAAACAAGACGAAGAAGGAAAGGTGTACAGGCTGCATAAAGCCCTGTATGGACTTAAGCAAGCTCGAAGAGCTTGGAATAAGAAAATCGACAGCTTCTTAAAGGAGAAGGAACTTGTGAAGTGTATGACTGAGCATGAAGTGTATGTAAGGAGAAGCAATAATGAATTGCTTATACTATGCCTCTATGTCAATGACCTGTTGATAATAGGGAGTTGCAGGAAGGAGATCGAAGATTTCAAACATGACCTAAGCGAGGAGTTTGAAATTTCAGACTTGGGAAATCTCTCATATTTCCTTGGCATCGAATTCTACAAGACTAGTGGAGGTTTGATGATGCACCAAAGAAGATATGCAGGCGAAATACTCAAGAGATTTGAGATGCAAGATTTCAACCCAACTTCGACTCCAGCTGAGACCAGACTGCAACTGTCAAAGGATTCAGATGAAGATGATGTCGACCCAACTAATACGGAAGACTTATTGGGTCACTTAGATACCTTTGTCATACAAGGCCTGACTTAGCATACAATGTGGGTATGGTAAGTGGATTCATGCAGAAGCCAAAGGTATCACACCTAGCAGCAACGAAAAGGATACCGAGGTATCTGAAAGGGACTCTCGACTATGGTATTTTGTTTCCTGTAACTGATGAAGGGAAAGAATGCAAGTTAGTGGGATACACCGACTCTAGCTGGTGTAGTGATGTTGAGGATAGAAAATCCACAGCTGGATATGTGTTTATGTTAGGTGGTGCACCAGTTGCTTGAAGTTCGAGAAAGGAGCCAGTAGTGGCATTGTCATCATACGAAGCAGAATATATAGTTGTTTCTCTTTGTGCATGTCAAGCGACCTGGATGGTGAACTTGGTCGAAGAGATTACAGGGAAGAGTCATGGAACAATTACCATGAAGACCGACAGCATGTCAGCTATCAACTTTGCAAAGAATTCAATAACACACGGTCGAAGCAAGCACATCGAAATAATGTTCCATTATCTTCGAGAGCAGGTAGCACAAGGGAAGATGAACTTGGAACACTGCAGAACCGAGAATCAGATTGCAGATATCATGACGAAGGGAGTGCAGGTCGAAGTTTTCAGAAGAATAAGAGCCATGATGAATGTAGACAGCTTAGACACAACGAATTAGGTGGTGTGTTAAATTGTAATTCCTTGAGTCGAAGTGTCGAAGTATCAAAGCAAGGAAGTGTCGAAGTGTCGAAACAAGGGTGTGTCGAAACAGTTGTTTCACACAGATTTGATTTAGATTTGATTTGATATAGTTCCAAATAGGTATTTTGGGCTTTTATAATTTTGGGCTTTGACTTGGAGAACAAGTAAACCTAAATCTATAAATAGGGAGTAACCCTTATTTTTTGTATATAATCACAACACATTGTAATTCACGGTTTGCAATTGCAAGTGAATAGAAAGAGAAAAATCCCACAGTTTGTGGGTAACAACCTTCTTCTCCAAATTCTCTTAGAATCCTAATTTCCTTTCTTTCTCTATTTTCTTCTTTTCTTTGGTATTGCTGCGCTAAGAACCCTTATTGTTTATCAAGATAGGGTCGGAATTCCCATAGGTTTTGGGTTAATTCCAACATCTATTGTTGGGAAACAAGTGTGAGTTGTGTGGAGAAACAAGTGTGAGTTCTAAGTCCCACATTGCTTAGAAAAGTGGAGGTTGAGCACTTTATAAGTGATTGGACCCATACACCTATCACCTTAAGGTTTTGGGTGAATATGTGGTGTCTCTCTCACTTATTTGGGCGAGTCTTTGACCTTTAGGTGAGCGTTTGAACCAATGTGTATGCTTCCCCCTCATTAATAACCCATCAGTGGTATCAGAGCCCGGTTCGAGTAAGGGACCGACTCCTTGTATCGAAAGTCTTCCTTACATGGTGGTTAGGAGGCGTGTTCTGTTGAAGTGCCCAAGACGAGATAAGGGTGTCTCTCAACGGCGGTACAAGAATATGGATGAAAGAGCTTCCGCTTGAGGGGGCGCATAGTGGATAGACTCACACTTGAGGGGGGGTTGTTGGGAAACAAGTGTGAGTTATGTGGAGAAACAAGTGTGAGTTCTAAGTCCCACATTGCTTAGAAAAGTGGAGGTTGAGCACTTTATAAGTAAGAGGACCCATACACCTATCACCTTAAGGTTTTGGGTGAATATGTGGTAGCTCTCTCACTTATTTGGGTGAGTCTTTGACCTTTAGGTGAGCGTTTGAACCAATGTGTATGCTTCCCCCTCATTGATAACCCATCAACTAGCTGCCGGAAAGAGCTCATTAGTGGCATTCCACTTTCTTCCAATGAGAAGTCTTACGGTTTTAAACTGTCACACAAATTTTAGTGTATTTTTTTTAGTTTTCAATCATTTAGCGGAAGTTTTGAACTTCCATAAAATTGTTGAAAATGTTAAAAACCGTCGTTAAAAGGTTGAAAACACAAAAAGAAAATACAGTGAAATTTTTGCGACGGTTTAAAATCACCGTTAAAAAGAAGATATGTTGCATACGATAAGATCAGAACTGTCAAAGTGGACTATCTGACCCATTTAGAGTTGGTCCTTACAAGCATTTTGGCTCTTTAGAGTCGGACCAAAAAAATCCGGTTATAATATAGATTCAAAAATTACTACAGAAGCCCAACGCTTTACGGCCTTTAAGCTATTCATCCTTAAACGAACTATTTTTTTATTATATATTATACAAATATTAAAATAAAACTCCATAATATTTATCATCAATTAAATAAAAAATTATATTATTTTAAAAATAATATATAATATATTATTTTTCAAAAATAATATATGCATATTTAAATTGTATAAAATAATTCTCAAATATTCAACATAAAAGAAATTAATAAAAGAAATTAATAGTATACGATAAAATTGTAAGTAAAACACAAATATAATTAAATATTAATTTTATTATATTAATATTTCATATTTAAAAAAAAGATTGAATAGAATAAAGATAAAATTAGTGAGGTGAAAAAAATTAATATTTAGAGTGAGCCAATATAAATATTTATATAACTTTTTAAAAATTATAGTTATGCATATTTTCAGCTCATATAGATTAACTCTAATCAAGGACGGAGCCAGAAAATTTAGAATGTGGGGGCACGATATATAAGTAATATTAAATGTATATTTGAGTGAAATGATTTGTCTGTATATAATATATTAAATTAATTTTTAATTTATTATGTTACTTTAAAAAAATCACATACAAAATACAATTAAGTGCTTATATATTAACAATATGCATACTAATTAAATTATATTTAAGATATGATATGATATATTACTTTAAATATTAAATATATATTATTTAAAAAATTACTTCTATAACATTTTTATTAAAAAAATAAATATTATAATATATATAAAATATAAATTAATAATGATGATCTATTAGTGGTTTCAACAAGAATTAAATTGCACTAAATTTAAAATGAAAAAAAAAAACAAGTGACCAATAGTATTGCATTAAAAATATACTTATTAGGTGATATATAAAAGATTGTGCTATATATCGTTTACTTATGATTTTTGTTAAAGAATTCATTTATAATATTGGTGTATTTAACTGTACAATCAATTTGATTTTCCTCTTATACGTGCCACTATAAAAAAAATGTAGATGTAAATATTATATATTATTATAGAAACAACGTATAGGGGCGGAACAAATATGTAGGTGTGAATATTATATATTAGTAGAGTAATATTTATATAATTGAAATATTAGTGGGGGCATATGCCCACATAAGCATATGCATGGCTCCGTCCCTGACTCTAATGGATAACAAGTTTTTTACGATTGGGTTAAAAAAACCCTAAAAAATATATGCTATATTTTTAATAGCTAAACCCTATGATTTATATCAAATTTGGCGGTCCAATTCATATAGACTAGCCTATTTTAACAGTTTTAGAAGAGAGATTTATTAAAGTCTTTCACCCTAGAGAATACCATTAACGCATACATAAGCTTAAGTTTGACTTCATAAAAAAAACTCAATTAGTTTGACTTCTAGAATAATAATATGAATAATTTGGTTTTTTTTTAAAAAGTCGCTCTTTATATAATTTCATTTTTACGATCTGATTGTTTTCAAAGATATGTTTTTGTTTGAAGTTTTTTTCTTTCAATTTTTTATATTCGATATAAACTAAATATTATTATTAGATATGTAATGTTCTTAAACAATTTTTCTATTATATTATTATTAGATATGTAATGTTCTTTGTGTGACCAAGTTGATCATTCGATGGGGGGAAATTTATGTTCGCACCACTTGTCTCAACTGTGCCAAATTTAGTTTGGGTATCTCTTTATCTAGGATGGAGGAGCATGATATTAGTTGCTTTATCTAGTCTCTCGAGAAATGTTTTCCATGTAGAGGTTCTAGGGTTTTTCATTCCTTTAAGAAATATTCTATTGTAGCTGATCGAAATGATTCATTTTATGAGGCATAGACGAGTATGGTTTGACCTAAGTGCTTGATGGAGTCGACTGATGCAAATCAATATCCATGGGTATATCATGTGTGCCTAGGGATAATTTCCTCCTACACTCATGGGGGAGCCGTAACGAAGGTTGTTGTTGAGGTGCAGTCATCTTTTGATTAATCTATCTTCCCCATCCTTACGTATAAAAGAAAATGTAGCAAGTTTGGCTAGTGTTCTATTACTTTATACATCTTTCAAAAGATAAGTGTTCGACTACCTCTGACCACTTTTGAAAAGGAATCGTATTGCCGTCTCAAATCCATCCAGTTGCTTGGGCTTTTGTAAGAATGTTCCAATACTAGTATGAATATAAGAGGAAAATTGGTCCAACTTTAAAATATCTCTTCTTTCAACTCTTTTTATTCAACAATACTTCAATGAAGAAAGAGCATGGCCATGGGCTAGCTTCCTTCTGTCATAATGAAGATGACAAGGTTTTCCTTGTTTACATTGAGAGTTGTAAAAAGTTCAATCCTCATTACTTCCTAATAAATCCCATTTCCCCCGTGGCTCACTAAGATTTCTACGACTTTTTAACTTATGCTTCGGGGCCTGCTACTTGCATGAAAAGAGTTCCGAGGTTTTAGTCACCTGACCACTTTGAGAAGAAAGCAATCTTTTAGTATATATCATACAGACCCCTTACTACCAATGAGAAGGATATGAATACTACTTTAATTTTGTTTTCTGAAGGTTGAATAAGATGTCGGGACTTCACGGATGCGATTATTGTTGAGGATAGGAAGAAACTCTTTGGTACCTAATTTGACTTTGTTGTATTTTGTTAATGTTAAATTGCGTTACACTTGCTTCCTCAATTTTTTTGTTTTCTTTTAATATCAAGAGTGAGGGAGAGAAAGGTTCCACCCTCCCAGCCTAATCTACGCCTTCTCCGATTAATGTGTTGGTGGAGATACCCATTGTGACTGTAGAAGAGGGTGGAGCTTTGCTGGTTGAAGCAAAAGGAGTGCCTTTGGGATTGACTCAGCCTTCCTATAAGAATAGAAGTAAGAATAACAATGATATACCTGTTGATTTAGTCAGGACTAAGAGAAATCGTAACAAAGAACTTGTCTGTGGGGAAGCCCGCTTAAAAGACCTAAGCTCTCTGAACGAACTCTTACCATTCAACAAGACGATAATAATGAGACCCCAACCCTTCATCTACCCCAGTTTTTGAATGGAGGGTCATATGATATGCCAATAAGACGTGTGGTAGTTCATCAGCCTAGTTTCCTTTGGCTTCTTAGAGCCTTCTCTTTACTCCACTCAGTAACACCTGATTACCTACTTCTGCTTGCTCATTTGTCTATGGGTGTTCTAGGTAACTGTGAGATGACACTTTCTATTTACAAAGTCCTTTCACTAAGACCATTTTACAACCTTCTAATACACAAACAAACACCAAACCCTATGGTGGACTCTAAATCTCCCCGACTCAAAAACCTTTTCAACAATCTTCAAACACTATGATGATCCTCACAAAAAACTAGAAAGTATACCACTTTCTATTTACGAACTCCTTTCACCAACACACTATGATGAAAGATACAAACACTTACACTTTTTAGGAAATGAAGAACGTATTAGGATATTGAATGTCAAATCCAATTTTGGGATTATAGACTTTATTTTCTCAATATCACAATTCAAAGTATATCACATAATTTATCAAATATTGTTTTGGTATTGAAACTTTTATGATTTATGGAAGTTTACAAGTTTCAAACCATTTTGAAAAAAATGTTTATTGAAAATGATCTTTGATTTGTGTAAGAGAAAATGTAAAATTTGGTAATTTGTTCTCTATGTTAAACAATCATTTATACACACTTAGAAACCTCTGTGAATGGTTGCATATATTTGAAAATGTTCCTTGAAACATTTCCAATCAAAATAGTGATTATGATTCATGAAAAAACACATTGGTTCAGGTTGTATTCAGATACAACAATCCTATATTCGAATCCCACATTGCAACATTCCAATTTTTTGAAATTTAGACACTTGTATTCGAATACAAGAAGGTGGTATTTGAATACAACTTTCATGGCAGCACTTGAAAATAGCTTTTGCACTTGGAAACATTTTTTAAGGCAATGCTTCCATGGGTTTTAATGTGTTAACTTTCAAAACATTTTAGCTTAAATTGTAATGATATTTTATGAGCTTTTAGGTGATATATAAGATGAATGATGATATATCAAAGATAAATATAATCTTAACTTTGTTCAATGTTGAACATTGCCACATTTTCATGATCGATTGTTGTCTTTATCTTTATCTTTCATTATCTTCATCTTTTTATTATTTGGTAATCATTGTTGACATTCTATTTTTCTTCTTTTTTTGATGTATTTGTCTTCATCAAAACCCTATCCAAGGTTAAAGAAAGGCTCTTGTTCATAATTTCCCCTTTTCTAAAAATGACAAACATCTTTTGAAATTTTCTTGTTCATCAGGGGTTGCTTTAATATTTAAGAATCTTGCAATATGTGAAACAACTAGAAACTTCCCCTATCTTATATATCTTCCCCTAAATTTTGCAATTTGAGACTTTTAAATATTTCTTGAAAATATCATGAACAAAACAAGGATAATACCCCATCACTTCTCTCCCCTTTGACATCATTAAAAAGAAGAAAAAGTAGAAAAATCCAAGGGAACATAATGTAGTGGGAAATAATATAATAACTAATCCATGGGGTAAAGTTACATCATGGTGATTAAAGTGTTAGCTAAAATGATATAATGGCATACACTTACTCTTCTTCACAATACTTATTGAAAGTGTCATACTTTTCAATTCATCTTCAAAATGAAATTTTACCTTACCTTATCAAATGATATCCATCTGTATGGTATCCATTTATTTTGAACAACCAATTTGTATATTATAATGTTAACATTTGCTATCCAAGTATATCTGCAAAAGTAAATTAATGTTTCTTTCTAGGTATCAAAAACTCTTTGGATCATTTTTTATTAGTTCCTTTCACTACCCAAATATACTTTCAACTCGGTACACCAATTACTCTCATATAGCATGTATTAGGAGTGTATCCCTTACAATTACAATAAAAACATGAATATTTTTTAAAATACTTATTTTTTTTAGAAGAATAGAAAGTATTTCTCACATAAGTCATTTTTGGTTGAAAGTTATCTTGCACCTTCTTGGATTGAATGTTGTAATAAGCATTGCTAGACTTTACAAAGATAGTGTTTTTACTTGAGCTAGACTTATAAAATTTGAAATTTCCTAGTCCACTTCTATCATTTATATATCTTTGTTTACTTAAAACACTTTCTAAACCAAGTTGTCCTTTTTCATATTTGAATATCACTTGATTTAATTCAACAACCTTTAATTCAAGAGAATTACATTTATTACATGATGAAATTATTTTAACTTTGTCCAATTCTAATTGCATGGTATTAGATTTACTTAATGGAGATGAAATCATTTTCTTTTGTTTATCACATAACTAGAAAGATTTAGACAATCATCATGAAAATCATTAAAAGCATCTTGTAATTCATCATAAGAAGGTTTACCACTTGAGTCAAAATTATTAACATCATCATCGTCATCGGAGTGATGTGAAACCATTAAAGATGGACGTGCTTGTTCTTCTCTTTTAGAATTTGTACTCATGTCATTGTCTCTCCAAGCGATATACACTTTTCTTGGCTTTTTATCCTTCTTGTTGTTGAATTTCTTCTTCTTTTGGAGTAAAGGAAAATCACTCTTAATATATCCTTGTTTTCCATATTCAAAGTAAGTGGGTTTTTATCTTGAAGTTGATTCTTCATTAATATTCTTTCATTGAACAAATTTAATTGTTGTCTTTTTTCAAGAATTTTTCAAACTTCTTGATAAGTACTTTTTTTTTATCTTAATCATATTCTTCACTATCATATTCATATTCTTCTTATTGATACTATCATAATCTTTGATTTTAGTCTTTAATTCAAGGTATCAAACTTTATGTTCACATCCTTCACGCTTCTCCAATAGTTGAAGTTCTAATTCACGTTCTTGCGATTTTCTGAACAATGTCGCTGATGTCACAATACCCTACAAGAATGAAGCTGGTATCATAGAAGTGCATGATTCCATAGTCATAAGTTCCACTTATGTATTTGATGACTCATTTGGATTTTGTGAGATGCGCATTTTAAAACTTATGTATTTGACGACTCTTTTGGATTTTGTGAGATGGCACATTTTAGGATTGTCCTAAGTACATGAATATTATCCTCTATTCCTTCTGAGTATTTATCTTCAAGCGACAAATATTGTTAGTACCTTTGTCAAGGACATATGGCGTGACATTCTACTTAGTATATGAGGATTCCTCTTTTTCTTTGCTAACATCATCATGTTACATGTCATCAACAATAACATTGATAGAATCCACCATTTATCTTGTACAATTATTGAATACTTAGTATGACCTACTGTTTCTAGAATATCCCAAGAAGATTCCTTCATCACTTTTAGGATCCAACTTTCATATTTGCTTTTAATCAACAAGGATTTAACATTTGCTTCCAAAAACGTGAAAGTACTTGACATTTGGCTTTATCCTTTCCATAGTTCATAGTGAGTAGCTTTGATTCCTCGTTAAATAATCACGTGATTTTGAATGTGACATGCAATCTTTGTGGCTTATGCCAAAAAGTAATAGGGAATATTTTTGGCATGAATCTTGATTCTATTCATTTCTTGAAGTGTTCGATTATCACGTTCAACAACCCCATTTTGTTGAGGAATTTTGTAGCCTTAAAAATCATTAGATATACATTCAAAAGAAAAAAATTCATATAAACTAGAGTTCTAAAATTCCCTTTCATGATCGCTACGAACTCGAACAATCTTACCAATATATTTCCCTTTCTCACGTGACAAACATTGGCATAGGCTTATGATACAAGTGTTAATTTTTCTCAAAGTAAGTCAATCCAAGTGTACCCTGAGAAGTCATCAACACCCACAAAAACATATCTTCTTCCATCTAGGCTTTCTACTTGCTCAAGTTCCATTTGATCCATGCGTAGTAGCTCAAGAACTCTAGAGGTAGTAAGATGATGAAACTTCTTGTGTGACATATTAGTTTATTTATCTATCTTAAAGTTTATACAAATCTTCCATTCTTAAATCTTCAAATTAGAAGGACAAATAATGGCCTTTTCAAAGAAAATCTTCCTCACACTTCTGAGAATTAAATGGCCATGTTTCATGTACCACATTCTGGTTTCATCCTCCATAGAGATCATACAAGCTTGAAGTTGATCCTTTGATTGTAAACATCACATATAGAAATTATCCGATGATATAGTATCCTTCATTATTTATTCCTGAATATTTTATTAGTGATTTTACATTCAAGGTGGTTGACATTGACGCATGTCACTGCGCAAAAAAAACCACAGGCGTTCGCACACTCAAGATGGTAACAGATTCACCACCAAACTTTTATAATTCCAAAAATAAATAGAAAATATTGATAAAACCCTTAAAATAAAAATAAAATGGTTTTCGTAACCAAAATCGGGTCTGGGAGTCAGTTCTATGAGGGGAAGGTATTAGCACCCCTCACATCTGTTGTACTCAATGGGAACCATTTAGTAAGATTATCGGATAGAATTTTAGCTTTCGTCAATATTTTTTCTAGTTATTACAAGTTTAAAAGGAACAAAGAAAAGGACCAAAAATAATTTTTTTATTAGGGTGCTTGACAAGATTACGAGTCTTGCTCCTACGTATTCTCAGGTGCGATGAGGAATTCAAAGTTATGTAGTTCTGGGAAAGACTAAAGATATTTTTGGGTTTTTTGTTATATTCCTTGACGAGACGTTGAATCTCACTCCTAAGTATCCCCAGGTGCGATGGAGAACTCAAAGTTATGTAGTTCTTTGTAGCAAATGAGTGTATGTTGGTTGATTTTAGTGAACGATGCTTGGATTTCACTCAAATAATTAAAATTTTCTTTTATGCTTGCACATGGGAGGTTTAAGCGTTTGTTTATATCATGGTAGAATGAATCTTGTTTGATCGCATTCTAGCGGATTAACTTTTCTTGTATGCTCGCGCATCGCAGTAGAACGGATAAAACACAGTTCGTCTGTAAAAAGTTTTTGACGTTGCATGGGGACTAGAAAAGATATTTTGATTGGTTGGATTGCTTTTAAGAGGATGACAAGTGCTCGATAAGACTAATATGTATGCCTCATGGTCGATTATTCAAGGTCTCAAGAAGGGTTAACGTGAGTTGTGACACGAAGGCGCAAATTCTAACGCGAGGACGCAAATTCTAATGTGGGGCCGTGAATTCTAGCGCGAGGACGCGGATTCTAACACAAAGGTGTGAATTCTAATGCGACGAAGTGATTAATAATGCAAAGGCATAACTTAACTCAACACATCATACAAAACGCAAAACCGCAAATACACATGCAACAAAATGATAGGACAACAATGCACATACAACAATCATAACCAACATACATACATCACAAACAATTCAAAAAGTAAACATTCGCGTGTCAAATTGACGCAACGCGGGGACACGAATTGAGTTCACGTAACGCGAGGACGTGCAATACGAAGTTGCCAACACAAAATTTAAATCCGATTTAAATGCAATATAATCTAAATGTCGTGTGCCAACACGAATAAAAAAACAAGCCACTAGCGCGAAGCACAGTCATCACAATCGAAATGAAATACAAACTCATAACCCAACGTATCGTATCATAACGAAAATTAACGTCACGTCATGAAACGAAAAGTAGCAAAAGTAAACGTGAATTGATGTTATGCTGAACTACCAAAAGCGTGTACAAATATGAGTTTAATACGATGACAATAGAATCGAAATGTTGCACGTAAACAAAATCAAACCCATCCAACAAACCACTAGTGCAAAATGTGCTCATTGAAATTGAAACAAAATACACTTAACGCAACGCTGACAAATAAAACAAACCGAACACACAAAATATGCTCGGATCTGATTTTGGCGCAATAATAAAAAAAACAGTAACACATATATAAAATATTTACGTCATTACATCAAAATAAAATCCAGCAGAGTCACAACATACAAATCATGTCGAACCTGTGGATCATTCTGAATTCAATGCGATGAAAAAAACCAAACAACAACACACACACACACACACAAGCACAAACAAAAAATATTTACATTATTACATCAATATTACAACATCAAAAAAATATCCAGCATATGCAGTGAAGATGAACGCAGTCAATGATCAACATTTAAATAAACAACAAAATAATAGATTGAGTACAACACAACATAAATCTTGATTTGAATTGTTACCGAACGTAGTTGCGTTGGTGCATTGATGATGCTTGTGTTGTTGTTGTTGACCCGATGGTGATGAGAACAAATAGAGTGAACGAATCAGGGTTTGTGGCAGTCAGATGGTTGTTTTTGAAATGTGGTCATAAATGGAGTTTGAAGGAACTATGGTTGTGGTTTTTTTTTATGGATTTGAAAGGTGGTTCACCGATTTGTTGGGGTTCCGGCGGAATGGATGATGGATGTGGAGGGAGTATGTGTTGAAGAGAGGAATGGTGGTTGTGAGGGAGTCGCGATGATGATGCTTGGTTCAGTTATTGCAACGACGCCGAAAAAGAGATGAAGGGTTGTTGAACGGAGTTTGAGTGGAGAGGTTCGACGCAACGGTTAGTGGTGTTGGAGGGATGGAAGGGTGGAGTATGGTACAAAGAAGAAGGAACAGAAAGTAAGATTGGCATAGATGAAGACTTAGAGTGGTTGTGTGGTGGAAGTTAGGAGAAGGGTAGGCTGGTGTGAGAGGGAATCGAGGTGAGAGTAGATTGTGTATCGTGAGGAAAAAATATTATTTTTTCTGGCTTTATTTTTTTCCCTTTTGTTTCTACTCTTTTTTATTTTGATTTGAATTTGAGAGAGGAAGTGAAATGTGGAGAGAGGATGGATGAATTGAGTGGTGCAACTGATCCTCCAATCCAGTTGGCCAAGTTAACTTATATACTAACACCTTAGGGTTTGATTTTAATTTTATCCCAATAATACCCTTGAATATTTATTAAGTGATCAAAACGAGTTTTATTAAATTACAAATTTTTTTAATCAAAAACAAATAAAATAAAATAAATGATCTTTTTATTCTTATCTATATATTTTAAAAATTATATTGATTAAAAAACTAAAACAAAAAGGAATTAAAAATGAATAAAAATCGAACGCGCAAAGATGCGGAAAAAAACAAATGAATGCACGAAAATAATCTGTGTGAAATTAAGTTCAATAAAACAGATAGTCACATATCAAATCTTACAGTTAAAAATAACCGGATGAAAAGGCTCAAACTGATCAAAACGCAAATTCGCACGGATGCGAAAAATAAAATGAGCACACTAGATTAAACAACGCGTAATGTAGATCAATAAAATAGACAATTGCATTCTCGAACCTGAAAACGCCGTTCACTAATTTTAACCGCGCTTAAGAAATCGATTCAACCGGTCTCTCTGCCAAAATGAAATTTTATTTGCGTAAAAGTTTAAAATGCCTGCACAAAATTGGGGTATGAAAACACACAATTCTTGATCACACAATTAGCTAATACTTATAAGGTTTGTAGTGAGCCCTTCAACAAGGAGAACATCATCTAGACTAGTAAGGCCTGGGTAATCAAAATTTTCCTTTCCAATTGTTTTTCCTTTAGCTCCACCACTGAAAGAGACATGGCCATTGGAGTTAGGCCTTATCCCTTTTCAAGTAATTTTTTCTCCATTTATATATCTTGAGAAGCCACATTCAAAATACTTATCTTCATGAGAGGAATCTCTTATGTACGTGTAGATAATGTTACTTATGGTTACTTATTTTGCTTTCTATACTTGTTGAGGACAACCATCTAGGGAGATGCTGACAATGGTAGGATGATCTACCATACTTCTTTGGTTTCAAAAATAGAGTTTAGCATATATATATTTGATCATACATTCAAGTTTGGATTTCAAGTGGTCAACTTCTTCCTTTAACTCAGATATAATGGTGGTAAGATTGGCTTTATATTGAAGTAGAATACTATTTTTTTTCCATTTGCTTTTCACTAGATATTTATTCTACCATCCACTTAAGATAAAAAAAACATGTAGGATTCATCAATATCATCCTCGAAGAGATCTTCATCACTCAACTCCCAATTATCATGCATAGTTGACTTGGAATATACACAAGTTGTGAAGGCAACCACATTGTTGTATATTTCGCTTTCACTATCATATTCTAATTCCCCGTCTGATAATACGATAGTGTACCCTTCTTTTACTTCCTAAGAAAGTTGGTACATTCCACCTGAATGTGTCCAAAGCATCCGCATTCATGGAATTGGATTCCTTTTCCTTGGTTTCGTTTATCTCCTTCTGTATCTTTTCATTTAGGATTGAAGCCTTTGGTATTAGGAGGTAGATTATCTTTTACATTGGTTGTGACATTATTTCTCGATCTCCTGACAAGTCTTCTCAAGACCTTCCCAAATATTTTTGCAAGAACTTCAAAAGATTTAGTTAGGTTATCATTAATATCTTCTTCTACCCGCTCTTCACCGTATTTGATGTGAGATTTGAATTTAACACATTAGTTTTTTTCTCTGATTTCTCATTGATTTTCATTTCAAAAGTGAGTAGCTAGTCGATTAATTGATCCACTTTGATAGTACTAATATCTTGTGCTTCTTCAATGCCTATACCTTTCATGTCAAACCTCTTTGGAAGAAATATGGGAATTTCTAGCCTTTTTCTCATATTATATTTTTTCATCAAGAGAAAAAGAGCTATTAGCTATGTTATGGAGACACACATTAAAATCAGCAATCGTTTCATCCTCTTTCATCCTCAAATTTCCAAATTTTGTAGCGAGGAGTTGCAGTCTTGACATGCGAACTTTAAAGGTTCTTTCATGTGCAGTTTAGAGAGTTTTCGAAGCTTCTTTGGCGCTGGAGCAAGTATTAATAAGCTTCTCATGGCATTGAGAGCACGAGAGTTGCCACGAGCTTCTTTATCTTCTTCTTTTGACCAGCCACTCTTAGGCTTCAAGGATTCTATGACATCTTCAACTGTAACCTATGGAGGTGTCCATCCTTTTATGTTTGCTTTCTTGGTTTTATTATCCATAGACTTGAGAAAGGAAAACATGTGAGCTTTCCAATAATCATAGTTTGTGCCATCTAGAATAGGTAGCTGATTTACAAATCCTCTTTCTTTAGAACTGCCCATTTTTAACTGAATATATAGAAACCTTGGAGCTCACCCTACCTTAATAGGGTGTGTGCTTTGATGCCAATTAAAATTCTATTCTATGGTTAACAAAATGTCATACAAAATATTGTAACAATGTGGATGGCAAATGTAAAATGTGACATGTAGAATAAATGCAGAGTGTAAAATAGCATAGATATTGGCAACCATTTCGCTGAAAAGCCACCTACGCCTGGAAGACGTTAACCTAATGAAAGAAAATTCACCATTAATATTTAGAAGTACAATGTGGTTTGATTTGAATTCTCCTATTTCATTTCCTTTTTTCCTAATATTACCCGTGAACTTTGATCTAAGACTGCCCTTGAATCTCAGTCCATATTTACTTTCACTCGAATGCTTTGCCAAGTGTTTAGTTAGTTACAAAAGATTATGAAAGATGAAACAATATTGCAATTTAAATACTCTATTCACCTAACTTAGAAGTAAGACGCGAGAATAGAGTATTACAAAAAAAAATACAAGATCCAAAGCAAGTAAACAAGCCTATCTTAGTTATACAAGGCCTAATTATTCACAATGGATATTACACCCTTAAATAACAATAAAAGTTCCAACTTTAGAATCCCATTAGGGTTTTGGTCTTGAACGTATTTGAACTTCCCAAATGCGCAAAAAACCAATCTTCAATGAGGTTGATTGAAAATATTTGGTTAATTAAATATTGAACAAATTAGAATATTTCAAATTTAATCTTGCTAAAAGAGATTCTGAGCAAATATTCCTTATTCCAAAAAGTGCACAAAATTTAAAACCCTAATTAAAGGAAGCAAATCCTTAAGGGCAGGAGAATTACTCAATTTATCTTGTGCATGAAGCAACCTAGGGAGAGACAAGATGTTTCATAGAATAAAAGACATTATGCTTAACATGTTGCTTTATTACTGAAGTTTCTAGAACACATAGAGGCAAGATGTCTTACTTCTTAATAAAACATCTTATTTCACATGTTGCCAGTCATATTTTATAACAAATTTTAGATAGGTCTTTGAGAGTGCTTTTGAGTTTAATGAGGAAATTTTTGTTGGTGAGAGATTTATTCTAAATTTACAAAGATTTATTTTTCTCTGGAGTAAGTAATTCATCCTTTGAAAATAGTTATTTTGGTTTAGAGCTAAACCAATGTAAAATCTCTTTTCGGGATTAGTATAGGTCAATGTTTGGTTCATCGGCTCAGTCATTAAAGAAAATCTCTCTTTTGGGATCATGAAGAATAACAAGATAGGCATATTCACAACCGATCTTAAGCTCAACCCTCTCAGAAAATATATCGTTTCAAGATTATTCTATGATAAAATGGTTTCTAAGTTCGGTAGGTTCGAGATCAACCTAGAAAAATTATCACTGTGAAAAAATCTCAGTAGGTTCGAGATCAACCTAGTAAAAATCTCGCTTCATTTCGAGGTCAAATTATGTAAAAGTTCGGTTTAGTTCAGAGGATAACCAACTCAAAAATTCATATTGGTTTGAGATTAGCTTGTGCAAAATATCACTTTGTCTTAGAGACTAACTGATCAAACTTCTGCTCGTTATTTGGAGGGAATACTAGCCACTTCATTCCTTAGTTTGTTGTCTGGTTGGAAGTTAATATGAAACTTCATTTTCCTTATACAAAGGGGTTCATGGGCTTAACCTTCTAAAAGCTCTCAAGAATTATTGGATAATCTCATGATTAATTTTTGGGGAGAAGAGTAGGTCACTTCTTTAAGACTAGACCTTTGTAAATTTCTGTTGTTATCTCTCTTCCTACAATACTTCAATCTTTTACTTAAATTTCCACTGAATATTTAACCATTTTTATTAAAATGTTTTCAAACTCTATTTTAGACGATAATTTTGTTTTAAACTATCATTTTCAAGCATCCACAATCCCCTCTTGTGTTTGAAGTCAAATCTTCAACAACAATTGCTTCCATTTATTAGGAAGACCTTGCATATCTCCAAAATTTCCCTGAATCGAAAAATATGAAACTTTTTTTAGAGGCAACTGATAAGTTCCAAAATGTTGTGTTTTGAGTAGTAGTTTTGCGGCACTTACCGATTCATTTGTATTTAATTCTTTGAATAAAACCCCACTTTGTTTGTAAAAGTGTATATTTAGTGTATACTAGTATTTTCGTGTAAATATCATTGAGTTTAATTGTTTTTATCTCATTTTTGTAGGTATTTAAGCATTGATATTTAGTCATTGTTAGATAGAGCATTGAATAAGCTTTTTGAAGCTTCCGATCGGGCCTCAAACGGAGTTACAGTTTGAAAGTTATGAAGAAAACAATATGCTGAATTTTTTCTACTGTCAGCTCTCGCACCGAACTCAATAACATTTAAGTTGTCGAACGGAAGTTTAATAACACTAATCTCTGTGGACACGATAATTTCTCAGATAAATATTTCCAAAAACTTTTGTTGCTTGCCGCTTTACCGCACCAACAAAATGGCACCGTCGTCGGGGATTGGTTTTTTATTGGACCGCATTGCGATAGTTTCTTTGTTTTTGAGTTTTGTAGATATCATATATATTGTCTATTTTCAATTGTTTATATCGACACTTGTATATGTTTACCATATTTGTGAATTTTACATGTTTTGCATACTTGTGAATATAGTGTATATATTTGTTTCTCGTCACGTTTGCCAAAAGTGTTGTTAGATGTGTAGTTCTGGTTAGAGCTCGAAGAGATGAGAGCAAAGGCGGGAGTGAAAGCATTTGACACTTCCGAAGCAACGTGTTGGTTTGTAAATAATAGGCGTCGAGCTTACGACGTATAACAAGCACGTTGTATTATTTTTAGTTTCTTTATTGCTTTTATTGTATTAGTATAGGTAGTGTGGTGAATTAGTTAAACAAGTTGAAATTGGACCAGTTCTTAAAATTCTCAAATCTTCACTTTTCAACTTGTTTAATTCAATTTCACCAGATCTTTTAGTATGTTTACAGTAGTTTGCTTTAATTTGTTATTTTTGTGTTTCTCCAAGAGCTTGTTTTGAGTATCTTGGGGAAGTTTGAGGTGATTTTCCAAGTTGACCATTTCAACTTGCGGATGTATGGTAATGATATTGTTTTGAAGTTGGTACACGCCACATACTCGTTTATTGTTTTCTATATCATAAGATGTTTAGGAAACTTTTCATTCGTACAAATTCCATGCCATTAATTCTTTTACATTACTTGTTTTTTTGATTGAATCAGTTTAGTTAGGAAGCTTTCCATTGTTCATATATGCTAGAGGCAACAATTCTTGTTTTAACAGGATTTCATTATGTTTAATCTTTTGTTTGTGTTGATTGTATGAAAGCATGAAAATGATCAAGGCATTTTGTTTGATTATTGAGAAAAATTACCTAATCAAATAGTCAATTCACCTTGTGAGTGTGTGAACTTTTGTTAACCCCTTTTGAGCCTTTTTGTCAATGTCCATGTTGTTTTTGAACTTGATGCTTGTCTATGAGTATTAGTTCACCTTTTTGAATGAATGTTGATTATTTGTTTTCTTGAACCCTCAACCATGTGTTGTTGTTTGAATTTTTACCTTGCCTTAGAAAGTAGGGAGTATTCACACATTGATGTTGGTTGAATTCAAGTTGGGGAGAGCAATGTTTGCTCACTTATGTTGTTGGTTGCTATGCGGTTGTGAAAAAGAAAAGAAAAAGAAAGAAAAAAGACATTAAAAGGGATAAAAACACATTGTTTTAGGTTATGTTTTGGGGTATTTGTTCCTAACTCATCAAACCTTTATTCTTGAGTAGATTTAGCTTAGAAATAACACATGGAGTGTATATCTTGATGATTCGGAGTCAAATCCACTTCAATCGGAGTTGACAAACTGGGAAATTTGTGTTCTTCTTCCTTCATCTCTATGTATTTTTCATTTGTTGGGGTTTTGTATGTAATTTTATCTTAATTGTGTGTATATTTATGTATCTTTGTATAAAATCTCTTTTACAACTCTTTATCGATGGTTATCTTTGATATTTTACTTAATGGGTTTGGATCGCTATAGACATATACAGTTCGAACTCGATCTAAGATGAACATCTGTTAGATTCTAAACTCTAGACATATATTTAGGTATAATATTCACATGGGTATCGATTCTTAATGCTATGTGTTGTCGAGTTGCGTGAGACATCACCGATGAGACGATACGGTTGATCTCTCGACTTTGCGTTAGACATAACCTCTATTGTGAGCGATACGTGGGGGTTTTGACGAGTGATTTAGGTTGATTGCATTTGATCCATATATTTTTTAGTACATGATGGGTAGAACAAAATACAACTCCTGACGAGTTTTCTTATGTCTTAAGAATGTATTTATTTTCTTGTTTTATGTTTTTCCTTTTGCACTTTTATTCCAAACCATTTAAACCCAAACTCAATAACATTTAAATTGTAGAACGACCGTTCAATAACACTAATCTCCGTGGACACGGTTATTTCCCGGATAAATACTTACAAAAACTTTTGTTGCTTGCCGCTTTACCGCACCAACAACAACTTTATATGCTTACTAGATGTCTTCTATGTTTTCCCTGGCTGCTGTTGGCCGGGGTAATATTCTAGCCATGGAAACCCACTCTAAGGAAAGGGATATCTAGAAGGATGATTATGAAATGGCTAACTATGAGAGATTCCAGTTCTAGAAGAAAGTGTTGGTTCTTCAAGGAGAGGTAGACAAACTGAAGTCTTTTCTGTAGGAAGCGAAAGTTCACGGGTCACCTTTTCCTTTGCTTCCAATAATGAGGAACTTCAATCTTCTGTAGAGGCGGAGAAAGAGTCTCGCATATCGGTTATTACTGGTGTTGCGGTGATAACCTGTTGCATCGATGAGGCTATGAGAGCTTATAAGTAGGAGAAAAGTCTTGAAAAAAGGATTGGGAGGTCTACGAGGAACATTTGACCAACTTGAGGAAGAAGGTTATTGAAACACTTTACCATACCCTAAAAATGTGTATGGTATTTTCAACTAGGCAGCTGATCATCTAGATGCGCTTTGTCTGGGTTTCTAAGTTCTCCTCTCACAACTTGACCCACATAAGGTGGTTAGAGATGGAGCCTTAGTGGATGATGACAATGCTCAGCTTCAATGAAATGATGCCTTATTTTATGTTTTAGTATAGCTTGTTCAGGGAAATATTCCCTGATGTTTCCCTATAATATGTATGAACAAGCCTTATTTATTTATTTATTTACCTTTCCTCAGTCTCTTAGTTGTAAGTAAGCTTGATACTTCTACCATCGTTATGCTTGGATTTTATTCCCCCCATTTAACAGGAATTTGCATCCTTTGAACTGTCTTGCTTGGGTTTTTCCCTAGGGGGAATGTGCATTACTTTTTGAACTCACAGTCTCCCTTCCCCATTGACGGGAATTGGCATGAGCTTCATGCTATGTCGTTACTTATCTCTATCGATGGGAGCTGGTGTAACATTAAAGCTTCGTCGTTACTTGTCCTAGTTGAAGAGAGTTGTTGTAGTTACTTAGCTTGTCGTTACCCATCCGATTTGAGGGGAGTTATTGCCATTATTTATCATGATTAGGAACCATCCCTTGATAAGGGTGGGTTTCCCGTCCCTGTCCCCAAATTTTTATCCTGGTTTAGGGTGCATGTCTCATAGGCTCCATTGTCTATGCTTTTAGAGTGACCAGTTCCTAAAAGGGACATATATACTTGAGGATTATAATATTATTTATGCAGAAAGTATCTTTTAGTAAAAAGATTCATTTATTTAATTTTTGAAAGAGTCCAGAGAACTACTTATCTTGCACTTTATGATGATTTACTCTCGTTCTTTTACAATCGACATTAGGGAGTCTATATGTGATCATTCGGTAGTCACCTCTACCTTTGATGGGATAAACATCAACAAATTTTATTCCTGATAAGAGTCTACCCTTTTTGTCGAGCCTTGACGTTTGACTCTTACTGTATTTTGTTCTTGGTATTATGCCCATAATCCCAATCTGAAATATCTTCCGATTCCTTTCTCTTCCAGATATCAAGGTGGATCATGTAGATTCTTCTTTGATTTGAATATAGGCATATCTTAGCCTCGTATCGAATCGATGCACACTTTGATAGTTCAGCTTAACGGTCATCCATTGACAGCTACTGGGCGACGCGAAAAATACCTAAATGCACAAACGCTCAAAATCAACCTCGTTTCGCGGCTATTATTTTCTACCGAGTCCCGTCGATAACGACAGTCCTCATACGCCGGTCTCAGACACGTTTAGCCAGACATTATTTCGAATAAAAACAACATAAACGCAATATTTAAATTTAAAAACAATATGTCAATAAGTAGAAGAATGCGATAATAATAATTAAATTAAAGCGATTAAAAACCTGTAATGTAGAAGTAAAGCAGAACTTGAAGAAACAATAAAACTTTCGATTAGTGCCGACAAGCTTGTTGTTGATCCAAAAGTACAAGAAATAAACAAGAACATAATTTTGTGATAATCCCTCGATGTGAGTTATTATCACTTTTACAAGTAATTTTCTGCCTAAATCTAGAAAACAAATTTGACAGAGCTTCCGCATGACTTAGATGCTCAGAAATGTGGATAAACAACCTATGTTTAGAGGTCTAATGAGCCTGGTATCTGCTTCCATCGTGCAAGGAAGTTGAGAAGAAACAAGAAAGTGGAAAGAGGGAGTCCAAAATTGACTCCACATTTTCTACTATTGCATCATAATGGCGAACGCCATTAGGCCAATGGCGAACGCCATTTGGTCATTCATTAAATGACATGGACTTGGTACATGGAGGACGCCATTAGGGTAATGGCGAACGCCATGCACTAGAAAAGCCATTTTTTTGCATTTTCTTCTGCTCTTCTTCTCCTTTTTCGAGTTCTTCGCAGAATTGCTTCAACACTTATTAAAACCTGCAAAGCGAACAAAACACGACATAAAAGAGACAAACCTACTAAATTAACAACGAATAACATGCGTTATGAGTCTAAAAACATGATACATTTTCACGTTATTAAACTCCCCCACACTTAGACTGTTGCTTGTCCTCAAGCAATTAACCAATGCATTAAAACAGATAAGCATAGTTTCTGAGATATAGGCACGACAAAGAATCTAAGAAGTAAGTGGTTGCCAGGCTAGTTCTAGATCGATAGGTACTATACGTCGATACCAAGGATACCGTAATGATACATATCCGCATTTCGCGGACAAAAACTCCCCACTTATGCAAACCAATCTGAATCATGTCATTATAACTCAACCTACGCTCTTTGTTTTTTTCACCTCTTTTCATTCTAGCGCAATCACATTAATCTCGTTATCCCTGCACACACATGGTAAGTAAACCTGTTAGTGTCTAATGATCTCGTTATTAGTTCATATACATTTTTTTTATTTTTCTATTCTTGATTCTTTCAAATTTAAAGAGTCCGTTCCATTGGGTTAAATGGTCGAGTGAGGACCACCTAACTTAGCGGGAACATGTCCTTTCATTCGTTTTTTCTATGAATATTTTCGATTCGACTCGGAGATCATACACATATTTGCATCGGTTTCTTACTTAGTGTGTGCATTAGGATGGTGTTGACTGCTAATATAAACTACTTTAGAGGCTACTTTAAAAACTTAGAACCTAAGGTCTCAGCATAATGGTTACTCAAATCGATGTCGTATATTTAGGGAGTTTGGGGTGTTAGGATGGTATCGATGTTATCGAAACTTTCCCAAGTCTATCTAACATAGCCTAAATATGAGAAACAACCTATATTCTCGGAGTGTCATGCCATTGAATCAGAACAATTTTTTTTCATTAGATGTCAAATCTAAGGGAATTTTCAAACAAGTGAAAAGAATATCATGCAAATAAATGACTTAATCTAAAAGAAACTAACAAGAAAGCAGTAAAAATGAAAAATAAATCGGGAAAAGTAAAAATAAAGCAGTAAAACTCCTCCCCCGCACTTGAACCAAACATTGTCCCCAATGTTTTAGTGCAAGGTGGAAAAAGGAGTGGAAAAACCTGGGTAGATGGCTCCGTGTCGGCCTCGGCCTCTATGACGTCCAAAACCGCCTCTACCGTACACAGGGTGCAGTACACCTACATGTTGCTTGTACTCCCTCATGTCCGATACCTCCATACGCAATCCATTCATCTACTCCATGAGGTCACTTATGTTATACTCAGTCCACTCAGCATAGTCATGCTGCTGCTCCTAAATCTGACGAATGGTGGCCATCATCTCCTCCTGCTGTGTCTGCATGCTCCTAAGTAGCAGGTCACGTTCGGCATCGATATAGTTCCGATGTCTAAGCTCAGATAGGACGTCATCAAGAGCGCTCCTAATAGCAGTGTAGTCGTACTCCTCACGGGACTGATGTTCGACTGAGGTACCTGCAAAAGAGTTAGCAAAACCATGTGCCATGTGTGGATGGGTGTCGGTCTCAGGAGCATCATGCTCCATACGCTCAATCTCATAATCAATTTCATTACCCACGCCGGCCTGAACATTAACATTATCACCAGGCTCTGGGGCATTCAAATCGTATGTCCAATTGCCCCTTACCCGCACATCAGTACGTGCAAAAGAAGGGAAAGCAACTCCCTTGATGCCTTTGTTACTAATCATCAAATAGTACTTGTCGTCTGGTTTATTCTTAATAAGACGCATACTATGGAAGGCCTCTAAATCCAAGAATGGTGTCTCAACTGGCTGAAGTGTGGCCAGCTCTGTGCCTAGGTCTAATGTGCGGGCTATGGATGTAATCATTCCTCCTATGCAAATAGGACCGCATACTCTAACACTAACAGACTGAAAATGTGCTAGCAAGAACGGTGTAGGATTCACCGATGTCTGTGTTAGTGCCCAATGTAGAAAGAAAAGGTCCTTAGAGTTCACCTTCCCATTGTTCTCCCGACCGAAAATGGTGTTGGCTAAGATGCGGTGTAAGTACCAAATGGTCGGGTTATGGATAGTGGTGGCCTTTAGGCCTTCCAAGTCAACAGTGGCTTGGCTAGTGATTTGATGCCAGAAGCCAAGTGCATCAGTTTGCCAATCGCTCTCTAAAGTAGCTTCGCAAGCAAAGGCATTCCCACGAGGGAACTGCAATAAATCAGCAATCTAATCTTGACTAAAAGTGTAGTCTCTATTAAACATTCTAAACGAACCAGTGCCTATAATGTGTGATCCTCCCACAGGCGCGACATATCTAAATGAACTAAGGAATTCGTAAGTAATCGTAACATATGTAGGGCTAGTCAATGAACAGAAGTAGGTCATTCTTAAGTTCTCTATCATCCAGTTAACACTACTAATTAAGCATATGTCACGGAGGGCAGAATTATCGGGATACCTTGTTGCCGCGACATCCCTCTTGAAAAGCTTGAGGTACTTTGTCCTTTGATTATCACCCTCTATCCCTTCTTCGAAGGTGATACCCATGTAGTCTACCTCTCTTCTTGGTCTGACTGCTCTTGGAGACATGGTAAATGGAAGATTGAAGAGTTTGAAGGAATAGGTAGGAATTTAGGGAAAGTGGAGAATGAGTAGGATTGGCTTTTGGGCTAGAATGAGAGTAGATTATGGATGTTTATGGTAATGAAGTGAAGTTCGAAGGTTGGGGGTTAAGGATATGAATGAGTGGAGAGTTGAATAAGAGATTATGGGATTTAAATGAGGGTAGTTTCTAAAAATCGCACAAAGAATGTTTTAAAATAAAAAATTCCGTTCAGACTAATATGGCGACCACTGTTAGGCTAATGGCGAACACCATTAGCTTTAAACGTTACTTTTTCAAAAATCAGGCTAATGGAAAACTACATTAGCATATTGGCGACCGCCATTTACTTAAAGTGCGCAAAAATTAAATTCAGGCTTCAAATTAGTGATTTTTCTCAATGATTTTCAATTGTTAAGGGCAAAATTATGCCAGATGAAAGGGTTTAAGCATGTGGCCTTAATCGAAATCATAAAAAGTAATTAAAACAAAAAAATACAAGAGAAAAATGAACAAAAAAATTAAATAAACTCAGAGTGAAATAAAACAATCAACTAAAAAGGGAATTGCATTAAAATGAAACATAGGTTCGTACTAGTTTAACGTCGGTAGCTCGACGATAATGTAAACATAACAAGGAAAAAGAAATAATGAAATCCTGATAAAAATAAAATTCCTAACTAGAAGCTGGGAAATATTCCCTCCTCCACACTTAAACAAGGCAGTGATCTCATTATCTAAGTGCATGGTAGGAAAATAGAAAACGGTACAATAAAGCAACACTAGCCACCACAATGTCTGAAATTAAGCTCGAAGAAATGCCTCATGGAATAGATTTGCTGAAACAAGTGGTCGAATTGCTCATTAGACACATCCATATATCCAAGAAAGTCCATGCGCAGAGTGGTGAGCTCTCCTCTAAGTGTAGCAATTTCCGTCCTGAGGGCGTCAATTACAGTAATGTGATCAATGCGAGGCTTTGCGTGAATACCAGAGGCGAGTGAAGCAGCATCAGAGAAAATGGCATTTCGATTCTCATAAGCTTGAGGGGTATCAGGTGGAGTGGGTGACTCAGTTTAGCCCTCCAAATTATACAACCAATTATTTATGTTGTGCACACTTGTCCTCTCATGGTTAGGTAGTGTAAAATTATACACCACTTGGTTATCAATTAATAGTTCAAACTCTAGTGGTCCCAGATTTGCTATGATGCCTCGATTAAAGCAGATGTTAAGATGCATGGGACATATACCTCCTAAAGCATGTAAACGGTTGATGGGGTATCTAAGTCCAATGGTGGCAGCAATCATAGTAATCAATCCTCCTATAAGGATATGACCATGGGTCTTTCGAGAAATCCTGTCTAAGTTCGCTAACATAAATGTAGCAGCATTCAAGGGTCTAGCTTGGGAGGCACAGAACATGATAAAAAGCTCGTCTCTAGATACTGAGGTAATGTTTTCCTCTTTCCCAAATAGTGTGTGGGCTAGGATTTTATGGAAGTAGCAGATAGCTGGGTTGTGGATGTTTTCAGAAAACATAGAATTTGGTTCAGGGTGGTGGTTTCCGGCTATACTAACTTAGAAAAGTCAAGGTCATGATCCATGAAGGAATCCTCTTGAGCTATGGTAAACACATCTGGGCCACTAGGAAATCCTAATAGGTCGGCCATCTCACGGTGTGTGAAATGGTATTTGGTCCCAAAAAGTATGAAGGTAGTCAGGCCTCTGTTATATCCTAACCCTCTGTTAGGATCATAGAAAAAGGAACTTAAGAACTCAAGGGTTAGCCCACGATACGTGCTAAACCTCCTCCTCACAACAAAGTTATCCTATCCTATCTTGCTAAGTAGGTACATCACACTATCTCGGATTCCTAGGGTGGTCATGGTGGGGCTTCTAGGATAAGTACTTCGAAACGTCGCCTCTGGGATTCATTCCTGAAGATAACCTCCATATCATCAATGGGCTGCATTCTCTATAGTTAGTATCAAGTTGGCCTAAGCTATGTTAGCCTGAAAGTAGACATAGAATAAGTTAGTAGTGGTTAGAACAATGGATGGTACTGCATAAAAGTGTTCAGAAATAAGAAAATACAAATAAAAATATCTAGAACCTAAGGTCGTGAGTTGCCTCCCACGTAGCGCTTCATTTAATGTCGGGAGCTCGACATTAATTCAGAAGGTTTCATACCCTAATTTTTTACCCCTAAGATTCCACCTCATTTACATCATTTGCATAACATTCATCATAACATATATGTGTGTATCTTTATGCATCACTAACCCACTACAAATGCAAGATGTGTTTGCTTGCTTACTTTACAGGTTAGGTGGTTCCATTAAAGCTCAAGCAGATGAATTATCAAGGAATGTGCATCATATTCAACATATCAAGTCCCTTATTCATCCATGATGATCAAGATTTTTCATCCACCAAGAATCAAGTGCAAAAGTGAATCATGGCAAGCTCATCAAGGCTCAAATCTTCAAATACACCCAAATTAGGGTTTTGACCTAATTCAGTCCCTAGTTTCACTTTTGAAGCAAGACATGATCCAACACCTCAAGATATGTTTCAAGGACCTCAAACGCCTCATATTAGTCCATTCATATGATTGGATTAATCCAAGGAGCTTGATTCATAATCAATACAAGAATTCAAATTCATCTAGTCCATAGACTAGGGTTTTTGATGAAAAGTCAACTGCATCTTTGACTTTTGACCAGTACATGATCTCAAACCTTGGGACATGATTCAAGACACTCAAAAGCACCTTTTGTGTCCATCCGTCATGTTCAATTATTCCAAGGATTTGATTTCATTGAAGATCTCAAAGCTCAAGTTCATTTGGTGAAAAGTCAACCACTGATCAAAGTCAAGCTTGACTTTTGACTTTTTTGGTCAAAACATGGGATCCTCAAGTCAATAATGATGTTAATATGTGTTTTGGATCATCATTGATCAAGAAAAATAAGGAAATATGAGGTTACTTGTAAAAAAGAGAAACATTGGAGAAGTTGAAAATTTTCTAAGTTATAAAATTGAATGATTTTTGCCCTACTTTCCAAGGCCATAACTTCCAAAACAAGTAACCATTTTATTTGATCCAAAGACCAAATTGAAGGGCTTGTTACATACTACAACTTTGTCCTTGAGGGTAAAATCTAAAAAAAATGCATAGATTAAGAGATATGGAGCCAACTTTAGGGCCATTTTTCTCCATGATCAACATTGATTCAAGACAAACTTTGAACATCAAAGTTGAAGTATGATATCTCAGATTTCCAAAATGGCCAAGAACATTCATTTTCCTTACTTGAGTGAGAAGTTATGAATTTCACAACATGCCTTGTTGTAACTGTTTTGCAAGATAAATTTGCTACATATGTTGTTGTTACACGATTTGGATGAGCTTGCAAACCTAAAATCCTCACAAGATCCACACCAAAATGATCATACACCAGGTGCTCTATAAGAGCATAACTCAATTTTCAAGATTCCATCTTTGGCATGTGTTAAAAATCATTTCAAAAACCATGAAGTGAGGTTTTATCCTCTAGCATTAAAGTGCTATAGTGATTTTGCCAAAAACCTCCCCAATCTATCCAAGGATGATCAAAACACCAAGTGATGAGATGCAATGAGAGAGGATCAAGCTCAAAATATTAGAATTGGTAGCCATCTGAGAATGGAAGCTATGTACCTTGACACTCAAGTAATAGCAACATGACATCATCTATCTGATAATAGCATGTATCCTAATCCTCTCAAATTCACAAATATCTGAGATATTCCCCTATAAATAAAGCTCAGTTTGATGGTTCAAAACACACCAAAACATTGCAAGAAGCTTGTTTTCTAAGAAACCTCTCTCTTCTAAAAAATTCAAAGTCCAAAGAGGTGAAAATTTGGAACTTCAACTCCAAGCTATTTCCAACCAATCCAGTGATCAAAACACTTCACATACATCATGTGTAAGTGATCGAAACACTCATCTCCCAACTGTAACACCATAATCATCAAGTCACAAACCATTTTCTCCAAGGCTGGAGATTGATTTGGCCAAAGACTTCCATAAGGTTTCCATTCATTCTAAGCATTGAAACACATTCCTTGAAGATCAAGGAAGCTGTTGGCATCAACAAATTGCTTATGTAACACCTCCAAGCAAGAATTCGATTCTCACTTGCAAGGCAAGTTTCAACAAAACCTGAACTCCATAATTCATACATCATAAATGACCAGTTAAGTTATCAACTTGTTTCTAGAAATATGAGGATCATTTTCCCTCAATTAATTTTTATGTATCATGCATATATGTGATTTTATGTTGAAATTTGCAGTTAGGGTACATACAATTTTGAGATTAATTTCTTTTGATACACTTAAAATAAATGAAATTCAATGATACCATTCAATTACTTGTTAAATTTCTAGCAACTTTCATGTTTTCATCATGTTATTTCATTGCGTATTAAGAAAGTTCAGTATTTGAAAATGAGGAAGATGATGATGAAGCTCGTGCAAGAAGATGATGGCTATGGTGCCATTTTTCAACATAAAATTCATTTTTACTATAGTATTATTTTGATGAAAATAAATAAACGGATGTATCACCACCTAAGTGGTTAAAGCGTGCATTTTCAAGGGTTTGAGTGTGAAAGGTCTGGTGTTCGAATCCCCTTATCCCAGACCTTTTGCTTTTATTTTTTAAACGATTTTCAAATTCAATTTTTCTATATTATTTTCACCATCCATTCTTTGTCAACCTATAGCGTGTGGTTCAGATGGTATTATTTTAAACCCATCACCCCATGGGCGCAGGTTCAACACCCACGGAGGCCATTCCTATCTTTTTAAGCACTTTTTTTTTCCATTTTTCTTCACAACTTCACCTAATTATTTTACCAAGCAGAAATAATCTTTTTGAGCCATATTTTTGTGCAACTCTCATTTATCTTCCATATTTTAATAATCCATCAAAAGATCCCAAAAATAATATTTATTTTTGTCATTTTTATTAGGTTGAAAACTAGTACTTTTTAAGTATTTTTCATACATTTTCTTGAATTCTTTTGATTCTTTTCTTCACCTAATTATACCTATGTGTCTTTATGGTCATGATACACTTTGTTTAAAGTCTTGTTAATATACATAACCTATTGTACAAACTTGTATATACCTTGGCTAAGTATTATTTCTTTTGAAAAATACTTTGATTAAGTGTTTAATTAGTTGAAATTATAGGGTTTCTCTTGATTGATCTTTTCAAAACCTCTTGACTAGGACTTCCACTTGAGTTTGGATTTCCCAAAGCCTTTTAATTTAACCATGTTCAACTATTTTTCATGTGTTTCTATTCATAAACTCCCATTAGGGTTTTGTTTACCCTTTGCCATATTCATCTAATCCTTGATTCATCTTGAATATATGGTTTACTTGAACTTCTTTGTGATTACTTCCATGGATTAAACCTTTGCTCACATATTCAAGTATTTCCTTCATAAACTCTTATCATGATGAACATATCTACTTGTCTGATGCACATTCACATGTTGATATATCATGCTTAATCATACCATGTTAATGTCATCCTCGATGACTACACTTGTTTAAAAGTTTAAACAATCTTGTCTTGTTAAGTTTCTCTTGACATTTACAACACTTGCATCCATATAAATGTTGCATTTCAATACTCATCCTTAGTTTAGACTTAGTTCAAACCCCAGGATTCAAACTACAACCTAGTTCAAACCCTATGATCCCCTTTGACGTTCTCAACCTCAATAAAACCTTAGGATTCCCCTTGAATTTTTCAACTTCATTCAAAACTCAAACCATAGCCCCTTTGTGGCTTCAAACCTAAAAATCAAGTCAAATCCTAGCCAACCTTTGGCTTCAAATTCAAAACTTTTCCACAAAGATGAGACATGAGTCATCTCTGTAGAAGAGATGTCTCTTCTATTCTCCACAACATTCAATCAAACATTTCAAACATTTTTCCATTTAAGTGATGTAAGTGGCACACTTGTTGATTCAAAATCTAAGCTGCGGCCCTTCTCTTATTATGGTACAAAAAATAATTCTTTCATTTAAGTGATATAAGTGGCACACTTGTTGATTCTATATCCATGTAGAGGTCATTCTCTTAATATGCAAAGACTCATTTAAAGGAAGATGTGGCATTACTCTGGATTTTCTACATCCAAGTTTAAAGCTTCTTCCCTTATTATCTTCTTTCTCAAAATGTTTGTGGTGAATAGGTGAGATATCTCCCTTAAGATGACAATTTGTCTCTTCTCAAACCCAACAAACCCAATTCCACCCATTAGTAGGTGAAACTCTAAACGATCTAATTTCTCAATTTCCTTTTGAGAATACGTAGGCATAAGATTTCGATATCTTTGCGAGCACAATAATAAGTAAAACCATTAGGTTCATACACCTTCGTCTTAGCTTATTTCAACTTACACTAAAAAAAACAACAAAAATATTTCCCACTCTTATCACTCAAAACAATCAACAAATCCCCAATACACAGTAGATGACTTAATAAACAATAACATAAATATACACAAGAGGTTCCTATAGGAAATTATAGATACTTAGAGTGCTAGTACCTTCCCTTTGTATAACCAATCCTGATTCCCGATCTCTTATTTGCATTGTTTTACACTTTGCATCACCCACGGGTTTATTTAGATTTTTTCCCCTTCCCTCTTTTGGGATAAATTAAAAGTTCACATGTAAAGAGAGGGCCCTTCGAAAAAATCACTCGCGGTACAAAAATATGGCAAATTCACTGGGGAATTAGGGATTTCATCCCCCCTAAAAGGTGTAAGCCTATCTTGTATATATTTGTGATTTTAACTGTTGATATCATTTGCTTGGTGTTGTATTCATCATGTTTGTTTGGGTTTTTTGGTTGATCTCTATGAGTGAGACAAATCCTAACCCGAATTTGAGTGTACATAAATAAGATAGGATGTTGATATAATCAAAAGTTACATGTTTGGAGTAATCCTAGGCATGAGTGACATATGATATAATCACACTCACTAGAGGCCCCTTTGGAATTACTGATGCCATAACGAGTAGTCGTAATGTCATTACTTTTTCCGACCTGAGAGCCTGAGAAGCTGAGGACCTTTAGTATCCCTTTACCCCACTTGACCTTTTTAGGACGTAGTGTGGTGATTATCCAGGTGTAGACCTGAGATAGTTGATACGCAATACTACACTCAGACGAGTTTCTCTTGAGAATACTATTGACACCCGAGTAGTCGGTGTGTCGATAATATCTGAAAGATGGACCTGTGACTCTGGGAACCATATTAGAACATGTTCTACAGGTACAATAAACCCCTAGCACATATTCTCTTAGTTTGGTTAGACCCATGACTCCATGCTCGTGACGTCGGACCTTTGAACCCATGTTTGTTACCTTGTATACGTGTGCATCCATACATTCATACATACATTCAAACATCTTTTTTTTACCAAACATTTTTCAAAGAACTTAAAACCTTTATGGAAAATATCTTAGGATTTTAACATGGATTTTGGGAAAAGAAATACCAAGAAGTACAACTTCAAGGATCCTGATACAACAAAATTAAGAAAGTTAGGTCGTCTGATCTCTTGTCCAGAGGATTTCTGAAGAAGTTATGGAGGGCTCTTAGTTATACTAAAGACCAACTTTGAAGAAGGAATTCTTGACACCCTTGTACAATTATATGATCCTCTCTACCACTGTTTCACATTTCCATATTATCAAATCACACCCACTTTGGAGGAGTATTCATATTGGATTGGTTTGCCAGTATTAGACAAGATTCCTTTCAATAGATCAGAGGAAATTCCTATGTACTCAGTTATTGCAAAATCCCTTCATTTGGAAACTTCAGATATGAAAGACAACTTCACTTCCAAAGGAGGGATCAAAGGGTTAACTTCCAAATTCTTGTTATAAAAAGCTACAGAGTTGGCTAAAGCCAATAATATGAGTGCCTTTGAAGCTATCTTTGCACTACTCATACATGGTCTTGTACTATTCCCAAATATCAACCACTATGTTGATCTTAATTCCATCCAGATATTTTTAAGTGGTAACCCAGTACCTAGTTTACTTGGGGACACTTACCGTTCAATTCATCACAGGACTATGAAAGGTAGTAGAACAATCATGTGTTGCACACCTTTATTGTACAGATGATTCAAGTCACACTTACCAAGAACCAGACTCTTTGTTGAAAATCAGACAAACTCAGATGGTCTTAGAGACTTATGTCTCGCACTCATACTAATATGAATTGGTATGACCCAACTTATGACAAAGGAGTTATCATTGACAGTTGTGGAGAATTCCCTAATGTACCCCTTCTTTGTATACATGGAGGGATTAACTACAACCCCGCTCTTGCAAGACGTCAGTTTGGGTACCCCATGAAAAACAGACCTAGCAATCTCTTGGTGTCAGAATTCTTCTACCTTAATGAGGGTGGAAATCCATATTTTAGAAAATAAATTTTAAAGGCTTGGCACACTATTCATAAAAAGAGCAAAGATCAGCTGGAAAATAAAGACTGTGATACTTTCAAACCCTACACTCAGTGGGTCAATACTAGGGCTTGTGAACTCAAGATGCCTTATCCTCTTGAGAAAACTTCACAGCCTTTCATTGATTTATCCTCTACCATCCCTATTGAGAAAAGGGAATAATATCAAGAGCTCTTAATCCGGATGAAACTGGAAAGAGACACTTGGGAAGATAAATTCCATACTGCAAGGACTGAGAGAAAAGAGTTGAAGAGGAAACTGAAAGAAAAAGACGTCTTGATAGAAATCTTGGAGCAACATGGTGTGGAGAGACAAGAAGAACAAGATTATTTATTTTTCTCGGGTCATATTCCTCCTTCCTCATGCACTTGGAAAAAGATCGTCGATCAGCTTACAATGGAAAATACACAACTGAAGAGGCAGAAGAAGAAGTAACAACATGGGGGTGGATCTTCATCAACAAGATTTCCCTAGGACTCATATGCTTAGCCTTTTCATCTTTTTTCTAGATCTTTTTGAAGTTGTACTTTCATAGTTGTAATCCTTTGAATATATTAAATAAAATAAGATATTTTCAGTTATCCGAAGTGTTATCAATATTTATGATATTTTACAACATAATTGTTAAAATTCCTTGCAAAAACAAAGTCATTTGCATTTTGCACATCATACATCATTCAAGCATTTTGCATTTACCATAAACTTACACATGTCCTCACTTTGAAGCCAAACTGTCTCATTCATATAATACTCGAGCCAGTTGTCAGAAGAAGATGGACGGACTTGAGCAAGAAAATAAAGAACTTAGAGATGAAGTCACTGCTCTAAAGGATAATATAGAAATGCTCAGTAACATGGTAGAATCCTTGACGACTGCTCAAAGTCAACCGTCAACTACAATTCAAAGGACTGTCATCTCAGGAATCGCCTCTACACCTGTCACATCTGTTGCCATGCCACAGTATTCCATGCCTCTCGACTTTCCTTGGGGCATGCCTTTCAACTTTGTATGGAAGGGTTACAAACCTCCGGCTCCTGAAGCTTCAAAAGTCTCAGCAATTATGTCAGTACCAACTCCCGTAATGCATACTACTACATACATTGAAGAACAAATCTTCCATGTTCCTCCAAGTGAAACTATGGGAGTAGATGAAAGATGGGATGAATTCCAAGATAGTTTCTTAAACATGCAAAAAGAGATTAAAGCTCTCAAAGGACAAGACTTATTTGGAAAGAACGCGGCTGACCTATGCCTAGTTCCAAATCTCAAAATACCGCTCAAATTCAAAGTACTTGACATTGAAAAATACAAGGGGAGTTCTTGACTTCGAAGCCACTTGGTTATATATGCACGAAAGATGTCCATGCAAACAGACAATCTGCAGCTGCTAATTCACTACTTTCAGGATAGTTTAACCGGTGCCGCACTCAAATGTTACATGGGATTAGACAGTGCGAAGATCCAAACTTTCGATGACCTTGGAGAAGCCTTCGTGAAACATTACAAGTACAATATGGATATGGCTCCTGACCGGGATCAACTCAGGGCTATGTCTCAAAAAGAAAAAAAAAACTTTCAAAGAATATACTCAGAGATGGCGAGAGGTCGCCGCCCAAATCTGTCCTCCTATTGAAGAAAAAGAAATGTCAAAGATATATTTGAAAACTCTTAATCCCTTCTACTATGACCATATGATTGCCAGCTCGCCTAATGATTTTACTAAAATGGTAAACATGGGAGTGCGATGGGAGGAAGCAATCCGAGAGGGACGGTTGACCAAAGAGGCGGAATCGTCTAAAAGACATGGAAGTGGGTTCCAAAAGAAAAAGGAATAGGATATCAGCACTGTGTTGCAAGGCTATTCAAGACGAAGATATCAACCACGACATGTAAAAAATGTGTCTCCTATTATCAATTCGGCACCATCACTGACCTACCAACCACAAAATTCTCAGAATCAAAATCATCAAAGTCATAAACATCATCTACAACAACTACAGTATTAGCAAAGGCCGCAACAACCTCTACAACAGGCTCGCCCGCAATTCAATAACAACAATAATCGTGTTCAAAGATCACCTGGGTTTGATTCTATACCAATGATATACACAGACCTGTTCCCAACATTATTGGTAAAAGGATATATTTAAACAAAGTCTCCTCCTGCTCTCCCAAAAGACCCTCCTTATTGGTTCAAAGCTGACCAATTTTTCCCTACCATCAGAGAACACTCGGGCATGGTATCGAGAATTGTTTTAGCTTTAAAAATGATTTTCAAAGACTTATCAAAAATGGCATTGTTTCTTTCAAAGATAGTAATCCAAATGTTCAAGTGAACCCGCTACCTCAACATGGAGAAGCTTCTATCAACATGGTCTACGGATGCCCGGGAAGCTATAAGATTTATGGCGTCCGCTTGTTAAGAAGGAATTTGGTGAAAATGCACGCAGGACACAACAGGTGGCGTCTTGTAGATCCACATGATTACACACCATGCAGCATTTATTCTGTGAATAATCAAGGATGCTACTTTGTACAAGCATCTCTACAGGAACAAATGAACCAAGGTTGGATCCAGGAATACAGAATGAGGCCATACCAACCAATCAACATGGTACAAGGTTGTCCGGGAGAGTACGTAGTTTATGATATCAAATATATCAGGGAGTCACAAGTCAAATTTCACAAATGCTTGTGCAAACTTGATTATTTTGGTCCCAATCATGATTGATTATACAGCCTACAAAAAATATTATAGAAGCCGACGTGGTTGTCTCCTCATCCAAAATGAGATCCAAGGGTTGTTAGGCCGAAGAACCACCACAGTCCTCCATGAAAGAGAACCCATTGATGATGAAGCTGATGAGGATGTCTATACCATAACTTCTCAGTTTAATGAACCCGAACACATGGAAATTCCTTTTGACAAAAGAAGGATTCCTAATGTTCCCACCATTGAACCAAATGAGATCACCTATGATAGTCGAAAGACCATCGTTACTCCTTTAGTCATTTATTTACCAGGCCCAGTCCCGTACAAATTGGAGAAGGCCATACTTTACAAGTATGGTGCTACCATGTTGAAAATCGGAAGAAAGTACCCTTACCATCAATTGTCAACATCGCTGATGTGAGCCGAGTCACCAGAAGTGGTCGGGTATTCAACAAAGAAGCCGGAGATGTGGCTGTAAGAAAGGAGAAGCAAGTGAAGAATTCTTTTGAACAGATTGGTCAATCAAGTTATACCAATCAGAGGAAAGATAATGATGAAGTTTTAAGTCTAATTAAGAAAAGTGAGTACAACATTGTGGACCAGCTGTTGAACACACCTTCCAAAATATCCATGCTATCCCTTTTAATGAGATCTGAGGCTCACAGGGAAGCTCTACATAAGGTCTTGGAGAAAGCTTTTGTAAACCATGATGTAACGGTGGGTCAATTTGGAAGTATTGTTGCTAACATTACCATTTGTAATAACCTGAGCTTCCGCGATGAAGATCTCCCAAAAGAGGGGAGAAATCACAATATGGCAATAAACATTTCAGCCAATTGCATGAATGATGACTTGTCAAGTGTATTAGTGGACACTGGTTCATCACTAAATGTCATGCCAAAATCAACTTTTACAAGGTTAGCATTTCAAGGCACTCCTATAAGGGGCAGTGGAATTGTCGTCAAATCCTTTGATGGATCCAAAAAGAAAGTTGTTGGTGAAGTTGATCTCCCCATAACTATTGGCCCCCATACGTTTTAAATTACCTTCCAAGTGATTGATATTCAAGCAGCGTATAGTTGTTTGTTGGGTCGTCCCTGGATCCATGATGCAGGAGCAGTCACTTCGACGCTACATCAAAAGCTGAAATTTGTGAAAAATAATAAGTTGGTTACTGTGTGTGGTGAACGGGCTTTGGTTGTAAGCAGTCTGTCATCATTTTCTTACTTAGAACCCGAAGAGGTTATTGGAACTCGATTCTAGGCACTTTCTGTAAGTAGCAAAGATAGAAAATGGGAATCCATTTCCTCTTACAAAGATGCAATTAGAGTAGTGGAAAGTGGTACCACTAAAGGGTGGGGACATGTTGTGATTCCTACCGATAACCAGACCAGAGGAAGCCTCGGTTTTTCCCCAGTATTCAAAAAAGTTGCTAGAAAGAATGAAGGCATCCCTTCCATTTAAAATATTTTTTGCAGCGCAGGCTTTATCCATCCTATCCCTCAAGAGGTCGACGCCATTAACGAAGATGACTCTGAAGACGGACTCTCAGATCCTGAAGAAGAATGGAAGTCCTACCTTAACGATTTTGGGTACATATCGCAAGAAGAGGCACATACTCCGTTGTCCCCTCCTCAGAAGAAATTCGAGGACGTATTTGAGTCAAATGATGAGATGAATATAGAGGATTGTAACACTGAGAGCTATCCTACTTCCCTTATTTCACCAAGAGTGGATATAATTATGGAAGATAATTTTTGCTACTCTGAGGATGATTCATATATTCCTCCAGAGGTCTGGGATCCCTACCTGGAAACTCCTGAGTATGATAGTCAGTCAGAAGATACCTACATACCATTCTATACTCCTCAACCCATCGAAAAGGCACTCGAAGATCACCTTTTCGACAAATCTGCAACGATTGCTGAAAGATATTTTATTCATTATACTATGCCAGAAGTGAATGTCATAACTGAAGATGATTCTGAAAAGGATTTATCCACTTACATGGCACCTTCTAAAGTTCTGTAAAACCTGATCAATTGTCCTTGGGGTATGCCTCACAAGTTTATGCGAGCTACTATAGTTCCTATTAATCTACCTACCGAAGAAAAGCCTGAGAAAGTGAAAAAAATTTCAAAATACAAAACTACATCATGTGATCTTAATATATGTGAGTGGGAACCTTATTTAGAAGGCCCCGAATACATGTCTTCAAAAGACACACATGTACCATTCCATATCCCGTGATCCGCCGAAAAGACGACTGAAGACCTCCTTTTTGATGTATCCGCAAAGAGTAAAAATTCCATTAAACCGACTCCGCCAGAAGTCACCGCCATTATTGAAGATAGTTCTAAAAGGGATTCACAAGGCTTCGTGATACATGGGAAAGTTTTTCAAAATTGGATAGCTGTTGATGTTCCAACTGTTGTCCACATCTCTAAGTAAATATTTTATCTTTGTTTTGTCCTCTCGCTCTGCCCAAGGTGAGAGATGTTTTTAGGGCCCCCTTTTAAATATTTCCTTATCGGGCTTTTGTTTCAAGAAATAATTGTTCAATAATAAAGATGTTGTTTTCAATTCCATGCTATTTTTTTTTACTTTTCTACTTTTTTCGGAAAATGGTAACCTAAACAAAAAACAAAAAAAAAATAATAAACACTTTCAATGTCTACATGCCACTGCATTTATCTGTTTTTCTAAAATCCAGCAATCAATCATATGTGCAGATTAAACATCAAAAACCCCATTGAAAAACATGACCCTATGCCCTCTCCCAACTTTGAGTTCCTAGTATTCGAAGTTGAAGATGAAGAAGAGGAAGAAATTCCGGATGAAATTTTCCGACGACTTAAGCAAGAAGAAGCCTCCATTTAGCTGTACAAAGAGCCGATAAGAGGTGATCAACCTTGGTTTCGATGAAGACAGAAAAAAGGTCAAGATTGGGGAACTTCTTAGTCCAGCTGTTAAAATAAAAATGGTAGAACTTCTCAAAGAATTCCCATATGTGTTTGCTTGGTCCTACCAAGACAAGTCAGGGTTAGACACCGATATTGTGGAACACCATTTACCGTTGATGCCAGAATGTCTGCCAATCAAGAAGAAATTGAGAAGAACTCGCCCAGATATGGCCATCAAAATTAAAGAGGAAGTGCATAAGCAGATTGACGCAGGTTTCCTTGCAACGACAGAATACACTCAGTGGTTGGCCAACATAGTGTCTGTTCCGAAAAAGGACAGAAAAGTCAGAATGTGTGTGGACTATCGAGACTTAAACAAAGACAGTCCAAAAGATGACTTTCCACTACAATTCATATTGACAAGTTGGTCGATAGCACCGCAAGGTTCAAAGTATTCTCCTTCATGGACAGATTCTCCGGATATAATCAAATCAGAATGGCACCTGAAGACATGGAAAAAAACCACATTTATTACACCATGGGGAACATTTCGCTACAAAGTGATGCCTTTTGGTTTGAAGAATGCGGATGAAACCTACCAAAGAGCCATGACAACTCTTTTTCAGGACATGATGCACAAAGAAATTGAAGTATATGTCGATGACATGATTGCCAAGTCCAGAACTGAAGAAGAACATGTGGAGTATTTGTTGAAGTTATTCCAGCGTTTGAGGAAATACAAACTCCGCTTGAATCCTAACAAATATACCTTTGGTGTTCGTTCAGGGAAGCTCTTGGACTTCATTGTCAGCCAAAAGGGAATTGAAGTTGATCCTGATAAAGTCAAAGCCATTTAGGAAATGCCAGCACCCAAAATTGAGAAGCAAGTAAGAGGATTTCTGGGTCGTTTAAACTATATCTCCAAGTTTATCTCTCATATGACCGCTACTTGTGGGCCGATATACAAACTTCTTTGAAAAGACCAGAGTTGTATATGGATAGAAGATTGCCAGAAGGCCTTTGACAGCATCAAAGAATATCTGGTTGAACCTCATATCCTGATCCCTCAAGTGGAAGGGATCATATACTTAACCGTATTGGAAGATTCCATGGGCTATATGCTTGGCCAGCAGGATGAAACTAAAAGAAAAGAGCACACCATTTATTACTTAAATAAGAAATTCACAGACTGTGAATCTCATTACACTGTGCTTGAAAAAACCTGTTGTGCCTTGGTTTGGGTTTCTAAGCGTCTACGTCAATACATGATTTGTCATACTACTTGGTTAATATCCAAAATGGACACGATCAAGTATATCTTTGAAAAGCCCGCTTTAACCGGAAGGATTGCTCGCTGGCAGATGCTGTTGTTAGAATATGATATTGAATACCATGCTCAAAAAGCCATCAAGGGGAGCATTCTAGCTGATCATTTGGCTCACCAACCAATTGATGAATATGAATCTATCAAATTTGACTTCCCATATAATGATGTAATGTATCTAAAAATGAAAGATTGTGATGAACCATTGCCAGATGAAGGGCCAGAGCCAGGATGCCGTTGGGGTTTAATATTCGGTGGAGCTGTCACGCTTATGGAAATGGAAATGGGGCAATTATTGTTACACCTCAAGGTACCCACATTCCTTTAACCGTAAGGTTGACATTCAAATGAACAAATAATGAAGCTGAATATGAAGCATATATCATGGGACTTGAAGAAGCCATTGATTTAAGGATCAAAATTTTGGATGTATACGGAGACTCAGCCTTGGTCATAAATCAGATCAAAGGTGAATGGGAAACATGTCAACCTGGCTTAATCCCTTACAAAGACTATGCGAGAAGGTTGCTACCTTTCTTTAACAAAGTTGAGTTTCATCATATTCCTCATAAAGAAAATAATATGGCTGATGCACTAGCTACATTATCCTCCATGATTGTTGTAAATCAATTGAACAATGTACCTAAAATCAATGTTATGCGCCTTGATAGGCTCGCTCACGTGTTTACCATGGAAGAGATTGTCGATGATAAACCATGGTATCATGATATCAAATGCTTCCTTCAAAAACCAGAATACCAGCTTGGGGCGTCAAAGAAAGATAGGAAAACTCTCAGAAGATTGGCTGGTAACTTCTTCCTGAATGAGGATGTGCTATACAAAAGAAACTTTGACATGGTCTTGCTCAGATGCATAGATAAACATGAAGCGGACATGTTAATAAAGGAAATTCATGGAGGCTCTTTTGGTACTCATACCAATGGGCAAGCGATGGCAAAGAAAATATTAAGAGCAGGATACTAGTGGTTGTTAATGGAATTTGATTGCAACAAATACATGAAGAAATGTCACAAATGTCATATTTATGCCGACAAAATTCATGTACCACCGACTCTTCTCAATATTCTCTCCTCTCCATGGCCTTTCTCTATGTGGGGAATTGACATGATTGGCATGATTGAGCCCAAAGCTTCCCAAGGACATCGTTTCATCCTAGTGGCCATTGATTACTTCACCAAATGGGTTGAAGCATCATCTTATGCCAATGTGACCAGTCAAGTGGTGGTCCGTTTTATCAAGAACAATCTAACCTACCGTTATGGTGTTCCGAGTAAGATCATTACTGATAATGGATCGAACTTGAACAACAAAATGATGAAGGAATTATGTGCTGAATTTAAGATTGAACACCATAACTCTTCTCCCTACCGGCCTAAGATAAATGGAGCTATTGAAGCAGCTAACAAAAATATCAAAAAGATCGTTCAGAAGATGGTAGTAACCTACAAAGATTGGCATGAGATGCTACCATTTTCTCTTCATGGATATCGTACATCCGTTCATACTTCAACAGGGGCAACCCCTTTCTCTTTGGTATACGGCAGGGAAGTAGTGCTCCCCATAGAGGTGGAAATCCCATCAATAAGAGTCTTAATGGAAGAAAAGTTGACAGAGGATGAATGGTGTCAAAGCCGATACGATGAGCTGAACTTGATCGAAGAAAAAAGAATGACAACTTTATGTCATGGTCAGCTATATCAACAAAGAATGAAGAAGGCTTTCAACAAGAAGGTTCGACCTCGTGTATTAAGAGAAGACGACGTTGTGCTTAAGAAAATTCAATCATTCCTTACGGATTCTAGGGGAAAGTAGACTCCTAATTATGATGGCCCATATGTTGTCAAGAAAGCCTTCTCAGGTGGTGCCTTAATGCTTACGACTATGGATGGTGAAGAGTTCACTCGTCCTACAAATGTTGATGCAGTCAAGAAATACTTCGCCTGACAAAGAGTAAAAAGAGCGTCTCGATAGATTGAAAACCCGAAAGGGCAGTTCAGGCAAAAAAATTAGAGACATGAAAAATGTTATCTCGGTAGATTGAAAACCCGAAAGGGCAATCTAGGCAAAAGTTAGGGGTATATGGCAAGTAACTGCATCAAACCAGATTGGATTATCTGAAGCAGCCACAACTATCAAAGAGCTCTCAAATAAAATCATTTTTGCCAGATGCTCAAAGAAAATTGGGAATTTTTAGTTGTTAGGGAGGATTTGGTCATTATATTTTGATGTAGCACTTTCCCTTTAATTACCATTTTTTCACTCTGTAATAATCCATGGAATCACTCTATTTGCGGGTAACCATTCTATAAATAAAATTTGAGCTTTTGCCTATCTGCTTGCGACTCTTATTTTATTTACATCTTGCCAAATGACATGTTACTTTGATAAAAAATTCTTGAAACAAAAAAGTTATTTTTTTTTTGCTTTTAAAATGCTTGTGTTTACTTTCCTTTGATCTGTGAACATAAGAAGGAATATCAATAGTTGCTCCAAGAACGATTAAACCTCGATATACAGGATCAAATGTTCTTGTGATTTGCCTTGGAAGGTATCCCCCAAAATGATGGATCTTTAACTCCGTCCACACCGTGATATGTTAGACATACGATCCCATATCTCCAGTGAAAATTTAGACCCGATGCTCTCCGGTAAAAGAATTAAACCTGGTATTCCCTAGTTGAATTTTTGAATGCAAGCTGAGTATGGCTCTCTTTGTTTTTTCTCCAGTGATATTCCCAGGAGACTGGCTGAGTACCAGGTCACATTGTGATGTTTATTTCATCACCAATATATCTCTTTCGCCTGTTTTGTCAGCATAAAAACATAAAACACATTCATATCATACATATATCATACATAGTTAAATTCATATCCATTCTCATAGTGCATTTGTCGATAATGTTTACTTTATTCACCTTGGTCGTGTTTTTCCTCGAGTGAAATGTTTCCTCTCTCCAATAGAGTGGTTAGTCCTAGGCAGGAAGTATCCTTTCTAACTCCCCACTGAGTTTAATCCTCATGGAAGTTTTGATTTAGTTTTCCTTTCCACACTTGGATAGGATAAATCCCCAGTTCGAGTTTATTCCTCACTGGTTAGCGTCTTTGTTTGACGATATCTCTCCAGCTTATTCTTGGATTGAGTCGGTCTTTTGACCATTTTGATAACTTGAATCTCTGAATTAAAAAGGGCATTTATTTTGCACCTTTTAGGTGGTTTACATCCCCGGAAAGAATCTGTTGAAGGTTTCCCGACAAGTTAAATTTATTCCGCTTTGGAATCTACACATAACAGCAAGTGGCAATCTCTTTATTTGAGAAGCTTGTTTCTATCCCTGAATTTTCCAATGAACCGGCAAATGGCAGTCTCTTTCTGAACAGTTTTTCTATCCCCATTGAGCCTATCAGCATATCAAAATTTTCTTTCGTCTTATGGAATCTCTCTGAAGAAGTCTCAAAGAGAAGTATGATGAAGAAATAATTATCTCTCCGGAAGATTCTGTCAGAGAAACTTATTGAAGATTATCACAAGTGTTTGTTTGAGAAAATTTGCTACAAGTGGGTTTATCTACTCGATAGAAAGCAAAATTGCAGCCAATGGTATTTCCCTAGTAGGTCTGCTACCGGATTTTCCTTCTTCATATGACATCTCTTCGAAGAGGTCTCGAAGAGAAGTATGATGAAGATATTTTCCATCAAATGGCATCTTCCCAGTGAATCCCTGTGAGAAGCTTGATGAAGACCCTTACAAGAAGTTTTTCTCTTTATTTGAGAAATTCGTTTTGCAAAGTTAACTAACCCGCATCTCTTTGAAGATCCCAGTGAAGTTATTATTTCAGCAAGTTATTACCCTTTTAGGAACTTGTTTGTTTTTACCCTTTTCAAGAAGAATACTTGATTAAAGAAGAAACTAAGACCAGTTTCATGGCTTATGTCCAAAAATGAGGGGAAGTTTATTTCAGAAACTGAGACCAGTTTCATGGCTTATGTCCAGAAACGAGGGGAAGTTTATTTTAGAAACCGAGACCAGTTTCATGGCTTATGTCCAGAAACGAGGGGAAGTTCATTTCAGAAAACCGAGACCAGTTTCATGGCTTATGTCCAGAAACGTGGGGAAGTTTATTTTACCCTTTTCTAAGTAATGCTACTTAGTCAAAGAAGATGTTGCATCATTTTCCAAAGATGAAAGTTCAAATTATCAGAGTTATAATACCATCCCCTGTGGAGTTGTGTTCCTCTCCCCATTGAAGTCGCTATCTCTCTCCAAATAGAGTTACAACATTTTCCCCAATTTTCTTTCCCAAGTGGATAATTATGTTGTTATACCTCTGTGGTTTAGTCTGTTCTCAGTCTCCTGTGGCATCATTTCCCACAGGTCTCATATCTTGCATTCATAAGTGCATTCATATCATATAACCTTTTATGGCATCTTAAGGGCCAAAAATGTGCATTGTTATATTTAAGCCTCTCCTATCTGGTCGAGACTAAGATGTCAATCTTCATCTCTTCGGATTAGAGAAACCTAAATAGAGACATTTGTCATACCCTAATTTTTTACCCCTAAGATGCCACCTCATTTACATCATTTACATAACATTCATCATAACATATATGTGTGTTTCTTTATGCATCGCTAACCCATTACAAATGTAAGTTGTGTTTGCTTGCTTACTTTACAGGTTAGGTGGTTCCATTAAAGGTCAAGCAGATGAATTATCAAGAAATGGGCATCATATTGAACATATTATGTCCCTTATTCATCCATGATGATCAATAGTTTTCATCCATCAAGAATCAAGTGCAAAATTGCATCATGACAAGCTCATTTAGGCTCAAATCCTCAGATACACCCAAATTAGGGTTTTGACCTAATTCAGTCTCTAGCTTGACTTTTGAAGCAAGACATGATCCAACACCTCAAGATATGTTTCAAGGACCTAAAATGCCTCATATTAGTCCATTCATATGATTGGATTAATCCAAAGAGCTTGATTCATAAGCAATACAAGAATTCAAATTCATCTAGTCCACAAACTAGGGTTTCTGATGAAAAGTCAATTGCACCTTTGACTTTTGACCAGTACATGATCTCAAGCATTGGTACATGATTCAAGAAACTTAAAAACATCTCTGGAGTCCATCCCTGGTGTTCAATTAGCCCAAGGGTTTGATTTCATTGAAGATCACAGAGCTCAAGTTCATCTGATGAAAAGTCAACCATTTATCAAAGTTAAGTTTGACTTTTGATTTTTTTTGGTCAAAACATGGGCTCCTCAAGTCAAGAATGATGTTAATATGTGATTTGGATCATGATTGATCAAGAAAAATCAAGAAATATGAGGTTACTTGTAAAAAGGGCAACATTGGAGAAGTTAAAATTTTTCTAAATTATAAAATTCAATGATTTTGCCCTACTTTCCAAGGCCATAAATTCAAAACAAAGTAACCATTTTCTTTGATCCAAAGACCAAATTGAAGAGCTTGTTACATACTACAACTTTGTCCTTGAGGGTAAAATCACAAAAAATGCACAGATTAAGAGATATGATGCCACGAAGTTGGAGGTTCCATACTTTTGGACCTAAACACTAAGAAAATTTTTAGACAGAATATGTCTCATGTTAGGGCCAACTTTAGGGCCATTTTCCCCATAATCCATATTGATTCAAGACAAACTTTGAACATCAAAGTTGAAGTATGATATCTCAGCTTTCCAAAATGGCCAAGAACATTCATTTACCTTACTTGAGTGAGAAGTTATGAATTTCACAATGTAATACCCCGTAAGTTATTTTGCTCTGGATAATATTAGTATGATCAACTGGGTTCCGGTGTACTCTGAGAAATTATCAGTAAAGATAGTTAGAGTAAACTGATGAGCTCAGAGCAGATCAAATTAATATTATCTGACTCTGAGGTGTTAACTTTTGGTGCTATATAGGTGTTTTGGACATTTAGTAGTATTACTAACTAATTGGAATTCTCTATATCATTTCATTTTCCACACTTGTACAAAAATAGAAACAAAATTGGAAAAAATAGAAAGGGTTAGAAAGAAGGAAGAGAAAGGAAAGAAAGAGGAGAAACTTGGAAGAGAAGAACAAGAGCTTGGATCATCATCTCTTCTTCATCAAATCATCCCAACATCTTCTTCATCTTGTTGTTGGTGAGTTCTAGTTAGAACCCTAAGTATAAAAACTTAGGTTAGAACTTGGATAAAAATGGTGAAAATGGATTGATCATGCTAAATGTTGTTTGCTATGGTTAATATGTGAAATAGAACACATAATATGTGTGGGTTGTATGAAATATGGATGTTTGATGCTTGCTATGATGTTCCCATGAATTTTGATGGGTTCCATTGGGTTTTGATGCTTAAAATAATAGGTTTTTAGGTCTCAGACTCAGTGATAACCAGTTACTTATTATGGGGTAACCGGTTACTTGCAGGAAAAGTAGCTGTTTTACGCAAAAATGAACCGAGTAACCGGTTACTCTATATGAGGTAACTGGTTACCCAATTATGCCTCTAAACGTGAATTCAGTTCTGTTTTGGAAATTTGGCTTGAGTAACCGGTTACTTTATATGAGGTAACCGGTTACCATATTAAGATTTTGGTTCTGTTTGGAGAAAGGAACTTGAGTAACCGGTTACTCTATATGAGGTAACCGGTTACCGCTATTGTGTTTTGAAAAATATTTTAGAAAATTAATATCTTTTGAACCGTGCTTCTGATCGAGGTGTTCTTGGTACCGATGAAAAGCTATGGAAATGTACTACATGATAAAGGTGAAAAGTATTGTTTTTGGTGCCTGATTAAATAAATTGAAGGGAACTTAAGGGTTATGTAACTTGTGATTGAATTATTATATGTAATTCAAAATTTGCAATTGTAATATGTTTTGTCTAATATTGATGTTAAACATGATTGAGAGAAAATGCATGTTAAAATATGGAATAGGTAGAGTGGGGAAACCTTACTATGAACCTATATTGGAACCTAGTAATGAACTAGGAAATCAATGAATAACTTAATGACGAAGCTCGTGCAGAAGAGGCCGAGGTGTGCGTCCAGTACCGAATGGTATAGAAAAGAATAATACACTAGTATGGATCATGTGTAACTGTGTTAAGTATTGAGAAAAGGCAAAAGAGGCCTAAAGGCGAATGTGGCCTTGTGATTGTCGAATACAATCACGTTTGTATATATGATCACGTAATCGTAACCGTTTCTCTTGAGACGCCGTTTCATGAGTAACGAGCTCCTCTGAAACATACCCATAACTACTTGGCAGGTTTGATTCCCGCGTGTAGTACGTATGGAGCCTATATGGTAAAGAGACTTGTGATGGTTAAAAGGCCATGAGAAGTGAGGTTCATAGTTAACAGGCCGATGATCCCGAATCCATTTCGTATGTCAAGTAGATTACAAGGATCCATGACTCGGGTCGACTTTTAGACGTAGAAGCGGACGGGAAAAGGGGATGCCTTGGTAAGGTTACCGATTAGTGATAAACTTTGAGTTAACAGACTAAAGAACATGTATCCATATAATGTGAGTGAGTACTCAAGGTCAATTCCCTTCCCTTTTGACTTGGGTTAGGATGATAGAACCTTGTAAAACCGAGAGAATTAATAAGATAAGGAACTCACTGAGATTTAATTTCTCACCCCATGTTGTTGATTATATTACAGGTGCTTCAGGTTCCGCGAAGGGTAAGGATAAGTCCGTTTGATTATCCTTACTTATCTTGGCTTTTGGGATGGCAAGACTTCCATTGTGGAGATTATTTTGAGATCATTGTTTTGATCTAGTTCTTAGTGTCTTGGAACATCTTGTATACATTATGCCATAGTTTTTTTTGTATTAAGTACTTTAGGGCATGTAATGTATATAATGTGTTTACTAGGAACTTGTGGTATTTCAGTACCAAACACTTGGATTCATGTATAGTATTTGTGCTTTGATGTATGATATTATATGTGGGTGTTACAGTTGGTATCAGAGCAGGTCGTATCCTCGACCTAGCCATGAAATAGTATAAGTATTTCTTTCCGTTTGATATGTGTGGTGTCGCCATTGGTCTTAAGTGTTATATTTATGGCATTGAGCTGGATCAACTTAATCCTATCTGTATGACATTTAGGAACATAGATGACGAACGCAGAAGCAATCGTGGTAGACCTAGAACTACTCCTGTTGGGACGAATCCGTCGGGCGACGAGGAGTATGTCCCATGGCCTCAGTTTTTGCAACAGATGCAGCAGCAGCAGAACCAGTTCATGCAGCAGATGGTACAACAGATGAACGGGGGTCTTCATCCTCCAGTGGTTGTTCCAGATGCAGTAGGTGGGAGTTTTCGGGATTTCATCCGCATGAATCCTCCAGAATTTCATGGCGGATTAGATCCTGTGAAAGCTCATGAATGGATAGATGGCATGGAGAGAATTTTCATGATAGTCCATTGTAGTGAGGAGAACAAGGTGGTATTTGCTTCTCATTCGTTGAAGGGCCCTTCCATGAGGTGGTGGGAGAGTGCTTCAACCCTAATGACTATCCAAGAGGTACCTAAGGTTTGGGAGCAATTTAAGATTAATTTTATGGAGAGTTATTTCCCTAGTTCCTTGAGGACCCAAAAAGAATTTGATTTTCAACAGTTGAGACAGGGTACTTTGATTGTGGCTGCTTATGCTGATAGGTTTGAGATTATGGCTGCTTATTCTAGGCAAGCCATGTATGCTCCGGATGAGAGGTGGAAAATTGACCAGTTTCTTTTTGGTTTGAAGGCTGAAATTTCTCATAGTGTGTCTCAAAGAGAGTTCACTAGTTATGCTGAATTGCTAAGGCAATGTTATGTGGCAGAGAACAGTTTGAGGAAAGTTCAGGCAGAAGGAGATTCGCGTAGGTCGGTTCAGAATGATCGAGGGATATTGAACCAACAGCTTAGGCCTAGGTAGCAAGCCTTCAAGGGAAAACAAGTTCAGGATTCTAGATCAAGTACGCCTTTTGTATGTCGTACTTGTGGTAAGATGCATTTTGGTAGATGCAGTTTCGAAGGAATAAAGTGTTATCAGTGTCAGAAAGTGGGTCATTTGGCGAGGGATTGTCCTCATAATAGGAATCAGACGCAAAGGAAGAGTACCTGTCGAGTTTATACTTTAGATGCGAAGAAAGAAAAAGGTGATAACTCTTTGATTATCGGTACATGTTTCGTTAATGGGAATCCTTGTTTTGTATTATTTGATTGTGGAGAAACACACTCTTTTGTATCGATGCAATGTGTAAAGCGACTTGGGTTGCAAGCTATTTCGTTGTCTCCACCCATGGTGGTTACTACTGCCATGGATGAGAGGGTTGAAACACCTTTAATGTGTGAAAATTGTGTTTTATCTGTGGATGGGAGAGTTTTTCAGATTGATCTTATTTGTTTGCCGCTTAAGAAAGTGGATGTTGTTTTGGGAATGGATTGGCTTTCTGCTAATTCGGTATTTATTGGTTGTGAGGAAAAGCTAATCATCATTCCATCCGTTGAGGCTACTCCGAAGGATGTGTTGACTACTATTTTGGAAGGTACGGTTGGAATGATAAATTTCTTGTTTGAGAAGGAAAAATCTGTTCTTTTGGTTCTCACTAAGGAAGAAAGTAGAAACCTTCAAGTTCTGAGTATTCCTGTAGTCTGTGAGTTTTCTGAAGTTTTCCCTGAGAATATCACTTCTCTTCCTCCGGAAAGGGAAGTGGAATTCTCTATTGACCTGATACCGGGAACGACTCCTATATCCGTTTCTCCGTATTGGATGGCACCACTTGAGTTAAGAGAATTGAAGGATCAATTGGAAGAGTTAATGGCTAAGCATTTTGTCCGACCCAGTGTTTTGCCCTGGGGAGCTCTAGTGTTATTGGTAAAGAAGAAGGATGGTGGAATGGGGTGTTGTATTGATTACCGGCAGTTGAATAAAGTCACCATCAAGAACAAATACCCATTACCTAAGATAGACGGCCTTTTAGATCAATTGAAAGGACCCAGTGTGTTCTCGAAGATTGATTTACGGTCGGGTTATCACCAGATCCGTGTGAAGAGTTCAAATGTATCTAAGACCGCGTTTAGAACCCGTTATGGTCATTATGAATTCTTAGTAATGCCTTTCGGTGTGACGATTGCTCCGGCAGTTTTTATGGATTATATGAATCGGATATTTCGACCTTATTTGGACCAATTTCTGGTGATCTTTATTGATGACATTCTTATTTATTCTCGTACTTCTCAAGAGCATGGAGAGCATTTAAGAATCGTTTTATCGATCCTACAAGAGAGACAAATTTTTGCTAAGCTAAGCAAGTGTGAGTTTTGGATGTCGGAGGTTAGTTTTCTTGGTCATGTCATATCTCAGGGAGGTGTGGCGGTAGATCCATCAAAAGTTGAAGCGGTGATCAATTGGGAGAGACCAAAGAATGTTTCAGAAGTTAGAAGTTTCTTGGGACTGGCAGGTTATTATAGGAGGTTTATCAAGGGCTTTTCTCAATTGGCCTTACCAATGACAAAACTTACTCGAAAGGATCGTCCTTATGAGTGGGATTCGGCTTGTGAATGAAGTTTTATGAGTTTGAAGGAAAGATTGACGACTGCTCCTGTTTTGATTATTCCTCATCCTAGCAAGTCGTATGAGGTATTTTGTGATGCATCGAAGATGGGATTAGGAGGTGTTTTAATGCAAGATAGTCATGTGGTGGCTTATGCCTCTTGACAGTTAAAAGTTCATGAAGAGATTATCCAACACATGATTTGGAATTGGCGGCAGTTTTGTTTACATTGAAAGTGTGGCGTCATTATTTGTATAGGGTAAGTTTTGAGATGTTCAGCGACCACAAGAGCTTAAAGTATCTATTTAACCAGAAAGAGTTGAACATGCGTCAAATGAGGTGGATGGAGTATTTGAAGGATTATGACTTGGAACTAAAGTACCATCCGGGTAAAGCGAATAAAGTGGCAAATGCATTAAGCCGCAAAGTGTTGCATAATGCCGAGTTGATGATGTTAGAGTATACCTTATTGGAAAAGTTTCGAGATCTTAATCTCCAATTTGTTTGGACTCCTCGTGGTGTGATTATGGGAAATTTGAATGTCCATTCTACTCTTAGGGAGGAAATTCAACAAGGACAATTGTTGGATGAGAAGTTACAAGACGTGTTAGTTCAACCGGGTTTAGTACGGGCTAACGATGGAATCATTTTATTTAACCAAAGGATTTGTGTTCCGGATGATGCGATGTTAAAAAGAAGAATTTTGGAAGAAGCGCATAAGAGTGGTTTTACTATACATCATGGTTCTTTGAAAATGTATCAAGACTTAAAGAGGGACTATTGGTGGTCCGGTCTGAAAAGTGATATTGCGGTGTATGTGTCAGAGTGTGCGGTATGCTAACAAGTAAAGATTGAACACCAAAGACCGGGTGGCTTATTACAACCGTTAGAAATTCCAGTATGGAAGTGGGATAGTATTTATATGGATTTTGCAGTTGGATTACTCCGTGCACAAGGTGGTTATGATTCTAATTGGGTAATTGTGGATCGGTTGACGAAATCTGCGCATTTCTTAGCCGTAAAGACTACTTACAAGGCAAGTCATCTTGCAAGGTTGTTTATTTCAGAAATTGTGAGGTTGCATGGTATTCCCTCTAGTATTGTTTCGGATAGAGACCCAAAGTTTACTTCAAGATTTTGGAGAGCTTTTCAACAAGCTGTGGGAACAAATTTGTGTTTAAGTACGTCGAATCATCCGCAAATGGATGGTCAGACGGAACGGACAATACAAATGATGGAAGATATGTTAAGGGCTTGTGTACTTGAAAGTGGAGGAAATTGGATAGCACTTTTACCGTTGATTGAGTTTTCGTACAATAATAGTTATCATGCGAGTATTGGTATGGCTCCTTACGAGACATTATACGGAAGGAAATGTAGGATGCCTTTGTGTTGGGCGGAAATTGGCGGAGATTGAATTTTGGGACTCGAGATTATTCAAGAGACTACGGAAAAGATTATAATGATCCGTGATAAAGTTAAACAAACACAAGATCGTCAGAAGAGTTATGCGGATAACCGTAGGAGACCTTTAGAGTTTGATGAAGGTGATCACGTGTTTTTGAAAGTTACTCCGAGATTGAGGTTGAAAGGAGCTTAAGTCGCGGAAGTTAAGTCCGAGATACGTGGGACCGTATCAAATTTTAGAAAGGATTGGTGAAGTAGCTTACAGATTAGCCTTACCGCATTCTCTGTCAGAAATGTATGATGTCTTTAATGTGTCTCAACTTCGGAAGTTTGTTCCAGATCCTCTTCATCCAATTCTACCAGATACGATAGAGATAGAGACAGATTTAGCATTTGAACCTCAACCAAGTCGTATCACAAGAAGAGAAACTAAGGTAAGAGATTCCTCTAGTGAAGGTTCAGTGGGATGCGATGCATCCGGGTGATGCAACTTGGAAACTATGGCTTACTTGAACTTCTTTGTGATTACTTCCATAGATTAAACCTTTGCTCACATATTCAAGTATTTCCTTCATAAACTCTTACCATGATGAACATATCTACTTGTCTGATGCACATTCATATGTTGATATATCATGCTTAATCATACCATGTTAATGTCATCCTCGATGACTACACTTGTTTAAAAGTTTAAACAATCTTGTCTTGTTTAGTTTCTCTTGACATTTACAACACGTGCATCCATATAACTGTTTCATTTCAATACTCATCCTTAGTTTAGACTTAGTTCAAACCCCAGGATTCAAACTACAACCTAGTTCAAACCCTAGGATCCCCTTTGAGGTTCTCAACCTCAATAAAACCTTAGGATTCCCCTATAAGATTTCAACTTCATTCAAAATGCAAACCATATCCCCTTTTTGGCTTCAAACCTCAAAAATCAAGTCAAGCCCTAGCCAACCTTTGGCTTCAAATTCAAAACTTTTCCACAAAGATGAGACATGAGTCATCTCTGTAGAAGAGGTGTCTCTTCTATTCTCCACAACATTCATCAAACATTTCAAACTTTTTTCCATTTAAGTGATGTAAGTGGGACACTTGTTGATTCAAAATCCAAGCTGGGGTCCTTCTCTTATTATAGTATAAAAAATAATTCTATCATTTAAGTGATATAAGCACACTAGTTGATTCTATATCCATGTCGAGGTCCTTCTCTTAATATGCAAAGACTCATTTAAAGGAAGATGTGGCATTACTCTGGATTTTCTACATCCAAGTTTAAAGCTTCTTCCCATATTATCTTCTTTCTCAAAATGTTTGTGGTGAATAGGTGAGATATCTCCTTTAAAATGACAATTTGTCTATTCTCAAACCCAACAAACCCAATTCCACCCATTAGTAGGCGGAACTACGAACGATCTGATTTCTCAATTTCCTTTTGAGAATACGTAGGCATAAGATTGCGAGATCTTAGAGAGCACAATAATAAGTAAAACCATTAGGTTCATACACCTTCGTCTTAGCTTATTTCAACTTACACTACAAAAAACAACACAAATATTTCCCACTCGTATCACTCAAAACAGTCAACAAATCCCCAATACACAGTAGATGACTTAATAAACAATAACACAAATATACACAAGAGGTTCATATAGGATACTATAAATACTTAGGGTACTATTACCTTCCCTTTGTAGAACCAATCCCGATTCCCGATCTCTTATTTGCATTATTTTACACTTTGCACCCCCACGGGTTTATTTAGATTTTTCCTATCCCTCTTTTGGGATAAATTAAAAGCTCACATGTAAAGAGGGCGACCCTTCAGAAAAATCACTCGCGGTACAGAAGGGACTATTCTTTTGAAAGAGCGGGTTGTTCTTCTAGTTTGTAACTTATGTAGAAACCTTTATTTTCTATGCTATGGTAATGCTTAAGTCATTGCCCGTTCACAACGAATGTCTCACTTGATTTACCTCGTATTTCTACGGCTCCGCTTTGGAATAGTTTAATAACCTCAACCAGACCATCGAGAACAAAGTTTACCTGGAAATAATTTCAGTCGAGAATTAAAAAGAAGGACTATGTCACCCTCATTAAATTCTCTCCTCGCTATTCGTTTATCATGCCACTGCTTAGTTCTTTTCTTGTAAATCCGGGCATTTTCATAGGCATCTAATCTAAGTTCTTCTAGTTCATGGATGTCTAAGATTCTTTTCTCTCCTGCGGATATGTAGTTCATGTTGAGGGTCTTACTGGCCCAATAAGCTTTGTGCTCAAGTTCGAACGATAGGTGACATGATTTACCATAAACTAGTTTAAATGGAGTGGTTCCTATTGGGGTTTTATAAGCTGTTATGTAAGCCCACAGAGCCTCGTGAAGTATCGCAGACCAATCTTTCCTAGAAGTTGCAATGGTTTTCTCTAATATTTTCTTAATTTCCCTATTAGAGATCTCAACTTGTCCACTCGTTTGAGGGTGGTAAGGTGTTGCTACTCGGTGTCGGACTCCATATTTGAGCAACAGTCTCCCAAAGACATTTGAAATGAAATGGGAGCCACCGTCACTAATGAAGAGTCTCGACACACCGAATATGGGAAATATGATATTCTTAAAAAGTCTAATAACTACTCATGTGTCATTTGTAGGAGAGGTTATGACCTTTATCTATTTTGAAACGTAATCGACAACTACGAGTATGTATTTGTTACCAAAAGAAGATGGGAAGGGGCCCATAAAGTTAATACCTCACACGTCAAATACTTCCACTTATAACATACCTTTTAATGGCATCTCGTCACGCCTAGAGATGTTTCCAGTGCTTTGGCACCGGTCATAATTTATAACCGCGGTATGGACATCTTTCCATAAATTAGGCCAGAAAAGGCCCGATTGTGAGATCTTTGCGCAAGTCTTGGATGTGCTTACATGCCCTCCATAGGGTGTAGCATGGCAGTGGGATATGATTTTGTCTACCTCCTCTTCGGGGACACATCGACGGGAAATGCCATCGGTGCCTCTCTTGAAAAGAAGGGGTTCATCCCAATAGTAGTGTTTTAAATCATGAAATAATTTCTTCTTTTGTTGGTACGTTAAATCAGGTGGAAGTACTCCGACCACTAGGTAGTTGACAAAGTCATCATACCATGGCACAATAGTTTTAGTATATAATGCTTTCACAACTTCATTAGTTTCCGCGTCATTATAAATTAGAGAGCATTCAGTTGTGTTCCTTTCTAACTGGGCTACTAGTCTATCATAGGGGAAACCATCGTTGATGTGTACTTGTTTGGCTTTTATATTATCAAGTCTAGAGAGGTGATCGACTACTACATTCTCGGTTCCTTTCTTATCCTTAATTTCTAAATCGAATTCTTGAAGTAGTAGGATCCATCTCAAAAGTCTTGGCTTGGCGTCCTTTTTACTAAATAAGTACCTAATTGGAGCGTGATCGGTGTAGACAATTATCTTAGCTCCCACTAGGTAGGAACGAAACTTATCTAACACGAAGACGACGGCTAAGAGTTCCTTTTCTATTGTGGCATAGTTCATTTGTGCTTCATCTAAAGTTCTACTTGCATAATAAATTGCATGAAGCTTTTTGTCTTTGTGTTGTCCTAAGATTGCGCCTATGGCATAGTCACTAGCGTCAGACATTATTTCAAAAAGTTTACTCCAAACAGTTGGAACGCCTCTAAGCATTTTTCATCGAAGATGAATTCAACATCTTTCATTAACAAGCCAGTTAGTGGTTTAGTTATTTTAGAGAAATATTTAATAAATCGTCGGTAAAAACCGGCGTGTCATAAGAAACTACGTCTTTCTCTAACGTTTTTTGGAGGTTGAAGGTTTTCTATGACTTCTATCTTAGCTTTGTTGACCTCAATTCCCTTATCGGACACTATGTGTCCAAGCACTATTCCTTTTCGGACCATGAAATGGCTTTTTTGCCAATTAAGTACGAGATTAACTTTTACGCATCTCTCAAGTACCATTTATAGGTTTGTTAAACATCCTTCAAAACTTTGTCCACAAACGAAAAAGTCATCCATGAATACTTCTTTGATGTTATCTAGAAAATCTGCAAAGATTGGCATCATGCATCTTTAAAATGTTGCGGGAGCATTACATTGTCCAAATGGCAAGTGAAGGTGGTCTTTTCTTGGTCATCAGGATGAATAGGAATTTGGAAGAATCCTGAATAACCGTTAAAATAGAAGAAATGAGAGTGTTTATCCAATCGTTCGAGCATATGATCTATAAAAGGTAAAGGGAAATGATCTTTACGAGATGATTTATTCAACTTTCTATAATCAATGCACATCCTCCATCCAGTTACAACACGTTTTGCTACAGCTTCGCCCTTTTCGTTGTTGACAATGATAACACCTCCTTTCTTTGGCAGGACATGAACTGGGCTAACCCAGTTATTATTGGATATCGGGTATATAATTCCTGCTTCTAATAGCTTTTGTACCTCTTTCTTAACTACATCACTCAGGATGGGGTTAATTTTTCTCTAGTGTTATCTAGAGGTTTTGTAGTCTTCCTCTAGCATAATGTGATGCATGCACACAGAGGGACTCACCCCTTCAAGATCTGAGATGTTATAGCCTAGAGCTTTAGGGTATTTCCTTAAGACATGTAATAGTTTCTCAATTTCTATCTGTCCTAGGTCTGCGTTGAATATTACAAGGCGTTCGAGCTCTGTATCTAGGAATTCACACCTTAGATTCTTGGGTAGTGTTTTAAGTTCTACAAAAGGTTTCTTTGGTCAAAGCATAGGATTTGGAGTTAGTGCTAAGCATTCCCTCAGACTATCACTACGTATGGTTCACACCAGTTATCGTCTTCTATTATAGGAGGTGCTGGAATCTTTATTATTTTAGTATACTTAGATTGTTCCATCTCCATTTCTCTTACACATTCATCAATGATATTTAGGGAACAACAGGAATCTTCGATAGGTGGTGCCTTTAGGAACTGTGAAAGGATAAATTCGACTTTTTCTTCACCAACCTCGAAGGTTAACTTTCCTTTCTTCATGTCTACGATGGCGCTAACAGTGGCCAAAAGGGTCTTCCTAATATGATGGGAATGTTGGAATCCTCTTTTATGTCCATTATTATGAAGTCAGTAGGGATATAGAATTGACTTATTCGGACGGGAACGTTCTCTAGCATACCTACAGGAAATTTAACAGAATGGTCAGCTAGTTGTAGAGACATCCTCGTTGGTCATACTTCTCCTAATTTGAGTTTTTCACATATAGAAAGGGGCATTAAACTAACACTAGCTCCTAACTCGCATAGTGCTTTGTCTATGACACATTTTTCGATTACGCATGGTATGGAAAAACTACCTGGATCTTTTAATTTCGGAGGCATATTATTTTGAATTATAATGCTACACTCTGTGGTAAGTGTAATAGTCTCATTATCCTAGAGCTTTTTCTTATTATATAGGACCTCTTTAAGGAATTTAGCATATGAGGGCATTTGCGTAATAACTTATGTAAAAGGTGTAGTGCTATTAAGTTGTTTAAAAAGCTCTATGAATTTCTTGAATTTCCCTTCATTTTTAGACTTAGCAAGTCTTTGAGGATAAGTTATCGGTGGTTTATATAGTGGTGGAGGCACATATGATTTTCCTTTCTATACAGCCTCTTCGTTTTTGTCATCTTCCTTACTTGGTTTATCTGATTGGTCACTCTTTGTTACCTTCTCAGTTTCTTTTTCAGAGTTCTGACACATGGGTGGATTTTGGATTCTAGGATCTACCGGTCCATCTAATTCTCTTCCACTTTGCAATGTGATAGCATTCCCATGACCTTTAGGATTAGGTTGCGGTAGGCTGGGAAATACTCCGGCTGGGGCTGTTGTTGATGCTTGTTGTTGGGATACTTGAGAAATTTGGATTTCTAACATTTTGGTATGGGTAGCCATTGCATCAAGCTTACTTGCCATTTGCTTCATTTGTTCACTCGTGTGTGCGTTTTGGTTGGCAAACTCTTTGTTTTGTTGAGTTTGGGTTGTTATGAAATTCTCTAATAACAGCTCAACGTTTGACTTCCTAGGTGCTTAAGGAGCAGCGGGAGATCCTTTCTAAAAGCCTGGAGGAATAGAGCCTCAACATATCTTTGTATCTTTCCCAGGCATCGAAAAGAGATTCATTGTCTTTTTGCCTAAATCCGTTGATTTGGGCTTTTAGCATAGTAGTTTTGCTAGGTGGAAAGTATCGGGCTAAGAAGACTTTCTTCAACTCGTCCCACGTAGTGATAGAGTTGGATGGTAGAGACTGGAGCCAAGCTCTAGCTCTATCTCTTAAAGAGAAAGGAAAAAGACATAGTCTTATGGCTTCATTACTAATACCATTCGCCTTTACGGTGTCAACGTATTGCACTAACATTGATAAATGAAGGTTTGGGTCGTCTATAGGACTCCCAGAGAACTGGTTCTGTTGAACGGCTTGTAACAATGAAGGTTTTAGCTTGAAATTATTTCGTTCAATGGCAAGGGCAAGAATTCTATTGTGAGGTTCATCTTGCGATGGAACATCATAGTCCTTGAGATGACGGTTCAGTGGATTTTCAGCCATGGGAATTCTTAGTTCTGGAAAAGGGATTTCAGGTTCAGGAAGATTATATTTAATCCGGAAATTGTTGATTCGGCGTCATAAATTAATAAAATGCTCGATATCGTCAATTGGTTGCTCTAACTTTTTCGCCTTGAGAGCGAGTGTTTGGCATACAATCGACGAAATAAAAAGGAAAATTTGTTGCCTTAGTCTATACTACGCAACAACAAAATCACAATATTAACTAAATTAGTGCCTGGAAACGGCGCCAAAAACTTGATCGCGACCTTACGAGTCTATCAGATGATCTAACTGTAAGTAGACAATCTATCGCGTAGTTTTAAAAGATATTGAACCCATAAGGACTAATAATCAATCTACCATTATCGATTGAAACTATATAAAGCTAAGGCTAATGATTAAAAAGATTTGGACGAAAATAAATACGTAATTTACTAAAGGTTTGGAAATAATATTAAAGAGAGACCTGAATATGGATTCCATATTCCTCAAGGAATCTGTAGATTTTAGGCACTAAATGCATTTAGACTATGTTCCGTAAAAAAATATCAATGTAAAGACTCTGTCTCACACTCTCGCGCTATTAACTAAAGCCACACTCCCTAACCATGAGATTTTTCTCTCGCTCTCCCATTATAATTAGAAAGCGTATTTTGAAAATCAATTAGATCCTAATGATACCTAAAGCGCTCTCGCTATTTTTAGGACCGATGTCTAGTTTCCACTATCCGGTTTAATCCTCACGCTCTCGCGATATCGGCTCGAACCTTAGTTTGCTTTTCAATCTCTTGACAAAACATTAAGACCTAAAATTGGAAACTAAAACCAAAACAGAATTTTACTATCATTTTGCACCTATTATTTTCTACCGAGTCCCGTCGGTAACGACGGTCCTCATACGCCGGTCTCAGACACGTTTACCCAGACCTTATTTCGAATAAAAACAACATAAATGCAATATTTAAATTTAAAGACAACATATCAATAAGTAGAAGAATGTGATAACAATAATTAAATTAAAGCGATTAAAAACCTGTAAAGTGGAAGTAAAGTAGAACTTGAAGAAACAATAAAAGTTTCTATTAATGCCGGCAAGCTTGTTGTTGCTCCAAGAGTACAAGAAATAAACAAGAACATAATTTTGTGACAATCCCTCGATGTGAGTTATTGTCACTTTTACAATTAATTTTCTGCCTAAATTTAGAAAACAAATTCGACAGAGCTTCCGCACGACTTGGATGCTCAGAAATGTGGAGAAACAACCTATATATAGAGGTCTAATGAGCCTGGTAATTGCTTCCATCGTGTAAGGAAGTTGAGATGAAACAGGAAAGTGGGAAGAGGAAGTCCAAAACTGACTCCATGTTTTTTGCTACTGCATCATAATGGCGAACGCCATTAGGCAAATGGAGAACACCATTTGGTCATTCATTAAATGACGTGGACGTGGTACATGGCGGACACCATTAGGGTAATGGCAAACGCCATGCAACAGAAAAGTCATTTTTTTTGCATTTTCTTCCGCTCTTCTGCTCCTTTTCCGAGTTCTTCGCAGAATTGCTCCAACACTTATTAAAACCTGCAAAGAGAACAAAACACGACGTAAAAGCGACAAAACATACTAAATTAAAAACGAATAACATGCGTTATAAGTCTAAAAACATGATATGTTTTCACGTTATCACAACACCAACAACATTTAACATTTTACCTGACACAAAAACAACAACTAACATTAGTAACTTAAATCCACAGTTTCCTTGCCTCGTTCAAGTCGGAGAAGAGATGATGAAATTCTAAAACCCGTTAATGAAAGAAATGGTGTTTTGAGTTTCGTTTATGGAATAAATGATAGTTTCAAGTTTGATTTAATGGAGAAATAAAGTTTCTTAAAAGGAAGATGAAATTGTGAGGTAGAGGACTAAGTTTGTATGAGTTCATCTAGAGGCAAATGTTAATGAACATGAAGCATTACATATTTTGAAAAAATAAAACTGAGTATCTTTTCAATAAGGTTGACATTCTCAACTGTGGGGAAATGTAATTTATTTTTAGTTTAAAATTTAAAAAATGGGAATGTGTAACTTTTCACCACAGTTAGAATTCCATCCTTGTTGAAAAGTTCCTTAAAATTAAATAAAAAATAAAATTGTTAGTGATGGGATTCGAACCGTTGTAAAAAGTGAATTAAAAATAAATAAAAAATAAAACAGACGATTTTGGGATTCGAACCAATAACCATGGTAAAAAGTGACTTAAAATGAAAGGAATGTGTCTAATTGAATTCATTATACCACAATGAATACTTTGGTCGAGATAAAATTTCATTACGAAATCCACTTTTTGAAGAAGTGTTTCTCTTATCCGTCAAGTTTTCAATTTCTAATAATTTATTTTCGCCACATTTCCTTTTTCTTGTTTTTGGTTCTTATACTTTGTTTAATTTACAAAATGTTTTTAAATTTCGTTTTTATAATAGAATTTGTTTTAAGAATAAATTTCTCAATCTAACATAATTCATTCGCCTTTTGTATTTCCTCTTTTATGTTTAGAGTCATATCCGATCTAAAATATTTTAAATGGGTCATCATGTGTCGATAATATGTTTCCTTTGTATAATATGAAGCAAAAGGAGTATTATTCTGGTAGCTGTTGTAAATTATTAAGAATTAATAATCTTGAGTGTGTTCCAAAATAACAAGAAAATATGCAAGTGAAGATTAATTTTGAATTCAGAAATAAGCAACACTTGTAAAGTGTTACAGTAGGTTTGAATTCGAAAATTGGCAAGACTTCATGAAGTGTTGCATAATGAAAGTATGAAACTCTTGAAGAATTTTGCTGTATGTGAAACAATGTAACTTTTGGTAAAAGTAACTCTTGGCAAAAGCTTGTAACTCTTGGTAAAAGGAAGTTGTTTCACCAAGGGTCGCAACCTTGTGAAACAACACCAATATGGCATATAAATACTTCATTTCGAATTCAGAAAAATATAAAAAAACATACATTCTCTTCCCTAAAATTCTAGACACTCTTCCCTACATTCGAGTTTTCATCGATCTTGTGCAAACTCGAGTATAGGCTGAATTATCCTGCGTTCCAACTCTAAGAAATTTGATAGTGCTTGAAATACTTTTAAGGAGTGCTTTCGTTCACGAATCTAGCCTCGATCCATTCGGTTTAAATTACTTTTTATAACAATCTTAAAAGTATTTCAAATAATGGAAACTGAGACTTCCGTATCAAGAACTAAGAATTGGACAAAAATCAACGTCATAGATCCGGGAGAGGATGATAATTTTGTTCGGAAAATTCCTATTATTCTTCAAGTTGAAGATGATGCTCTAATCAAGAAATTCAAAAAATTCTTGAGAAGGGAATGGACAAAAGAAATGAGTAAAAAGCAAGCACCAGGAAGGAAGGTTACTCGCTTTGAATGCAAAGAAATAGAACATGTTAAAAATAAATGTCCTACACTTCAAAAGAAGAATAAATTCAAGAGAAAGAAGAACAAAAGGAACTAAAAGCTTATTATTAAAAAAGCTATCAACACTTTTTAAGTCAGGTCCGTTGCACTATTTATGTCAGATCTGGTTAACCGACTTAACAAAATCTGTTGCTATTTGAAATTTTAAAAAATTGTTTGAAATTCAAAATTCGTCCTGCACTTGTTAAGTCAGGTTTCTGTTTAAACGACTTAACAAGTCCTGAACAGAATTCAAAATTATATATTTTCATGAACCATTGTCATTCTAAACCATTGCAAACCTTTATGAAAATTTCTCAGATTTTTGCATTAATTACTAGAAGTTTATTAGAATGTATTTAAGGCAAAATACATTAGTTTTCAAATTACCTATTTCATTATTAATTTTTCACATCAATTCAAATAATTTTTAAAGTGTTCATTCTTTTTCAAAAATGTTGAAATTTTGTGCATAACTTTAAAATCATTCATAAAAGTTTCATAATATTTTTTGAGCACTTAAGGTTCATATATTATTGGATTGTAAATTAAAAGAGAAGATCAATTGTCTATTAAAATTAATTCAAGAACAACTTCTTATATTTAAATTTTCTCAAGTATTGTAATTGTTCACCAAGTGTGTGGTGACTTAATTTGTAAAGAAAGTGTGTGCACTTTCTAAAAGTATTTGCAAATAGAAAGTGATATATTTTATATTTGTTGGAGAAAGGTCCTTTGAATTGGTTTAATTCAAAGTCCACTATAGTTTTTTGGTGTATTCAAGTAGTGGATTCAAGGGACTCCTCCTTTTAGAAGGATGTTATCCATAACGAGATATATTCAATAATATCAAACCCTACATGGGAACTTATCGATCTACCTAAAGGATCAAGATCAATTGGATGCAAGTGGGTGTTTAGAAGAAAGTATCATAGTGATAGTACTCTAAACACCTACAGTAATAGATTAGTAACCAATGATTTTAGACAAAAAGAAAGTGTTAGTTATTTCGACCCATATGCACTAGTAGCAAGCACAACAAAAATTAGAGTTTTGTTTGTAGTAGCTTTCTTGTACGACCTTATAGTTCACCAAATGGATGTCAAAACAACATTCATAAATAGGAGATCTCGATGAGAAGATTTACATGGAACAACCATAAGATTACGTGCTTCCTGGTAATGAACAAAAGGTGTGAAAGCTTATCAAATCCTTGTATAAATTAAAACAAGCAACTAAAAATGACATCAAAAGTTTGACTTTGTCGTTCCAAGATTCACCAATTAATGGAGAGACACACAACTTAGGGGGAGATTTTTCAATCATTATCAAAATAGAAATTCAAATATTTTGTCATCACCAAAAAAGGGAAGATTGTGAGAAATACATCTTATATCTAGTTCAATTTTGATGAAGACAAAGATTATTAAAGAAGAAAAAGTTCAAAAGTGTCATGCACATCAATGATGAAGTTGATCAAGAAGTATTAACATACACATTTAAGTGAAGATTTGAGACAAGTGAACATAAATAAGGTGCTCATTGCAATTTATACTATACTACTTTATATTACTCATAATTTCATCTCTCCCTTCATCTAAAAACCTTCTTTGTATCATTATGCATGATTATATAAAAAAAATTATTCATCTAATTCTTGTTACAAGTGTTTATACACCAAGTTGTGTAAGAATATTGTGATATTCATTTGTCTCCATGTTGATTATATGATTGATCATTAGCGACAAAGATGAATGGAATTTTAGAAACAAAGAGGTTTCTAACTTCCACATTCAAGATGAATGATCTTGGACTAGTTGACACACTTTTGTGGATCAAAGAAATGTGAAATAGTGGGGGTTATGAACTTAGTCAAACACATTATGTTGAGAAAGTACTTGATACGTTCAAACACTTACATTTCAAGAACGCGAGTACTCTATTTGATCCTAGTGTCAAACTTTAAAAGAATGATGGAAGAGTTGTGGTTCAATTGGAATATGCAAGTGCATAAAATTTGTAACACCCCATTTAATTATTTAGTCGTTCTATGATTTATTTTGTGTGATTGTTTGACATTGTCTTGGTTAAGGGTAGGTGTGTTAAGGTGGGTGTGAGAGTTAGTGGAATGGATTTAATTAACTTAAGTCTTAGGACAACATGGTAATAATAATATGAATAATGAGGTATTTTATTAATGTTAATATTAGTTGTATCAATATTAATATTATTATTATTATAATGATTATTAATATTAATATTATTATAATTATTAACATTATTATTATTATTGGAATTATTATTGGGATTATTATTATTATTATTATTATTATTATTATTATTAAGATAATTAAAGAAATAAAGAGTAATTAGGAGAGATTAGTGGGAGGTTACAGAAGGAGAAAATCAGTTTACGTGAAAAGAGAAGGAAAAGAGAGAAGGAGAGTTAGGGCAAGGGAGCAAAAGGATTTTCCACCTTTTTTTAAGGATCAAAGCTTGAATTTCAGGTAAGGGGGAGAATGGGATTCAATATGGGTGATCTGAACATGAGAGGGTAGTGAGGGGTCCTTTCCCTCTTAGGTTCTGTGTATTTTCTTCTCCTTCTTGATTTACTGCATGATGGTATGATGATTATTGTGAATTCCTGTGTATGTAATGGTTGCTATGAATTCGTGTTGGATGTTGATGCTGTTGTGAAATTTGTATGGAATGTATGCTGTTGTTGTGTTGAACATTAAACCAGATATGAAAATTGGGGTTTTTATAGGGTTAATGAAAGTAGGATTTAAGAACAGAAATGTTGACAAATTGATGATATAATGAAGTAGAATTAGGACTTTGAAATTGTACTGAGTTAAAGATGGTTTTGGGTCTGATTTAGAAGCTTGAAAGTGCTTTAAGGGGGGAAATTTCGCACTGATGCAAAATCTGAAATTTTTGGTATGCATATGGTCATACGCGTGTGAGGGGAGGCCATACGCGTATGAGGGGACACTCCTAGGGGAATACGCGTCCTGTCCCTAGAGCCAACACGACCCTCTGCTGAAATGCGTATGGGACGCGTACGAGGAGTGGCCATAGGTGTATGGGCAGGGCCATACACGTAAGGGGAGTTTTGAACAGCTTTGAGGGAGAAATCACTCTCTGGTGATATGCGTATTAGACCTGGGTAGATTGGCCCTACACGTATGATACGCAGGCCTAGGGCGAGGGAATTGAGTCCATACGCGTATGAACATGGTCATATGCGTATGGGCAGGGCTGTGGTGAAAATTTCCCATTTTCGCGATTTCCATCCCGATTTCGCGTGTAATGCAATTTCCCTTGATCCGTAAGACTAAGATGGTATAATTGGACATAGGAGAAACTAGTAGTAACATTAAATAGGATAAAATATGGGATTTTATGGGAATGTCTAGTTGAGACGGGTTGGATGTGAGTGATCCAAGATTGTCGTATGTGGACGGTCTTAGACTGTGGTAGTAATTCCTGAGAGAATTACCATGAGCATATGGCTCGTGTGTTATCATTGAGGATCGTGAAATTATGCTTTAATAATTATTATGTTGTGTATAATTTTGTGTCATGTATTCTTGTCATGTTATGTGGAGATGAGCTAGGTGGGAATCCATGATGGGGTCTCGTCTTGTCCGGACTCTATATGGGAGTCCTGTGGAGATAAGTTGTAGTTCAGAGGAACGTATACGACTTATCCGTATTCCGATGGGAATCGGGTTCTAGGGTGAACCGTATGTGATTGTGATGGTACCACATGCATTGTGTCGTGTCAGTTGAGTCGCATTGCATATGTAAATGATTGAATGTGGGCTGATTACGCCGAATGATGATGTGGCACTTGTATGTGTGTTGTACCTGTAAGATTGATGGATTTTATATATGAACTACTCCTTAGTATGTGTTTTTCACCGTGTATTATTGAAAGTAGTTCTCACCCCTTTTCTGTTTGTTGTGTCTGTGCTTCTTGGGGAGTACAGATGATCAGGTACCTAAGTAGTGCTTGGAGTATGTGTTGCTATTTGATCGAGTCTTAGGAGTCGCTCTGATACGTAACACGGGAAGGATGGGGATTTTGTTATGTTTTCATGTTATTTGTTCTTGGGTATTTGTTACGTATCTGGTTTTGTTTAATTGTTGATGAACCACGTGTTATGTAGAGTTTTTGGTGTAATTGAAGCTTTAAGCTAAACCTTTATTTAATTCTGCTGTGGAATAGAAGCATTTGTTTTTATTAATAAGTAAGGGATGAAGTGATTTGACACTTCATGTTGATGTTTTATTGAATGTGGCATCCTACGTGTATTAACTCTGATTTATTTCTGCAATATTTTTTGTCTTTTCGATTTTTATACGAATGGCTAAAGTAGGGTGTTACAATTGGTATTAGAGCCTGGTTTGTCCGTCCGGCTAGTGTTGTAGTAGAGTCTGACTATAATGTGTATAGTCGTGCGTTTCTTTTAACTCGTGTTTCCTTTGGTGTTAAGTAGTATGGATGGTAAGAATGATGTTGCGATTGCTGCTGCACTACAAGCTGTTGCGCAGGCGGTGCATAGTACTAATTGGAGAGCTGAGGATGTCGAGTTCCCCAACCTGGAAAAGTTCCGGAACAACAAGCCACCTAAGTTCGAGGGTGGACATGAACTGTATGTGGAGCAGAAGTGGCTGAAGGATATTGAGAAGATCTTCAGAGTCATAGGATACACTGAAGCTTAAAAGGTGTAATTTGGCACTAACATGCTGAATAGGGAAGCTGAAGACTGGTGGGAAACACCCGTCAAAGGCTAGAAGCTGCAGATGGTCCTATTACTTGGAAGGTGTTCAAGGATGAGTTTCTGGAGCGATATTTTCTTGAGGATGTCCGTGGTAAGAAAGAAATTGAATTTCTATAATTGAAGCAGGAAAATCGACAGTCACAGAATATGCGGCCAAGTTCGAAGAACTGGTGAAGTATTGTCCTCATTACAATACTGATACTGCTATGAGTTCGAAGTGTATCAAGTTTGAGAATGGGATGCGTCCCAAGATCAAACAAGGTATCGGTTATCAGAAGATCATATACTTTCCTGAGTTGGTGAATAGGTGTCGGATTTATAATGAAGACAACAGGGCTCGAGTTGCTCACTACAAGGCCCTGAGTGATAAGAGGGGTAAACAGAGACATGGGTGTACACTTTACAGTGCTCCGGCCGATAAAGGGAAGCGGAAAGCTGTTGCAGGCAAGAAGCCAAGTGGGGGAGGAAATTCTTCCAATCCTCTCAAGTGTTTTCGATGTGGTGGTGCGGGTCACCGTGCTAATGAATGTCAGAATGAGGTGAAGAAATGTTTCAAATACGGGAAGCCAGGTCATGGTGTGGCAGACTGTAGGACCAACATACCTACCTGTTACTGTAACACCCCAATTCCCATCGCGAATAAATAACACTTAATAAAATCAGAGTAACTAAAAATTTATTTTTTCCGACAGGAAACAGGGATGTCACACTTAAATGAACAAAATACAATCCCTGCTCAACATTTTTGATACATAACACAAAGGGAAACTTTTCCTTACAAAAGGATGGTCAATTATGGAATAAAGCGGAAAGATCCATAACCGACTTGTTTTACAAAATAAACTGTTTTAGAACCTCTACTATATACAAAAGTACTACCAAATATATTCAACAATTATATACATATAAACATAATCGTTCCCCGACTCCCGTGCTACGTATCAGAGCAGACACCAAGACCGACAACGGAACGGAGGACTAATCTTCACAAAAGCCTCCGCGCCTCTAAAGCTGACAATCTGCACTATGCCATAAAAAGCATATTCCAGCAGAAGGGTGAGAAATATTATCATAATAACGTTGCATATAATTATATAGACATCAACGTATAATACACATATACCACATTCTCACCACGACTTATCACGATGCACGTATCTATACACATAACATCAACATATTCCATAAGTTATTTACACGGCATAACAATCCGTAATTTAACACATCAAATATCATAGGCATAACCATTCATGCTCAAATACATGTATCCCTAATACATATCGATGCATTTAACATAAACACATATATTCATGTTCATTCACCGATGCATCATTACAAACATACAATTATCATCATTTCACATAAACATACATATTATGTTTATCTTCCAATGCACACCTGCACGATTCTGTTCATTCCACATCAACATATACATATATATATGTGTTCATTCATCAATGCATAACTACAATGATGACAAATGCAACTCATAGAGACCGACTCTCGACTCTATGCAGATGCAATGCGGTACCGACTCATTTCATCTCAAGTTCAATTGAAGAACTTATTGGAACCATCGCTCGTTACTTAGTGTAACTCCCCGTCGGGTATACGATGTTCACCCATTGCTACCACCTCTAAAAAGGCTTACAATGTTTATGGATTGCTTTCGGTCCTCTTTGTATAAGGCTCACAATCCGATCGCTTTCGGTCCTCTTTGTATAAGGCTCACGATCGTTTGTAATCATCGCTCCCACCTCTCAAAAGGCTTACGACGTTACAACGGGTTCATCTTAGAACCCCACAATGCAAGAATGCACATCATGATGCTTCACATACAACATGACTCATGACACTCTTGACATGCATACATATTCACAACCATGTGAACCATTTCAACATCAATAATCATGCATTGAAAATCAATTCAAACAATGCATTCATCATTAACCACAAATCACAACAACAAGCATATTATCATATGCATTCACACCAATTCTCATTAATTACACCAAACGGCAACGAGCATCGCTTTACCACCCAAACGGCAACGAACTCTTTCACAATTAACATGCATTTACATTTAATTTAAACAATGCATTTCATGATGTTTGGCATACAATGACTCATGACATTAACATTGTATACTCACACACATCACATGCATCTTCACACATATATGCAACCATAATCATGCATATATATAATCAAATACCACACATTGCATATTCTTGCCCTTAGACCACAAATCAACAACCACAACAATCATCACATATTCACATTTAACATGCATTATCACTTAATTCAAATAATGCATACATTCACTCAAGATCCACAATTCACAAAGCATTCTCAAATCAAGGGTTCGCTCTACAAACATATCCACAACACATTCATATCATTCATAATTAACATACTTAATATTTTCTACAAAATCACTATTCACAAATAGTCGGAAAAGTCGGCCAAAAGTCGGCTAAAAATATAATTTCTTATCACCATCAATTAGTACATATCAATACCTTCAATTCGATATAAAGAACTCTCAAATCCGATAAACAACGAACAAGTTATGAATATTTCAAACTAACGCAAAAACATAAACCGGACGCCCGACACTACGAAACGGTTCGTAAAAACTGTACCGATTGGACCAAGTTCAGACCCCAAAACTATTTTTCCTAGAAATAACATCTCGTTAGCTTCCCAACGCTTCGAACGGGGATCAAAACCGACTTACGGTTCAAGAGATATGAATTTCCGAAGTTTCCCCGACAACCCAGAATTTCTGCTTCAGCACAGTAGGTATCGATACATAGGCTTTATGTATCGATACATAAAGACCTCATGTATCGATCCCTAACTCGCATGTATCGATCCCTGCTGTAGTAAAAATTCCATTTTTCCCAATTTTCACAGTAGGGATCGATCCCTGGGATTATGTATCGATCCCTAACCCTGTTTTTCACAAAAAACCAGATTTTTCAAATTACAACTTTGCTGTCCTTTTCCCGAATCCCCGAAAACTCGACTAAATCGAACATTTTCACCGAAACAAACATATACGCACAACCACCAAATACATAAGAACAATTTAGAACACATAAACGAAATTTCTACGACGTTCGATTTTTCGATTAAATTTCAACCTTTCAAAAACCAGAATTTCTAAACTTCACCAAATCGAATAAAAAGCATGACATACGACGACCTAACCTTCCTCGATACAACTACGTAATTTATTTCGAATTCTAACCGTGAAAACATCGTTTTCTATCAATTTCCTATAATTCGACCTAAACGGAAACAACAACGGAAACATACCGAAAACTAACCGAAACATAACCAAACTTAATGAAACTTCAAACAGCAGCTCACATACATATAACCAACCAACACATGTATTTATACAACTTTCCGACCGTAGAAACATCGGTTTCTATCGATTTCGTCCAATACGACATAAACGGAAACATATGGAAAACCAACCAAAACATTCACACAAAACACATACATAATCATACACAAAGTTATAATAACAATATTTCACACCCTTACCCGATTAAATCGTGTTTGAAAAGTCGGTTGAATCAATTTCTTTCTCTCCAAGTTTTCTCCCTTTTTCTTCTTTTCTTTCTCTTTTCCTTCTTCTTCTCTTTTTCTCTCAAAATTCTGTTTTTCCCTCTTTCTCACCTCTAACTTTCTATTTTAATAAAACAAATATCTAGCCACCCAAAAAGGCCAAAATACCCTTACACTCAAATATCTCGCAAACGCTCTCAAAACGCGATAAAACATAATCACGATGAAAAATAATATATTCTCAAATAAAAGTCAAGAATAAAATAATATAATAATAAAAATAATTAAATCGACTTGACTAAATAAATAAGACAAAATCGGGGCGTTACAGTTACAACTGTGGTGAACAGGGTCACATCAGCACCCATTGTCAGAAGCTGCAGAAGTCGTAAACTGGTGGGAAGGTATTCACATTGGCGGGGGCTCAGCCTACCAGTGAGGATCGTTTGGTCTGAGGTACTTGTTACATTCATAACACTCCTTTGATTGCTATCATTGATACGTGCGACCCACTCGTTTATTTCTGTTGATTGTGTGAAGAAATTAGGACTTGTGCCGTCTACTTTGAGTAAAGGGATGGTGATTGATACTCCATCTATTGGATCGATAACTACATCGCTATTGTGTCTGAACTGTCCTGTGTCGATCTTTGGTAAAGATTTCAGAGTGGATTTGATTTGCTTACCACTCAGTGATCTGGATGTTATTTTATGGATGAATTGGCTAGAGAGCAATTATGTCTACATTGATTGTTATAGGAAGAGGTTGATATTTCTTACCCCAGAGGAAGCAGAGTTGGTTAGTTTTATATCTACCAAGGAATTGCGAACCTTGTTGAAAGATGAAGCTAAAATGTTCGCGGTGTTTGCCTCCTTGTCTGTCGAAGGAAAAACGTCGATCAATGAATTACCTGTAGTGAAAGAGTTTCCAGAAGTGTTTCCGGATGATATTTTAGAGTTGTCTCCGAAGTGAGAGGTGGAATTTACAATTGATCTTGTTCCTGGTACCAGAAATATATCTATGGCACTGTACAGAATGTCAGCATCAGAATTGGCAGAGTTGAAATCTCAACTCGGAGAATTTATTGATAAGAAATTTATTAGACCCAGCGTGTCGCCGTGGGGAGATCCAGTGTTGTTGTTTAAGAAGAAGGATGGTAGTATGAGATTGTGTATTGATTATCGTCAACTGAATAAAGTGACCATCAAGAACAAATACCCGCTTCCAAGAATTGATGACCTAATGGATCAACTCGTGGGAGCCCGTGTTTTCAGTAAAATTGATTTAAGATCAGGTTACCATCAGATTCGGGTGAAAGAGGATGACATTCAGAAAAAGGCTTTCAGGACACGGTATGGACATTACGAATATGTTGTAATGCCGTTCGGAGTGTCCAATGCATCAGGCGTATTCATGGAGTACATGAGTCGTATCTTCCATGCCTACTTAGATCAGTTTGTTGTAGTTTTTATTGATGACATTTTGATTTACTCCAGGCCGGAGAGAGATCATGCAGAGCATCTGAGGGTTGCATTGCAAGTGTTGAAAGATAATAAGTTATTTGCAAAACTTTCAAAATGTGAGTTTTGGTTGCACGAAGTGAGTTTTCTGGGAAATGTTATTTCTGGTGATGGCATAACAGTGGATCCATCCAAAGTAAGTGTTATACTTCACTGGGAACCTCCGAAATCAATGACGGAGATAGGAGTTTCTTAGGTTTGGCAGGTTATTACCGCATGTTTATTGAAGGATTTTCTAATTTGGCCCTTCCTCTGACTCAGTTGACTAGAAAAGGTCAAGCCTTGGTGTGGGATATCTTGTGTGAAGAGATTTTCAGTGAATTAAAGAAAAGGTTAACTACAACTCCAATACTGATTCTACCCAAGCCAGATGAACCTTTTGTGGTAATTGTG